>OX375883.1:70629534-71829534 GCA_947359465.1 Metellina segmentata
TTTACATGTTCTTCTTGAGCCTTGTAAATTTTAGTACAATCATTCACATTTGCAAGAAATGTTAGGTTTTTTTGCTTTAAATTTCTGCTCCACAATTCCAATTTTCTACAAAAAGCATTAACTTTATCACTCGTATCCAACATATGTATATTTGCTCCTTGGAGTTGAAGATTCAAGTTACTTAATTTCTCGAATATGTCGACCAAGTAGCTCAATTTCATCACAAATAAACCATCGCGAAAATTCTTGGCTTCCGGTCTGTTTTCTTCTTCCAGGAAAATGGCGATTTATTCTCTTAATTCATAAACACGTTGCAAGAATTTCCCACGTGATAACCATCTTGCCTCGCAATAAAATAGTAAAGCTGAATGCATTGCACCCATGTCTTTACAAAGTGCGATAAAAAATTAATGATTTCAGGGGTCTCATTTTGATATAATTTACTAAGGTTACAACTGTAGTTAACACAATATTCAGACCAGGACTCATTTTTTTGGAAGCCAAAGCTTCTCTGTGGATCATGCAATGTGTCCAAACTGAGGCGATTTTTGTTTTACAAGTGCTTTGGAATCTTCCGGGCATTGACCGAGCACCATCGGTGGATATTCCGACGCAATTTTTCCAATCTATGTTTGCCTCGTTCATAAAATCATTTAAAATAGCAAATAATGCGAGCGCTGTTGCTTTGAGTTTTATCGGTTTGCAGAAAAGTAGTTCTTCTACTACTGACATATTATCACAAAATCGAACATAGGCAATGAAATGAGCATCTTTATTACTATCTGTTGCTTCATCAACCTGTATTGAAAACAATTTGTCACGCAACTTCGAGAAAAACTGACACTGTACATCTTCAGCTATATCACCAATTCGACGAGCAACAGTATCATTTGAAAGAGGTATGGACTGCAATTGTTTTGAAAAATTATCTCCAAACATAGTTTCTATAATCTCAATTGCTGCTGACAAAATAAGCTCTTCACCAACGGTGTGAGGTTTTTTACATCTTGCTATTTTATATGAAACTTTGTAGGATGCAATTAAAGCTTTTTCATTCACAGACAAAGTTTCTTTAAAAAATGATTTTTGCTTTTCATATGATTTTAATTTTAATTCGAAAAATTCTCTGGGTTTGTTGATGTACTCACTATGAAGCGTTTCCAAATGTCGTTTAAGTTTATTAGGTTTCATGCTGTCTGCGGCCAACATTTTTGAGCAAATGATACACAGGGGCCTTTCTTCTTCATTTACTTCAGTACTGGTAAACCCCAAATTTAAGTATTCTTGAGAATATTTTCTTGATTTTATTTTCGGAACCACGCTTGTCTGTGTACTTGTTGATGCTTGACTATCGTCTAATGCTCGTTTACGCCCGCTTAAAAAATTATCCATCGGTCTGCATAAATCTGCTGCCGTGTATATTTAATATGGTTATTGCAATTAACACGAAAACATATATAACATACGATAGATTTGATAGCGATCGACTCGAATGAGAATTGAAACTTGCGTTATCGAACATTTTCCTTCTTCCTATGAGAAAACATTTGCTCTGCGCATGCTCGAGACGGCTTCCACAAACCATATTAATTTTTTTTTCTCTTTTCTTCAGTCATGCTTCTGTTTTATTTCTTTTATTATTCAAAAAAAGAAGTATTCCCAGTTTCTAAATTTAGCTCACCCCGTCTAGGTTAACTTTCATTAACAAATTTTTGTACTTTCATATTCTTTTAACGTTATCTCCCTGTTTGGCTTTCATTTCAAATATAATATTTAAATTTTCCCCGTTTCCATTCGCTTCATCTGTTTAACGCCCGCTTGGCAAAATGCCAGATGTGGTTTCTCGCCAACGTTGGCTCACTTTTACTCTTGTTTTGGCAGTTAGTTAAAACTAATTTAGAAACAGAAATCAAAATACTCAATATATATTATTGTTGTATACATTTTATTTTGTATGCGGGGGGGGGCGATGAAAAATATGATTGAAAACTGGGCCTCGAATAATGAAAGGTAGAGAAACGCTGGTGTATACGTTATCTAGCGGCAACTCTTCTAAGTTTTAACGTTAGGATTCGGTCTGTCCCCACTCGCTTGTTAGATTTTTATGTACCCTCGTTCCCGACCATAAATTTTGATAAATTTCGATCCATAGATACTAGTATGCAAAATGATAATTACTAATTATACACATCAATCAGATTTATATGTTTGTCTGACAATTTAATAGGCGAATGCAGGAACCACGTGTCCATAATTTGTGAAAAATCTCTAGATTGCAAATAGATAGAAATCCACACACACACAAAGAAGTCTGAAGAGTAAAACAGTTTTGTTTCTACGGTTTGTTTCTTAAGTGTTGTTCTTGTATGTGTCGGGTAGAATACATCAAAACATTTTTAAGGATAGTTCAGTCTTGGTTAACGAAAAGTAAGGTTCGAACTTAGTTATTTGGCGTTGAACGCCGCGACACAGACGTGGATTACTTCCTGTGTGTACAGTTGAATATTTGTATTAAACAACCAATTCAATATATAAAATATACAGCTTTATTTAGGACCAACACAAAAACGCAACTTACGATCAAAAAGAACAACAACAGAAGTAGTAGAAGTTGTTGTACCTATCGCGGTCAACAAAAGTTTTAAACAGTTAAGGACACAACAAATGGTTTGCATTGTATTCAATACTAGCCACTGCAGGGCCACACGCCGTTGCCCGTGACAGTTCTTTTCGTGGGGTCAGGTGTGACCACTGCTCGCTAACCCCCATTGATTGCTACGAATTCCTGTTTGATTTGCGAAGCAAATCAAATGGGAATTCGTTGCCTTTTGGATAACAGCCACCATAGCGTTTTCCGTGGTGTTGGTTTGCTTTGCAAACCAAATGGAAATTCATAGTCTATTGGAATGAATTCCGTGCAAGATTCCAATTTGGTTTGCTTCGCAAATCAAATTCTGGATATTATGAACTATGGTTTGCCTCGATAAGTAACCCCATGGGCAACGCCTTGACGGCCACGTCATTGTCATATGCGACCAAATTCAATAACAGCCATCATGCGTTGCCAGTGGTGTTCGCAAATTGGATATCAACCATAACAGAGTTGCCTATGACGTCACAATCTCTTGCGAAAGTATTTTAATTGAAAAAAATATTTATTAAAAGAAAATCCAACGTATAAGGTATCTATATGGAATCAAATTTTCCGCAGATTTCAAATACGTTGAAATTTTCAATCTATTTTTAACAATCCCGATTTTACAAAAAAGAACTAAACAATGCCAGCCAAAATGTTTTATTTTGTGCTTTCTTTCACTGAAATCATAAAAGGGCACGAAGTGTAATTTGTTTATTTTTGTCGGCGAAGGTTGACGTGACGTCACAATCTCTTGCAAAAAATATAAAAGACATTCAATTAAACAATTTTATTTATTTAAAAAGAATCATATTTTTAGGTATCGATCTAATGTGAAATGTTCTGCAGATTTCAAATCCGTTGAAATTTTTATTCTATCCTTAACGGTCTAGGAGGTAGAAAAAAAACTAAGTAACTCCAGTTAAAAGTTTATTGGTTTTTTTGTCGTCTGCTGGAAAATCCTTCCTCCGCGTAAAATGAAAACGGAAACGAAAAAAAAATAAATAAAGAATCAGTGATATTCTATGCTGTTGCATTCAATAATAATTAAATTTTATTAAATTAATTTTAAAATGTTTTAGATTGAAATTTAAAGTGCCCAACGACCCAAAAATTGCAAAAAATGTGGACTATTTGTGTGCCAAATCCCATTACTGTAAGTGCCATAGATTCGTCAGGACTTTGAGTGCTAAAAACAAACAAACAGATAAACACTTCCTTTTATAATATTAGAGACTTCTTTTCAAAACATACATTCATCAATACCAATTTTCTTGCACAAAAACTGAAACCTAGGTTTTGCCAGGGGTTTGGTCAGAATGTCTGCAGGTTGTCGCTCGTTACAAACGTGTTCAATGTTCACAGTACCTTCCAGGTGTTTCTCACGATCGAAGTAAAATCTCACTTCGATGTTCTTGGAGCGCTTGTGAAACTCAGGATTTCTCGCAAGATTTATCGCGCTCATGTTGACGACCATGATGCTGGGAATAAAGCTCATTGTGGTCAGTTCATTGAAAAATCGCATCAACCACATTATTTCTTTTGTGGATTCACAGGCTGCCACATACTCAGCCTCAGTGGTGGACATTACAACAGTCTGTTGTTTACGGCTTGACCACGTAATAACACCACTAGAGTACATTCTCAAGACACCAGATCTTGAGCGCCTTGTTTCAACCTCCCCGGTATAATTTGCATCACTGTAAGCCCGAAATTCCCCAGGTCAGGGCCGGCCCTAGACATTTTGGCGCTCCGGGCAAAACCTTAATTTTGCGCCCCCTCCCCGTTTTTTTAAAGTAAATCTCATGCGACTATATCAGAAAGTCAAGAAAACATTGAAAAAAAAATGAAAAAAAAAACCCGTTTTATTAAAAACTCAATCATCAGATAACAAGATAAGCAATTTAGCACTTAAGGCAAAATAACAAAAATTAAAATGTAGTAATGCTAACTGAACTAATATCCCATATTATAAATAAATTCTAACTAACCAAAGTAATTAAAATGCCCTTTTTCTAACTTTTCTTTCGGCAAACTCACGAACCAGTGATTTCAAGTCTAATTTGTCACTAATTTGGTGTTCTATAGCTATCATTGCCAATCCATTGAGACGATTTTGCGTCTGCATCGTTCTGAGATAATTTTTTATTATTTTTAGTTTTGAAAAGCTTCTTTCCCCTGAAGCCACAGTGACTGGCAATGTAAGTAGAATTCTTAATGCTATGCTGAGGTTTGGTGCAATTTAAGTGTAGCGATAAACTTGAAAACTTCAACAGGGGTTTCCTTTTTTGTTAATAATGACGAAACAATGCTTATTTCATCGGCTAGGTCCATGGCGTTAAGATCGCTTGAATTTCCATCAGTTAAAACTACTTCCAAATCTTTGCAATGAGCCAGTAGCTCATTTCTGGGCATGTCTTTTAGACCAAAAATATCATACAAAAAACTGAAATAATTACTGTGAGTATTTAGCAAATTATATCTGGTTTCCAAGGCATTTATTGCTTGATCTATAAAAATTGTGTGAAAAAAAAATCTATTTTATATTTTTGTTTGAGGTCTTGAACGGGTTCATCCGGGCCCTCATACAAAAACGTTCTTCTTTTGCTTCTGACACGATGACGTGGTGTGGTGGTTTCGAAATTAGCTTCCACGTCAATCTCTGAAGCAAGCTCGGTTGCTTCTAAAATGATGCTTTCAAAAGCTTCATCTGATCTCAGGTTTTCAAAGAAGAGTTTGCAGTTGCTAAGCATATCAATAGCTTGTGACATATTAAATTTTACAGTTTGCAAAAGTTTGCTGATGGGGTTAATACAGGCCTCGAAATAGATTTTTTAATACAGGTGAACCTTGTGCACCTAAGTTTTTTAATTTGGTGCACTGTGTGCACCTAGTGGGAAAAATTAGGTGCACAATTATATTTTCATGTGCACAGTGCACCTGTACACCCGGGTATTTCGAGCCCTGGGTTAATATGATTCAAAATTTTATACCAGATCACAACAGAGCATATAAATT
Source organism: Metellina segmentata (assembly GCA_947359465.1). Lineage (NCBI taxonomy): Eukaryota > Metazoa > Arthropoda > Arachnida > Araneae > Tetragnathidae > Metellina > Metellina segmentata. The sequence goes on from OX375883.1 coordinate 70,635,188, forward strand.
TGAACTGCTTCAAATTATTTAATAATCCGCTAGCCTTGTCTCTGATCATATTATCGATTTCTGAATCTTCATATATGCTGTACAAAGCATCGTGAATTGGACCAATTTGAAACCGCAGAGCTTTTAATGAGTCGACTCGACTTTCCCATCGCGTATTACTCAATGGTTTTAGGGTGTAAGTATCAATATACAGGGTGGTCATAAAAAAACTTGGCCGACATATGGACCTCTAGCGGCCGTTCCGTTCAACCGATCGAGATGAGATTTCAGATATAGTTATTCAGAGGTATGAGCTCGGGATTCTGCGAACGACAATAAAGTGGCACTCACAGTTACGGTTATAGGTAGAGAAACTCGAAATTTTCGAATGGCAACACCCCCTTTTTACTGTCTCAAAATGCTCAGCGCATGCGAAAACCCTAAATAGCGTTGGAACGGTACGTGTATCACAAAAAATGGAAGCGTTATGCACTCACAAAAAACAGCTCTGCGAACGTGCAACAAAACCACGATCGGGGCACACGAAAGAAATTTGCATATGTTGGAGGCAAGACACCAACCACAGAACGCCTTTCGCCAAATATTCAGCCAGATCTTCAGTCGGGAGCTCGTACATGCCAACGAAATGACTCTCAGCGAAAGTTAATGGAAAATTGGTAAAATTCTATTATTAAAATGGGATGAATGCCGTGGAAGGGACCTTGCGCGTTTACCGTCGAAACCATCGCCACATACGAGGCCCATGTATCTGGCGAAAAGCGTTCTGTGGTTGGTGTCTTGCCTCTGTTATATGCAAATTTTCTCCGTGCGCCCAGAACGTGGTTTTGTTGGCCGTTCGCAGAACTGTTTTTTGTGCGTGCATAACGCGTCCGCGTTTTGTGATACACGTACCGTTTCAACGCTCTTTAGGGTTTTCGCATGCGCTGAGCATTTTGAGACTGGAAAAAGTGGGCGTTGCCATTCGAAAATTTCGAGTTTCCCTACCTATAACTGTAACTGTGAGTGCCACTTTGTTGTCGTTCACAGAATCCCGAGCTCTGAATAACTATATCTGAAATCTCATCTCAATCGGTTGAACGGAACGGCCGCTAGAGGTCCATATATCGGCCAAGTTTTTTTGTGACCACCCTGTATTTCAGTAATATTGCCCAACAAAAAGAAGAGGAAGAAAAAAATGCATATACTTTTGAACAATATTGAAATGAACTTTTTAAATTCGCTCCCAGAGGGTTTTCTCTTAGCATCGGACATTTTGGTTTCTGGAACAAATTAATTAAAATAAAAGATAATACTGATATAAAAAAAAGCCATGATTTAATTTAAATTATAATTTCTGAAATCCCCCACTTGTGCGCCAGTGGCTTAAAAAAAACGTATTTTATTCAACTTCAGACTCAATTACCTTTCATTCGATACCACACAAGCCATGATTTGATTTAAACTCTAATTTTCAAAATCCCCCCCCCCTTATGCGTCACTGACTTAAAAAAAAATGTATTTCATTCAACTCCAGACTCAATTACCTTTCATTTGATACCACACAAACCATGTTTTGATATAAACTCTAATTTTTGAAATCTACCCCCCACCCTTTTTTTGGCTTATGTCTGATGGATTTTATTAGTTTTTAAAAATGAAAACAAAAATTAAAACACTTACCTTCACAGAAGCCAAACGCACTGGACAATTTGCACAAGCACTTTTTTAAAGCTTTTTTGCCCCCCCCCCTAACAATTTAAACAAACTATTTTATTTCGCACCAGCCGAAGTCTAGTGGCAAATAATGCATTGTTTTAAGTCTACTTCCTTTTTATATGCAGTTGAAAAGGGCTGTTAGATCTTGTTTCGCTTGGTTTCAAAATTGTTGTTTCCTGTACAGTCGTGTTGCCACGGGCCGAAAAACTTGTCAATTCTTGAAAGGCGGTGGCTGAGTGGTTTTGTCATGTTGAATTGAATTCAACTAGATTTTGCCTTAATGTTTAAATATATATGATATTATTTGAATTATGTGCGAAGAAATAAAAATGATAAAAATGATAAATTCTGCCTGCCGCCTCTTAATCTTGTCAACGATCAGTCAAATCTTGCAACGCGTTTTTGAGAAAATTCCCGTGAACCGATTTCAATGAAATTTGGTATACTTACAAGGGTCCGATGACAATGCAATATTATGAAAAATAATTTATTGATATGATATCAGAATGACAAAAAAATATTCTTTACTTTTTAGTTTTAGTGCATTTTATAAAAGCCTGTAACTTAATTTTTTTTATCAGTTTATTTTCATTTTCCATGATTTTGGCGCCCCTAGATCATTGCGCTCCGGGCGGCCGCCCGGATCGCCCTACCCTGGAGCCGGCCCTGCCCAGGTGTTATGTCCGAATTATACAAAGGTCCATAGTTCATGGTACCTTTCAAGTATCGAAAAATTCTCTTTACGGCTTGCCAATGAGAATGCATCAGTGAGTCTAGATGCTCCGATAACACGCTCACAGCATAAGCAATATCTGGCTGAGTCGCTGTAGAGAGGTACATAAGGCTGCCCACTGCTTCCCGGTATGGTTCTTTTCCACACACACGCATCCAACTTTTGATCACTGTTTGGATTTCACTTTTCACAAGTTAAAAAAGTATTGGCATTAGAAAATCTAAATTTGTTTAGGATTTTCTCAACATAGCTTGCTTGAGTGATGAAAATTAAGCCATTGCTTAACTGGTTGATTTGCACGTTGTGATTTGCACGAACCAATTGTATTTTTAAATTCTCTTCTCAATAACTGTACGAAGTTACAAACTTCTTCATCAGAGAGCCAGCTACCAGTCCATCATCTACGTAGATGGCAACCAGAAGTATTTTACCTCTTCCTTTTCTGAAGAAAAAACATGGATCTGCAGTGCTGCAACTCATATCTTGGATCTTGATGACGTTCACAAATCTATTGTTCCAGCATCTCGGTGCCTGTTTAAGTTCATATAAACTCTTGTGAAGCTTGCATACACGCCTCGATCCATCATCGAACCCTTCAGACTGCTTCATATGTGTTTTCTCCTTACGTTCTCCATAAAGGAATGCAGTTTTCACATCAAACTGCAGAAGTTGGAGCTTCTCAGCTGCTGCAACACTCAATATTGCTCTAACAGTGTCAAACCTGACCACAGGACTAAACGTTTCATCATAGTCCCAAGATGTGCCCCGATGAAGCCCGTTTTTCTGTACATGGCCTCTAGCCATAAGTCTAGCCGTATACCGGTCGACACTGCCATCAAGTTTAGTTTTAACTCGTAGAACCCAGCGATTAGATATTAGCTTCTTTCCATGTGGCAAGTCAACAAGTTCCACGACTTCATTTTCAGACAATGATGCAGTCTCTTCTTTCATGGCTTGACTCCATTCATCATCATTTTCTGATTTCATGGCTGAAGCATATGATTGAGGAACATCTGTGTACGTAGGCAGGACGTAGTCTTTCAGATGAGCAGGTGGCATGACTTTTCTCTTCTCTCGCACAGATGTTTGTGGTTGGTCAACCTTTTCATCCGTTTCTTCCTTTGGCGATTGTGGTTGGTCAACCTCTTCATCTGCTGCTCCCTCTGGACATTCACTCCCACAAGCATAAGTGACTACAGGTTTTTCATGTGGCATCACACTCATATCCACTTTTTGTTCTCTAATGATTCTTCTTTTTCCCAAATACATCTCTACTCAAGATAAATCTATTCTTAGCTGGAAACCAGACACGATACCCATCTCTCTCACCGCAGAAGCAGACAAATAGCCCCTTTACGTCCTTTGAGTCCCATTTTTGCCTTCTCTCCTTTTGTACATGTACAAGCACGTTTTTCCAAACACACGCAGATTATGAATGAAAGAGAATATCTTTAGTCAAAGTTCTGCAGTTGTTTTTCCATTGATGGTAGTAGGACCAGTTCTATTCAGAACATATGCAGCTGTATGAACAGCCTCAGCTCACAGCTTTACAGGAAGATTCTTTGTATATATCATGGACCTTGACTCTCCACCAAAGTCTCATTCTCCCTTTCCACAGCTCCATTTTGATCAGGAGTGTAGGGCTTATAATATCTGATGTTGATCCCTTTGGCATGAAGAATTTCTCGGACATCTGTATTATTGAATTCACCTTCACCATCACTGAGGAACTATTTGACAGTGTGTTCAGCACTCTCCACTTCACTTAAAAATGTTTTCATACAGTTCGCTACTTCACTCTTAGATTTTATTAAGAATGCTCTGAGAACTTTGAAAAATCATCTTTAAAGCAGGCGAAATATCGTGAGTACCCTTACAGTATTTTCATGCATTATTCCACAAACGTCGGATTGATTAGTGCTCCTGTCTCTTTTGGCCTATCTGTCTGATCTAGTTCAAAAACTTGCTTGATGCTGTTTTCGAAACATGCAGCCATCACAACAGTTTCTTTCACAGCAACCTAAATTCTTTGGTGACAAAAATATTCTTTTACATGTTGCTTGTTCTGAGGACACAGTCTTTCATATCACATCTGTGCACTTTCTTTTTGAGATGCAACATACACATTTTCTGCTGTTTCAGGCATTTTGACCCTCATTTAAAGAGCATAGAGTCCTCCAGCTGTTCTTTGACCTTTCAGCCTTTGCACACCATTTCTTGAGAACATACAGTTTGAAGTGAAAACCTTTGTCAATAGTCTGACAAACTGAGAACAGGTTTCTGTTGATTTTAGGGACATACCACATATCTGTTAGATGATTCTGTTCCCACTTTCCACGTATAAGCATCTTAACACTTACAGTTCCTTTGCTATATACTACAATGTCTTCACTGTTCCCTATTCTGATAGGCTTTGGAGTCACAAAAGTTTCAAAACAATCTCTTCTTTTTGTCACATGTGCTGATACACCTGAATCAGAAAGACACAGTTCATCATCTGGAACTCCTTCAAACACACATATGAATGCATCTCCACCCAGCTTCTTAGAAACATTGGTTCTTTTGGAACAGTTTTTAGCAAAGTGGTGGCTTTTGAACTTTGTGGCATTTGAAAAACTTCCTTTCAGGTTTTCCATTACTGATATTTTTCTTATTAGCAACAAGGGAAGTAGAGTCATCATACTTCTTTGGAAGTCGTATTTCAATGAGTTGGAGATGTTCTGTCAACTTATTTAAAGTCCTTTCTACAATTGGGACAGACTACCAGACACTTTTAAATTCAAAGTACTCTTGGGATAACGTTGACATAATTCGACTCATCGGCAGCAGATCAAGTAGTTCTGTTTTTACCAGACGACTAAGTTCATCGTTGAGCTCACAAAAATTATTTTGGAGTCGTGATACCCGAGTCGCAATATCCTCCATCGGATCTTTTAACACTGCTGAAGAATTGTTCCATCAGCCTATCCACACGCTGACCGGAGCTTCGCTCGTACACAGACAACAGCTTGTCCCAAAATGACTTTGCAGAGTTACACGTTGCTGTCAATTCTAGATCTGAATCATTCATGCATCCCTCAAGAATTAATTGTGCAAGAGCATCACTCTTTTTGAATGCCTTCAGCTCCTTTTCGTACGCTGTAAACACATCTACCCCGGTAGTTGCTCCAGGATAGGTCGAGACAGTGCAGTGACGTCATTATGTCTAAGCAACAGTTCAATCGGTCTCCTCCATTTCGACCAATTTCCTTGCCCTTCGAGCGTCACATATCTTGCCATTTATTACCAACTCAGCAGCTGGATACTGCTGTTTCGTAGTTCAAAAAAAATCTTTAATCATGGGAAAAAAAAAAAAAAAACAGCATCCCCTACACAATTATCTAATTCCATTTAGTCAGTTTATAATCGCAGTCGGATATTTTCCGTCAACCATATTTAAAACAGTCATTATGTTAAGAAGTTCACTTCCGACTCTTCTTTCCATGACATGCCAATAATTTTCTGAATCGTGCTATCAGATACCGGAATATTCAAATTTTCCTTCTTCTTCAAATTTGATTGTCACTATTTCACAGCAGGTAGGTAAAATAAAAGATTCTGTTATCTTGTGGGGCTTTAAATTTAATGCTACTAACTCAGCAATTTTATGATGCAAGTCACTGTTTTTTCAAATTGTCTTTGCTTACTTTGCGTTTCCAAAAGTCTTTTGAAGAATTGTTGAATATTTAGATGAAAGATTTGTATGGTTCAGTTGAAAAATGGCACTTTAGTTTAGTGGGCACCATCGCGCTATTGGCAAGTTTCTTTCTGAATACAAAGCAGAGAGACGTTGAGCAATTTGTATTTGCGGTCCAGGTAAATCCGAATTTTTTGTATTCTTCGTCGTACAAGAAATTAATTCCTTAACATTCTATATTTTGGGTCCAAAGACTTATCCGTGTAAAAAATACTTTTAGTTAGATTGTAAACAGTGCTGGGGGAACAAATTTAGAAAATTAAAAACGTTTCTCTGGTGCCACATAACTATCCCCTATCATAATGGTCTCAAGTAATGAAATTCTCTCTTTCAAACAATATTTTCGAGTTATTAACGCATTTTATATGTTCCAATTAACATTTCATTTTAGATACCAACATTGAATGCTAAATTTTTGCTCTTCAAAATTATGTAATACCAACGCAATCATATTGTAACGAAGACTAGTAAAAAAAAATATTATTTACATAAATATTCGCTTCATATGCTTTTCCTATGACGAAATTGTTTCATTGATTCCAAGGAATAAATTTCACCATTTGAGTGACGAAAGTTTTATCATTGAGAAATTAACTAAACATTTTGTCTTATGAAGGGAAAATGATAGTAAATTCGTGCAATTCATGAAATGTGGCGAATTATTTAAATATTATTCAAACTATGAACGGCGTTGTTCAGCGGCTGGAGAAAGATAAACTCAAGTAACAACAAGATTTTAATCAACTATCAAAAATAAGGCATACATATTAGCTGCATCCAAGGCGAGAGGCATGTGATGTAATGACTATTACACCAAGTCCAAAGTTCGCACATCATAAGGATGCATGTTAAAATCAAATTTAAGTTCAATTCCAGTTCTATTTTAACATCTATTTATTAACAAAGACAGGACACTAACACAATGACAATGAAACAAAGATAATGGATAGGTCCATTCTTCCTTCGACCACGTTCCAAATCAATCTGGCGAATCCCCCATCAGGTAGGGAAGATGCGCGTTTCAAATTCCCTTTCATAGGGATTATCTGGAGATCTGTGGCTAAGTTGCCACAAGGCATTCGTATTCTGACCTCGAGATCGAATTAGAACATCGGAGCAAAAACGCGCATTCCTCCTTTTTTTTAACAACTTATTTAAGGTGGGAAAGAACATTCCGATTTTAAGCAGAATCAGCTGTTATTCGCTTCGAGCTACTGGAAACACGTGCAAACGATTCCAGCGAAATAAATCGAAGAAAATATAAACATCGCTTTTGAACGTGTGCTCCAACACGCCTTGAAGTATAAGCTTCAACATTAATTTTACATTCAGCATTAAACTACACAGAAAATATACTTGACAAAATACATTTACACCAAAATGTAGAAGGAAAATATAGATGGATTATCCTTGTTTTTCTACACTCTCTTCGAATAAAGGGTACAGAAGTTCTTTGAATTGATAATACAGTTTGAAATTCACAGACGTCAACTTTCGTTAGGCAACAAACATAACTTTGAAATAGGACGTTTGAGTGTACGGTCAGCAGTCTTAAGATCCACGACTCTAACGCAACTATTAGATCCTGGAAATAACTTCATAACACGTCCTAACCGCCACTTTGCTGGAGGTAAATTGTTTTCTTGAATAATAACTAAGTCTCTTCTTTCAAAATTTCTCTGTTTAAAGAGCCATTTTGGGCGCATTTGTAGCATAGAGAGGTATTTACAGCTCCAACGCTTCCAAAAATGTTGATGAAGTTTTTGAAGCAATTGCCAAAGTGATAACCTATTTGATGGCTCATTAAAAAAAGTCTGGTTCAGGAACGGAAGTGAGAGCAACACCAATCAAAAAAATGGCCAGGTGTTAAAGGAGACAAATAATTTGGGTTCCCAGAAAGAGGTGTTAAAGGTCGTGAATTTAAGGTGGCTTCAATTTGACACAGTACAGTACACATTTCCTCAAAAGTTAGTGCAACATTACCCAAAATTCTCTTTAAATGAAATTTAACATATTTGATATCAGCTTCCCACAGGCCACCCATATGGGGTGCATTAAATGGGTTAAAATGCCAATTAATTTCTTGATCATTCAAATAATTTGAAACCACCTTTTGTTGAGCAATCTATATATATATTTTTCTTACATGGCACGCAAAAAAGACGTTATTTGTTACCGCGTTTTGGCAACATTGTGCGATTGTTTGTTTACTTGGAGCCTCGCGCCTCATTTGAATCTATAGCGTTATCGGATGAAATTTTATTGGAAAAAAAAAATGAATTTTAGACGAGCTGTTGCGGTTTGTAAAAGAAATCTAAGAAAGCGGAGGATCTTTTCAGGGCTATTTAAAAAATGGTTCTTTTCAAAGCTAACAATTATAGTACAACAAGACGCGTGCACTACAACTTTCGACAACAAACTCAGTCAAAAAGTGTATGGGTGGCTCGAGTACTGGGGAAATGTACACACAAACAAGATGCTGGGTATTCAATTTCCAAAGCAGCGCTCACATTGCGAGTAAAAATTTGCTCAAAGTTTTCATTTAAATTCTGATTCCAGAGGTACTGTATATATATTTTATGTAATACAACAAATTTAGATTTGAAAAATATTTTTTTGGAATATCATACTTTGCAATCAATCCCTTCTGCTAGGACACGTGTCTTGATTGATGCGAGCGAAGCGAGCATAGGGTTGCACAGCGAACCAATGAGAATTGCGAAGCAATCCTCCGGGGGTTGGCGAGCGTCAGCGAGCAGGGGCCGGTCCCCTAATCTTATTTAATGCTTTAGCAGCGCCAACAAAATTCTTACCACAATCGCTGGAAATATTAGAACATTTACCCTTCTTGCCACAAAACGTCTTAGAGCTGCAATGAAAGCTTCCGTGCTTAGATCACTCACTAACTCAATATGAATAGCCTTTGTGGCAAAACAAATAAAAAGAGCAACGCAAGCTTTACCAGGTTTGGGAAGAAGTGCAGGATATTTTTTATCATAAGAAACTTCAGCGTTTTTTAGCCTACCTCCCACTCTAATAATACCATCCTTATCAAGAAAAGGATTCAAATTTAAGATCCTACTTTTAGCCTTGAGAGGCATCTTGCTGCTAAGGCATGATAGTTTGTCGAAAAATGCATCCTTTCGGACAATTCGAATGCAAACCCTCACCTAGTTCCAAAGGGGACAAGTTTCCCGTTTTCCTGTTAGAATTTGACACTCTAGCATTGCAACGAAATCTTAAACAATAAGCAGTTATTCTGGTTAACTTATTTAAATTAGAGAACTTATCTAGCAAATTAAGGTCACAATTCATTAAACATTTACTGTATGTAAAGCCGAAGTTTTTATCTCATGTTCAATTTTTGAATTGAATTCAAGAGTATCAACAGACTTGTAGATAATACTATCATGAGCAAGAAAATTAGGACCAAACCACTAAGCCGAATGATTCAATAGAAATTCAGTTCTAATCCCACGCGAAGCGCAATCGGCTGGGTTCTGGCTAGCCTCAATATGGTGCCACAGTGCTGAAGGTAACATAGTTTGTATTTTGCTCACTCTATTAGCTATAAATGTCGTTCACTTGGATGGGTGAGATGACATCCAAGCCAAGACAATTGTTGAATCGGTCCAACAACGTATACCAGTAATTTTAAAAACAGAAGCTTTACATACAGTTGTTATGAGTTTAGACAATAGCAAGGCAGCACACAATTCGATGTAAGGATACGGTCTTTAAAGGAGTAACTTTAGTCTTTGCCAGCAATAATTGCACTTTGACACCAGTCGAATCCTTCGAACGCACATACACTGCTGCTACGGCTGCCATTTCTGATGAGTCACAAAATCCAGGAATTTCAAATTCTTCATGTGAAATCAGTACACATCTTGGAATACGTAGAGGTTGTAATCTCAACAAATCCTTGTAATAGGCAGACCATTCACCTTGTAATTCAGATGAAATCATGTCATCCCACTCCAAATTATCCCTCCACACTCTTTGCATTAATATTTTCGCCTTTATAGTGATTGGAGACAGTAGTCCAGGGGATCAAATATCTTCGAAATTTCTGACAACAGCCCTCTTTTACTGACCTCCATCTGATCAGATGCTGTTGGCACTTGAAACGAGAAGGTATCATCTGCTGGATGCCACTGCATTCCCAGGGTCTTGACGGATTCTTCAGTTTTTAGTTGAAAAGACAGATTTGATTCCCTATTCTCGGGTAGTACTGCATCCAATAGCTCGCACTTGTTAGATGCCCATTTTCTTAGCTCGAATCCACCACGTTTTAGCAATTTGATTAGATTTGTTTGCAAATCTAAAGCCCTTTCCACGGTGTTCTCTCCGGATATTAAATTATCTACATAGAAATCCCTTTTGAGAATCTTCGGGCATTCACAAATGTAGAATTTTCATCTTGAGTCAGCTGTTGTAAACATCTCGTTGCCAAAAAGGGCACGGATGCTGTCCCATACGTAACGGTCAGTAATCGGAATTCTTGAATAATATCTTGAGAAGAATCTCTCCAAACGATTCTTTGGAAATCAGCATCGCATGGATGTATCTTGATTTGACGATATATTTTTGCTATGTCAGCCCCTAAAACAATTTGATGAAATCGAAGTCTCATCAAATTAAGAGCAATCGGATCTTGCATTGTTTCTCCAACCATGAGCTTGTCGTTCAGAGAAATTCCTGATGTAGATTTCATAGAAGCATCAAATAAATTCCACAAAACTTGTGCATTTTCCGCAATCCTTGCTTCAAATACGGTTCGGGTTGCTTGAAAAAGTCACTCTGCGCAATTAGTTTGGGCAGATCCCTGTACCATAAACATATTATTAGTAATTCGTATTACGTGAGTTAGTCTTAACGAGATTTGACTGCATAATAAAAGCGATTGCACTCTAAAATGTCAAGAGAAAAATCATTAGTAATTAGTATAAATAGACACAGATTATCTGAAATCTATTTGCCAGTTAAAAGTATATTTTGCTGGGTAGCATTCCAAGCTAAGTTCACTCAACAGAACGCACTGTTCCGAAAATTAAGAAATAGGAATAGATTAAAATAATTTATGAAAGTTTACACAAAAATTGTGACTTACCTATTGTGTATTAGTACTTCACATTTCACAAATACATGTACAACATTGTAAACCCAAATCTCCGTTCCATAGCACAACATTCAAGAAGTTGACTCAAGGGAATCCATTTCTTTTGCAAACGTGAAAAAACGTGTATTTTATCAATATAAAACACCATTCCAAAATACATAAGCATATTTTCAAAAAGCGAAACGTTCATCATCAGTTTACTTTTTTTTAAAGATCAGCAACAAATAGTGATATATTTTGGCGACAATTATTGCCAGTCTTCTTCCGATTTCTCCTAGTCATGTGATTTTAACGGTCCAATCATGGGCTACGAAATTTTGAGTGAAGCAGAGGTGGCCGATATGCTGTCCCATAGAGTTACAGATCGAGATTGACTGTCCAGTGGACAGGGCCCGATTTAGAAAATTTGGTATAGTAGGCACAACCCGCAGAAAGCCCCCCCCCATGTTATCCGTTCATCGCAAAAACTAATTTTATTTGACATAATTTGGAGAAGGTCATTGACAGTAGTCGAAGACAAAATTGCAAAAATAAACAATCCAGAAAAGAGAAAGGCAGAAAAGTTATTAAACTTTTCTGCCTTTCTCCTTCTTTTTGAAGACCCTGATGGGTATTTTCGTCCTGACATTGAAAAAATATTGAATTAAATACGAAACAAAATTTCAGAAATCATAAATTAAGTATTTATTCAAATTGTCGAAAGCATGCAAGCATTTGTTTCTAAATAAAAAAGTAAAATCACTTCTCTTTCCAAAAATAATTTTCTAAAATAAAATTATTTGCATGAGTGCCAGGTCCCGGGTTAGTTATTAAAATTATTTGCTATATAGAAATGTTTCTGTGACCTATAATAACAATTTCTGGCTTTTTTTTCCTGTCGTTTTATTTAGTTCATTTCACAATTATACTTTTAAATGTAAGATTTTCTTTACAACCAATCAGAAAGCTTCTTTCATTCACAAACTTGAAAAGTTATATATGATTGGCTAAACTGGATAGATTTGCTTAACTAGTTGGAACATCCGACTAAACTCCGTAACCGTACCTAGAAATGTTACGGGGTTCGGTTATATCGTTACCGTTACATTGTAAATAAAGTTTTAGATTTTTATTTTCCTTTTCGAAAAAAATTGCTGAAAAAACATTCCAAAAAATATAAAAAGTTATTTTTGTTTAAAATTTTTAGATACTTTTGAAACTTAGGGGCCCCCTAAATTATGGGGGCCCTAGGCCCGTGCCTCACGGGCCTAATGGTAAATCAGGGCCTGCCAGTGGAGTGTTCTTGTAAGTGCCTGGCGTTTTTTTATTCGATTTCTTCAATAAAAATGGCCAAATGGAGTAGTGAAACAACGTTAATATTCGTTCAAGAATACAAATCACACGAAGGTTTATGGGACTTTAAATCTGCTGTGTGCAAAGACAGAAACATGCCTGATTCTGTTTATCGCAAGTTGATGGAAGCTATGAATTTACCTAACCTTGGTGTACCAGATGTAAAAAATAAAATTAAAATCTTGCGATTGACATTCAACCAAAAAAAGAAAAAAGTCGAAGATTTTAAAAAATCTGGTTGCGGATTCTGTTTATGATTCTTATGTAAATGACTCAAGGAACTGAAAGTCAATCTGCTCTTATCCCATTCTCATAAAAGATCTTTATTCCTTAAGATCTTCAGTTTCGAATTCCGTTAACAGGGTTGCAATTCCTCTTTTAATATCTCTTCTTAATAGCCACGGTCTGTCCATAAACCGTTTTCTATTGCTGCTAATTTCTTCTTCGATTTCCTCTATTATGGCAGGTATGAACCCGAATTTGCAATAATGTTTAAAAACTCTTAATTTGTCTCATTTACCATACCCTTCAAAACTAATCCCAACTAACTGACTCGTCCATTTTTTCCAACATGTGATAACTAGGGCAATTATTTTGTTGCAGTAAAAATGGGAAAAGTTGCATTTATCGTTCTTTGAAGTTGCATTTATTTTTGTTACACTAAATTCTAAACTAAACTTTTCGTAAAAAATGAAAAAATTATAAATATATTGACAATTTTAGTCGTGTATAAAAGTATTATAACACATTCTTAAATACAGAAGAATGTTGAATGACCGATCCTTGGCCAGTAATTTCTTTAACATTGAAAAACTGCGCCAGCCGCATTCATATAATGTGCTATATTGGATAGCAGTAGCGCCAAATCCTATCACTCAGCATTCATAGATTTTAAAATGTCATATTTACAAGGCGAACAACATATTTATGATCGACACTCACCTCGCAAACTCTGCAGTCGATTACCCAAGTTTCCTCTGCATTATCAAGAGTGCCAACCAATGTGCTGAAAGTACTTCTTGCCATTTCATTTTCGTCTGGTAGGACGAACTGCTTCTTTCCATCAACTTCTTGTTTGATCCGCAATACTTCGTCGTTCGTAAGATCAGGCACACGTGATTGAACAGTTGGTTCAGAGGGGAAAAAATAAAATAGTAATTTCATAATAATTAATTTTAAGCTAAATTTTTAAAACTTTCCGGTATTTGCATTTATGTTGAGGTTTTAATCACTTACAATACAACCCATGTAGGAGGAATTGTGTTTTTAGTACTTTACATGAAGCGTGTACAAACAAGGTGCATTTGTTGCAAAAAGTTGCCCTAGTAAGAACCTCCTACTCTTCTATATATTTCTCGTCCAAGTGACTCTGCAAATGAAAACTAATCTAAGCATTGGTAATAACATTCTTTTATTCAATAAGAAAGGTCATCTAGATCGATTCAGATCAAATTCTACATAGCCGTTGCAAACTATGTAGAACCGTGGGTTTTAATTCAAGGAAATCATAACCCAAATTCATCATGTATCAATATCAGGTTAAGAATTAACCCTCTAGATGACAAAGATTAAAGGACAGTTACATTATATATAAAAAAAATAATAAAAATAAATAGTGGTGAACAATATTTTTTACAGTAGTTATCATACGAAGTTATTAAAAAATATAAATATCGCGACATAATTTATTTTTAGGGAGTATTTTTAGCATATTTTTGAAAAGGAAATTTGAATTTAAAATTTTATGAAATTCTCTGCTTCTCATGTAAAAATATAATACAAACTTCGCCGCTAGAGGGCAATGTATATGTTTTATTAAGATGGGTTAAGCTGTTATTTTATGACAGCATTTGCAGTAACTGTTAATTCAAAATAACAGTCATTCAAACCCAGAAAATAAGAAGAATGTAGTTTCCGCATGTTGCAAGTGTTTTCTGACACACGATGTAATCTCAGCTTGTCGTTTTTCTTAAAAACAAACGCTAAGTATCACCGAATCACCGGTAAATCAAATTAGCTTATCTATTGGCAGTGTTTTATCCAATTAGTGCTGACCAATCAACTACCTTTTATTAATTCTGTATTTTTACATTATAATTTTCCGTGTCGATTTTCTGAAATAGTATTCAAAAAACAAGTCGTGTACATCACTTAAGAATACCATACATAGAGGAAGGTGCTGAAACACTACCGCCATCTACATTAAGCACCATCTATATTCTATAAAAAAGATCCGACAATCTTTTTTTCATTGCTTTAAACTTTTGTTTAAAGCAATTAAACTTTTGACTAAACGTTTTCTATTTTGAAAATTAACAGGGGAAAAGTTCACTAAAAATACAAGTGGTAATTGTATAAAATGTGCATACTTTTTGTCCCTTAAAACCGTACAATTTTTTTTGTCAATTTTGACAATCATGTTCTTAATGTAAAAGATATAGCAGAAGATGAATCAAATAATAGTCTCTTTGTTTAATTGCAGAACAAAAGAAACCGAAAAGAACGAACTTGATCAAAATTTGAGTTTATTACAAAATGCATACTCAAAACAAATTCTATCCGTCCTCGGCTGTAATGGATTAGGGCCACCCCCGATTTGTTTCTGTTCTACAGTAAATGTTAGCCCGCTATGTTGTTGAATTGCGAAATGCATTCTCACAGCAGATAATTCTTTGTAATCCTTATGCTTAGAGGATCAAATTTAATTCTTCCATAGCATAACGGCATACTAATTAATATAATTATTTACTGATACGTTAACAGTTTTTCTAATTTGTGTGACAATGATGAATTTTAATGCACAGCACAACTGTATGCACACACGAAACATGCTCTAATACTATACGGATTTCTCCTATGATTCGTTTCATTAATAGAAAAGAAAGATTTTCATTGAAAGAAATTTCTTCCATTGAAAAATTTAGTTATAATGTCTTGAATTGGAAAACTTTTACAAAAGGAAAACATTTTAGGACGTCAAATGCAACTCTAATGATTTAAAACAATTTAGAGTAGAAAACAAGTTACTTTAAGTGAAAACTATATTCATCTTATAATAAGAGGAAGTCGCACTGGTAGCAAAACACAACGAGCTATTCTGATGAAAAGAGTGTATGTAAAATATGTGTACACTTGTTGGAAATATTTTTATTCAGAAAGGAGGAACACTTTGAACTTTATTTATATCCTATTTATCCCTATGATGAAGAAAGGAGAAATTTTTGAAAACAATACACAAATGATAACCTTTTTGTTTTATTACCCTTCAGCATTTTAGTGAACTAAATTTGTATGTGATTTACTTAATACATGTGCCAAAGATTGCTTGCTATATAATATGAATCATACAATGAATAACTTTTTTGAACTACTTGATTAAAATTGAATAAAGAAAAAACTCTTTTTCACAAAACCATAATCATAAAAATTTTGAAGGGCGAACATTATTTGCTCTAATAATTTCAAAATTTAGAGACACGTGTTTAACTTGTTTCCATACTTTTTCAACAAGTTTAACAGGGAACAAAATTACTTACCAATCAACCCATTCAACTCGTGGCTTCAAAATGCTGCATATACATGTTAATTGGAATTCCGATTGTGGTTCTCCCTGGAAAGTTCCATAAGTCCTATAGATAAGCTTTCAGACTATTCGAAATTTTTCTTTGCATTTACAAACTTCATGCATCAGAAGTGCGAAATGTTGAAACTTATTGTTGCAATAAAATGTTATAATTAGCACTGATAAATATCCCATTTCTCAATTTATTTCATCCTATTTACCCTTTAAAATAATAAATGGAAATCTGAATTTTTGTTGCTTTTTATGTATGGATATTGGACAACCAGTTATATTAAGCAAAAAAACTACAGACAGTTATAAACTCTCTATATCACATCTATTGTTCAGTCTGCTTATTTCACAACCTGCACCAGCCCTCATGTACACGACGATCTTTAGTTGGGTCGAGTTTCGAACTCGTAAACCTCGGATTTCAATTTTATAAAACAGGCAGGTTCCTTAAACGTTTGTTCGTCACGTGATCGAGGTTCAAAATTACGTGGTCTTGTCCTCAATCTTTCCCTTCGGGTTTGATCTCGGACCGTGGCTAACAACCCGTCGTTTTGCGCCAGTGTGATATTAATTAACAACCTTCGTTGGTCAAACCACAAAGATGATACTTTCTCTCTATGCCATAAAAATTCGCCGACCAACCGGTATAGTGGTTAAGGTGTTAGCCTCTAGATCGGAAGGTTCCTGGTTCGAATCCGGGTCCGGATGTTTGTAAACGTATGGTGTAGAGGCGGCTGGTGCACCTTAAATCTGTCGTGGCCGAAAGTCCTCACGTTGGGTTGGCGTGGAAGTTTGGAGAGTGGGATGCCAGCTCAAGTGTTGCTTCGTCATCTGACCGTGGTTCAAAATTACGAGGCGTTGTCCTCGAATCTTTCCCTTAAGGGACTGATTCCGGACCGTCGTCAATAGCCCGTTGTGTTTCTCTAGTACGACGTTAACTAGAATTACCATTGCCATAAAAATTCAATCAACCAATCAATCTCAACTGTATCGAAGTTTTGGTAGCAAGAAAATGGTGTCAAAAAAAGACATGCTTTCCGGCTCACTTCCGGACAGAAAAAACGTAACGAGTTTCGAGCTAATGTTTTCCTAGTTGAAGTTCAGCCTGCTTTCGTTTTCGGCATCGGCTCAGCAAAGGGTTGGTTTCCTTGAGGGTCGTGAGTTATGGTTGAATGATGATGTAATGCTACGTTTGAGGACAAAAATACATGCATAATTTACGGGCTCTAAGATTACGTTGAAGATAACAAGCCAGTTTTCTACCGAAATGTACTTTTGAACTTCAGAAAGAAGTTACTCCTAGCTTGCACTAGTATTACATTACTTCAGTCACATTAGAGCAGCCAGGTAAAAGATTTGATTAATTTCCATAACAAAATATTTGAAACTTTGTCACAAATTTGTGAGAACTGTCCTTGTTGAACCATAGTTTAATTCGCATTTAATTTTGAGTTTTTCCTATTGGAAAAAGTTATACATTGTATACATTGGAAAAAGTTTATTTTCCTAAGAAAGGAAAAAGTGGAAAAAATTATTCAGTAAAAAGTTGTTTATTTGTTTTTTAATAAATTTTATAATTATAACCATCAATTTGCTTTTTTCCGCAGTATATATGTTCGAAATCAACCATATAACTTCTCCAATATTACCTGTCAAACCGGAAAAAAAAAATGTACAAATCATTTCTGAACATGTGGATTTGTCGAATCTGGAAATTTATAAGACTAGAAAAAGGAAATGGTATTTTGGGGAAGTTAATTTCATAAAAATTTTGTAAATGACTGAGAGTATCTACCAAAAGTTTCTCATTAATATAAAGTTATTCTTTCCTTCATGTTGGAATGAACAATGATTCAAGCTAATTTTCAAATACTATTGGGATTGTACATGCTTCAGTCCAATCAATACATGGGCCTTTTTTATTTCAAGTTTAAAAGTACAGTAGTCTCATTGCATTTTATCATGTTTGGCAACTGCTCTTTTGTCTAACACTAAGTGAAAGAAATTTTGATGATCAAAGCTATGTACTTCCTTAAAAAGTGCTTAAAAATTGATTCTTTAAAATATATTTTTAGCTTTTGATGAAGCAAGAAAAGAAACACTAAACTATGTTTTAGAAAGGAATATGTGGCTGGTTTTGTAACTGGTTGATACTTTCACCCTCAGTTCAAGTATGGGTTCAATTCCTGGTGTAGGCTGGAAAAAATGAATAAAAGCTACAAAATTAAAATTTAAGAAAACATGGACTATTATACACACCTAGATTTTATTCCAATATTTGCAATGTTGTAGTACCATGTTTTGCATTGTATGTTCCTATCAACCTTCCAAGCAGGAATGCCTGAACACAGCTTGTAAAATTCAGTCTGAGTACTTCCTGAAAAAATTCCTGCATGGCAAGCAGCAAACCCGAAATATTTAGACATCATGATCATCCAAATATTTTGGGTCTGTCACTCCTGCTCTAGAACCGTTTCAAACTACTCGGGCATGCCTCTTGGAGGGTTAAAACTCTGCTAGTATTTCATGTTTCACGACAAAAAACATACTTCTGCAATTTATATGTAGGAAATCTAATTAAAAATAGCTTGCCAGAATTCCCACTGAAATATATTTTTAAGTCCCAGAAATAAATTAAAGTAAAACTGAATTTGCTTAAAAATCTGCATCTGAGTATCATTACTTCAAACATTAGAAGGGGGTTATTGTGGTTCAATGGGCTTGCCCATCAGAAATGAGAAAATAAATAAATTTTATAGCTAAAATTATAAAATTTGAAGAATTCTCTGCTATATTAAATCTAAAAACACTTCTTGTTT
Organism: Metellina segmentata; assembly: GCA_947359465.1. Classification (NCBI taxonomy): domain Eukaryota; kingdom Metazoa; phylum Arthropoda; class Arachnida; order Araneae; family Tetragnathidae; genus Metellina; species Metellina segmentata. Next base: position 70,654,199 of record OX375883.1, read on the forward strand.
CTCTAACAAGTAATCACACTAGTGTTGCACATTTTAATCTATTTAATTTTTCGATGTTTTTGACATCCTTTTAAAATTGTCTCACTCGTCATAGAAGTATGGTTTAAAATTATGTGGTGTTGTCCTTAGGTCTTTCCCATTGGGATTGATCCTCAACCGTCATCAATAGCCAGTAGTGTTGCTCCAGTACGATGACCTACCTACCTTTAAAGTTGTCTTCTATTGCATTATTCCAAATGCTTTATCTTCAAAATCACTTATTTGTTTTATAGAATATAAATAAAACTCATGTCTTCGTACCATGGATTTCTCCAATGCTGCATTTAGATTGTATGTGATTCAAGTCCGAGATATGGACATAAAGAACTATTGAAAGTTTTGCAAGATGATTTACAGCTACCAATGCTTTGATATTTTCGGGAAATGTAGAACCTTTACAGACTAGTGCCATCATGACTCGGTGGGTTTGTCCACTGCACTAGCAATCTGAAAGTTGTGGATGGTACAGCTCCGATTCCTACCCTGGTCTATTTCTCTCTTCAAGTTTTCTTTGTGTTTGTCCATTACTTGATGCATTAGTTGTCCTGTGTTAGGCACCGCATGCCCATATATGTGTGGCCTACATAAACCCCAACCAACTAATCCTCCGTGGGCATTCTGAGCTGTCTAGATATTGGGAGGAGAGACAACTTTGGGGAAAAGGACTTTGGTCATTTTTGTTGTTTGTTATTAAACTTTTTCTGTCATATTTTTTCTTTGTATGTTTTTTCTAATCTATATTATGATTGTACCTAGCTACTGAAACTTAAAATTTAAAATATTTTATTCTTGTATGATCATTAAGTGGTCAATTATTTTATGGGATTTGATAAAACTAGTGTTTACATAAAACTAGGAGTGGATTGACTACAAATTTCTTGTTGGAAATTTGAGTGACCTATATTTTAAAATGTCAATAAAGGTTTAGCTTAACAAGTTTTTAAATTTCACTTAAATAATTAATTAAAAAAAATATTTTAATAAAAGTATTCAAATGGCAGTTAATTAGAAGTATAGGCCAGATTTAATCGACAGGTGGGCAGACCCAGTCCATTATTTCAGTGACTGGGAAGATTATTTAGTTTGTAAATTTTTTTGTTTCCTTTCTGCACACAACAGCTGGTGATAGTTTCATAGAATGCATTATTGTTTTCTAATTTGTAGCAATATTAGGCCACATAGAGCTGATAAAAGGCTTAATGGTCAAGAACAGCATGTTTTTATTGATTAATGTATGTATGATTATCAAAATATTTTTTGTATTTTTTAGGATTTGATACAAGCGTCCTCATACCATGGATTTCACCGAGGCTGCTTTTAGTGTTTATGATTATGTAATATTTGCAATCATGCTTGTATTTTCTGCGAGCATCGGCATTTATTACCGCTTTTCTGGTGGGAGGCAAAAAACAAACAAGGAATATTTCCTTGCCAACAAAGACATGCCCATCATTCCAGTTGCATTTTCATTGATGGCAAGCTTTATGTCTGCCATTACGATACTTGGAGTTGCTTCTGAGAACTACATGTATGGAACCCAGTTTGCTATCATAAATATAGCATATATCCTTGGAACTCCAATATCTGCCTTTGTGTTCCTCCCTGTGTTTTATCAGATGCAAGCAACGAGTGCATTTGAGGTAAAAGCTCCTTTTAATTAAATTATCTTTGTTTAGCTCCACTTAATATTCTATACCCAAGTGATCTTCCCTTCCTTTCATTTTTACTCTTTCCTACCCTTCAGCTGTTTGTTTTTTTTCTTTCGCTCATTGTATTGTCTGTTTTGTGTTTGGCCAAATATGGCCCCTGTGCTGTAAAAACTGGAAAAAACCAATCTTGTGTGTCGTACGTAACATTGGGTCTGGCATAGAATGGCCAAGTATGGCCCTTGTACTATAAAAAAAAACCAACACAACCTCTTTCTAAATTTACTAAACAATTCAGTAAACAGTTTTTAAAAGTAGTACAAATGGTGCAGCACAGATCCAGTGAGAAGGCCATTTGCACAAAGAGAGAGATAGTAGTGATAGAGTGAGGTGGTAAGCTTTCACCAGGGTAAAGGGTTGCCCTATATATGCCATAGGTGATTATGTTTCTGTAACTTTTGATCACCACTGTCGTTTCTAGTACCAAATAATGAATTCAGTGTCAGAATTTGTGCTTGAGATCTATGTATTGTTTGACCTGCTCCATAATAGACTAATAACTAATAGACTGATTCAAGTCTAATTCAAATTTTTCTTACTTGCCGGAGCTAAACTATACTCTACATCCACAAAAGTAAAATTGCAGTGGTCAATTTGTATAAAACATACTGACAGCAAATTTTACTGTAGTGATTTGAAAAGTGACAACAATTTCTAATGTGAAGATAATTTTTCAATCTAATTTTTTATTACTTGTATGGTGTTTGCAACAGAATCCTAGGATGTGATTTATAGTGAACTCTTTCTGAAGTGCCAGTTTTGAGTTTTATTGTTTGTTTTGCATTCAGAATTTATAGCATAGACAAGATATGTAATGATAGAAACTCTATTATTTTGCATTTGTCTTAGCTTAAAAAGAAAATAATAATATATGATACACACAAAGTAAACAAATTATAAAAAGTATAAATTAAGTACAGTGTTTTATATCCAGAAACTGACTGTTTATTTTTGTAATTATTAACTTGAGTAGTAATTTTTAGTCTTCAAGACTAGAAATTGACCAAGGTTTTGTGTCTTTGAAAGCATTATAGGTTTTTCTGTATTAAATAATAAATTTTAATTGTAAATTTAATATTTTTTTTTGCATTTTAGTCATTGTTTCTTTTTATATACTCCAAATCCAAGAAAATTCTCTTGAACATAATTGTAGAATCCAGCATGTTGTTTATGGACGAATAGAGGAAGTTACAATGATTAACATAGGTAACCTAAGCATTGTGACATAGATTTGTATTGCTTCTACCTCATTTGGCAGTGCTGCTCGCCAAATTTCGTACAATGGTCGACTATCTGTGACTCAACCAGTCATTTAGCCGTACTACCTTGTGTACCTACAGTTGAGGCTACCTGGGCTTTCCTAGACAGTGATTGACTAGTTCCTTTCCTGAACAGAGTGTGAGACTTGTTGCAATGAGAAGAACTAGCATGACACAGATCGCCCAGTATGTCACTAGTTTCAGGTTAAACATGGTCTGTAATGAGCCTTTAAAGAATTATTCAAAATTTTGTATGTGATTCTACTAAAATTAAAAATTAATTTGATAAACGAAAATTCAAAATTTTGAAAAATATTTGTACAGCTATTTTTATATTTTTAAGTCACATTTGTCCTATTTAGTTTTTAAGTCACATTTGAAGAAAGAGATATGATTAAGTAGAAAATGTTCTTCTATATGATTTTTGCTATTTTGTTTGTAAATATGATTTTTTTTAAATTACTGTTTTATATATCTTATATGTTAAGCATATTTGCAGTTTTTTAATGTAATATTTTCTTTTTTTAGTACCTAGAAAGAAGATTTAGTAAGAAAACTCGTCTATTAGCTAGTTCTGTATTCATAATGCAAATGGTAAGTTTTTAATTGATATTTTTCAATTGTATTTCAGATAGTATCAAACTGTATCCTCTTATGATTGTTTCAAAAAAAATTTATTAAAATAAAAATATTTTGTTTATTTTCTTCACATTCTACTGCCATAATTTTTTGAATTTCATGTTTTTATTTAAGTTCAATTTTAGATTTTAAAAGGTCATTTATTTATATAAATTCTCATTAAATCCATGTTGTTGACCAACCTCTTAATCTCATTTGCTATTTTTAATCTATTGGTCAAATGGTTTTAATTGTATTCAATGTTATGTTTAACTATAATGAATTTTAATGTATTTGTGATTGATGTGACTACTTGTTTTAAATTAAGTCCACTACGTTTAGTTTTTTCGCACTTATTAACTTTATAGACTTTATTAGCTACTAAAGGGCTCCTCACCCTGCTCGCTAACACTCGCCAACCCCTGGTGATTGCTACGCAATCCCATCTGGTTTGCTTTGCAAGCCAAGACTCCTTTTGCAAGTGATTTCCCTATTTTTTACTTTAACACTTAATGCACCCAAAACTAATAGCCGCATCAGTAAAAACCCTTCTCCATCTTGTTCCCTGTACAATTTTGAATAAACCATGTTAAAATCTCGTAATTTTCTGATCTCTACTTTCTCTGAAAACTCACTCCATGTCCGCCTTCACTCCATTACGTCACTGTGAGTTTCAACGACCAAATAAAAATATTGTTGCTATGTTAATCTTTCACAAGCATCTTCCTATTCCATGATGTCACATAGCGAGTTTCACCTCAAGACAAGTTAGAAGGATGTAGCGTTTCTCTTTGCAAAGAAAACTGTACACTATTGAAAAATTATACTTTTCGTCGCAACGACTTTATTTATGAACCAATTTAGAAAAGTAATTATGCCATAAGTTTCCAGTGTTGTTTTCAAATTAGGATTTAACAAAAAAGTCCTGATTTTTCCCGAAATTCAAAAAATATTATCATTAACCAAACACAAGTTTCTAAAAAAAACTCAGCATTGTGCAAAAATTGAGGCTTAGAGGTACTCTAAAAAGAATTCAACGATAAAGACTGAAAAATTGTGCATCTTTTGCTTACTCGCGTTAGAAATTTCGCTTTTTTTTTACTTTGACATTTAATGCACCCTAGATTAATAGCCGCATCGGAAAATTCTTCTCCGTCTTGTTCCCTGTATAATTTTAAACAAACCATGTTAATTTCGTAATTTTCTGATCCGTACTTTCTCAAGAAACCTTCTAAGAATCTAATTTTCAATCCTGCAGCAGCAGCGGTAACTTTTTTTTAATACAGAGTGAGATTAGAGAAATAGCTGTTCTTGTCAGGGTCAGGCTTAAGCATCCATCCAGAAAATATTATGCAAAAGAAAATAAGTTGTAGCGAATGGATTGTGTGTTTGATCTAAGGCCTGAAAACCAGGTATAGCCTGAAAGACAGGATTGACAAGCCAACACGCCAAATGCCCCCCTCCAGATATGTTTACCCAGTCCATAGTTCAGACATGGTATGTCCAATAGTCTAATGTGTAGTCGTCCAGAACAACTCTATGAACAGGTATATCCAGTTCCCAGACTAGATGCAGCACTCCAAATATTTTTTTATCATGCATTTAAAATGGATACAAACATCCAAAAAGGTTTTTCTAGCCCACCAGTCAGATGTCTCTAAATAGTTTGATCCTGCAAGCAGACCAAATACGGATACCAAATTTTCTCGGAGGATATTAATTTATGAAAATTAAATATTTGATAGTAGCACATCAAAGCCTAGCATTATTTTGCGAATAGCTATGTTGAAATTTCGGCAAACAGATTTATGTACATTGTTTGTACATCTTGTGTTTGGCTCATTTTATCTCTTTTTTAACATTGTGCCATGCCATAAAACCCAAATCAAGCAACCCAGTATTTTTCATGTCAATTACCTTGAGCTTTGGAAGTGTATGCTTGGCATTAACAAGCAGTCAGTATTAAAAAGTTATAGGAAATTCTTGCAATATGATGAACCAAAAATGAATGCTGATAGAATTTGGTGTAAATTTTCGTTTAATTGAGACTGGGTATAAATATAATTTCATATTTGAATATTGTCAAAATATATTGAAAATACTTATTTAGCATTTGGTTGCTAAAGCTAGTGAACAATCAGTGTTCGTACCAAATGACTGTATAGCCCTTGTGCCACACATTAAAATTCAGCCAACCAGATTGTGCCCACTACAAAATATTCTAAATATTAAAACAATAAAAAATAGACACTGACCTTCACACCTTCATGAACCCAAGTTTGACTTATGACAAAAGTTAAATGGATGTACATGTTCTAAAACAGTAAAAATATCATAAGATTTACTATGTGTTATGGTCTTTTGATTGCAATTAAAAAGCAAGAAAGATTTCGGCCCTTTACAAATTTATTTTCTGAATGTGGGTCTTGGAACCAAAGAGATCTACCTTAAGAAAATATTGGCAGTTTTTGAGGACATTGATTTAAAAACTTGACAATGCATCTCAAACACCATTTACAGCATTGCATGTTGAACAGTTTGGTATTGGTCTCTAACAATTACAAGCTTTTTAGAGACCTTCATCAACTCAAACCCATTTTTTGTGCAATTTTTTATTGTACTGTGCAGCAATTTGTTTCGTTTTAAGCATTTCGTTTTGTTTTGCAGATCCATTATCAAAGTCTTGCTATAAAATTAATTTCTTAGAAATGTATAAAACTTTTCTTTCAGGTGTTGTATATGTCCATTGTTCTTTATGCACCTGCACTGACTCTTAGTGCAGTTACTGGACTTTCAAAGTGGACTTCGGTGTTATCTATTGGTTTTGTGTGTACATTTTATTGTACTATTGTAAGTAATTTTGTTTTTAGAATTTTTACATACAGAAGTAATATTAAATATTAAAATAATTTATGCTAAAGTTATTGTAATTACTTTGCAATAAAGTTGTTTAGTTTTGTTACATCTTTATTGTTGGTCAACCTGATATACAGTACAAAGTCCAAAATCCAGAATCCTCTGTACCTCAGCCATTCCAAATTTCAGATTTTTTCATTTTTGTTAAAAAACCTTATTCTAACCCCCCACGCCAATTTCGCATTGCAATAGTAAAATAGCAGATATATAAATAGGAATAATTTTTTAAAAAAAGGAAAAAACCTCTTTAATACAATGCAACAAATTTTACTTGCAAATCTTCTAATTTTTCTGTGTGGTATTTACTATGAATATTACCGTTATTTTGCATTGTTTCATCAATTAGGTCAAGGTTTAGCTCCTTGTTCTTTAAAAATGGTCGGAAAAATATAATAAAGTGAAAAAAACAAACCGCTTGTTAGCAAAACGTTCAGATTTTGGACAATCACAGATTTGGAACTTAGTGCTGTATTTATCTACTTGCTTTCTTTCCATTATGATACAAATATGTGCCTGCTGTCTTTCCATTATGATATAATGTCCTGGGGCTTCACCAAAACACACTAATCTTGGCCCAAGTACTCTAGTGATCTTTTCTTTTTTCCAAGGTGTTTAATGTCTAATAAACACTGATGTCACCCAAGCAATAAATTTCTGCTTTCATTTAATTTTTATGCTTCCCAAATCCCTCTATTTTCCCTGGATGTTGTCTTATTTTCAGAACCACTTGCTCAAATAGGGTGTCTCGATATGATGTCAATATGGTGTCTAAAATATGGCCCCTGTGTCATAAAATCTAAAAATAACCAACCAATGCATTGATTCTTTCATAATGTATTGATTGGAGGACATGGGCATTTTTTCTATTTTAACTTTCTTTCAAAGTGATCTGTGGAGGTAATTCAAACTCAGTGATTGGGGCATAAACCTTTTCCCCCCATAGATACAGAAATGCACATTATACTAATACTTGTATTTCATCAACCGACCATTGGAACACAACAAGTCAGAGAACGTTGTTCTGTGGCGATGGATTGGAAAAAATTCCACTTGCTAAGGGGTCGGTGGTAATCTAGTTGGAGAAGCAATGGATTAGTTAGAAAACCTGTTTCATCCCAAGACCATTCTGGTGCACTGTTAAGTCTGTCTAAGCACGTTAAGTCTGTTGTGGCATCAAATGTCTTCATTTTTGTGGCATCAATGCGTTCATTTTTGTGTTATCTTAAGTGCCAGCTCAGGTATTGACCTCACCATCTGACCGCGGCGCAAGATTATGAGGCGTTCTTGAATCTTTGTCATCGCCCACCTTCGGGATTGATCTTGTGCCATCCCAATAGCCATTGTGTTGCTTCAGTGCAATGTCAGTTACCTACCTATCTATTCTAAGTATTTGTTTCTTAAGAAACCCAACCTTAAAGTAAAGAAAAAATACTTTGATGATTTCACCAATTTCAATACGTCTATTATATGTGATATATAATGAATTTTTCTACCAATTTTGCGTCTAGTAAACTTTTGGTTTTGCCAACAGGGTGGAATGAAAGCGGTCCTTTGGACTGACCTATTTCAGTCATTGCTAATGTTTACTGCAATTTTTGCTGTTATTGCCAAAGGAACGGTGGATGTTGGTGGATTCGCCGAAGTCTGGAGGATTGCGAAGCATGGGGAAAGAATTCAGTTCTTTGAGTAAGTGAACTTAAACATTGTAATAATCATTAGTTTAAGTCTTTGAGGCCTAGATTAAAAGTAAAACAAATTTCTGGAATTAAAGTTTTTTTTAAAAATTCAATCAATACTAATATTTATTCAAAAGCTATTTTAATTTTTTGATAAAACTTTTTAAAGATACCATTATGTACTATGTTTATTTTCTATTCATTATTGCAAAACTGAACTATTGAATTGATCAAATTAATTAAATTAGTTCTAATTAATGCTCCATGCATATTATACCTTGCATCATTGAAAAACCCAACCATCCATACATATTGCAATAGAATAAAGAAATTATCTTTTGGAACATAATAGCTCGATTAGAAATGAAGAACAGAAAATCAGACGTCATTGGCACTTAAAACATTTTTCTTAGTTATAAAAATGTTTTACTCGAGCTCAATTTCAAATTTATTTTGTTTATGAAGTTGTTATAAACATGCAATGGTTAGGGAATTAAAGATTAGATTCCATAATCATTGTATGTTTAGATTAGGGCCTGTTCATTAACATTTGTAGAGATGAGCAAAACTGTTATTTTATGATAATAATGTTTATCGTTATTGTTATTTTGCAATAAGAGTTACCATTAACTGTTAATATTAGTCTTTTTGTTATCCGTTGGTTGCAATTAATACCTACATGTAGCTATTACATTTGACACCTGCTATTAATTGTTAAAATTGACATTGTTAGTACCTGTTTAAAAATGTGCTATTAAGTAATTTTGAAATATTTTGATTTCCCAACTTTTTCTGCTGTCCCAATAACATATCTGTCAATGACTGCTGATATTTTCGATATTAGTGGCTAGCTGTTATTTTACCACAATGTTATTTAAACTGCTATTGGAATAACAGCCAATCTCTTGACATTTGCATTTTGGTGCTCCTTTTTTTCGTGTGGACATTTGTTGTTTGGGGCCAATTTTGTATTTTCTGTCATTTTTCGTAATAAAAGTAAAAATTTCTTTTGTTAGGTTTACAAGTTGTAACACTCAGAACCAGGATCAAAAGTTGACTAGAACATACTATGTGTAGTAGCTTATTCTGGGAATTATTCAATTGTAAACACTGTACAAACTGCTATCCAGTTTGGGGGAAGAATTTACATTCACCAAGTTTGGAATAGATTATCACAGGGGAATTTCCTTTGATTGTGAATTTTAATAGTGTCACTAGCCACTGCGTTGCCCATGCCATTCTTTTCATAGGGTCGGGTGTGACCACTGCCTGCTACAAAATCTCAGTTGGTTTGCTTCACAAAGCAACACCACGGGCAATGCAGTGATGGCCTCTTCATTGTCAAATGTGGCCAAATTCGAATTGTGAAGAGATCCAACTGTCGTGACGTAACAATCTCTTGCGAAATATTCTTAGGTCAGAATAAATGAATTTATAATTTTACTCGGTATAGATGAAAAAAAACATTAGCTCCTCACTTATCAAGGGGTTGTCATGTCTCAATGGGTATGCCCACTGCATTGGCAACCTGTTAGATGTAGGGGGTGCAGACTTGTTTCCTTCCTTCTCTTCAGTGTCAGTAAAACTTTCCTTGTGTGTGCGTCCATTACGTGATATTGCCTGTCTTGTCTGGCACAGCATGGCCAAATATGGACATGGTCAAGAAAATAAAACCAACCTCACTTGCCAACTAAGGCCCAGAGCACACATCCGATTTTTCAACGTGTGGTGCCACTATGGCAATGAAGCCCAGCTATGCACACATAACCGTAAAATGGCACAAATATTAATTTTGCGCCATTTGCGATGAATATTCTATTAAAAAAATGGGTTTATTTCGCTTACTTGGTGTGAAAAAAGAATATTTTGAAACAAAATAGACGTTACTGGATACAACCGTTTATTAATTGCTATTTACATTCGATTTATTTATGAAAACAAGGTTCTTGAGATTGGAAAGCGTGTGCGACGCTGTGGGGAACTGCGGTACAAATTGCACGCAAGTTAGACATGGGTCGACGAAGGCATGTGTGCACTACTCCATTGGATCTAATATATCTCAGACCGAACTCGCGTTGCGGCAGCTGCGCTGCACATTGGAAAACCGGATGTGTATACCAGGCCTAATTCGCTTAATGACTTAAACATAGAACCACTTAGATGCAATGGTCATATTTCAAATATGAAAATTGTGGTTCCATTTGGTACCACTGGACTACAAAGGGAAAAAGTTATTTTAATATTTTATGATGGAACTACATGAAACTGAATGCTACCTTTTTTAAAATTACAGTTTTGATCCTGATCCCACTGTTCGTCATACCGTTTGGACACTGGTTGTAGGTGGTGTATTTACATACACAGCTGTGTATGCAGTGAATCAAGCTCAAATTCAGCGACTTCTCACTGTTAAAAGTTTAAAAGATTCTCAAATGTTAGTGAGTATTTGTTTTGTGACATTTATTTAATTACATCTTTAATCCGTATCTTGGAACTGACTGAAAGATTCCTTAGTTTAAATTTGCATGTGAGCATATAGAGTTAAAATAGTCCTTTTCTTAAAACATGGGGTTTGAAACGGAAAAGCAAGACGAGTAATTTTTCTTCTAAGGTAATGTATTATACTAAGAGACTAAATTTTTATTTTTATTGACATGGTCACCTAAACTTAGTGAGTTTGCCTACAACAATTTGTAGGTGACACAGATTCTATTTGAGGTCGCACTCTCACTCTTTGTTTTGCCCTGATCTTGATAATGACTACAAACTAAACCAAATGGATTAGTATCTGTTTTTGAACTTTGAGTGGATATGATTACCTTCAGTCCCATTTACATCACATTGCAGTGTCTGATACTTCGACTTGTCCACTTCGTCATCATGATGTTTGACTACCGACAACTCTTTGTGTGGTTTGCCTTGGTGATGTTGTAGTGTAGATGTAGATCATGTTGTAGTGTCTGTGTGGCACTATTTTTTAAAAATTGACTTTGCTATCAATAGGCATAAGATAAAAAAAATATGTTTAGCTTTACTTTTCTAACGAGTTTATGCTTTCTTCTCAAGGACAGAACATTATTAAAACTAAACTTTTTAGCTATTTTTAGATCTATTTGATGATGCAAAATTAATAAGATGCATTGCAATTATTGTATGGGCATGCAGGATGGTTATTAAAATCAGCCAAATGATGGTTTTGAATTAATACTTGATATTCTTTTTATTTGTCTTTCAGAGCACTCTTTTTAAATTGGCCCATCACCACCTTACTTAGCCTTACGACGTCTTTAGCTGGAATAGTAGTTTATGCCAATTTGGCCAATTGTGATCCTCTGTTAAGATCAGAGGTTACCAATGTTCAGAAATCAGACCAGGTATGTAACAAGTAATTTGCTCTAGCTTAGAAAATTTTTAGTTTATACCTTAAACAATAATTAGTATCATTAATGGACTTAGCAGCATAAAAAATTGGGCTGATCAATGATTTAAAAAGTTTTTTATGTGTGTACTAGAAATTATATGTTTATCTACAAGATCTACGAGAGGCATTTTCTGTTAAGCTAAATGTAAGTGACAGCTTCCTGTACGTATTCCAAATGTGTTGTCACTTGTCTTATTTTCTTAAAGCAATTGCATCACTTAATAGCTTCGATAAATTCTATAGAATGAATTTCAACTTTTTGTAACTGAAATAAAACATAAATACGAGCCAAAATTCTAAGAATTCCTTTACGTTAAAATCTATTACAAAAACCAACTGTTTAAAAATTTGAAATGTTTTGCTCTTAATGTAAAAATCCTAGTTTTTAAATATACTATTGCATTATGTTAGTGATTCCATTAATAAAACAAAATGAAACTAGTTTACCTGAACAGATTATCTGTACTGTAGGTTCTATTTCTTGTATTTATTCATGACTGCATAATTAAGCATATTTCATCTCTAAAAAAAGTTTTTGATTTCGTTAAAAGAGCAATAGAAATCAATCATTTGATTGTAATGTTGTCATTTTGTTTTTATTATGACAGCAAAACTTTGAAACAAATTTTCATGAATAACAATTTTTCAATTTACGAAAAAAAAATCGTAATTTGAAACAATATTGATACTAAAATGGGTAAATACAATTGTATTCATGATGTAAATTTTATGTTAAGAGACATACCATGCACCCTGTGTCAAACCAAATAATAGGTAAAATAGGCTTTCGAGGGGAGAAAAAATTTACTTCTATATAGACAAATTAAAACCTACAAGGGGGCTCGTCCCCTGCTCACTAATAATTGCCAAAATTTGGTGGAGTGGTAGCATCCGCAACGTTAGGCCGCCAAAGCGATTGTTTACGCCAAATCAAGATGGCGGCCGATGTAAGCAATTCCAAGATGGCCGCCATATACAACGTGAACCTTTGCATACAGTGCATAAATAATAATAATAATTTGTTTAAAAATTAAGAAAAAAGCAATATAAATTTCACTTGAAAATTTTCTAATATTTCAGTCTGGTTTTCTCCGAACATGTACGCAATTTTGCGTCAATTTCATCCTAGTTTTGTCACTTAAAAAAAAAATATTAAATAAAAAAATTATAATTAAAAAAAAAATAATAATAATAAAAAAAAACGTGATTTTTTTTTAAAACGTCCGGATTTTCATCAGTTTTGAATTAGAAACTTTGCAATGCATAGAAAATTCAAAACAAGAAATCTTTTTTTAATAAGGTAGTTCTTTTCTGTGATCATAATCCACACAAAGGTTTTTGATGAGAAACCAAAAATCTAAAAATTCTTCTGCTATCCTAAAGTGTGAAAAAATATTTTTTCACAATTTTTCTAGCAATAAGCATTATGTGAGCAACTCAATGGGGATATTCCAGGTTATAGAGCCATATATGGAAAAGCAAGACAAATATTTTTATTGTAACGACTTTACAAGAGGAAATTGTTTTTTAGAGAAGTCAAAGCGTATTGCGCTTAAGGTTTCAATGCGTTTAAACCAGTATACCGGGAGAAATTTGTTTGTAGATAAGTCACAGCGTATAACGCGCGATCCCCGCCTGCCGGCTACCTCGCCGCCCCTCCGGGGCCGGCGAGGACCTTTCACCGTTGGCTTCCATGCGTATAAGTCACCGTATTGGGTGCCCACCCAAGCATAGTCCAGTGTTTGTAATATAACCAAAAGCTAAACAAAAATCAAACTTACCCTCATAGCCGGGTCCTTGAAATTCTGACAATGGTTAACAGTCATGCTCGAATCGATAACCCTTGAACTCTTTGTCCTTCGGGTATTGATACCAGCATATGACTTCCAATAGTCAGAAATTTTTGTAGTTCCTTGCAAAATTCAGCTCTGAATTACCTCAGCCAAAACTTTCTGGTTCCTATTTTTCACCTCAACCATAAAACATTTATCCGTCCCTCGTTCAAGTCCTCCAAACACCCATTTACCCTCCAATTTCTTACTCCTGTTATACTTTCTTTTGCCAAATTTTTGTCCTATCTTTCTACATTTCCACTCCTACCTATCACCAGCATCCTTTCTCAATGTTAAAATCATATCATTCTCACATGAAAGACATTTCACCTTCTTCTCAATCAAGCTACTACATGTTTGCAAAAAAAAAAAAAAAAAAAAAAACATTTTCTAACGTTCAATAACACTATCCACTGCTATATCAAATCAACTAAGGGGAAATGAGCAACCAAAAGGGGAAAAAAATTCTAAATTCCAATCTGCAATTTCAAAAATCAAATTTAATCCAAATTTTTTTTCGAAATTTTAATTGAAATTTAAATAAAGTGACAAATTTAAAAAATTGTAACTTACAATCTGCTTTCCAAACTTATCCTAAAAATTTTGAAAATTAATAAAACAAGTCGATTTTATAAATCAAGAGCAAAATTCATATGCACCCAACAATTTCAAAGACTGTCTAAATTTTAATTCCGTTCTATATTAAAAATAAAAGTGGAAAAGCGTATTTTCTTCCTTAACCAATCATGAGACCCGTTTATTATCATCAGGAGAAAATATCTAGGGTTGCCTTAAAACTAAGGAAAACGGGAAGGTTACCACAATTGGCAATACATCGCTCGAAAGTTGTAACGTATCGGATACTACATACCATCCCAAAATTTTGGCAACTTTTTTTTAATTTCTCCAAGGGTCAATGAAAATTTAGCTCATATTTTCAAAACAAGTAGTGGATGCAGATTTTTTTTTTTTTTTTTTTTGATTTTTCTCTTGGGAAATTTTTTTTAAAAGGAATGTCAGATTACAAAGTTTTGGCACTAAGCCTAAGGAACCGCAAAAGAAAACATTATAATTTGGATTATCATGAAACATTTTAAACAAAATATTTACTTTTTAAAGTTTTAAAATTAAAAAATTTTGGCGAGATTTTCTTCGTATTTAATTTGTGTAAGAGGAGACTTCTGTGCTTCTACTTTAAAAATGTATGCTACTATTTTACAAGTGGATGTGTCATCCCTGAATTATGCACATAAATGTACAACTTAATTGTATAATTTTCACATGTTTGGAGACTACTTTTTTCCACATCTTGAAATGCAGCAAAATCCACATTCACTTAAATTTTCGGTTTTGCATGAATTTCTTTGACCTTAATTCACATCCTTTTATAGCCAAACTGCTGAAGAGTCATTAGAATAATGCTCTTTGCATATTCAAAAACATTTTTTTTTCCAGAACACAAACCAAGCCATATTTGAACTAAGCAACAAAACTAGCAATGAATTACAAATTGGTCGACTTTTGTTAATAAACATTTGTTACCATGTGCCCCAAACGAATTAATGCTGTGCCTGGTATGTTAGTGAAATATATATGTGGATGGTCATTGTAGATGAAATATCATTATTCAGTTTTTTAAATGATTGATAATCATATAATGAAAAACTGAAATAGACATAATCTTTTGAATATAAGTGATTCTGAGTGCCTATCAAATTTAAGCTTTGTGTTCATATATAAGTTTGCTATTTATAAATATGAAATACGTTTGATGTAAAATGCACCTGTTCTCTTTTAGATTTTACCATATTTTGTGATGATGTCTCTTAGCAAATTCCCAGGTCTTCCAGGCTTATTCGTTGCAGGAGTATTTAGTGGTGCTCTAAGCACAGTATCATCTGCTATCAATTCCTTGGCTGCTGTGACTGTAGAAGATTTTCTTCTATCAACCTGCTTTCGTAATACTTCTGAGCAGAGAATCGCCTATTTTACAAAGTTGATAGGTATTGGAATCTACTTCTCTTTGCATTTATTTACTAATTCATAATCATGCTGGTGAGTATTAATGAATGCTCAGTGTTACTATAACAATTTGTTTGTAAGATTCACCAATCATATTTCTTATAAAACATATATTTTATAAGTGGTTTACAAAACTTCTACACTGAAGTGCAAGACTTAAAGGGTCTGAAAACCCTTAAAACTGTCAAAATCAGCGCTTTTGAGCTCATTTTCAAAGAATCAACGAACAATGATTTAATTTTTGCCTTGATTAGATTTTAGGCACACACATATAATCAAGTATGAAGATTTGTAAACAACTTTAAAAAAAGTAATAAATCAAATATTTCAACTAAACGAACCTTCATTTAACATTTTTTATAATCTAAACAATTGTAGGTTTGAAAAAATACTTTTATTTCCAAAAAAATCTTGAAAATTATTTGTTTTAAAACTTTAAAAAAAATATTTACAGAGAAAAATGATATATTTTTTAATGTTCTCAAGCTTTTAATTTTCTTAAAATTTTAAAAACTTATAGTATATTAAAAACTTACTTTTAGATTATAAAAAAAATGTTAAATGAAGGTTTAGTTATGCTGCTCACAACATGGTAGCAATATCCGTGTCGGCCGAAGGCTTATATTTCTTGATCTCCCCCCCCCCTCGTCTAGTTGAAATATTTTATTTATAACTTTTTTTAAAGTTGTTTATGAATCTTCATACTTGATTATATATGTGTGCCTAAAATCTAATTAATGTAAAAATTAAATAATTGTTCGTTGATTACTTGAAAATGAGCTCAAAAGCATTATTTTTGACAATTTTAAGGGTTTTCAGACTCTTTAAGGAACGGTAAAGCCATGGTCTAATAGGAAGTACGAAACAATATTCAGACCAATCGAAGCACGTTGACTGCTTTCTGCAGCCACCTCTGGTGTGTGTTGCTGTCTTGCACTTCCTATTTGACCACAGATTTAGGTTTTGGCAACTACCTTGCGGCAAAGTGACCTGGATATAGGAAAATGACACCAAAGGTACTTTACGAGCTACTAAACCGATGAATAAAAGCAAAACAATGACAAGAACTGAAGTTAAAGCAAACAGTAAAAAAGTCTTTGAACTGAAATGATGACATGGCACTGGGTGGCATAAGGATTTCTGAAAACCACTTGCTTTTTAAAGTTAACCATTCCAGAGCATATGCTCAAAAGCCAAAGCTCTAGTATCCCTAACTAGTTTTTCAGTTGAGGTAAAAATTGATGACATCTCTTATGTTTAATGTGGCATCAATCCATACATGAAAATAACTCGACTCTTTCAATGGACTAAATATTTTTTTCGTTTTCTTTCGATTGTTCTGCACTTGCATGCTGCACATGAACATAGTTTGCTTTCAGCAATGAAAATAATATTGAGATTGTTAGAATGAAGAATGTTAAGCTGATAGGTCTCTTCATGTTATGTTACAGCTGATGTTTCAGCTGATGTCTCAGCTAGTGTCTCAGCTAGTGTCTCAGCTAGTGTCACAGCTAGTGTCTCAGCTAGTGTCTCAGCTAGTGTCTCAGCTAGTGTCTCAGCTAGTGTCTCAGCTAGTGTCTCAGCTAGTGTCTCAGCTAGTGTCTCAGCTAGTGTCTCAGCTAGTGTCTCAGCTAGTGTCTCAGCTAGTGTCTCAGCTAGTGTCTCAGCTAGTGTCTCAGCTAGTGTCTCAGCTAGTGTCTCAGCTAGTGTCTCAGCTAGTGTCACAGCTAATGTCTCTGCTAATGTTTCAGCTATGTTACAGTTACTAATCAGCGTTAGGTTACTGTTGGTTGCTACATAATTATGCTGGTCAACTAATTAGTATATTATGTTTATTTAACATTTGATGAATCCGAATAAAAGTTAATGTTTTTACATCTGTCGTTTGTTCATTGAAGCGGTCAACGCTTTCGTATAGGACATAAAAATTAACATCCTCTTATGCTTATAAACTCATGAGTAGATCACAAAGAGTGAACTATTTTCGTGTGTTTTAGATAAAAATGGCCAGAGAAGATTCTCAATAGTTTTGAGCAATGGCAAAGTTATTATTAGATTCCTTGTTTTTGACCAATTTTGTGTTGGTGAACTTTTAATGTGTTTTGTTTGACCTGTGTAACCTGCACTACAAGTCTAGAGTATGTGTTGCAGTGTGAGCAAGAAGTTGCATGACTTGGCACGTGCTGTCATGCATAATTGTTGGCACAGCTTATCTGTCTTTGGACTTTGCACCGTAGGATCCAACCATACATGTATAGAAATCCCCTTGATGCTTGCACATTCCATCAGGGGAGAGACCCTGTGACTATCCTTATGAGTTTTTCACCAATTTAGTGATATTCCTTGGAAGTTGACAAGTTTCTTAAATGCACAGAATCACTGCTGGGCTTTCTTGTTGGACACCTGATGGTTATTTGGGAGTTGTGTTTATGTTATCATTAAGTCCCATCCTCGTTGTTGCTTGCACAGAATGCCAATGTTAAGTCACTATTTCTAGAACTATATTCAATGTTAAAGAGGATGGTTACAGTTGTGTTCTATTTATAACACTCCCAGTTCCATGAATTCTCCCAGGATACCCTGGCAATCTTTTCTGCTTCCATCCCTATACTCTGTTCCCCAAATCCCTTTCATGACATTCTGCATTTGACGCTGTCTTCTGTTTGGCGCAGCTTGGCCAAATGCGGCCCTAGCACCACAAAATGGCCAAGCAACCAACGATGTCATGGAAACGAGTAATGAATTGTGTTGATTTATTGGGAGGTTCCACATTTAGATATTTCTGTCTGAATTCTGCAGTTGCTCTTGCCTAAAATCAAGTAATGTGGTGTTGTCCTTGGTGCCTTCTCTTAGGGGATTGATCCCGTTAATTAAAAAAATAGCAATTACCTAAAAGTGAGTAACAACTCCTCAACTATGAGTACATGTTGGGTCTAGGGAAATCGAGGTCTGACTGCATTTGTCCACTGCACTAGCATCCTGCGAGTTGTAGGTGGTATGGATTTGATTCCTGTAACTAACCCCCTTGATGTCTTTCTCTTTTCTGTGTCATTAAACTTTCCATGTGTGTGTATGAACACTACTTGATGATGACCAATAAAGTTTGGTCAAGTATGGTCCTTGTGCCTTAAAACCCAATCCACCTGAGAAAACATACTGGTTGCAACACCAATAATTATTTACTACTGTCTCACACAACTTACTGCTTGAAGTCAACATTCAACATGAGTTAAACCACAAGTGCTCCTGCCGGTTGAAAATTGTCTAGAGTCCATGTTATATACAAAAATACATTTTTCCCCAATGCCTGGCCAGTTGAACTTAATCAACATGATCCCACCAGAGCGAATTTTTGAATCTATCTTACCATGCTATACCCCAGTTTTGAACCCAGAACCTTAAAATTTTGCTTGTTGGTTCATAAAAAAGTTGGAAGACAATTTTTTTGGCACGGCACATTTATTAGCATCACATAATGGCACACACGGATAATATAATACAACACATAAGAAGCGAAACACGATCCTACATGCTCGATGACAAGTTCAACACAGACTGTTGTCGTGCGGGCCATATATGGCCCAATTGGGGGTGCCATTGCCCCGGAGGGTTGGACTTCTTCATACATGACACATCCGTTTTACAGGAAGGTCCCTTTCACACATCCATTCACTCACACATATCGTAATTTAGATCCCAATCAGAGGCCGATAACCCCCTGATCAGGTACCCCCAGAGGTATTTATTTGGTATGGGAACATAGGTGACTTTGTGACCACGACCTATTTAACGTGCACCAGCCACCATTAGCAAACACGATGGTCTTTAGCCAGGTCCAAGCGCCGATCTCGCAACCATCAGAATTGCAGGCTCCACTGAGGACAGAACCCACAACCCTTCTGATGCGAGCCCGACGCTCTACTGACTGAGCTACCGCGGCTCTCAACACAGACTGGAAAACGTTTATGACTCAAGTCTTTGGCCTTCTTCCTCACACTGGAAAGCACCATTCACTTTCGCATATGCAAGAGGATCATGCTGGAAGGATATATCCAAACTCCACACTGTTGATCCAGAAGCTAGCATCCTGACCACTAGACAATTAATATTATCAATCTTTAAATAATTTTCATGGCCATTTAAATATCTATCATTTTTTTTTCATTGAAAATGTATTGCAGTCGAACAAAACAATTGACCTATTCATTGTTTTGAGTAATAGTAAAGGCAGGGTTTTACTGATTGGGCAGGTGTCAGGGTAGAGCCAAAGCAGGTAAACTGAATAATAAGAAATGATTTACCTACCTTAGAGCATTCTGACCACTTGACTGATGGGTCAACATACGTTGCCCTACAAAAATGGACCGAACGCCAGTTGATTTGCATAAAATCTGACTACTTTGGTGTTTTTCGTTGTATTGCCTGGGACCTTTGCATGTTGTTCTTGGTAAATTAAACGCTGATGCCTACATGTACATTTTGGACAATCAGGTTCTTCCTATGCTCTGGCAATTTTATGAAATGGACGAATGTTACTTCCAGTACAACAACGCTTCATGCAACATTGCAGCCTCTGTCAAGCAGTGGTATCAAGATATGTACGTAAAACGTTTTCCCTGGCCTGCTCAGAGTCCCGACCTAAACCCCATAGAACATTTGTGAGACAAGTTAGAGCTATGCTTACAGACCAGGGAACCCCGTCCTAAATCGACAGCTGAGCTGGCGACATTCTTGCAGCAGGAATGGACACAAATATCCATAGCTGTGTATCGAAACCTTGTTGAAAGTATGCCCAGAAGGGTTGCCAGTGTAATTGTAGCACATGGGGACCATCCCCCTATTAAAGCATATATTTTCCTTATACCATCATATCTTGCTGTCTGTTCCATTATTCTAAGAGAGTGTAGTATACAGTAGAAAAGAAGAAGGTGAAGATAAAGTTTCAAATTTTTTTGTTCACACTATAAATTCCTCATTTATTGGTGTTTTGAATTGGATCTTTTAGTACTCAGAAATCTGTTAAAAATGATGACTGATTTCCTCTTGTACTTTTTTGTTTCATGTCCTTTTTTTTTTCTTCTAGCTCTTTCGTACGGCGTTCTTTGTATTTTGTTTACATTTGTTGTGGAAAAATTGGGAGGCATTTTACAAGCCGCTCTAACAATATTCAATGTGGTTGGTGGACCTATGCTGGGATTATTTTCTTTAGGGATGTTGTTTCAGAGAGCAAATGCAAAAGTAAGTGAAGTTTTATTTTATTTCAAACTGAATTTTGGATTGGTTGGGGAACACTTTTGTAAAATCTCTTTGAATGTTTTTGATATCACTATTTTACAAGATACATTTTACTCTTTATTTACATGATTTTGCTGTGTCTGGCCAAGATTTGTGCTACTCTTAAGTCTTCAAGATTTTTTTATTTGTGGGAAATTAGTTTATAAGATCTAATAAAAGTAATAACCTTTAATTTGATTGATTTGGTATTTAAGAAATCACGAATAAAGATTCTTTTTAAATTTCTCCTTGTTTCAAAGAATATTCTCCATTATTCTTTATCACATTTAAAAAAAAGTGCCCTATCAATTATTTACAGTATTTGAATGAAATGGTACAAGCAGTTAGGATATCATAGATAAAAGTAGTTGGTCCACATTTTGCCTTCAGTATAGCTTCTATCTGTCTTGAAATGTTGTAATTCTTAAATTTTTCATTAGCATGCTCTAAAACTGTTGTATTAAAAAATAAAATAATTTAAAAATCTTGACTTCCATTTCTGCATCTCGGTAAAAAAAGGGCCAATGTCCATTTTGCAAGTTTTTGATTTAGTAATTGTTATTTAAAAAATATTTAATTAGAAAAAAAAAAAAACCACCTCTAATATTTTGCCATATTTTTGCACATATGGCAGCCATTTCCCATGCAAGTGTAACCATATCTGACAAATGTATTACCCACAGCATTGTTATAATAGATTCCTTTTGTGTATGCTATTAAAAGTCTAGAAATAGTAAATAGTAAAGAATCTAGAAATAATAGATTAATAGTATAGAATCTATAGAAATAGTAGTAATAATATAGAATATATAGTGGTAAGAGTATAAAATCTAAAGAAATAGTGGTAAGAGTATAAAATCTAAAGAAATAGTGGTAAGAGTATAAAATCTATAGAAATACAGTGAAATCATAACTGAAATTTACGTGAAATCATACCTGATTTAACGTATTTCAAGGGACCGTAAAGCAATAACGTTATATGTGGGTAAACGATAAATCAGGGTCGGAAAAAACAAAACGTAGAGCGTGAAATAAAGACTAATTTAAGTAACATACCTTTTATTTCTTCCTTTACAATAGTTTATTGTTTGCAGAAATCTGTTATTTTGGTTTGTGTTTTGCTTTTACTAGCTAAATCATTAACATCATTTGCCACAGATATGATTTTTTGTATGTTTTTTAGTATATCTAATTTGCAATTGATGCATTTGATGAAGATATTCATTATGAACACAAAAAGGACTATTTGAGGTTTTCTATCTTCGCGATCCTTAGAGATAGTGAAAATTTCAATGGATTTGAAATCTGGGTGGAAAATTTTACACCAGTTCAATACCTCCTGTAGTCCGAATTTTATTTGAATTTGCGACATGCCTGTGTCATGTCGGGTAAAAACGGGACTCGTTCTTAAAATTATTGGTTTTTCTTTTTAATGTTTTTAGTATCAGTAAGGACATTAAAAGAACTGTCTGTTATTTTAAAATCTGACTAGTCTAAGAAAATCGCTTTGAGATCCCCCCCCCTGAAAAAACGTTAAATGCAGGAAATATTTCAAAGTGGTAACGTTAAATACAGGATTTTTTAACATTGAAAGGATGGGAAATTATTTGCTACAAATGAAAAATGACGTTATGTGTGAAAAATCGTTAAATATGGGTTACATTAAATCGGGATTCCACTGTAGTAGTGATAGTATAGAATCTATAGAAATAATATTAATAGTATAGAATTGTCTCGTTAAAAAATTTGCTTTTAAATAATTTACATTTTTACAGGGATCTATTATTGGATTTTTATTCAGTTTGCTCCTGTGTTTGTGGATTGGATTTGGATCCATGATGAATAGTAGAACAATTCCCAGCTATCATCGAACTATTGATGCTTGCCCCCTTAATAGTTCTCTTAGTCTCTCTGAACTTTCGAATCACAATTTCACCAATCGTTCTGTTGATGCAAATTGGACCATTCCTTTCAATCATACTAGCGCTTTAGCTGTCAGTGATGAAGAAGGGTAAGTTATTAAACTATTAAGAAAATGGTTATCAATTTGATTATTGATTAAATAGTTTCACATGTATAGGCTTATTTTGCACTGTTTCCAGGCAACGAGATGATCTGGTCAGTAAATGATTCTGTTTACTAAAGTGAAGGCTCCTTTTATTGTCATGAGGCGATTCATTCAGCCTACACCCAGTTTTACACCAGCTATAACAAAAAAAAACTTTTATTTTTTATTTTTAAGGCTTCATGAAAAGGTTTTAATGATTGCTAAGTCTTTAAAGCGTTAATATTTACAAAAACACTTGTATTTCACCTGCATTCAAAACTCAAGCTCAATGATACTCGTCCAAAGTCAAGTGTCTTTAAAAATCGAGGGCCCAATATTTTTATGTGTGTGCTAAAAATTGATGTGTTTAAAATTGAGTGCGAAACCCAAACCTAGCACCTGTGAAAGTTTCTTCACCTGTGCACTCAAGAGTTAATCTATTATGATTTAGTATGTGAAATGTCTTAACTAGCATAAGAGGTGGTTTCCCCGTCATAAAATGTAGCAGCTATTTCATGCACATTGTGGTAACAGAAATGTACCAACAATTATGGCTTAATAGTATCTTTTATGCCGCATGCTGCAAACGCAAAACGTCATCACGAAACACCGCGTATGATCAGAACTTATGTACTGCAGATCTTTTTTTTTCTTCAAATAAATGAAATCAAATTCTTTGTGTAAACAAATGTATTTTCAGCTTAGTGAAGCATTGGTTGATTGAATCTCTTTGTATTGATTGTTTCAGATACATATTCCCCCTATTGAAGTTGTCATACATGTGGTATGCTGGCCTAGGCTGGTTTTCTTGTGTTTTGGTCGGACTTGGTGCAAGCTTTCTTTTTGGTATGCAGGATCTTTCATTTTTCTTAATCAATTAATGTATTTCCTAAAATTACAAAAACAGTTGAGCCAAATTCAGAACCATCAAGTATCCATTGTGAAAATCGCTTTCGTTAACTACCTAAAGGTAAACTGGAGGTAATTTAAAGTTCTTGGTCCATTGGAGTCATACATGCACTTTTCACTAACAATAAAGTTCTTCTCCCACCACTAGGTTGTAGGTGAATTGGTCAATACATTTTTTCCCAAGCCTGACTGTTTGACCCTCGGTAGTACAGGGAATTAATTAATTGAGATATATTCGTGAAGGAGTACTTGATGGGAGAGCCGCTGATACTAGCAAGGACAATCGCTAGCATCTATGTGTTCACAAACTGGGAATCGAACCCGCGACCTGCTGGGTATCACAAATTATATGACCACTATACCAGTTAAATGGTGGTAAATAAATGAGGAGATTATGCATTTTTATTTATTCTGATCAATGTAAAGGTTTAAATTAATAGACAATCCAGAACTTTGGTGCTGTTGAATATAGTAACATGAAAGGAAGGTGGAAGGTAAACAAGGCATGTCGTTCACCAACAGCATGTTACGAGGACATTCTGGCATTCGATTTTTTGAGCTCGATACTGGCTGGCTGCATTTATTAGTGTCGACAGCCAGACCAAACTTTAAAATTCCCCATTTGATTGCATTGCATCAGGAATAGGAAGTGTGAAAACAGCCAAAGAAACTCTATTTCCATCTCATGCTCTGTTGTCAGGGCTCGGTGGGTATGCAAACTGTTCTAGCAACCTGCGCGTTGTAGGTGGTACAGGTTAGATTCCTTTTTGTATTTTTGCTCTTCTGTATTAGTGAAAATTTCCTTGTGAGAGTATGTCCATTACAGAGTTTCCAAGTGCTCCAGAACTTCCGGAGTTTCTTCGCTAAAGCATCGAAAATCCGTAACTCTGCGTAGTGTATGGCTCACTCTGGAAACCGCATCGATGCAGGAAATGGAAATTTTTTCCTATGGAAAGGGGAAAATTTTCCACTCACGGGGGAAATTTTTGTCAGATTCTTCGATCAGGATTGCAGTATTTTTCACTTACGGGGAAATTATATTAGATTTTTGTTTCTATAATTTAAGGAAAAAACCTTTTATGTATTATAAAATATTTTATGTATACATGTAATATATACGAAAAAATACATATTATATGCTAAAAGGAATTATTTATAATATGGAATTTTATGTCTTATGAAAAAATATGCAGGTCTTTCATTTTTGTCCTTATTTTCGCATTGCTCCTGAAGCAACCTCAGAAACTCCTGAAATTTTATGAGAATGCTCCTGAAGCTGCTCAGAAAAGGTTGTCAACCCTGCCATTTCCTGATGTTGCCTGTTGTGTTTGGTTCAGCCAAATATGACCCCTGTGTCATAAAAACCCAATCCAAACAACCACCCTCACGGGCACATCTTTATGTGTGTACTGGCATCACAACCCTGAGGTACCTGAGTGAGCTTTCCTCCCTTTCATTTTTACCCTCGCCTACCCATCTGCTTTTTCTTCCACCCCCGACTTGTGTTAGGTGCAGCTTAGTCAAATGTGGCGCTTGTGTCATAAAACCTGGAAACAACAAACCCCAAACTCTATCCGAGAAAGGGGACTTAAGTTGCTGGAGAACTGATAATAAGTTTTATCATGCTTGGTTAAGCAGGTAGGTTTACTGATTAGTACCTGTACAGTCGAGTTTGCTCGTAGTGTGGGGAAGGGTTTACACTTACCTCGTTAATTTTGTGCATATATGAAAGCAATGTTTCCTAATAAAAGAACAAATTGTTTGTACTGGACAAAAGCACTTGTTTGAGATGTGGTCACTCTCTTACGTTTTCCAGATAAATCTCAGGACCACTTGGATTAAACAATTTAAACCACATATTAAAATTTTTTCTGTGCATTTCAAGGCCATTGAAGTGGGAGTTCCCTTCAAAATTCCTCAATCCCCTCAAATCAGGGTCATTTGCAGGGATTTCCTTATCTGCCTTTTGTAGTCTAATGACCCACAACCTGACCTACAGAAGCAGGAATTTTCACACAGCAGTATGAGAATTATTTTGCTTCTTCAAACCTAAGAGTTTGGTTGGAAGAGTAGCAGATTAGCAACCTCAGGGTTATTAATTCGCAACTTGATTTAGCCAAAGATTGGCCCTCAAGGGCACATCTTTGGTTGGAGTTTCGAACCAACCCTTCTGCTTTTTCTTCGTCTCTCGTTGTGGTGTCTGTCTGTCTCGTGTTTGATGTAGCTTGACCAAATATGGCCCTTGCACCATAAAATCCTAAAACAACCATGTGCATGGGGGCTGGTACACGTTCAGTCGACCATCGCCTGAAAAGTTTTCATGTTGACCCTGGAAGTGGGATACCAGCTCAGGTGTCTATCTCGCCATCTGACCATTATTCAAAATTATGAGTTGTCCTTGGATCTATCCCTTCAGGATTGATTGCAGCCTCTCACCAATAGCCTGCATTGCTCCAGTGTGGTGTTAATTCAACTGCCTACCAAACTTAAAAGTCATCTGGGAAAAGTAAAAAAGATAAATATAATCAAATGTATGCACATCAAGGTGTGCATCATGACAAGAGGTTGCTGTGATACATTCAATATTATTAAACCTTTTTAAGAATTTGTGTTCTTATTTTTGCTCATGTAATGTTAGTTTTCCCGTACTCATGTAAAGCACATGTTAAGCTGGAAATTAAAACGTTTGAAAATGTAATAAACCATCTGTTCCATATTCTCTCCAACATTGTAGGAAAAAGGGAATATGTGAATCCTGTGTTACTGAGTCCTCTTGTGACTCGTTGGTCTTCTAAGAAAGGTCCCATATCAGAAGTGAGTAATATACTACCAGCTTAAGTTTCATCCAAAGATTGCTATGAATGTTTTTCATAAATGAAACTTGAAATGTTTTGTATTAAAGCAATTGAATTTGATTATTGTGTACTATTTCAGGGTGGTAACAAAACTGGGAAATCGGGGAATTTTCAGGAAACTTTTTAATTCTGTAAAAATCAGGAAAATCCTGGAAAATTTCCCCTCCAAAAAATATTAGTGAAATTTTGATAATTTAAACAGCAACTATTATTGTTTGTCCTATTTAGAGATCCATGATAACGAGTACTTTTAAGAATCGAATGAATCATATTAAACGAAATTGTAATTAAAATAAAGATGGCTGGCATCGTAATTTGTGAACACCGCGAAAACCCCAGCCGCCCCGTCTCGTCGCACTGATTCCGGCGATGCAACTTGTGGTATGCAGTTGGAAATTTGTGTAACTAGTGATGTTTTTTATGCATTAAATTAATATTTTTTGCTTGCAATTACATTTTTTTAGAAATTTTTATGTATATTTGCATTTGATTTCGATGTATAGTACATATGATACTGTATGATCAGATGTAATAAGTTCATAATCAAAATATTTTATATTTTTCTCTCCAGTTTTTTCAATTGCTATTGTAAGAGTTCCATTAAGGGTTCCAACCCTTACAATAGTTAAAATATCCGAAGAAAAAAATTACAAAATATTTGTGGAGATAATGATCCTTTCACCCCAATCTGACCCTAAATATTTAAAAATTATGTGTGGATACTGTAGATCAGGGCTCGAAATACCCGGGTGCACAGGTGCACATGAAAATAAAACTGCAACTAATTTTTTCCCGCTAGGCACACCAGTGCACCTAATTTAAAAACTTAGGTGCACAAGGTGCACCTGTATTAAAAAATATATTTCGAGGCCTGCTGTAGATAGATACCAATCACGGATCACAACATTTATTAAGATAATTGTAAAATCAGGGAAATTATTGCGACTCTATCCGGGAACTTTTTTTCAAGGATTTTTTTGCCACCCTGCAATTAGTTCAATATTGTGGTTTATACTGTGATCAAATAGGAATTGCAAGGCTCAAAACACAGATTAATCAGTGGTTTCATCGCTCGTGCAAGCATCTATTGAGTTTGCCTGTGTGACGTTGCTCCTTGCTGTTCCTATTTGATCCAGGCTTTAGTGACTTGAAAATGTTATTTGGAAATATATAGTTTTTTAATCTTAATATTTCATTCCTTGACGAGACCTTCAACATCCGTGTTTCGTACTTAATTGGCTCATTTTGTATTTTAACCAATTCATTTTGCTTCTGAGCAACTAAAATAATGTTCAAGATGATATTTTTGGCCACTATTTTTAAAAGGTTATGCTTTTAATGCTACTATTTCACAATTGTTTTGATACTAGTATACCAACACTCTAATTGCCAACAACTAGTAGGGGCCGCTGAAGACGATTGGAAGAGCAACAGTCCAGACTAGGAAAAAGGGAAGTTTGATTCCAACCAAAGACCGTCGTGTACGAAGCGGTGCATGTTAAATCTGTCGTGGCTTCAAATGTCCTCATGTTGCCGTGGTGTAGAAGTTTGGAGAGTGGGGTGCCATCTCAGGTGTTAACCTCTTCATCTCACCATGGTTCAAAATGACCAGGTGGTGTCCTCGGTTTCTTCCCTTTGGGATTGATTGCTGACCGTCGTCAATAGCCCGTTGTGTTGCTCCAGTGTGACTTTAATTCAACTACCTACCTAATTATTTTGATTTTAACTACAAAAAGTTTTCTGGACAGAGGGTGGCATATTCAATCAAACTATAATTCCTTCCATACAGGGGTATACGCGTTAAGAGTACCTAGTTTATAATTTCAATTTTCAGTGCTTAAAACACTACTAATTTTAGTCAAAGGTTTAATAAATAATCGCTCAGCACCTATTAACTTAACCAGTGCCTATTGAAAACTGAATAAAATTAATACAAATGTGTGTTCTCGTCATCTGACCGTGGTTCTTAATTACGTGATGTTGTTGGATTGATCCTGAACTGTCGGCGATGGCTTGTTGCATTGCTCCAGTGTGAGGGTAATTAAAAAATACCAATAGACTAGTAGGCCAACATTCACCCACAAAAAAAATATAATAATAATAAATAATATCTCGTATTCATCTCTAGTCCAGCTGACCAACCGGTCTGGTGGTTAAGGTGTTAGCCTTTAGATCGGAAGGTGTCTGGTTTAAATCTGGGCCAGTGTATGAATGTTTGTAAGGGTATGGTGTAGAGGCGGCTGATGCACCTTAAATCTGTCGTGGTCGAAAGTCCTCACATTGGGTTGGTGTGGAAGTTTGGAGAGTGGGGTGCCAGCTCAGGTGTTGCCTCGTTATTTGACCATGGTTCAAAATTATGTGGTGTTGTCATGCAAGTTATCCAAATTGTAATTTTGTCTTTAATATCTTCAGTAAATGTTTCAATTTGTGTTTTGAAATTTGATTTTAATTTGAAAACTATGTAAGGCTATATTTATTTTCCAGGTTTTGCAGATGAGTGAATGTACTTAATTCCTGCGAGATTAGAATTTTATTTTTTTATCGTCAGCTGTTCTGCAGGATCTTATAACCAATTATTTAATTTGTTATGGATTTGTAATTGCTGTGCTGCTTAAGAAAAGCCAATAATTGTCTTCCACTTCAACATACAGCTTAGCGATTAGCAGAGATGATATTTTTGTGTATCTCAAGACTTGAAAAGCCTTATAACAGAATTATTTTTTATAAAATTTTGTTATGCATTACTTTTTAGGATGATAAATTTCTTTAAAATCCAAAATAATCATAATTTTGTAGATTTTTAAATTGTGAACCTTAGGACTAAAATTTTAAATTGCACGACTTTTTTAAAATTTGGCATATGAATTCATTCTGATCTTTGCAATATCAACTCGGTTTTTGTGTTGCATCTATGATCTCAGCTATTAGAAATCCATGTTTGATGTGATTAAAAAGAGGCTGTTAATAAAAGTGAAAATCTCAAACTACATAATCTTCAGTTCTGAGAAAAAATCCTCATGAAAAAGCTATTTTATTGCATATTTAAGGTACTTTGACACTCATAAATGATAAAATAGATGCAATTAAAAAAATTTTCAATACCTAAATATGAGTACCATTTCCAGGGTTCTCATGATCCTTAAGACCTGAATTTTCATGTCAGTTTTTAAATCTTTAATATTTGCTGAAAATTCTTAACATATATTTTTAAAGCCTAAATTTTTTCATCAGAACTCCATTTTATTTCACCTGCGTTCAAAAACTGAGGTCTTCGATACTCGTCCAAGGTCATAATTGGCATATTTATTAAGCTATAAATATTATGCCTAGTTTCTAATCAATGTTTAGAAACTAGGCTTGAGATCCAAATGTAGTCCTAATGCAAGTGTCCTATAAAAGTTAATCTATTGCAATTTGTGAAATGTATTCTTAAAACGGCCCTAATTTTTCTTTTGTTTGAAAAGTGAACCCTGTTTATTGAAAATTGATTTCACTTGCATGTTATGATTTTATGTACTGGTGACAGTTGTGAAGAATTTGGTGAGACGTGGAAACATGTGAGATTTATATTTTTTACATTTCCTTTGTCGAAAGCAATATGTCTATTTATGTATATGGAATTGCAGAATTTTCTAGTCTGTTATTAGTTTTCTGTTTAGCTTTTAGTTTAGTTAAATTATTTACTGATTAGTTTTTAGAGTATTTATTTCATTCGACTATTGCTACATTCAATCTCGGTTACCACCGTTGTATTTTTTATTACTTGCATATTTATCTTTTTGTGATAGATGTTCAAGCTGTGTATTATTTTTGAAAGACCACTTTGAAATTCTGGGAAATCTCTTTAAATATTCTCAAAGTTTTAGTAGTTTTTTTAGTCTTTTATTAATCTAGTCTGTTCGGACACCAGATTTCAAATTGAATGGTCTTGAAATAATTAATAAGAAAATATTTGAAATTTCATATCTGTTGTATATTTGTTCATTTTTTTAAATTTCACATGTGTATTCAGTATTTCACATGCAACCTTTTCAATGTATGTATTTCTTCTCAGTATATACTTAAAAAAATATATTTTAGATTTTATTCCAGTTTCACATGTTTGAAGGATCTCAAAACTGGTTTTCTCAACACTAGACTTGCCAAAGGGGTGACTTACACCCTTTCAGATTTGATTCACTAATAATATTTTGTGAGCAGAGTTTTTTTTAAAAATATTTCTTAAAAGCATAGGAATCCTCTTAGAATTGTGTCTTTTTAATCTTCATGTTTTAGTAGATATATTACCTACCAAAAACTACCCAGGGAATCTTTTTGACCTCTCGGTGTGTTTTAAGCTATAATTTCAGTGCTTTTCTGTAGGCTGACTGTTTTGCCTTGTATGCTAACCAGTGGCTTTGTTATTCAATGCCATCAGTTTAAATTTTACATTTTTTAAACTATCCTTGCAATGTCAAAGAGGCAAAACTGCTGCATTGAGGATTTCTTAAATAAATTTATTGCCTTACTTTTCATGAATACAGAATTGTGCATGACCCTTAACCTGTGTTTGCCTTCCCAATGTCCCATTTTTGTCTCAAGGAAATATGATCAGCCTAATTTCTGGGAATCTGAAAAAACTGTCCGTTTGCGAGTTCTTACCGTTTCATAAAAATAGTGTTCCACTTTCTTTAAAGGGAAAATATTCAAGTGATGCTAGTTTTATAAATTTTAGCACCAAACGGTAATCATAAAAGAAAATTATTAGGATTAGTTTTTTACTAGATTGATATGAAAACTTCTTTGGCGTTTTAATTTTCAAGTAAAATCTAAATATGTTTCGAAAACACTTAAAAGAAGACCTTTAGACTACTGCCGGTGCATCAGTTGTATGCTGATCGCGCCAAGAAAGAATTTAGATTACTTAAAATTAAATTCTATGAAAATTGAATTTTTATTATTTTAAATAAATTAAGTAAAACCATGCATTTTATTTTTCTTATCAAGTCTCAAGCTTGAAAACTAGGAAAAGCAATACAATTTTTTTGATTCTGGCATTTTTAGTGTTGAGAAACTAAGAGTATTTCTTTTTTTATTTGATTTCACTATTCTGATTTGTATTTAACATTAATTACTTTTAGAGCAAATATATATTTTTTTAAATTGTTTTAATAAAAATTTGTTGTTGTTGTTGTTGAAAAGGGTTCAACAAAAAATAAGTATTTAAAGAGTCAAGCTATAAAACACCATATCTTTGTTACCGTTTTTCTGTTTGTCAATCAATGAGTAAAGCTATATGCCTAGGCAAAAATTCATCTGTTCTAAATTTTATCATCAAATTGCCCTGTGTGTTTCTCTAGTGATATGGTAATTAAACTACCTTCCTAATTTTATCAAAAATTGGTTGTGATGCATCACAAAAATGAAGCCAGGCCAGGCTTTAGTTTCTACGATATTTTGCATTTAGAATTTGTTTATAAACTGTATTTTAATCAGTTTTTGAAATATTTTATATTTTTCATGTAAAAAACAACAATCTCAATTCTGAATTTTGCTTGTGCAACTTATCTTTTACTGTCATTTGTCAATTATATATGCTCTTTGACTATGAACATATTCGTTGCATTACAGTGGCTAGATGGACCTAACAGATTTCATTTTTATTTTTCAATTTAAAAGTAGTGTAGACTACTCATTTAAATCTTTGGTCGCAAATTCTAACTTGTTCTTTGGAGGGTTTTACAACTTGTAAGCATTTGTATCAGAAAACTTAAATTAGATTTGGTTATGGTTAAGTTTTTCCAATCAAGTTCAATCTTTGTAAATTTTTATTTTTTATTTGGGATTAAAAAATGAAAGTTAATATGAAAGTTTTGCTTTTTATCTGTGATAAATGTTTCGGTAATATTGTCGTGTTATTCAAAGTCTGCATATATTTAAATGACGTATATATTTTCGTAAATCACGTTGCTGGTTTGTATATAGTTGTTATATCTTGTAGCATTCCTAATTTAATTTTAAATGATACATTATTGACAAAATTATTCCTCTTCAATGCTTGTTCTTTATGTGATTTGTTTTGTTTCAGTATTTTCATAAACAAAATATTAATTTATACTTTGTTTGATATTTGCGCGAAGGCTTTTTTTTTTGGGGGGGGGGGTCAACATTATCCAAGAGGGGTACATTACCCCAGAGTACTCAGGTTGAGATTTCATACCATTCCGTGGCTTCTTCGATTCAGGGTAGAGTGTATACTGAGCATAAAATAGCCCTATTAGATCAAACTGAAAATAAATCTTGGAAAGAGTCGATCGTTTCACTCCTGAGGTACCCAAATGATCTTTCATCTTTACCCTCGGCTTTGAGATCTCAACCTTCAGCTGTTTCTTCTTTCATTTTGTTGTCTGTTTTGTGTTAAAAAAAATTTATGCTACTGTATCACAAGAACTTTGACTGGCAGCACTGTACTTTTATTTGCTGCATTTATCCTTGAAGTAATGGTCTACTGCTTTGAGGACCATTTTCTTTTGTTTCATTTTATCTGTATTAGCTTGGTTCATGTTTGAGGTTTGATTTTCTTTTGATAACTTTCCAAAAGAATCTCATTAAGTTTGTTTGTTACCTTGTAATTAATTTTAGTTTTCAATGTGTTAATCTTGGTTAAAACTGGAGTAAATATTCAGTTTATGTTTTGGTTTCTGTAAGTATATCATACAAATATTAATAATGTTCTTAAACTTTACGCTGCAGTGCTCAGATTTTTCATTTGTCTCGCAGAACTGCTTTTTCGCCTGCGTAAATCAGACCCCCCCCCTACCTAATTACCTAACTTGAGCGTTTGAGCCTTGAGTGGCATTTGCAACTGACGCTTTCCTTTCATAGTATTGTCTGATGTATCGTTTGGCTTGAGAGAAATATCACAGGAGAGAACTTCTGGCTTTCCCCCCAAAGCGTTAGCACCTCACGGTCGACAGTGTAGGGTACCGAACAAAAGGAGAAACCCTCTAGAAGGTCAGTCGCTGACAGCTCGTAAATGGTGATCGATGTCAGCAGTCACTTAAAAGGGGGATAACATCCACAGTACACAGATCTATACCATACAGCTGCTGTAAACGAAATTTTAGTGGTAACAATTGTCTATCTGCTGCAGCGTAAAGGTTAAACTGCACTTGCAGGAGGCTTGAGTACTTAAAAATGTTCCTAGTTGTATTAAAATGGTGCTTTGATTTCGTATTCATTGCCAGTTATGTGTTTTTTATACTTGGTCCTTCCATTTACTGATTGTTTCAAAATAATATTATACAGTGCTGGATATTTTAATATTTCATTCACATTTTCCTAATTTGTATTAACATCCTTGTTTATTACTTCTAAAGAGCCAACAAGGCAATAGATCCTATTGGTCTCAAATGGTTTCTGACTATGATTGGTCAATAGCGTTTGTTATGTACAAATTGATACTTTCTTTCAGAACAGACTCTTCTCCCTTATCCCATGCTTTGTATATTGAGGCTAGCATCCAGTCCAGATAATAAATGCAGTGGGTTGTTGTGCATGGTCTATCATTCTATCAAATTTTCTTCTTTGTAAAAAGGCAACCTCAAGTTCTGAAATCTCTTGGATTATCCAGTTGCCAGGATTGGGCCCAATTACACCTTTTGGACTCCTCTTTAACTAAGGAGTTGTATTTTATTGTCTTTGAGGAAAAGAAGGACTGGTGAATCTAGTCGACTTATAAGGTCCTCTAAAGCTAAGTAGTAGATTTTTTTGCTTTCGATTCAATCCAGCATCCCTAGTTATCAATGTTACCTTATACTAGGAAATAGTAAGAGAACAGTGTTGATTGCATTGTTACTTATAGTGTTTTTTAGTATCTGATACTTATCTACACAACATGCAACATTTGTCATCAAAAAATGAGGAATTGGAGGTTTGAAAAGCACGAAAATAACAGCTGAACAGATTTTAAATGTGTTCATAAAATGCGAGTAGGATATAGTCCTCACCTCAAGACAATATGTAACAATGTCAATGCTAATGCTCTATTGCAAAATGTTATGAATTAATTTAACCCTCTGAGTCATTCAATTTCTTTTCGTAACAAAGTGATTTAGAATAAAACTTTTATTACTATTATTCTGTTAAGAATGATAAATAGGTTTATTGAATTCAAAATATTTTTGCATTATATTTTAATTTCTTATTTTTCCATGTTTCAACTTTCATTCTCGAAAAACAAATGCTCGTTAACTTTAACTTAGACCTTGAAAACTATTTTCGTAAGTCCTTGAAACATACTTCAATTTGTAACCCTGTAACTAATATGGTTCTAAAAAGAGGTCTTTTGAATCTCTTTTAATATCAGATCTTTTCCTTTGGGATTGATTCTGGATAGTCACCTATAGTGCATGGTGTTGCTCTAGTGCCACATCTGCATGGACAAATATGGTCCTCGTCCATAAAACCGCAACAAAACAAAACCTACCTACATCTTTTGATAATGCTGATTTTTCTATTAAAACCAAACCTTTTAATTTTGAGAGAAAAAAAAATGTATGCTGTAATATAACAATGTGAACAAAAAATCAAATGTGTTGTGTTACTATTGAAATATACACTGAAGAGCCAAAACATAATGACCACCTACTAGCTCGTTAGGCCTGCAAAACAGCTGCAACTCGCCTGGGCATAGATGCCACAAGTTCTGTTTGTCTGGCAGACGGCATACCCTGACACGACCATTGACGTGATGAATGAGAAATCGGGATTCATCTGACCAGGCAACTCTCTTTCACTCATCCATTGTCTAGTCTCAATGTTCCAGGGCCCACTGTAGGCGTAGTTGACGATGACGCTTGGTCAGCAGAGGCACAGTCCCATATACAACAGTGTCTGCTGAACTGTGTGTTCCGAAACACTTGTGCTTGGACCTGCATTGTATTGGGCTGTCAGCTGAGCCAATGTCTAGCGCCGATTTTGCTTTACCAAGCGGGATAGTCTCTGACGTCCTTTTTCTTTGATGACACGTGGACGACCAACACCTTGGCGTCTACTGCTGGTGTCACCATCATTTATCCACTTTGCATGAATACTAACAACGGTAGATCGTGAACAACCTACCAGTCGTGCAATTTCGGTAATACTCGTTCCGAGTCTTCAGGCCATTACGAACTGCCCTCTATCAAATTCACTTAGATCAGCAGCCTTTTCCATCACTCGCAAAAGTAAGTGCAAGAATGATTACTTACCTCCTCCAGCAGTAGTTAAATACCATTCTCACTTAATCACGTGCCCTCCATGTCATCCAGACAAGTTCATTGAAAAATGTGGCGATGGTCATAATGTTTTGGCTCGGCAGTGTATATATTTAAGTTTAGAGGAGAATTTTGTGAGATGGTGATTTAGTACTTTTGTTAAAGTAATATATTTATGTATACAGTTGAAAATGTGCTATAATTTTGGTGTTGGTAGTTATGAAGGGGCTGTTAGTTCCAGCAGTTGACCTGAGATACACCATTCCTGTTAAAAATACAGCTATTTTTTTCATTCAGCACAATCCAGAATGTACACATGCTGAAATTTGTGTTTTGTGAATTATTTGTTGTGAAAGTGAAGATATATATTAGCATCTATTTATATAGTTCATTTTTGTTTAGCTGTATGTATTGCTGTGTGTAGTGTAGTCAGAATACCATGATTAGGCAGTTGAGCCTCGAGGTTTTGAATGACTATTCTTTAAATAAGTTGCTAAGTTGGAACGTAAATAAATCGTTTCTGCATCTGGTGTCTTTAACGCTGATTATGGTTCTAAATTTATAATTTGGGGCTGTAAGTGATAGCAGTTATGTATTGGTGGGAGTTCCCACCCACAGCAATTACCATTCATTGTCTTGCATATATGGCAGACCACCTAAGGACCTTGGAATCTTTCTTTTGGGGATTGATCCCATACCGTTATCAATAGCCCGTCGTATTGCTCCAGTACGACGTTAATTAAAATACCTACCTACTAGTGATCTTTCCCACCTATTCAAAAATCAACTGACCCAAGGTCAACTGACTGCCGACCAACCAGTCTGGTGGTTAAGGTGTTAGCCTATAGATCGGAAGGTTCCTAGTTCGAATCCGGGTCTGGGCATGGATGTTTGTAAGCTTAGGGTGTAGAGGCGGCTGGTGCACCTTAAATCTGTCGTTGCCGATAGTCCTCACGTTGGGTTGGTGTGGAAGTTTGGAGAGTGGGGTGCCAGGCTCAGGAGTTGCTTCGTCATCTGACCGTGGTTCAAAATTCCGAGGTGTTGTCTTCGGATCTTTCTCTCAAGGGACTGAACCCGGACCGTCGTCAATAGCCCATTGTGTTGCTCTAGTACGACGTTAACAAAAAATTACCAGTTACCCAAGGTCGACTGTCTTCTTGCTTTATATAGCATGGCTCAAACAAAAAGGGTTGGGTAGGTGTCCAAAATATCTCGCCTATCCTAACTATTTCTCTGTATATCAGCCTCCTGGGTTTGGAAATCAAGCTGGAAACTAAATGAATATCACTAGGAACTATTCTCCTTTGGTTTCCTGAGATCATATACCTTCTTTACTTATCAGTTTAAGTCAACTAGTAAAACTTCAAAAAGTTTCCCCAAGAGAATTTTCAAGAGTGGGTTCCTAATATCGCCCACCCCTGTTCCTATTACCACCCACCAGGTGCAATTAGGAGCTACTATCAAAAACGATTGCTAGTAGAGCATACATACATACATACCTACCTTTAGTATTTGATGTACTTTCAAGTTATATAGAAGAAATTATTATTTGGAAACATGGATATTCCCTGAATGGGTTGGAGACAAAAAATATGTTGATTACAGCCTCAAATACTTCAGATGCAATAGTGTTGATATAGCTGATAGGGAACTTGCCATTGGTGCTACGGGTGACTGAACCCTAGGACGTCAAGGTACCTACAAAAACTCATCGATGTGGCGCATAGCAGCTTGCAAACACGAGTA
Organism: Metellina segmentata; assembly: GCA_947359465.1. Taxonomy (NCBI): domain Eukaryota; kingdom Metazoa; phylum Arthropoda; class Arachnida; order Araneae; family Tetragnathidae; genus Metellina; species Metellina segmentata. Next base: position 70,691,755 of record OX375883.1, read on the forward strand.
GGTGATATTAAGCACAGGGGGCGATATTTAGAACACCTACCCTATACCATCTTTGGTCAGTTGATTTCTGCAAAAGGTGAAAGTTGTTGTCTAGGGCAAAAGGCTGCTGTGCAGAAAGCATTCATGGATATCACCATAAAAGATTTTTGCTTCACCAGTGTTTGGAATTCTTATTTCTTGCAGTTAAAATAAGCTTTTGAGATTAAGTAGATTTTGAGATTGTGTGGACTGTGCATGGCCCTATTTGAAGTGTTCTATCCATAGACAAGACAACAACAACAAGAAAACCTTTAAGAAACCAATTATGGAAGCCATTCAACGACTTTGCAATCAGTCACCTAATATATGGAATAGTTTTGTTCAAAACCATGTGACTCGAATGCCAACTTTGCCACAGTCAGACCATAGTTTGCATGTTAGGCTCCGATTAGAAGGCAATCGATTTTGGTTTAGTCGATTTTTGAACAGGTGTTAATGTTTGTTAGGAGAAGGGCTACCATACCAATTGCATTTTTTAACTCGCCAACTTGTCATTGCTTTTCTCCTGGCACCGAACAATGAACTTAGAACGAGAATCTCTAAAGATGGCAAATGTTGAAGTAGTTTGTTTACTTTGCTTTATTATACCCTGTCACATTATGTGAAGGATATACTCGTTCCAAACCTAGTGACTTGATATTGCTAACTTGTTGGAGCCAGACTACTTTAATGTAGATATCATTTAGGCACCTTGTTTATCTTTTCAGCCTGTGGGGCCTACATATCAAACACTTGTGATTTATTTGTACAGAAATATATTTTGGAACTAAGTCGAGTGATATTCAAATTTGGTATTTGTTAAAAAAATTTATTGCTTGTTATATCTTGGTTGTTTTATAAAAAGTTAATTTTGTCTGTACTTAATTTTATAAGATCAACATATTATAAATGTTATTTAAAAACCACTTTTTGTTGAGCAAGAAATACAAGTTGTTACTGCCATGGAATGTTGGCTTGTGTTTAGAAGAAACAAAAATAATTTTAAGCGTTGGAGTATTTTCTGTTGTAGAGTTATACAAACGTGGCATTTTGTTATATGTCTCTGTAGATTTATAGCACACAATACTTGTTAAGTATTTTTATTTACAATGATATATAATGCTAGGTTTTTACTTTATTTGTGTGAAGTTATTTATAAATGTGACTTACCTGCTTGGTCTTGTTAGTGATTAAAATGCTTAATAGAGATTTAGCAACAGTATAAGTATGTTGTCTTTACTTCCAAAACCTCACAAGTCTTGAAATTAAAAAAATTCAGTAGCAATGAAAAGCTAGACGTTAATTGGAAGACCAGGTATAAGATACGATGTTTCAAAATTCTCTGAGGGCTTTATTAGATATTTATACTTAAAAGCTTTTGAAACAGGTTAAACTGCTGACCCATTGCCAAATTGGTCGCCAAATTTAGATAGACCTACGATGGGTTATTCCATAATCATCACTTAGTGATAGAAATTAATCGCTATTTGGCAATGGTACTATGATTTCGAGTTTCACCAAAGTAAGAATAATTAGCATATTTGTAATCACTGTTAAAACCTCAAACACAAGAATTGTATTTGTGAGGTTTTGTTAGTAAAACGATGATATAAAAATTATGTTTAATAATTCAATTCTATGAAGGAAATTTTATTTTCAATTATATATTGAATAGACATAAGGAGGGAGAGGGCAGAAAATCAATTACACTATTCTGAATTTATATTATAGCTTGAATTCTGCTACAATTTGAAACTGATCAATGTGTAGTATATTTACTTGCAGCGTGTGTTAAGATATTTTAGTGCCTCTGCGTAAAGAGTGCCCTTATAGATATATGAATGTTTATATTATGTGGAGTTTAGCTAAATATTATGTCGAATTAAATGTGTGAGTGATAAATTAATGCAGTTTAAATGCATAGTTTAAGCAGTAGTGCATTCAATGAACATAAAATGGTGAATGTATATAAATTGTATATGGTGAGATTATATATAAATGTAAATAATCATGTTTGTGCAAAAGGGCCAAAGTTTTGTGTTCATTTCACGTGGAAGTGTTCAATGAGATCGAAAAATTGAGATTATCATTTTTAATTTGGGAATTCAGCTCAACAACGATTTGTTAAATCTGTTTTATTTATACTCTGCATTCAAAAACAATGAATATAGAATGTGACATGTATTTTATACTATACAAATTCATCCTATTCTGAAAAGCGTACATGATTTTAAAATCTAGCTCAATTTTGAGCATGATCTTATTAAACTTAAGTAAATGTCAAGATTTGTATTTTTTTTTTTGTGACTGATAACTAGGGCTAGGATTTTGATGACTGCATCTTTTTATAATAAGACTTGAAGCTTGATTTGAGTGAATATAAATTTTTCTTGTAAACGATTTAAATATCTTTTTTATGCATTTGTCATGGTTTTTATGCAAAATGACATTTTTAGTGTTTTTGGTCATTTTAGGGTATTTTTGTTCTTTGTGAGATTATTTGGCATACTCTTGTGTTTTCCAGAAACCATTTTTGGTTGAATTTCCTCGCAAACCCCAATTCTAATACCTGTTAAGGGAAGGCTTCCCCTTTTGCAATCTCTAAAGATTGAACAAAATGTAGTTTATTTCAATTAGAAGTGAAAAGAGTTTCGATGCTTAATTGACAGACCATTTTCTCGAAAATTTGCACATGATTTTTGTTCAGCTTTGGAAGTGAGCACTGATGAAGTAATACAAGCTTCCAGTTTGGTATGGCAAACTAAATACTATTCAATTATGTTTTTGTTAGTATAATTCAAACCCGATTTGGAATCATCTTTGTATAAAATTTTTTGTAAATTATTTTGAGGTAATTCGTTTGAGAGCATAGTTTTAGGTGGTTTTTGAGTATTTCCTATAGCTCATCCAAATACCAGCCCAATTGATAGCTGTAACATGTCTACATTCTGTCTCGACTTAAGAATATACTACCATATCAGGTTACATTTATTTTTGGATACTATAATTGTCAAGTTGGTATTAACGTAGGGGTAAGGGTCCAAAACGAGGCAGCCTTCGCGTCTACAAAGGACCACCTACTCTTTTTTTTTAAAGTTTTGAATTACCCTCTGTCTCACATGACGTTTATTTTCAGTGCCTTCATCTCAGTTAAAATACATTTTGGTACAGCTACACTCTACGTTTATGAGCAGTGGCAACGACATTGGCGATATTTTTGACGCACTTCTAGTAGCGAGTTTCGGTAGATTATGGTAACCCATCTGTCTTTACGGTTATTGTGGTTTTCATGGCAATCTCGGCTAACGGTAACTTTCAATTTTCATTTGGAGTATTCATGAAAGTTCTTCCAAAATCCGTTAAAGTCGTTTGATTTCATTGGTTCGTTTGAAATTTTTTCTTTGCTTCCATTGGTTATTTTGATTTTAAAATATCCTTTGGTTGCATTGGTCCTTCAAATTTTTTTTCTGTGATACAATTGTGGAATTTTTATTTTATTTATCCCGAAACGTTTAAGAGTGTTTTTTTGCCATTTGTGGAATTTTCGTTTTTTATTATTTTTTCCCGGAACAGTTCTGAGGTATCAGGTTGTATTATTTCTTGCTTGTTTTCTTTTGAAAATCTTTTTATTTTCAAACAGCCTACTGTATTTAGTATAATTGATAAATTTCAGGGTATTCTTACCCAACATTTGCAGCTTAGTTTTACTGCTGGTTCACAAATGTGTTTTGAAGTGTGTTTAAGCTTACTACTCACGAAAGTTTTTTAAAAATATACTTTTCAAAACGTTCTTAAATCTGTTTTCAATCTTTCATTTTCCGTTGTAAAAAGAAAAATATTTTTGAAAGAAAAAAGAGTTTTGAAATAAATTTTTCTTAATTTGGACTTTCAAAAGTTCGCCAAAAAAAAAATCGCCAAGGCCGTTTCTACCGCTTATAAATGTAGGCTGTAGCTGTTCCTCATTTCCCCACATCCAGATAACTTCACTGCAAAGTAGCGGCTGAAAATCGGTGTGTTCTTTTTGTTTTGTTCGCCACTGCATTTTGTTGCTTCAAGTTCGAACGGAAACTAAGACAATACTAGCTTAATTAAAAAGAAACTGGTTCTATTCTCATCTCTTCAAGTTCTCAATATGTTAATATCTGACTAATATGGAATTATCTATCGCTTTTCTGTCATGCAATTTATCTTCCATGATGGTATATTCTTGAGTTGAGATTGAAACAAATGACTTCTAAACTAGCTGCCTGTGTGAAGAGTACAAAATTGAGATGTGATATACAAGAAACAGATTGTATTAACACAAGTATTTACATTGAATTTTTGTTTTCAATAAATACTTTTTATGAGTTGATTTCTATTTGCTTTACCACACTAGCAAGCCAGCCCGGCGTTGCCCGTGACATTTCTTTTCGTCCTTACTACAGGCCTCAAAATAGATTTTTTAATACAGGTGCACAAAGTGCACCTAAGTTTTTAAATTAGGTGCACAGGTTATATTTTAGAAGCATATTAAAAAAAAACGCAAGATAAGAGTACTAATGTAATGTAAACTTCTTTATTAGTTGGGTATGTTTATAAAGGTCAGTGCCGACCAACCGGTATAGTGGTTAAGGTGTTAGCCTCTAGATCGGAAAGTTCCTGGTTCGAATCCGGGTCCGGGCATGGATGTTTGTAAACGTATGGTGTAGAGGCGGCTGGTGCACCTTAAATCTGTCGTGGCCGAAAGTCCTCACGTTGGGTTGGCGTGGAAGTTTGGAGAGTGGGGTGCCAGCTCAGGTGTTGCTTCGTCATCTGACCGTGGTTCAAAATTACGAGGTGTTGTCCCCGGATCTTTCGCTTAATGGACTGATCCCGGACCCTCGTCAATAGCCCGTTGTGTTGCTCTAGTACGACGTTAACTAAAATTACCATTATAAAGGTCAGTAGTAGATAGTAAATAAAAATATTTAAACATCTAAATTCTCCTTTGTCCGGCGCACGGCTGTCGCAACAGTCGCTTCAACAGGGCCATCTGGAAAATGTTTCGATCATCGGAAAGTTCTGGTGGTAGTGGCACATGTAAACTTCCCTCCTGTATAAACCCGTTTGCGATTTTGTTTTCGCATAGTGTGTATTTAGGAATTTTAATTACGTTCATTTAGAGCGAGAGAGGTCGATATTAATATTTTGTTTTAACATCAAAATAACATAAAACACGTTTCCCTCCTTTTTTTAACGTTAGGTGCACCTAGCTTTTTTTTTAGCGCACAATTTTATTTTCATGTGCACCCGGGTATTTTGAGCCCTGCCTTACTAGTACTGAAAACATACTAAAAAATAAACTCCAGTCCCAAAAAAAAGTTTTTTTTTTTTTTACTGGAATTGTTTGTGATTGGGAAATGAAAGGAAAAATAAATTTCTGTATCTGACCATGGTGCTCAGGTGTTGCTTCGTCATCTGACCGTGGTTCAAAATTACGAGGTGTCCTCGAATCTTTCCCTTAAGGGACTGATTCCGGACCGTCGTCAATAGCCCGTTGTGTTGCTCTAGTACGACGTTAACTAAAATTACCATTACCTGACCATGGTGGTGTCGTCTGATCTTTCCATCGGGAAATTGATCCCGAGCCGTCATCAATAGCCCGTTGTGTTGCTCTAGTACGACGTTAATTAAAAAATTATCCATTTAATTTACTGCATTTTTTAAAAATTAACGCTATTAATCAAGTTTAAAATTAAGTTTACCCGTTATTTTGCCTATTCAAGTAAATCTGAATACGAATAATCAAAAAAAAAATTTTTTTTTTATTTGAAAAATACATCACTTTTTTTTTTTCTGAAGCAACTGTTTATGATATACACTGCTGGCCACCGTAAATGCAACACCCTGAAGGTAGCATGCAAATAATATGAAATTTACAACATGAATTAGCGGAGGTGAGTTATGCAAATGATTAGAATTTCAGCGCAGACGCACATCACGCTCGCCTGTGGCGCCACTTCAAAGCGCTATTTAAGGCTTGGAGATTTCGACGATTTCAAGTACGGCAATTGTGTTTTTCTTGTGGTTTTTTCAAAAAAACGATCCATTATGCCTCGTAGAAAACAGCGATCATCTTTTGATCAAGCATCCGAGTTCGACAGAGGAAGGATAGTGGCCTACCGAGATTGTGGATTATCTTTCAGGGAAATCGGTAGTCGTGTTGGACGAAACCAAACTACTGATCGTTGGATGCAGGAGGGTACGACGGACCGACGTGTTCGATCGCATCCACCTCAGTGCACCACTTCACGTGATGACAGGCATATTGTGCGTATGGCAGTGACGGATCGCTCAGCCACATCACGAACCATAGCACAGCACATTCAGTCTGTAACGTACCATTCGACGCCGTTTACAGCACAGTGGTCTGTCCGCAAGACGTCCATTGCTTCGTCTACCCTTGACACAGAACCACAGACGTCTCCACCGCCAATGGTGCGATGAAAGAAGGATGTGGACGGCAGAATGGAATGAAATTGTCTTTACTGACGAGTCACGCTTCTGTCTGCAACACCACGATGGTCGGATTCGAGTCTGGAGACACCGTGGTGAGAGGATGCTGAACAGCTGCGTTATGCACCGCCACACTGGTCCTGCACTGGGTATTATGGTATGAGGCGGCATTGAATATCACTCTCGCACTCCTCTAGTACGCATTGCCGGTACTTTAAACAGCCAGCGCTACATCTCCGAGGTGTTGGAGCCAGTTGTCCTTCCTTACCTTCAGGGCTTGCCCACAGCCATATTTCAACAGGATAATTCGCGACCACACGTGGCACGCATTGTCCAAGGGTTCATCGTCAATCGCCAGATTGAATTGCTTCCCTGGTCAGCTCGCTCTCCGGATCTTTCGCCGATAGAAAACATGTGGTCCATGGTTGCTCAACGATTGACCCAGATTACATCCCCAGCTGCCACACCAGATCAACTTTGGCAACGTGTGGAAGCTGCTTGGTCTGCTGTACCCCAAGAACACATCCAAAGTCTCTTTGAATCAATGCCGAGGCGTGTAGCAGCGGTGATCTCCAACAATGGCGGCTAATCTGGCTTCTGATTTTGGCAAGAACCACACTTCACAGAAGTCTATAAATTGAATCATTTGATACTTGGTCAACATGTTATCTACAAAATAAATTTTGTTGTGATATCTCTTGTCTTTCTTGGGGTTGCAATTTGGGTGGCCAGCAGTGTACATAAAATAATTGTATCAATATGTTTATTTAATATCCTTGATTGCCAGTATAAAAGTGAAAGGCTTTCGTAACTTTTAGTATTAGCTTCCTCCATTACAAACATGTTTTCATAAGTTGAAGCTATTTTGGTATTGACAAATAATTATTAATTTTCAGTCAATTTCAGGTCGAAATTTGTCACCCGTATCACTCAGGCCCGTTCGTTAGAGGCATTCCACTAAACACGTAAAGGGTTAAAAATCACATTTTGGTTTTGCACAAAATTTATAAGGCGTTATATTGTTTAAAATTGCATGCTTGGCTTTTAATAGTTCAAAGTCAACCCTCATCTGATGTATTGTGATCAGTCGCAACTTCTCTTCTGTTAGGTTAGTTCTTGCTTGCAGTATGTCCATTACAAGAATCACCACAGACGTGAAATATAAATAGACTGAACATTGCTACTGAGAGGAGCTTCAAAAACGAGTTGTCAACATGCCGACTAGTTGTTACGTGACTGCTTTATGGAAAATCGACATGGTTGGCCGATTCGTCACCTTATCGTCTCGTTTGGCTGTATAACATCTCGTAACAGGGTAGATGTGTGAATACTCATCTACCTTGTCGGGGGTGGTGACAAAAACGGTAAAATCGCCAAAGTCAAAGACTCGCGCGGACCAATCTGATAATGAATCAATGGATAGGCGGCTTTTCCCGTCCCGTGGACCAATCTGATGGCGAATGTTCGTTTCCATCCGGCTGACGAAAGTAATCTAATTATTTACACGACTAGTATTGATTACATGATCATCCTGGGCCCATGATTTGGTTGAAATTGATCACACTACTTTTGTATTTTCTCTACAGTAAAGTACTGGACTAGGGTAAGTATGGAAGTCCTGGAAAGTATTACACGAATGTCCATTTTTTACATAGTTGATCGTTTGGAGCAGCTGGAGTCAATATCTCCCTTGAGCCATAAAACACAACCAACTTGCAATGGGGTTAAACATTGAATCCAGAAGACCATTCCAACTACATTAATCCTTTATTGATTGAGCTCTGTTGAAAGTGTCCTGTTGTACGAAATTTGTATTTCTATAAAAGGTCTTTCTCAAAAAGAGGTCTCTTCTTCGCTACTTGCACCACGCACACATCCTCAACCAGACGCTTTCTCTTCCATTGTCCCATCCGCTTGAGTCGGTGCATCCATTGAGCAATTGTTGGCAAACAGGTAGGACTGCGTCGTCGGGTATGGGACGTCGGTGTTCTCGTCCGCTGCTGCAACAGGTGGAGAGGACAGGAAGGCCCCCGCAGCGTCGAAGGCCAGCTGCACCACGTCCTCTGATCGGTCCTCCACGGCCTCGTTCCAGTCTGAAGAGAGGGCCAGGATCCCCAGGGCGCTGAGGTCGTCCAGCCTGATGTGGGACGAACTAATGGAGTTGGACATTTCGGACTGATCTGAAAGGAAGAAAGAACAAGAATCATGAGATGTGAAGGAGAAACTTGCACCGACCTTCTAATGAAATAGGCGGGGCATGCTATTTCTTCCGATCGCTCGGTTTGAAGATCTGTCACGTGGTTATAAGAAACTAGCCACCGAGTGGCTAGCCCGGCGTTGCCCGTCCCCGTGAGTAAGGTATTAATCTGGTGTAAAATTTTTCGCAGACTTTAAATCCGTTGAAATTTTTGATCTATCTATAACCATTCCGATTTTACAAAAAAGAACTAAACAATGCTAGTCAAAAAATTTTAAATTTTTTTCTCTCCTCCTCTGAAATTGAAGAGCCGACCAACCGGTATAGTGGTTAAGGTGTTAGCCTCTAGATCTGAAGGTTCCTGGTTCGAATCCGGGTCCGGGCATGGATGTTTGTAAACGTATGGTGTAGAGGCGGCTGGTGCACCTTAAATCTGTCGTGGCCGAAAGTCCTCACGTTGGGTTGGCGTGGAAGTTTGGAGAGTGGGGTGCCAGCTCAGGTGTTGCTTCGTCATCTGACCGTGGTTCAAAATTACGAGGTGTTGTCCTCGGATCTTTCCCTAAAGGGACTGATCCCGGACCGTCGTCAATAGCCCGTTGTGTTGCTCTAGTACGACGTTAACTAAAAATTACTAAATTACTACTGAAATTGAAGAAGGCAGGAAATGTGATCTGTTTATTTTTGGAAAGCGAAAAAATGACGTGACGTCACAATCTCTTGCGAAAATATAAAAGATGTGTTCGATTAAAAAATTATTTGTTTAAAGAAAATCATATTTTTAGGTATCGATTCAATGTGAAATTTTCCGCAGATTTCAAATCCGTTGATATTTTTTACTCTATCTTTAACGGTTTAGGAGACAGAAAAAAGAACTAAGTAACTCCAGTGTTAAAAGATGATTTGTTTTTTATCGTCTGCTGGAAAATCATTCCTCCGATGAAAAGCCGACCAACCGGACAAGTGGTTAAGGTGTTAGCCTCTTGATCGGAAGGTTCCTGGTTCGAATCCGGGTCCGAGAATGGATGTTTGTAAGCGTATGGTGTAGAGGCGACTGGTGCACCTTAAATCTTTTTGGCCGAAAGTCCTCACGTTCGGTTGGTGTGGAAGTTTGGAGAGTGGGGTGCCAGCTCAGGTGTTGCTTCGTCATCTGACCGTGATTCAAAATTACGAGGTGTTGTCCTCGTATTTTTCCCTTAAGGGACTCATCCCGGACCGTCGTCTATGGCCTGTTGTGTTGCTCTAGTACAACGTTAACTAAAGTTACCATTAACTCCGCTGAAAAATTAAACGGAAACGAAAAAAATAAATCTAGAATCTGATCTATGCTGTTGCATTCAAATATGATTAAATTCATTTTAAATGTTCTGGATTGAATTTTAAAATTCACCGCGACCCCCATAGATTGCAAAAATTTGGACTACCTATGTGCCAAATCCCATAACTCTAAGCGCCATAGATTCGTCAGGTAATGGCCGACCAACCGGTATAGTGGTTAAGGTGTTAGCCTCTAGATTGGAAGGTTCCTGGTTCGAATCCGGGTCCGGGCATGGATGTTTGTAAGTGTATGGTGTAGAGGCGGCTGGTGCACCTTAAATCTGTCGTGGTCGAAAGTCCTCACGTTGGGTTGGCGTGGAAGTTTGGAGAGTGGGGTGCCAGCTCAGGTGTTGCTTCGTCATCTGACCGTGGTTCAAAATTACGAGGTGTTGTCCTCGAATCTTTGCCTTAAGGGACTGCTTCCGGACCGTCGTCAATAGCCCGTTGTGTTGCTCTAGTACGACGTTAACTAAAATTACCATTACCATCGTCAGGTAATGGTAATGGTAATTTTAGTTAACGTCGTACTGGAGCAACACAACGGGCTATTGGCGACGGTCCGGGATCAGTCCCTTAAGGGAAAGATTCCGAGGACAACACCTCGTAATTTTGTACCTCGGTCAGATGACGAAGCAACACCTGAGCTGGCACCCCACTCTCCAAACTTCCACGCCAACCCAACGTGAGGACTTTCGGCCACGACAGATTTAAAAAACATCAGCCGCCTCTACACCATACGCTTACAAACATCCATGCCGGGACCCGGATTCGAACCAGGAACCTTCCGATCTAGAGGCTTACACCTTAACCACTATACCGGTATAGATTCGTCAGGACTTTGAGTGCAAGAAACAAACACTTTCTTTTATATTATTAGAGAAAAGCGAGAATCTTAATGGGGGGCATAAAAGTGATTGACTTAAGTTATTGATTATCCAGAGTAATTAAAAACACTAATCTGGGCACCGACAGCCAATCGGCTCTCAGTCGATTCGTTAAGTCTAGGATTTTGCCAACAAGTAATTCGACGAACCACCGACTGTCTTTTCTAGTTTTATATCACTCGCAACAAGTATGTACAATAGTATAGTCGAGATAGCCGGATATATTATTTAATTGTGGATATCGAAAGTTATATAAGCAGTAAATTATCCACGTCTGTTCATTGCTGAGTCGTTTCAGCATCTATTACATTCGAAGCTCTGATGTCACGTGATCACGGAACGAGAGGTGCCCATGCGCCAACCAACTCCACGGGACTTACCCCTCTCAGCTCTTACGACAGCGACTCCTGCCACATTCTCTATTTCATTATAAGGTCGATGCAAGTTTACGTCGACCTTCTAATGAAGTATAGACAATGGTAATGGTAATTTTAGTTAACGTCGTACTAGAGCAACACAACGGGCTATTGACGACGGTCCGGAATCAGTCCCTTAAGGGAAAGATTCGAGGACAAACACCTCGTAATTTTGAACCACGGTCAGATGACGAAGCAACACCTGAGCTGGCACCCCACTCTCCAAACTTCCACACCAACCCAACGTGAGGACTTTCGGCCACGACAGATTTAAGGTGCACCAGCCGCCTCTACACCATACGTTTACAAACATCTGTAGTATTCACCCAGTAGATGGCGCTCCACTCTGCCGTAGCGCAGAATTGTATATAAAGTCGGTCTTTGAATACTAACACCAGCAGACGCACTCGCACTCGTACTGAAGGCGAGACGAACCATGTAATTAACCTATTATTGTTTATTAAAGTTCTTGTTGTTCCTGTTCCTGAAGTGCTTCCTTTCTGCAACCATATACCGATCCCAACATGGTGACCCGGAGCTGAACATTTAAATTATTCTTGAATATTGCTTTGTTCCAATCGGTTTGTTCTCGCTGCTTACTTTCGCACTTCACCACTGATTTCTGGACTTCCCACCATGGAGAATATTACTGCCGTCAAGATTCCGATTTACAACGACGCGGATCCAAACCTTTGGTTTGGTATGTGCGAAGCTACCTTTGCCCTCGCCACGCCCAAGCCCATCAAGGATCCGAAAACAAAATACAACTACATTGTTGCTCATCTACCACCCGGCGCAGCTTCTACAGTGCGAGATGTCATCTTAAACCCAGATCCAACCAACCCCTTTCAGCACTTAAAGGATGATATTACTTCTCGTTGTGGCGAAACCAGAACGCAACAAATACGGAAACTTCTAACTGGAGAACAGCTCGGTGATCGTAAACCTTCCGAACTTCTCCGTGTTATGCAAAGACATGCTGAATCGCACCAGATTGCAGATTCACTTATGCTGGAATTATTCCTCTCACAACTTCCCGTCAATGTCCAAACAATTCTAGCCTCCATGATGCCAACTACATCGCAGAAGGCCGCTGAAGTTGCTGATCGCATATTAGAAGTAACACCATCCGAGGTAAGTGGAATTTCGATTTCATCTTCCACTGCCGAAGCAGGTCCGAACACTTTGCAACAACTCATGGAAGAAATACATGAACTACGTAAAGAAGTAAACACTCTTCGCCGATCACGTAGTTTCTCCCGCAATCATAACTCATCCCGCAGAAGCCACAGCACTTCGGCTGAAAGCTCTGTTTGTTGGTACCATGGGAAGTACAAATCCAAGGCCAACAAATGTGTGCAGCCCTGCTCGTTTACGGGAAACGAAAGCAGGCAAGAGTAGAAGCGACATACTTTTTGCCTACTCGATCAAGTCGCCTATTTGTTCGAGACAAAAAAACGAATTTAAACCTTTTGGTCGATACTGGATCGGATGTTTCGATTATCCCTGCTACCAAATCGCAGCGGAAACAACATCCAACTCAAACCTTTAGTGCTGCAAATGGCACAACAATTCATGTTTATGGTCAAAAACTATTATCTTTAGATTTTGGTTTAAGACGCAATTTTGTTTTCCCATTTTATGTTTGTAATGTTACCACAGCAATTCTTGGTGCAGATTTTTTGCATTATTTCAATTTAAAACCTGATTTAGGGCGTAAGCGTTTAAATGATTGTACTACTAATCTGAATTCTCACGGTCTTGTTAATAATGCTGATATTTTTTCTGTCAAAGTTGTTACATTGGATAACGATTTTTCTAAATTATTGGTCGATTTTCCTAATATTACAAAAGTGCCATGTGCAAATCAACCTGTAAAACACAATGTCCTGCATCATATTGAAACTCATGGCCCGCCAGTGTTTGCTAAACCTAGACGTCTTGCTCCTGATCGATTAAAAATAGCGAAAACCGAATTTCAATATATGCTTGATTTGGGTCATATGCGACCATCCAAAAGTAATTATGCGTCACCTCTACACATGGTATCTAAAAAAGGATGTGACGATTGGCGTCCTGTGGGTGATTTTCGAGCTTTAAATTCTCAAACAGTCAAAGATAAATATCCAGTTCCTAGTATATTAGATTTTACTAATGAGCTGCATGGAAAGAAAATCTTTTCGCAAGTAGATTTAATCAAAGCTTTCCATCAAATTCCTGTTGCCCCCCAGGACATCCATAAAACAGCCATTTGCACTCCTTTTGGACTATTTGAAAGTACAAGGATGCAGTTTGGGTTATGTAATGCTTAAAGCACTTTTCAAAGATTTATCGACGAGGTTACGCGTGGTCTGGATGGTGTCTTTGCATTTATAGATGATATTTTAATTGCCAGTAATACTAGAGAGCGAAGAACATATGATTCATCTTCGCGCACTCTTTGAGCGTCTTGATCATTATGGTCTTACGTTAAAAACATCAAAATGTACTTTCGGTGTATCATCTTTAAATTTTCTTGGCTTTAAAATTTCAGAGCAAGGATTAGAACCACTCCCAGATCGCGTAGAAGCAATTCAAAACTTTCCCAAACCAACTACACTCACACAACTTCGTAGATTTCTAGGTCTGTATAATTTTTATAGACGTTTCATACCCAGAGCCTCTCACATTTTAGCACCCATGATACAACTTTTAGAAGGTAATCGGAACAAAAGAAAACCTACTCGAACTAGCAAATCCCCTGAAAATCCACTTGATTGGACAACTGCTGCAGATACTGCTTTTTCTGATGCAAAAAAGGCACTTGCCAAAGCAACATTACTTAGATATCCGATTCCCAGTGCTCAACTTAGTCTTTGGACTGACGCATCGGACGTTGCAATTGGTAGTTCTCTCATGCAATCTACCGAAGAAAAGTGGGAACCTATAGCATTCATGTCCATAAAACTTAACAAATGTCAGAAAAAGTGGTCTACATATGATCGTGAACTTCTAGCAATTTATTCATCAATAAAAAAATTTCGACATATGCTAGAAGGCAGAGACTTTTTCATCTATACCGATCAAAAACCGCTAACATTTCCTTTTCAACAGAAAGCAGATAAATGTTCACCACGCCAGCTAAGACATTTGGATTTCATTTCGCAGTTTTCCACTGACATTCGGCATGTTAGTGGTAAAGACAACATTGCTGCAGATGCTTTATCTCGGATCGAGATTGATGCCATTACAAAAACTCCTTCACTTGACTATAAAATGTTTGCAGAGGAACAACTGCACGATGAGGAACTTTCAAACTTGCTCAACTCGGAAACATCACTAAAATTGGAAAAACACTACTTTCCACTTGAAGATATACACTTATATTGTGATAAATCCACTGAAAACCCTCGCCCATTTGTTCCGAAATCTCTGCGACTTACTGTTTTTGAAAACCTTCATTATCTCTCCCATCCAGGTATTTTAGCTACAACTAATTTAATCTCAAGCCGATTTGTGTGGCCTGGTATGAAAAAGTTCATCAAAGACAAAGTACGTGGTTGTAATAAATGTCAGAGAGCAAAAGTATTTCAGCATACCAAAGCTCCACTTAGCACATTTGCTTTACCGGACGCGCGTTTTGCGCATATTCACGTTGATTTTATCGGACCTTATCCACCTTCCGATGGCTACCGATATTGCTTAACCATCATTGATAGATTCACCCGATGGACTGAGGCCATTCCCACCACGGATATGACAGCAGAAACCACTGCTAGAGCTCTCCTCCACGGTTGGATTTGTAGATTCGGTACACCAGTCACTATTACTTCAGATCAGGGACAAAATTTTAAATCTAATCTTCTTCGTGAACTCACAAATACTTTAGGCACTGATAGAATTCTTTCTTCTGCTTATCATCCTCAATCAAATGGGATGATTGAACGCTTTCACAGGCACCTCAAAGCAGCCATAACAGCTCATGAACACACTAAGTGGACGGAAGTTTTACCCATAGTTTTATTAGGTCTACGCTCTTCTCTTAAGAAGGATATCAATGCGACCAGTTCTCAACTTGTTTATGGTACTACTTTACGTTTACCATCTGATCTTTTTACAACTGATTCCGTACCCCAATCCCTTACTCCTACTTATGTGTCCAATTTCATTTCAATGATGCGAAAACTAAATCCTATCGCATCTACAAATCATGGTAATACTAAAGTTTATGTAAACCCATCATTAAAAACATGCACCCATATATTTTTAAGAATCGACAAAGTTCGACCTCCTCTCACACCTCCTTATTCCGGACCACATCTGGTTGTTAACCGTACAGACAAAAATTTTGTCATTGAGTTAAATGGTAAGAAAAACACTGTTTCCATCGACAGAGTAAAGCCAGCTTTTTATTTTTCGGATACCATGGAATCCCCAAAGCTATCTTCCCACATTGTGGCTTAGGTGTGACCGATTTAAGTTTGTCAATCTAAAACACCTGTAATTACACGATCGGGACGGTGTGTACATTTCCCCGATAGACTTGTCATGGAGAAATAACTAACATTTTTCCCCCCTCATTGTGTGTACTTCATTGAATTGTAAATGGTTACATTACTATTTAAAATTGTAAATATCTTTAATTGTACGAGTACTCATTTTCTTATTTTGTCTTGCTTATCTGTGCTGTATTGTTACCTATGTTTATCGTTCCTTCGTCACTGGAGGGATACTCTGTAGTATTCACCCAGTAGATGGCGCTCCACTCTGCCGTAGCGCAGAATTGTATATAAAGTCGGTCTTTGAATACTAACACCAGCAGACGCACTCGTACTGAAGGCGAGACGAACCATGTAATTAACCTATTATTGTTTATTAAAGTTCTTGTTGTTCCTGTTGTGCTTCCTTTCTGCAACCATATACCGATCTCAACACATCCATGCCCGGACCCGGATTCGAACCAGGGACTTTCCGATCTAGAGGCTAACACCTTAACCACTATACTGGTTGGTCGGCTGAAGTATAGACAAAGCATGATTTATATTACTATATAAATAAATAGACAAAGCATGTGCGCGCAGCTTCGATTTATTTCTTCTAGCACCTCGATTAGGAGATCTTCCACATGCTTGTGGGAACAAACGTGAATCCTAATGTGGGGCAAATTATCGATTTGTTAAAGTGATTATCCAGCTTGATTAAGTACACTAGTCTGCGCTTCGACAGCCAGTCGGACCGAGTCGATTCGTAAGCTTACGTGACTCATCCTTATCTTATGACAACGACTATGCCCACATGTTTCGTATATTTCATTAGAGGGTTCATGCAAACTTTGGTCATGGCATACGTGAATCCCTTTTTGTACTTGCTCAACCATTGGATCAGAACCCCCTGTATCAATCAGAACCTACCTGTTGACTGGTCTCCGAATTCTCTGGCGAAGTCGTCCTCGTCCTGTTCCCTGCCAGAGTAGACGTGGAGCAGGTCGTCTTCACACACATTTCCCTTGCAACGAGTGAGCTTCTCCTGTTTCCGGCACTTGGCTCGACGGTTCTGAAACCACACCTGGAAGTGGAACGGAACGTTATCTTTGTAACTAAGTCTCGCGAAGCATCCTTGAACTCTCCAAGTCGTTTCGACAAGACACCTCATCCATCTCTGATCATATGAAGACCTGATCAATTTTTGATAAATTTTGCTTGATGACGAGGCATCTCGTCAAATAGTTGAACATCTCTGATCATATGAAGACCTGATCAATTTTGCTAAATTTTACCAATTTTGCTTGACGACGAGGCATCTAGTCAAATAGATGAACATCTCTGATAATATGAAGACCTGATCAATTTTGCTTGACGACGAGGCATCTAGTCAAATAGATGAACATCTCTGATAATATGAAGACCTGATCAATTTTGCTTGACGACGAGGCATCTAGTCAAATAGACGAACATCTCTGATCATATGAAGACCTGATCAATTTTGCTAAATTTTACCAATTTTGCTTGACGACGAGGCATCTAGTCAAATAGATGAACATCTCTGATCATATGAAGACCTGATCAATTTTGCTTGACGACGTGGCATCTAGTCAAATAGATAAACATCCCTGATCATATGAAGACCTGATCAATTTTGCTAAATTTTACCAATTTTGCTTGACGACGAGGCATCTAGTCAAATAGATGAACATCTCTGATAATATGAAGACCTGATTAATTTTGCTTGACGACGAGGCATCTAGTCAAATAGACGAACATCTCTGATCATATGAAGACCTGATCAATTTTGCTAAATTTTACCAATTTTGCTTGACGACGAGGCATCTAGTCAAATAGATGAACATCTCTGATCATATGACCTGATCAATTTTGCTAAATTTTACCAATTTTGCTTGTAAACGAGGCACCTCGTCAAATACACTCATGTCCACAAATTAAGGATAATTCAGAATCACAGGGAAATCGTACTGTAAAGTAAAAATTTTATCTGTAGAATTATCGCACCCATCTTCAAGAATAATATCAAATTACACGAAGCCATCAGATGACGCCGATAGTACGTCACAATGATTAGACTGTAACAGAGGTGTATATATGGAATGGTAGCAAAGAAGTAAAATTGTTCACAAGCGTTCTGTAAGCCGCTATGTGCCACAACCGAATAGTTATGGCACAGAGGACTCATGTCGATGATTTTTTACGTGGTAGAATTATCGACCGCCTGGAACGTAGGCGTACTCAGACGGAAGTTTCAGTGGAACTTGGAATCGCCCAAAGTGTTATCTCTAGGCATTGGCAACGATTCCAAATGATGGGAATGTCAGTAGACGTTACAGTACAGGTCGACCCCGAGTTACAACGCAGAATGACGACCGGTATTTGACAGTAACTGCAAAAAGAAGCAGACGGAGCACAGCATCCGACCTTTCTCGTCAGCTATCTTCAGTCACGGGTACGACAATTTCAAGGCAAATTATTTACAGATGTTTGGGACATGTTGGTCTATATGCTCGCAGACCTGTCAGATGTGTTCCGCTCACAGTAACTCACTGTCTCCAGCGGTTAGCCTGGAGTAGAGAACATGCAATGTGAACATCGGTCACAGTGGGCTTGTGTGACGTTTTCCGACGAGTCCAGGTTTAGCTTGCAGTCTGATTCACGGTAGACGTTCATATGGAGAACGCCAGGTACCCGCTACCACCAAGACAACATGATTGAACGACACCGTTACGGTGGTGCAGGATTGCTCGTTTGGGGCGGAATTATACTGGGCTCCTGAACAGATCTACATGTTTAAATCGGAACCATAAGGGCCAAATTTATCGGGACATCATTCTGGAACAACATGTACGGTTGTTAAGGGGTGCCTTTTGCGCAGAATTTGTGTTTATGGATGACAACGCCCGTCCTCACCGTGCAAACATTGTAAACGAATGCCTTGAATCTGAGTATATCACCCGTATGGAATGGCCAGCATTCTCACCTGACTTGAATCCGATAGAGCACGTGTGGGACATGCTTGGCCGACGAGTTGCAGCCCGTCAACCACCTCCTACATGTGTACCGGAACTTCGTAGAGCATTGCTTGTTAAGTGGAGTGATCTTCCCCAAGATCAGCTCGATAATTTAATCCTCAGTATGCCTAGGCGTTGTACGTACTGTATTTCATCGTCTGGGAGAAATACAATGTATTAACCATTATACCAACCATGTCATGTTAAGTTTTTGTAAGGTCGATATTTTTTGTAATTGCTCCAGTGAGCAAAAATCGTAGTTTTTATGAATGGTATCATACATACACTATCTTTTTTGTTCTTTATCTTTTGTTTAATAAATGGGCTTTACGTGCAAAGTCACGTTTGTTTGGTTTCTGAACCTATATTTGCCGGAGCTGGCACTATCCAAAATTTATGGACATGAGTGTAGATGAACATATCGTTACTACGACGCCAAAGGCACGGATCTGCGATATTGGCGTTTCTAGAAAAGACGCGTTCAAAGTTTTGATGCTTCGTGAAAAATCAAGTTACGTCTCAAAAGTTGTTGTTTTCATGTCAAAATCGGCCTTTTCACTAAGAATAAATATTCGTGACCTTGTCATAGTATGAAACATGAAATGTTGACGCGAAACGATTATGTGGAAAATGCAGATATATGCCTGTCAGAGAGACCGAGGGTTGTCTAATTTGATTGACAGTGTGTGTAGTAGTGGCCATGAACAGAGGGACACTGCATACCCTAAATTGGACATGGAATTTATTTACAATACAATATAAAGTGTCAAAATACACGCCGCACCGTCCGGTACAAAACACGCCTGACTCTTCCGAATTGTAAAAACAATTCTATTCTTATTCATGTTCTTTTTCAGAATCGCAGTCAATATTTCATGTTCTTAATCGTATCAGAACTCAGGCAGTGTCATACATCGATGTTCGTCCACTAGAACAAGTAGCCATTAGAACACAAGAACAGCGGGTCTTGCAACCTATCTGTGTTCGCAACCAACGTGGGGAAAGACAGTGAATACTGACAATGCCTTTGGCGTGATAGTAAAGATATAATTTTTTTGTTGCAATGCAGGTGAGTGAAGCCCATGAACTAACTAATCCTGTTGGCTATGCGACTGATTTTGGTTAAAATCCTTACCTGTACTCTTGCTTCCGTTAGTCCTATTTTGGTCGCCAGCTCTTCCCTTGAGAATACGTCTGGATAGTGACTAATGTGGAATGACCTTTCGAGCTCTTCAAGCTGTTTGGCACTGAACGTCGTCCTGTAGCGTCTCTGCTTTCTACGTCCAGGGCATCTTCCTTCACTGGAACTGCAAAAGTCAGAGGGTCATTACTCGGGTGATGCCGCTGTTTCACTTTCTGATGAACATATGAGGGTCGTTTGATAAGTATGGTAAAAAGTGCTAAACACAGTTTCATGGGAAAAAGTCAATTTCGTTTCTCAACATCGTCGCCATCGAGGACTGCACGCTTGGTCCAGAGAGTTTCCGATTTGTCATCCCATCGGAAAAGTACCTTCCTCAAATGCTACAAATGAATTGATAGAGACAATGATATCTTTATTCGAGGGGTCTCTAAATGGTCAATAATATTGTCAATGATGCTCATTGAAGCAACCAATTGATTGTGTAGAAGGTGATTGATAGAAATTTTGACTGAAGGACATTGACGGAGCCGATTGATTGGGTAAAATACGTAATCGTCAATCGTTCGGGCAATTTCGCTCTAGACAGCAAACATGGCGGATGCATCGACGAAAAGCGATTCTGTCGGGGAATGGAAGTTTGTGATGCTTTTAATTACTGTGTATCGTAATTATTCTGAGCTGTGGAAAATTAAGTCAAATGAATATTTAAATATGAAAATATGACCGAATTAGCTGTAGTAAGGTACCTAAGCTTTCATGGTTCATTCTTAGAATATATTTGTAGTCCTTTAGTCCAGTGTCTCGCAGAATGTTTAGTAAATCTTCGTGAGCAAAATGGCATCTCAGTTTATACCACTCTTAGAACCAGTGTCTTTTCCTCTTCTTTTGTTTCTTTCGATTGCAGACATCCAAAGTCAAGGCAAGAAAGCCCAAATTTGAGTTTGAAATAATTTTGAAACTCAAAAATGAAACATGTCACGCCCATTCGAAAAACACTGACCGAATGAGTTTGATGGGCTGACTGAAGCTATATTGAAACACCAATCAATCGAAACTTTCAATCACATTGACAATAATATCGACCCCGTCTAGGGACCGTTTAACTGCTCAGAACTCATTCCCCCCCCCCTATTTTCGTGGCAGTTGGCTACAATACTCGCTTCAAACGCCTGCAAAAGAATGACACCTGCCAGTCGTG
The DNA here is from genome assembly GCA_947359465.1 of Metellina segmentata. Taxonomy (NCBI): domain Eukaryota; kingdom Metazoa; phylum Arthropoda; class Arachnida; order Araneae; family Tetragnathidae; genus Metellina; species Metellina segmentata. Next base: position 70,712,898 of record OX375883.1, read on the forward strand.
GCGTCACAAAATTAGTTGTTTCGTCCTCTCATAGAAATTTACCAAACTCTTATCAAACAACCCTTGAACATCACTGAACCGATTAGGTGTCCTATATTGAAGACTTCCTCCCTAGTGTATTTGGACGATCGCGATTATATTTTGGGTCGCGTTTCTTCTTCATATTAGAATTTTTTTAAAGGGTCCAAAACGCAAATATCGTCAAATTTTCGAAAAAAATATTTATATATTAAAATATTCTCTGTGACTTTCTGCTTAAAATGACGTCTGAATCATGTTTCTATCTTAATTAAAACGAGATCTAGAATTAATTTTGTGGTTCGTTGTTTTGAAAATCTAACACTCAGACAGCTGTTGTCATGGCAACAACATCTGTGAAAGACGTTATTTAAGTCTACGGAGACCTTTAAACTTAGCAGAAAAAAGGTAGAACTTGCAAAAATCAAACTAAACCAAATATTTGAGAGGAAAGAAGAAGTTAGATACTCATCTGGATGCTCTTAAAGGATATTTAAACATTTTATTAATTGTAAATATGTCTTTAAAACTTTAAATGCATTTTTCTCCATGATGCATTTTTTCAAGATGTCCTGTATTTAAATTGTTATAAGTCAAGAACCGATAAAGTTTAAGGGTTGAAATTTGGAATACATCTTTTTCAAACATTATACTTTAATTTTGAATCAGAAAATTTGAAACAAATATTTTTACTTTTAAAAATATAACTCTTTTAAACAAAAGTACCTTAAAGTTTTCATTCAAATATTTTTCATTTTTTATTGAATTAATATTTTTAAATTTGCTGAATCAGAATTAAAGTTTATAAAGTTGTGAATAATTTACTGCTAGAATTTTGAAAATTGACCAAGAATATTTTGAGTTTTAGCAATTTAAAATAACTTCTTTTTTTTTTTCAAAAATATGTCCCGGACCCCCTTAAGTTGATGATCTTTGGGGACCTATCTCGATTTAAATTTATAATTACCAGCCAACGCGATACGCGACCTATAGCGTGGCTAGCTACGAACTGAGGTGCTGACGTCGATGCTATAGCATTATCGACTATCTAATGAAATAGATGAAGCATGTACGTGCAGCTTCATGCTATTTCTCCCAGTCATTCGGTTTGAAAATGGGTCTTGGTTGTGGAGAAAAAGCATGAATCCTAACGTGGGACAAATTATTGAATAGTTTAAAAGTAATTATATTAATTAAAAAGACTAGCCTGCGCATCGATAGCCAATCGGCCCCCGTGGATTCGTAAGTCCACGCGTCTTAAATTTCTGTGACTTAACCACAGAGACTCCGCCCTCATACTCTATCTGTTTCAATAGAAGGTCGATGACTAAAACCAGGTGCACAATCCGGTTTTTCAACGTGCGGCGCCACTGCCGCAACGCAAGTGCGGTCTGAGATGCATTAGATCCGATGGAGCAGTGCACACATGTCTCAGTTCATAAGTACCTTGATTTTTATAAACAAATGGAATATAAATAATAATTAATAAATGGAAGCTGAGGCTGATACACTGGTCCAGAAATAGACTGCTCAGCGGTGATTGAACGTGATTTTGAAGAATGAGGCCCGGTGCACACATCCGGTTTTTCAACGCGCGGCGCCACTGCCGCAACGCAAGTGCGGTCTGAGATACATTAGATCCAATGGAGCAGTGCACACATGTCTCCGTTCATAAGTACCTTGATTTTTATAAACAAATGGAATATAAATAATAATTAATAAATGGAAGCTGAGGCTGATACACTGGTCCAGAAATAGACTGCTCAGCGGTGATTGAACGTGATTTTGAAGAATGAGGCCCGGTGCACACATCCGGTTTTTCAACGTGCGGCGTCACTGCCGCAACGCAAGTGCGGTCTGAGATGCATTAGATCCAATGGAGCAGTGCACACATGTCTCCGTTCATAAGTACCTTGATTTTTATAAACAAATGGAATATAAATAATAATTAATAAATGGAAGCTGAGGCTGATACACTGGTCCAGAAATAGACTGCTCAGCGGTGATTGAACGTGATTTTGAAGAATGAGGCCCGGTGCACACATCCGGTTTTTCAACGTGCGGCGCCACTGCCGCAACGCAAGTGCGGTCTGTGATGCATTAGATCCAATGGAGCAGTGCACACATGTCTCCGTTCATAAGTACCTTGACTTTTATAAACAAATGGAATATAAATAATAATTAATAAATGGAAGCTGAGGCTGATACACTGGTCCAGAAATAGACTGCTCAGCGGTGATTGAACGTGATTTTGAAGAATGAGGCCCGGTGCACACATCCGGTTTTTCAACGTGCGGCGTCACTGCCGCAACGCAAGTGCGGTCTGAGATGCATTAGATCCAATGGAGCAGTTCACACATGTCTCCGTTCATAAGTACCTTGACTTTTATAAACAAATGGAATATAAATAATAATTAATAAATGGAAGCTGAGGCTGATACACTGGTCCAGAAATAGACTGCTCAGCGGTGATTGAACGTGATTTTGAAGAATGAGGCCCGGTGCACACATCCGGTTTTTCAACGTGCGGCGCCGCTGCGGCACCGAAGCCCAACTATATGCACACATAACCGTGAATTGACGCAAGTACTCATTTCGCGCCATTTGCGATAAATATTCTATCGAAGAAAACGTGTTTATTTTGCTTACTTAGTGAAAACAAGTATATTTTGAAACAAAATAGACATTACTGGATACAATAATTTATTAATTATTATTTATATTCCATTTATTTATGAAAACAAGGTACTTCAGACTGGAGAAGCGTATGCGGTGAGCTGTGGCGCCATGGGGAGCTTCAGTACAAATTGCACGCAAGTTGGACGTGCGTCGCCCCAGCGGTGGCTGAGACATGTGTGCACTACTCCATTGTATCTAATGTATCTCAGACCGCACTTGCTTTGCTGCAGCGGTGCCGCACGTTGAAAAACCGGATGTGTGTACCGGGCCAAAGACTCGGTGCACACATGCGGCCGCTGCGGCGACGCACGTCCAACTTGCGTGCAATTTGTACCGTAGTTCCCCACGGCGCCGCTCCGCATATGCTTCTCCGGTTTCAAGTACCTTGTTTTCATGAATAAATGGAATATAAATAATAATTAATGAATGGTTGTATCCAGTAACGTCTATTTTGTTTCAAAATATACTTTTTTTTACACCAAGTAAGCGAAATAAGCACGTTATTTTCGATAGAATATTTATCGCAAATGGCTGAAAATGTGTTCGTACGTCATTTCACGGAGTGCGTAGTTGGACTTCGGTGCCGCAGAGCCGCCGTATGTTGAAAAACCGGATGTGGGCACCGAGCCTAATAGGTGCGGATGTCGATGCTGTAACATGTGGTTCGAACTTGGTGACATCTAAAGGGACATACGAACTCGAGCCAAGTGTGAAACATTTTCGCTATGTTGCCATCTTGCTCAGGATCAAACTGCAGCAGCTGTTAGAATTTCGCTTGATACGTTGTTTTGTCCTCTATCCAATGGTGTATGCACTGTAACGTCTTGAGAGCATCCAGAATCATTATCGAGAATCGTGGGAGCTCACTACGGGAATCGTTCCCCAAGTCCACCCCCTGGTCCGACTGCGGAAGTGACGACTGGAGGAGGTGGGCTGAGAAGAGACACTTTGGAACGGAGGCTTTTTCTAGCCGCAGACGATTTGTAGAACTTTGATCTTAAGGAGGCTGTATTGTATCGGTGATGGATATTGTCTTTAATTATAAAACTGTAGCTGTACAATTCTGTAAATATCAACTCTCAATATAAGTATTTTAACCAGGAAGTGGTTTTACTTTTTCGTCGATACGGTACAGCACTATTGCCGTGTGTCGTTATTTTTGTGAGCAGTATCGGCAATAGTGGGCTCCGTTATTTTTGTGACGCTTAATTCCCAAGTCACCCCCTCGTAATGAAGAGAAAAACGTACTTTGTCAAAAGATTATATATGTATGTTACTTTTAGTTGCAGACTAAAATTTAAATAGGAAATGGTAAACGCATGACGGGATACTTTTCGGTTAATCTAGATACACAGCAGTACAATGGTTGTTACGCAAGTATTTGCATACTAAATTTCATTACATTTTGAAAATTTTCAAACGTTAAAAAAAAATTAATAATTATTTCTTATACTAAAGGGCTCTGCCCCCTGCAAGCTAATGTTCACCAAGCTCCGGATCGGAAATTACGATCTAAAAATTCCGAAATTAGTAGGACCAACTTTTAATCGCATCGAATTTGTTTATTAACTACTTTCAAATATAATAGTACCATACAAAAGAGTACATTCTAAGGTTTCACGTGATGTTTTCAAATTTAAAAACTAATAGTATTAAGCTATAGATATGACGGTTTTAACAAAAAATAACGAAAATGTCCCGATTTTTCCCGAATTTCAAAAAAAAAAAAATATTACCAGGAACCAAATTAAAATTTCTAAAAGCACTCGATGAGGTGCAAAAATTTACGTTTAGAGGTACTCTAAAAAAACCTCACGGCTGAAGACTGAAAAATTGTATGTGTTTTGCTCACTCGCGGAAGAAATTTTGCTTTTTTTTTTACTCTGACACATAATGCACCCTAAACTATTAGCTGCATCAGGAATAAAAACCTTCTACGACTTGTTCCCTGTACAATTGTGAACATACAATGTTAATTTCTTAATTTTCTGATACGTACTTTCTCAGGAAACCATCTGAGAATCGAGCGAAATCGAGTTTTGTATCCTGCGGCGGCGGCAGTAACTTTTTTTTAACATAGAGAGATTATTGAGGGATTCATACGATACGTAAATATGTAGAGTAGATATGTAAAAATATGATTGAGTCAATACAGAAAAAGAACGTGAATAAGCAGTGAATGTTAAGGTATCAGGAATGTCAAGCAAAAATATTCTATTATATCGCGCGCTCTAATTGAAACAGCGAGTTTCGTTCGAACGTCTCGGTCAGTAAGCAAAATGGTCGATAAGTGAGGAGCTTTACCATTTTTTTAAAATTTATTCTGAATAAATCACAAAGGAAATGCCAACTTAAAAAATTTGCTTTAGGAGGAACATCCAGCACTTTGGCGTAGCTATAATCACAACAGGAAACGATTGATCGAAGCAAGGCCCGCCGACCACAACCAGAACTTGCTATGAAAACATTCCGGCATCCAATGCGTCGAGTACAACGTCGGCTGCATTCGTCGCTATACGCAGCCGGATCAGGCTATATGTGAAAACCGGCATTTGGTTGCATTGCATCCAGAGCAAGTTCCGATAAACGTCACAATTTCTCGAGAGCTGGTCGTAAGTCCGAACGGTCGTTAAATAGATAAGTCGTTAAGTGAGGAATTTCTTGGTATACTTATACAAAGACACTACAACTGTACACTGAGACAATACTGACATTGCTAAGACGAATAATTCATAAAAAAGCTAACTGTCTACCCTAGTATGCACCGAGACTTGAGTACAGATTTGAAACCACCTGTGCGAATTTTCGTATAACACTAGAGTCTTAGTTTTTTAAACTAGTATCATGTCCAGTCGTCTATCCTAGCCTTCCCTGCCAATCCGCTGTGGGTTTTAAGTAACTCGGTACGGAGGGGATTGAAGAAGAAGAAGTCGTCTATCCTGGTATTGGGGCCTAGAGTGCAGATGTGAGGGCCCTGGTCTTGTACATTTTACAAATGGGCTACAACATGGTTGCCTCAAAAGTGGAGCAGGATATCATAAAAGTAGTAGTAGAGAACACTTCCCTTTTACGTTTACATTATACATGCTTAAAGAGACTGCATTTGTAAAGGTGACGCCGACTGAGTTTATTCATGTCTTTACCTGAGGAAATCTGTAGTTGACTCTGTCACTTCGCTTGTGTCTGGTGGAGAACTTTCTTCCAGAAGCTGCTGTTGGTCTACATCGGTAAGGTGCTGTGGATGGTACCCTAAATGACAACAAAAACTGCATTTTATAAACACGAACTGTTTTAAATCTCTGCTGCACAAGAATCTATGTTGATGCATAGTCCGTATTGTTTCAGCTTATCAAGGGGTCCGAACACGTTCAAAATGTGCAACACTAGATCAGGACATACAGAAACCCTTTTCTGGCCAATGTTGATCTGACAAAAGAAGATCTCTATGAAATGCTATATTAGTGTTGGACGTTTTGAGCGTGTTAGGACTCATCGACTTGGTCTAGCTGTTTAGATCATAGACGTGAAATATAAGTAAACTGAGCTTTTTTATTGAGAGGAGCTTCAAAAAGTGTGACCAACGTGCCGACTAGTAGTCACGTGACTGCCCCTGTTGAAACATGAAACACGTAGTGCCGCAGAAACGCCATCATCACAAACATTTAGTTCGACAGAAAATCTAATATTTTGAAAGTTGTATGTTTGTAGCAATGAGAAGTAAATTTAATTGGATCCAAATGATAACATTTTTAAATGTTACCATTTGGAAACAATTATAGTTTAAATTAAACCAATAATAGTTTTTTTTTTAAATTAAATAAATTTTTCAAAAAAAAATATAGGTTGATTCTAGGCAAAAAACAACTTAAATTTAAGAAAATTTATTTTTTCATCTGGCTTGTAAAAATGCGTATATAGTTCCATTGAAAGCAAAAACAAAGTGAAGTAAAATCTAGCTCCCTCAAAAACCTTTCTCAAATCAAATTAAATTTTTTCGAAAAAAAAGTGCAAAGTATATAAATTTAAATATATTTTAATCTATTCATAAATTCTATCACATTTCTTATAAATCAAAAATAAATATTCCTTATTTTTTCGAATTAATTTCGGAGATCCACAAGCGTTAATACTTTCCATAATACTTTGATATCAGGCTAATGTCTTAAACAAACTCAAAAACTCAACAATTCGAACATAAACTCAATATTATAGGAAATATTAAAAGAATACCTCAAACTTAACAGGAAATGCAAGGCGTAAGAGAAAACAAAAACCAAACTTTGCTAAGAACGAACTGGAATAATTATGTTATGAATAATTGAATAGTGTATGCACTGAATGATACCTTGCAGCCGGACAAGTGTTCGGATTGAATGGAGCGTAGATCTAATTTGCCGGCCTCCCCTTCTGGGAATTAATACAAATTGAGTTAGGCAGACGAACTCTTTATCCAATTTTCGGACGTTTTCCCGTCCCGTGACATTAAACGGCAGATCCCATTACTTCACTTTAATTCTCTCTGTCGCTTGGATTTAAAGTGTGGTTTCATTATTGTCTATGATTTCTGCTGCAGAGATCAGAGTAAATAAACTGTTTGTTCACGAAAATTATCGGATTTTTGGGGTACGAAAAATTCTTTTATGATGATTTCTGTGGATTTACAATGGATTATTGAGCCTCAAGAAGTTTGTATTCTTCATAAGGTAAGTAATTGACAAATTTGTTACGGTGTATGTTACAAATATTGTAGGACGACTGCTGCTTGAAAATGTTTTTATTGCTGACTATAATTTTAAAATTCAGAGATTTATAGTGATTTAAGTTTTAATAAGAACGTATGATGAACGGCATTAATCATTTCCCTAAAAAAGTTTTTTTAAATCTTAAATGGAATTTTTTAACATCAATTGCTTTATTTTTTGTTACAATTTTGAAAAACATTCTCACTTGCTTAATTTATTAGCTGTCATATCAATTTATGGTCTACCAATTGTAACTGATGATTTATTGTCTAGTTTATTCTTTTGTTTGCTCTAAATTAATTTATTCCGCTTTTCTTCTATTTTTCATATGAAATTTCATTAATACTTTAAAGATAATTTTCTCTCGATCTTTTCTGAAAGAATAAAATAAGAATTCTGGGTACTTCAACATATTTCTCAGAACTACATTTAATATATACAGCAGAAATGCGGTTAACTGAACGAATTCTGTGTTTTGAATGTAGTTAGTTGAATTTACGTTCCACTGGAACAACACAAAGAGCTTTGGGTGGGGTTCCGGGATCAATCCCGAATGGAAAGATGAGGATCGGATTTTTCAACTTTTCATAATTGTGGGTCCTAAAATTTTAAAATATGTTCTACCAGGAAATAATTTACTCATATGCTTCCTTCTATATGTTCAGTAGATATAAAATAGAATATATTCTAGAAAACACATTCATCCATACCTAAGTAAATCAAGGGAACACAGTTTTAAAAGTAATATGGTGTGATATATCTGATATATAACATTTAAATATCTAATGAATTCAAAGAGTAATTAATGTAAGTAAGTTTTATAAATTACCTTCTTTTGCTGTTTAAAACAAATTATATCAGAAAAAGTTCATAGTTACACTTTATTTTAGCAATGGAAATTAAAACGGTACAGATTTTTTGTGCAACATTTTTGTATTGAAAACAAAACATTAAAAAAATTAACATTTATTACATAGATTACATTCATTCTTTTAAATACGTTAATTCTTATGATTTTATCTTTAAAAATCAATTAAAAGATCATAAACTTCCTTCTGGATGATTATAGAATGCCATAAATTCAATATTTGAATAAAAAATTTGACAATTTGAATTAAGATTCTAGATAGTTGTGGAAAATGTATTAATTATAACAAGAAGAATGCTCTTCCAATATTTCACGTTCATATTTTGAAAATAATATTGGACATTTATAAAAATTGAAAATTTTTTCAGCTATTAACCCTCTTGAAGGTCCTTTATTTATTAACTCATATCAACTTGACTATTTACTAAATAATATCAACCCGACTATTTACTGTCATGTCAATCTAACTATTTATTAACTTATAACAACCTAACTATTTACAAACTCATAGCAACCTAATTATTTACAAACCCATCTCAGCCTAACTATTTACTAACTCATAGCAACCCAACTATTTACCAACTGATATCCGCCTGACTATTTACCGACTCACATCTATTTAACTATTTACTAACTTTTATCGAAGTTTATACAAGATTTTAGTTCAATAACTTTTAGGCTGGACCTCGCACAATTAATCTCAAGCAACACAATCAAGCATCAATAATTTATAGTTTGTATTTTATTGTTAAAGGTTTTAAGGTATATACTTTTTTCAATTTTGCTAAAACACGCGAAACGTTAAATTATTTTAAGAACCAGTTAAGAGTTGGGTTTGAAACACAGAAACACCAAACCTATTTAACTTCTTTCATGAGAATAAATTGGGATAAAACGCTCATAGTCTGTGTTATATCAAATAACACTACATGATTATTTATGTGTTCATACATACAAATATTTATTTTGTACAGTTTGTTACTCGACCTAATCTATCAAAACTTATAAAACAAAACAAAAGTCAAAAAGAAAATTTTCCAAAGAATTTTTTGCTTTTTTATCGTAAACGGTTTTAGAACTGACGGGTGCTAAATATACGTACTTCAGTTCGTAAAATTTATTTTGTATGTTGAGCTATGATTGAAAACACAAAACCTTTTTAAGATTGTTGCAGTCGTATGCATTGAAATGCTCAATTTCAGTCGAAACTGTTTTCCCTTTCAGTTTTATTGGATGAATTACATTTTGGACTTCGTAACAGGTTGGAGTTTGTTATTAAGGAATTGATAAAAAAATTATAAGTGTGTCGGTACATTATTTATGGTAATGAAAGCAATATGCATTTTAAGAGGGAGCATTTTTCTCAAAACAGTTAATTGAAAAATCTGACTACTTTTTTGAACGTTTAATTAACCTTCTTATCTATGCTCTGTATAGCATGACAGAGAGGAATTTGAATTATTTCCAAGTCCTTGTCCCCCCCGTTACTTGAATAACAGCATTACAACAGAATACATGAGCACAGCATAATTACACCAAATCTCTCATTTTCATTTTAATTACTTCCAAAATCCCTGTTTTTTAAAATGTGCCTTCAAATACTTCACAAGATATTTCTTTTTTATTGTTAATTTTTCTCAGCATATTTTTAATGCAGTTTTTTTAAACTGAATTTTTTTATATTGTTAAGTATTTAAATTTTCGTAAAATATAGTGGAGATATTTCAAATGTAAGCCCTATGCTGAACTGGGGATAAAAATTTATGCATAAATTGTTTGTAGAGATGGGTTGTAAAGTTGTTAAAAAATATTAAATAAAAATAACCATTAGCAAGTGTTACTGATATATGTCCGTCATTGCTAAAAACGTAGACACCCTTTTAAAATGACTAACCTTATTACAAATGAATTTAAAAAACACAATTTTAATTCAAAAAGCATAATAAAAAATTGAAATTATTGAAACAATTTCACAGTTTATTTAAACACTGTTAAAATTAATCTGTAACTTAGTCGGTGTTGTAGTTGTTAAATTTATTCACTAATTATTAGAGTGCTTTGTTAACTGTTGACGAAATATTTAATGTTAACAGTTATATCAACTGTTATACCGTAAATTAATCATAGTAACACGATGATAGTAATATAGTTTTGTTCACCTCTATTACTTCGTTTCTTTCTTACGATGATGGTACACGTATCAATTTGATTTGTAAAACACAAACTTTACAATAACCGTTATTGCCATTTCGTCGAATAGAAAAAGCACAAATCTAAACTCAAACTTGACAGATCATTTGAAAAATTCATCCCAACTGTTAAAATGCTTACAAGTTTATTAGTGTTTGAAAGTAGTTAGATTTTTTATGGTTTCATTTATTTTTCCGATAAATGTACGATTTTGCCGATCTATGAAATTTAAAATCCAAACACAACGAAATGAGTTTTATAAATTTTATAAAACAAGCCAACATGGCGTTGCACATGGCATTTCTTTTCGTGTCCTTACAGATACTGAAAACATTAAAAAGAAAAAACAATAATTTTTAGAATGAGTCCCACCTCCCACATGACACATGACACGTTTAGGTCACAAATGCGCACAAAATTTGGAATACCTGAGGTAATGATCTGGTGTAAAATTTTACGCAGATATCAAAACCGCTGAAATTTAAACTTTAACTTTAACGATGGCGAAGATAGAAAACTTCAAATAGTCATTTTTGTGTTCGTAATAAATATCTTCATCAAAAGCGGTCAAATTTGTATTGCAAAAATTCAAAAGTTACAGTTAAAAAATAATTTGTTTAAAGAAATCACATTTAATGTATCGTTTTGGTGTAAAATATTCCACAGATTTCAAATCCATTGAAATTTTTACTCTACCTTTAACGATCGAGAGATAGAAACTTGAAAGAATAAAAAAGAAATAAACGAGTCAAAAATTTTATTTGTTTTGTTTTGTTTCGTTTCGTTGGAATCGTTTCTGCTCAGGAAAAAAAAATGAAAGGAAAAAATAAATTTAGAATATGTGATCTCTTCACACTGTTGTCATTCTAAGGAAAACAAATAATAAATAAAAGGCAATAAATTAGTTAAAAAATGTTTTAGATTAAATTTTAATAAGGGCTTTGCACAAAATTCGTATAAAATTAGGACAACCTGTGGGCCGAATTTCAGGATTGTGAGTGGTATAGATTATCTGAAAACACACAAACTTCCTTTTGTAATAGTAGAGATAAAATTATTTTGCTTTTGTGTGTGCCTGGCTCGGTGGGCCACTGCGCTAGCAACCTACGAGCTGTAGGCGGTGCTTGTTTAATTCCAGTGTGTATTTCTCTTTTCTGTGTCTTAAAACTTTCGTTGTGCTTATGTGTCCATTACCTGAGTTGTCTGTTTTGTGTTTATGACACTGTCTGGCCAAATAAACCTTTTGCGGTATAAACTTACTATCCATTTAACAGTTGTTTCCAAAGATGCATTTTGTTGTTTCTCTATTACGCATGAATCTACAAAGAAATTTTTAATTTTAAGTTAAAAACTAATTTTATAAAGGGTTAATAAGTCCATTTAGCGGCGTAGCCAGAGGAGGTCCAAGCCTCAGAAGGAGTTGGTTTCTTATTTCCCTTTATTTCTTTATACACATTTAGTGTACTATTTATACATTTATGGTGGCTCCACACCAACTGCGACAGCAACAAAGACAGGCAACATTTTGTTGCTTGTCTCTGTCGCTGTTAAAAAAGCCTTCACACCGCGAGCGACAAGAATTTATTTGCGCATGCACATAGTCTTTTTCGAAAGCAAAATATGCATTTGATTATTTCTTCTTCTTGCAAGATGGCTGACAGATCACGTCCGCATTTAACAAAACTCCTTTTACAGCGAAGACGATTGCCAAAGAAATTAAAATGTCTTCCATAGTATTTCCGTATATTTCACTGAAATAGTTCGCTGAAACCAAAGCTATAAGAAAACTTAGCTATAACGTCAACAAAAACGCTGGTAGCGAGAGTCACAATCTTTATTCTGATTGGCTTTTGGAATGGCGACGGAGAGAAAAGTTGAACTTCTTCCAAGACTTGAAAGCGCAGCGACAGAGACAAACCGGAAGAAACAAAATTTGTTTGTAATACGCATGCGCAATAGCGAAGAAACATGTATTTTGTCGCTGTCGCCGTTGGTGTGAAGCCACCATTAATACTTTTGAAATGTTCCTTAAATTAAATTGATTAACAGACAATTAAATGAGTTCTTCACGCGAAATATGAAAGTATAAAGTGGCGAAAAGATACTAAATGAATTTCGAGAAATCAGATTTAAACATTTACTTAATGTTAGTTAATGTCAGTGTGAACAATAGATAGGTAGGTATTTAATTAACGTACTGTAACAGCACAACTAGTTAATTTTCTAATGCAAAGTCACTACCATCCCATCTAATGACTTAACCACATCTAGTTGAAAGTATCTAACGAAACATTCTAATGGATCATTATAGTTCAAAAATGAAATCAACAATTATCATAGGTAACAAATATAACGGCCAAGTAGTATAAAACTGGTTAGAAGTTATGTTTTAAAAACTGCAGATTAGAGAACGGATATCTAAGAGAATTAAAACTAAACCAAAATATAAAACTTTCACAGAGATCTCAAACATCATTTTTCAAGAACTTTGAACTTCTAACTTTGATTATTCCGAAATGGAATCTTGAGTATACCATCGAGTCAGTCATATAGTTTTTACTATAACTAAACAAACAAATAAAATCAAAGCCCCTTATGACACATCTTGTAAAAGTACTTGCCTTTTAAACGAACAATTTAAAGTACTTGTATTTTCAACCAAAATTTAAAACTTTTACAAACATGCGAAACATTATTTTTCAAAAACATAGAACTTTTAACTTTGACTTCAGGAATGATATCCTGGCTACATCATTGAGCCAGTCATCAAGTTTTTACGATAACTAAACTCACAAATAAAATCAAAGCCCCCTTATGACACATCTTGTAAAAGTACCTGCCTTTTCAACGAACAATATAAAGTACTTGTATTTTCAACCAAAATTTAAAACTTTTACAAACATGCGAAACATTATTTTTCAAAAACATAGAACTTTTAACTTTGACTTCAGGAATGATATCCTGGCTACATTATTGAGCCAGTCATCGTTTTTACTATAACTAAACCCACAAATAAAATCAAAGCCTCTCATAAAACGTTTAGTAAAAGTACTTGCCTTTTCAACGAACAACCAAAATTACCTGCTTTTTCAACGAACAGCTAAAAGTATTTGCCCCTTTTCAACCAAAATATAAAACTCTTACAGAGATGCGAAACACTGTTCTTCAAAAACATAGAACATTTAACTTTGACTTCAGGAATGATATCCTGGCTACACGATTGAGCCAGTCATCGAGTTTTTACTATAACTAAACCCAGAAATAAAATCAAAGCCTCTCATAAAACATTTGGTAAAAGTACTTGTCTTTTCAACAAACAGCCACAAGTATCTGCTTTTTTAACAAAAATATAAAACTCTTACAGAGATGCGAAACATTGTTCATCAAAAACATAGAACTTTTAACCTTGGCTTCCGGAATGAAAGCCTGGCTACACGATTGAGCCAGTCATCGAATTTATGCTACAACTAAACCCACATATAAAATCAAAACCCCTCATAAAACATTCTTTAAAAGTACTTGCCTTTTCAACGAACACATATACAACTACCTACCAAAGAACGACGACTCCTCTTCAGAGCAGTAGCCCCCTTCCAACAACAACGGATCATCGAACAAATTTTCCAAGTCAGGGTGTGGGGTGGTCTCGGAACCCAGAGACTCGTCACATGCCATGATTCTCGAATTGTTATCGTCATCCAAGTCTGTACCGTTCTTCAAGGGAGTTTTCTGGTTCTTTTTCAGAAGCCCACAAAACGTAGCCTAGCCCTGTACACTGTTGGCGATGGGAATTTCGAGCACTTGGAAGGTTTCGGAATGGGAGAGGAATCGTTCGAAATCCTGCGTTTTACTTTTTTTGTTGTTTATTGTCTTCACTGTGTGTGTGTGTAAGGGAGAGGGGATTAGTGGTGGTTTTTTTTAAGTAGGTCCCACTGGAATATTCGATTTTGGTGCAGATTGTGGAATATGTATAAGCGTAATAGAGGTTTTACTTAATTTTAAACGACGTGGTTGTTGATAGAGTGCCTATATAATAAGAGTGGCGACATACGGGAAACACTTTCTGATTGGCTTAGAGAGCTTTTCTACCGCCCGAGGCGGTCTTATCCTAGCTCCCGTAGACTTAACATGGGAACTTTTTGTGTGTTCGAGAAAAACGTGTGTATATTAAATTAAAAAGAAAATATAGCTTATTCATGTTCCATTTCGTGTTCTAGAATGTTTATTTATTATTATTTTAGTGTTTTGTCCGTATAAATTTGAAGACTTTTTAAGTAAATAGCTTTTTTCGAACAACGTGGTGTTTCCCGCAATCTGAGTTAGCGCGTTGTGCAATCCATCTCATCGATTCCGCATGTAATTGAGCGTTTATATGATTCATTTATACAGAATGTATCCATATTATAACAATCGTATACTTTTTGTTCTCCCTGAAATGATATATTAATTCGCCCAGAAACCGTCTTTGAGACGATTCTGGTAGAAAAATGGCTGCCGCGCATGCGCATTGGGCCAAATTTGGTCCCTTGTCGCCACTCTTATTATATAGGCACTCTAGTTGTTGATACCCTCATTTTAAACCTTGTTATACGAGACTTCCCAATAGTGTAATATTGGTTTTCCCCCCCACATAACACATAGTGACTAAATAACCACAACGATTGGTTGAAAGTAAGACAGGAAAAATTCTATTGGCGAAGAAGGTTAATAATTAAATTGGTTAGAAATCATGCAGGGAAGTCTCTGGGTCTCAACTCTCTGAATCCTCCTCTCTCTTTCAATCACTCACACTCACACACTCTGTCTCACAGTGAGTTCGTTATTTAAGATTACGTGTTAAATACAAAATAGAAACCGTTTAAAATATGATAACTTGAAGCATAAAAAAAAAACATTTTCTTTCTGATTCACACGTTTGAACACCCAAATCTACCTTACTTCTAAAGAAACAAACAGAATTTGTCTGCTGTTTGCATAGAGAAGTATTGCTTTTATACCACAACACATATAATGGCTAAATATCCACATAGATTGGTTGAAAAACCTAATACAGGTTAGGTTGGCCAAGAAGGTCTAAAATGGTTAGAAGTCATGCAGGGAAAACTGCAGGTGTCAAAACATTTGCGTGTAACCCTTCAGAAGGTTAATCTTTACGTCACTGAAAATACATTTTATTTGTCGTATCGAATACTTGTAAGACAGTGAAGCTATTTGAGAGAGTTAGACGTAAGAGGGTCGTTCGGAAATTAATGCCTGTTTTTAAATAAAATACAGACCAATTAAAATTTTACTACACTTTTGATTTTACATTTTTGTACCTCATATTACTTTTCTACAGTCTCCTTGCCAATTTAAACAGTTGTCGTACCTTGTTACGAGCTTTTCAGTACCAAAGTCGTACTTATTTGCCGCCAGTCCATTGAGATAAGCAGTAACGTCTTTAAGTTTTTGTGGTCGTCATGGAGCATGCGTAGTAACCACCTTGCACACATTTTTCTGAATTTGAGGTGATCTGTTACCACTTTCTAAATAATAGTGCAAGACATATGTAAAAATTCATCATGAATTTCATTCGAAGTCGCACGACGATCTTGTGTGATGAATTTGTCGACAGACTTGATAAACTCATCCGTAATGACGTTGGGCGGCCACATCGCTCCTCATCATGGACGTTCTCTCTTCTTTCATTAAACTCTCGGCACCAACGACACACACATGATTCAACCATCACATCACCAAACACTGCTTTGATTTCTCGATACATTTTGCTTGGTGGCACATTTTTTTTGCGTTTAGAAATCAGATCACAAATCTCACTTCACATTTGGCGGCACGCTCAATTTTCTTGGACATTTTGTTCGCTTATCAAAACAACAATAACCGATATAATACGATGTAATTCAATAGACAGCTGGCAGACGAGTCCCTAAAACTGGTAGACCTTGAACGGTACACCTGCCACTGTCATAGTGGTGCGCATGCTCAAACGAGCATTATTTTCCGAACGACCCTCCTACATTAAATTAAATAGTACGTCGCGAGAAATTATACTAGACTTTCAGTGAAGCTAAATGCAGATGACGTTAGTGTTTTGGGGGTAGAAAGTGAATCTTGTACGTATTCCAGAAGTGACGTTACTTGGGTACATTATAAGTTAACTTTCTTATCTACCGATCGAAAGCATTATATAAAAGGAAGTAAGATCCTCTATTGTATTTTGTTTGTTTACATTGAAACCGTCGCATTTTTCTATTTTTAAATGTAAGTTGTGTCAGCTGTGCGAGATCAAGAGATAAAAAAGAATCACGAATTAATGCATTCAGAAAAATTTATTTTCCACGCCGATTTAAGATTTATTTCGCTGTTTTCAGGGGTTTTAATTATAATAAATATTTATTTAAAAAAAAAAAACTGTTATTTCTATTTATCCCAACGCAACAACAATCCCACAAAGAATTCGATATGAAGCTGCATGCAAGTTAGAGTAAAGACAATTTTAAATGGAACTTTCTTGGATATTTAAAGAATATTAATGATAGAAAAAATTTGAACTACGACTTTTGAAATATCAAAAATAGCAGTTGCAAAAGGTCAAGGTTGCCTACTTTACGAGTTGAAGCTTTATTTAAGGAACTTAGAATATTGGTTAAAGGTTTGTTGACAACAGTAATTTTCTTTAAAAAAAATAAAATGGGTGTTATGTATGTGAAATCTGATGAATATACGATTTTGCTTACAAAGTAAGTAGTATAAATTATAAGTGTCGAAAAAGTGTTTTAGATAATTTTCCTGATATCTAAATGAGGTTGAATTTTTCTACGAAAGAGAAAAGTGCGATCACTTTTTTAATCTACAGTTAACCAATAACAGTTAGTGAATAAGAACTTTAAAAAATTAGCTGTTAGTTGTCCTCTCTTTGTGTACGATTCGTACTGTTTTCTTGTTATTGTTTGGGGCGACGACACTACAATATCAAAGTATTTGTTTTGAATACGAATTCAGATTGTGAGGATACAAATTACAAATAAAGTTTTAAATAAACTATTACGTCAATTAGAACTCTAAAAAAAAACGAAATTTGAAATGCAATGTTGAATGGATTACACGGATATGATATTTTATTGCAGCTTACTGCAGTAGCATATATAGGATTAAATAAGTGTTGTACATTTTTAAAATATTAAAACACGTGAACATCAAAATACTTCATTTTATTTATGAATATGTAAAGTACAAAATACAAGAGGATGAGTATTAGTATAATACGTTGTCATTGTTAAATACATGCAAAATTTTTTGAAAATGATATAAACATGTATAAGTAATAAGAGTATTATTTTTTAAACAAAATACCGAAAAATAAAATTATACCGAATCCAATATATGGTAGATGTTTAACCAAGAACAATAATGAAGTCTTTGTTTTACAAAATGCTCTTCATGAATATTTTATCTAGCATTCAATAGATAAATAAGCACCAAGAATACTTGTATCATCTATTTAATTGAACATTATAGCGCACTTTGCTTAATACAATTATTTTTCATATGAATTTGAGTTCATTAAGCAATTAAATTTAATAACATAGCGTTTAAAAATTCGAACTTTTAATGAAATCAGTGACAACTTTTCGTGACACCCCTTAGGTCAAATTAAAGTGACAAACAATGTTACTATAAGAAAACTCTCAAGAAAATAAAAGTATTTAATTTTTAAATATATAATAACGGAGTTTTAATACTTCTGAAATGTGCAGACGATAGCTACATGGAAAAAACGGAGTTCCAAGTTCAAAAATGACATTAGATTGACGGCAGATGATATTTTAAAGCAACTGTTTATTTGATCAAAGTTTGTAATTTTGGTAATGGCATCGTAGAACTTTTAAAGAAGTCTTTTGTAAGAAATCATCAAAACTTCAAACGATGTTTACTATTTTATGTAACGTTAATTATTTCTTATTTATCATATTCCCCCCATTCCGCCTTCTATAATTCTTTCTCTTAGTTACAAACCTTTAAATATTTTCCCTTAGAACTTTCTATTACATTCAAGAGACAAAGTATTAAAAACATCTCTGATGTACGATGACGTTTTCCTCACTTGCTTATTATACATCGAGGAATCATAGTGCAAAACATATTTTAAATACTTCTCCCTTTCGAAAGTAAAAATAATTTAGCCCAAGGAATTTCAAGAAATGAACAACATGCTCTTGACTTTGATTCTTTATACTCAGTAGTTATATAACTAAACGGTTTCAGACCGAAAAAAAAAAGGATTTTTAAAAATGGCGGGGAGTTAATTTTATTAATCGGCAATTTTATAATGATATTTATTTCCTTGATGTAAATTTATTCATCGGAATTTGAATACGCTAAAAGGGAATTGTAATAAGAAATTAAAAAAAAAAATGTTTGGTTGAAGACTTGTAATTTTATATGGATGTAATTTGTACGTAACAGTTTTTGTTTTTTAAGGGGGTCCGGGACACTAAAACGTCATATTTTCGAAAAAAAATTTCATATATAAAAAATTATCTGTGTCTTTCTGCTTAAAATGACGTCATGTTTCTATCTTAATTAGAACGAGAGATAGAATTTATTTTGTGGTTCGTTGTTTTGAAAATCTAACACACAGACAGCTGTTGTCATGGCAATAACATCTGTGATAGGCGTTATTTACGTCTACGGAGACCTTTAAACTATGCAAAAAAAAAGTTAGAACTTGCCAAAATCAAACTAAACCAAAGATTTAAAGGGATATAAGGAGTTAGATACTCATCTGGATGCTCTTAAAGGGTATTTAAACATTTTATTAATTGTGAATTAGTCTTTAAAACTTTAAATGCGTTTTTCTCCATGATGCATTTTTTCAAGATGTCCTGTATTCAAATCGTTATAAGTCAAGAACCGATAAGTTTAAGGGTTGAAATTTGGAATACATCTCTTACAAACATTATACTTTAGTTTTGATTCAGCAAATTTGAAACAAATATTTACTTTTAAAAATATAACTTAAAAAAAAGGTACCTTAAAATTTTTAAAAGTTTCCATTCAAATATTTTTTATTGAATTAATATTTTCAAATTTGCCGAATCAGAATTAAAGTTTATAAATTTGTGAATAATTTACTGCAAGAATTTTAAAAATTGACCACACATATTTTAAGTCTTAGCAATTTGAAAAGACCCCTCTTTTTTCAAAAATTTTTAATTTTAAATTAAAAAAAAAAGTTTTGGAAAACTTTTGTGTTGTGATTTTGCTTATTAGTTAGATGGGTATTCAGTGCAAAAAAATTAAAAATTCTAGATTTATTAATGAAATTTTTTTTGATACTTCCCGGACCCTTTTAAAGGGGTGGGGTTGGACCTCTTTATATCCCACTACTCATCACAGGAGTACTAAAGAAAGAAATATTTATACACCGTAGCTGCCTAAACCCTCCAAATGGTTTCGACGAGATATATCGTGTATCACAATCCGACCCACTTTGCTTGTGTGAAGATACTGTCGACTCTTTTTAACGACGACATCAAGATTTGGTCAGTTTTTCTTCTAATGGCAAGATATCTCGTCCATCAAGATTTTATCAGTTTTTCTAATGACGATTTACCTTATCAAGATATTACAGATTTCTTTTGACGATGAGATAATATATGATCAGGTTTCTTTTCTAATAACGAGACATCTAGTCCATTGAGATCTAGTCAGTTTTTCTTCTAAGGCCAAAAAAAAAAAAAAAAAAAAAAAAAAAAAGGCTTGTTTCCTGTTTCGACCCTGAAATTACCATACAAAAATTCCGACCCTAAAGTTCTTTTAGCTTTTTTTAAAAATTAAATTTAATTTAATTAAAAAAACATGGTTGTTAAAACGATGAATTGATTACGACGTCACAGAGATCGTAATCGATTAATATAATATCGAACATGATATTGATCCCCCAAAATAAATATACCCAGGTATTTTGCATCACTGATCACACCTCTGATCAATTTTAAATCTTAACATTAATACTCAGATAATACATATTTCCCTTTTGCGTATTTGCTAAAAATATTTAGCAAAAAAAAAAAACTTTTCCTACCTACCGACACTAATATTTTTGCTCATGTTGCAGGTAACGAACCCTTTTTTTTGGGCCTAATTATGAGATATCTCGTCTATTAAGATCTGATCAGTTTTTCTAATGATGAAATACCTCGTCATCCAGATATTACAGATTTGTTTTGACGACGAGTTATCAGTTTTGATGATGGCGAAATACCTCAAGACAACAACTAGGAAGATTAATAAGAACTCCGAAGATTTGGGTTCGTAATTACCCATCTTACACTACCTAGGTTTACCCATTTCAAGAAGGTAGGGTGGCAGACGTCCACTGAAAGGGGTGTCTGAATTTCATCACTGACGGAAGGGTGTTCAGCTGATTCTTATAAATGGCTATCCTAATATTATTCAACAGGAAAATAAGGCTACATAGAAACAGAGCATAGTATTTGCAATGAGGTTACGAATTGTACCAACACTCATCCTTATTAAAATAGATCTCTCTTTTCCACATAAAAAAAAGTCCATAATTCATATAAATAACAACACAAATAGAAATTCCAAAGAGAGTTCTTGTCGCACATCAATAGTCTTTCGGGTGAAATCTGCAACTTTTGATTCCTTTAAGCGTAGAATTCTTTGTCGCAAAACACCGTTTTTGAGTCCACCAATATCCGAAGTCACCATTATGCTTCCCCATCGATAATCTGATTCTTTACAAGTTCTGAATGTTTCCCTGAAATGTTCTCTGCCGCAGAGAAGATCCGCAGTCCTTCCCCTACTAGAGGGGAGTCGCCATTTTGAAAGTCGGTTCTGGACGGCATCGAAATGAGCTGGCCACGCTGTCGAAAGTACAAGAATGTCCCTGAGATTAGGGGTGGGGACGAATCGGTTCTAGGTTAGCTGGCAATGTCAAGAGAAATCTGAAAATAAAAGCAAACTTCGTTACAAAAAGATAATAAAATGCAAAAAGAAGCTTATTAACGTGATAGAAATAGGAATAAATAAATAGAAATTCCAAAGAAAAGTAATTAAACCTGTTTCAAATCACCCCTACTACGCTATACCTTAAGACAAAATATTCACAAAATAAAAATCAAAGTAACTGTAAACAGGTTTTATTTTTTTAATCCGAAAAAATCAAAACAACTGAACAGGCTTTATTTTTTAAAGGTTTTATTATATAAGAATTATAAAATATATAGGTTTTTTATAGTATCTAAAAGTAGTAAAATAGGTTTTATTGCATAATATAATAAAATAAGTAGGTTTTATTAAAAAAAAATATATAGGTTTTATGAAAAAAATAAAATATATAGATTATCTTTATAAAAAATAAAAGATATGTTTTCTTAATAAAAAATAATAAAAGATACGTTTATTCATAAAAAATAATAAAAGATAAGTTTATTTATAAAAATAATAAATGAAAAGCTTATTTATAAAAAATAATAAAAGGTTGTTTATAAAATATATTAAAAAAGCTTATTAGTTCAATAGAAATAGATGTAATTAAATAGAAATCAAAATAAAATTTAGAGGAATGTAATACGAACTATGTATCAAATCAATCCCTACCATTTCATATCTTAAGACATAAAACTCGCAAAACAAAAATCAAAACTAAACAGGTTTTATTTTTTAGAATTATAATTGATTTAATTATATTGGTATAAAAATGAAAGAAAGATTAGTTAGTAGTTATGTTACCACTTAGAAATAATTAAATATTTAAGGGGAGAATATGGGTTCGACTCAAAAAAAAAAGCAACGCGATAATTACCTTAGCCAATATCGCCGATAATTTTGGAATATGGTGATATTTCAAAACCCTATCTGAACTGCTGTTAGGTGATACAAATTTTAATCACCACTTTGACGTTGAGGCGGCCAAGTGTTTTTGAGATGAACCAGAAAATGTAAAGATTCATTTTCGAAAGACAATGTCAGCGAAATGGGAACAGCTACACTCTACGTTTATGAGTGATGGCAACGGCTTTGGCGATTTTTTTGGCGCACTTCTAAAGTTGCCAAGGAAAGAATTATTTTCTAACTCTTTTAATGTCACAATTTTTTTTTTTAGAGCACGCTTTTTAAGCATATTTCAGAACGTTTTAAAAAGTATATTTTAAAAATTTTTTCACAAAAAGTAGTAAGCTTAAGCACATATCAAAACACATTTGTGAACCAGCAGAGAAACTAAGCTACAAATGGTAAGAACACCCTGAAACTTATCAATAACACTAAATAAAGTGAGCATGTTGAAAAAGGAAAAAGATTTACAAAAGAAAAAAAAGCAAGAAATAATACCTGATAAAGTCAGAATTCTCAAGTAAAAAAATAATGAAAACGAAAATGGTCAAAAAAACAAAACTTTTAATACTGTCGTTAAAACTATTGTAACAAAATAAAAATTCCACAACTGTCAAAATACAAATCAAAGGACCAATGGTATCACAGAAAACGATTTAAAAGGACCAATGCAATCAAAGGATATTTTAAAAACAATATAACCAATGGGAGGAAAGAAAAAATTTCAAACGAATCAATGAAATCAAACGACTTTAATGGATTTTGGAAGAAATTTCTAGAATATTCAAAATGAAAATTGAAAGCTTCCGTTTGCCGAGGTTGCCATGAAAACCACAACAACAGCAACGAAAGATGGGTTGCCTTAATTTATCGTAACTCGCTACTAGAAGTGCGCCAAAAAAAATCGCCAAGCCGTTGCCATCACTCATAAACGAAGAGTGTAGCTGTACCGCGAAATGTAATAGAATCCCAGGAAAATGAATAAAATCGCATAGAATGAATATCGTACGGTTTCCGAAAATAAGATGCCATTCTAAAAAATATAAGATTTGATGAAAAAAAAGGAAAAATATTGGCATTTTTTGAATCTGAAACTTATTTCCTCTTTTAATCACTTATCGTATCACATTCGATTGCTTCGTTGTATCGTTTGCATGGTTAAGCATGTAGAATATCTTACAGTGGCTATTAAATAATAGCGATGTTTCGCAAGTTAAGTGTTTTGGAAACTAAAAAAAATTTACAGAAGTCAGAAGGAATGATTTTTTTTTCCGCTATACATTTTTTCTCCCATTCTAAATTTATCAAGACTGAGCTTTAATTTTCGAATAAGTATATGAAAACATACGACTCAGCAATTATGAGAGATTTCTAGGGTAAATGAACAAACCAGACGATCTGTAAAGATTTTACTCCTGCTATCCAAATACACTCGCATGATACATAATGTTGTTACCCTTTATTTACTGGAACTTCAGTTTTCTCATGGTAATGTATTAATTTAAGCGCTTTGAGACCCATTGTGACTTTGGAGTCCACTTCTATGAAGTTCGCTTTTCAAAAAGAAGGAAATCTGCATCTGTGCCTGTATGTGTTCACCTAAATTATTTTAAAAAATTCAGTAAATAAAGGGCTAAAATACAGCTCCATTTACATTTCCTCTATGTCAGGGCTGTTCAGGCCTGGATGTTCTACGCATAGATATTCGTACTGGTTCGAAATTCACTTTAAGCAGTAATTCCCAGTCCATCTAGTCTTGGTTCGGCAAAAGAGACAATACAACGTCATACTGCGCTATCGTTTTGATTGTTATTTACTAAGTACTTCGAAGATCACCAGATAATATGATGTTTCCCTGCCTAACTCCGCACTTCTATTTAATCTCGAGTTTTCTATTAGCAACGCAAAAACCCTTTTCCAAAGTCAATGACGCTTCCCAAATGACAGGAGTTTAAGTGTTTGGTAGCTTCTTGAGTGGAACTCGATTAAGACATTTTCCCATTCGCCCATTACGTAAACGATGCCAAAACACGCAATTTAAACGTTAAGAAAATGAAGCTGTGATTGAAAGATTCTGGCAAAACGCAGTGGAGCAGAAAGGTTTTTCTGCAACATCAGTGGCAACGAGGCGCAGCCATTTCCGTGGATTGATGTAAGTAATGCAAGAAAATATATAGAACTAGTCGACCTGAGACACAACATATGCGCTGAAGGGTCTATTACTTTGCTGATATCTATTGAGATGAGTTAGAAGTACATTTAATCCTTCTACAAGTTAGTTTAGTATTTAGTTGAGGAGGCGTAGTACAACATTCAAATTAGGGGGCTGGTAGTCAAATTAACGTCGCACTAGTGCCAGAAAGGGCTATTGGTGACTGTCCGGTAGAAAGTTGCGAGGGCACCACGTAATTTTTAACCAAGGTCAGATGACAAGGTCAATACCTGAGCTGGCACTCCACTCTCCAAACATGCACACCACGCCAAAAGAGAGGACATTTGAGGCCATGACAGATTTAAAGTGCACCAACTCCGACGTACACGATGGTCTTTGGTTGGATCGAGTGTTGAACTCGGAACCCTCCAGTAGCTAATCCGCTGCTCTTACAACAAGGGGCCGACCAACCGGTCTGGTGGTTAAGGTGTTAGTCTTTAGATCGGAAGGTAGGTTCCTGGTTTGAATCCGGGTCAGTGCATGGATGTTTATAAGCGTATGGTGTAGAGGCGGCTGGTGCATCTTAAATCGGTTTAGGCCAAATGTTCTATCACGTTGGGTTGGTGTTGAAATTTGGGGAGTGGGGTGCCAGCTCAGGTGTTGCCTCGTCATCTGACCGTGGTTCGAAATTACGTGGTGTTGTCTTCGGATCTTTCCCTTAGGGGATTGATCCCGGACCGTCGTCAATAGCACGTTGTATTGCTCTAGTATGACGTTAATTATAAATTACCTTTCAACGGGGTGAAGCGGCCCCTCAAATTAGGAGGAAAAACACCCTAATTTTGATAAAACTGGATGCTCTAATGTTTGCTAGGGTCGCGGTAGCCCAGTTGTTAAAGTTGCATATTAGAACCAAACTCGATCCAACCAATGATCGTCATGCATGGGGGTGTTGGTGTACGTTAAATCTGTTGTGACCTCAAATGTCTTCACTTTGTCGTGGTGTGGAAATTTGAAGGTACCAGCTCAGGTTTTGATCTCGTAATTTGACCAATTCTGTTTCGATGATTACATCATGTCTGATGTAATTCAATACATGATGAAATAATCAAAACATTGGAAAGTATATTTAGTACTCTGTATTAAAAATGAAAAAAAAAATACATTATACTGAATCAGGTATTATCCAAAACTTAAAAAATGAACATTGGCCCCTTTTCTATCAAAGTACATACATAGAAGTTGACTACAACCTGTACTATAATAATCTAACCATTCATAATTGATTCAAATGTGTTTTTATTCTGCATATCATGTTTCCGAGTGAAACAGAATTGATCAAAAATAGAAAACATTTTTTTAATATTTAGTCGTGTTTTTCTAAAAGAATGAAAAATGCGCACAGCCGAGTCACCATTTTACAATTATATTCCTGAATGTCTACCCGATTGGTTGAATTCGCCATCTAATCTGAAGTAGAACAAAGCTCTAAAGGCTTAAGACGGCGCAACGAAACTTCTGAGGAAACAAAGGTTGACAAAGTTTTTCTGAAATAGCAAAAACTGTCGGACAAAGCCAATTTGGAGAGAGAGAGAGAGAAAATTTTATATACATCATATAAAACTTTCTGGCAAAAGTCTGCTGATACTATAATATATTCTAAAGTTAAGAATTTTGTACTAGTCTCAAGATGAAATAACCATTTAAAAAGTATACTGAATGATAGTTGGAATTATTCCCAAACAATGACAAAAACTTGCATCTGTTACATTGTTAATTCCTCAGGTGCAGAATTAAATTCAGTGTTCTGCAACACAACTCCAAGCAATTGCAATTGTTCTGCAGGCATTTTGTCCGAATTTTGAAAACTGCAGTCAAATAAAAAACAGACGTAAAACACACTTAACGGCTAAATATGTATTACATATTTATAATAAAACATCCAAAGTAATTAACATACTTTATTTAAAACCAAGGCATACTTTCAGAATTTTCAATTATGTTTATAACTTTTGAAGTTAAATATTTTGTCATTGATATAGAAGATGTGTTATTTATAAAGTGTTTGTGGTTATTTTGGGCGGTGTAAGGAGGTTGCTTCGTAGCTATAGAAAAAAAAAAGTGTGTCAAGGAGCGCGCTATGCACTGCAGTACACCGTAACTTATAATTAAAAAAAAAATCGGCCAAAATTTTGATAAAATTAAGGAAAAGTTGTTCAGCGAAGACTTTGTTCTGTGACATGTGTCGCAGTTTTAAGCACTTTCTGTTTTCGGGGTTAATGCAATAGTAGGCACAATCTAGATGAGATTAAGTAATATATTGTTATTCGGGATATGTCTAACAATAACAGATTTTGAGAAACATGCTATCGAAAACATGAAATAATAATGTATTAGAAAGGATTATATTACATTAATATTAAATCTTATAATTTACTATTACCGTTCAAATACGAAGAATTTGCGACAGTATCCATGAAAACGATTTTTATTTTACTCAACTTAATATTCAGTCAACCGTACTTTGTTCCTTTAAAACAACTCATTGCCGGCCCAACAAGCATTCACACGTGCATTTAACACCTTTACCTCTATTTTTCTTTAAAAAAAAGTTTAACCGATATCGTCAAGACGACACAGAGTAATTGAATCGAAGTGAACTAACACGTTCCAATGATTGTTCACCAGACAAGCTTAGTTGGTTAAAAGTTTCTTTTTCTAAAAGAAAGCTTTCCGACTTTTGAAAACGACTTTTTGATATTCGTTTCTATTTTTTTTTGTACGTGCAAATACCTTTTTTTTTTTCAAAATTGAATATTTTTGCCGTCGGAATTTAAAAAATAATATGCTTTGATCATTTTAAAAACGATTTTTCATGGTTATCTTTATTTTGTATTTACAAATACCTTTGTCCCAAATTAAATATGTTTTTAGGTCTAAATTTGATAAATAATGGTTTCTGGTCATTGTTATTTCTTTACACAATTATTTTTAATCACAGTAAATTCACAAAAGTAAAATATAATGGATTGTCATAGATAAACATTTAACCTGATATTACCAATATTAATACTGAATTAATATAAGTTATGATATCCTTTTAAATACTTCATAATTCACCACCGTGTGTGTGTGTTTTACTCAAAATCTAACACAAAAACACAAATTATAAAAACACAAGCAGAATTCTATAATAAATGTTTTAATTTTCCCAAGACGTACATTCGATACGTAGCAATATTATATATTCAGTTGTGTATTATATATTCATTTGTTAAGCTGTTTACAAATTTGACTATTGAAATACTTCGAATAAAATAACTTCTTAATTTTATTTGCAAATTAATTCATTCGTTATTCAATTCGATTATAGAAGTAACTCCATTTATTTTACCAGTGAATAGTTACTATTTGGAGATCGTATTAAAAACAATAAAGTATACAATTCAGTTAACGTTTAAAGAATAACTTCTAAATACTAGTCATGTCATATTATTTAAGTCTTAAACACTTGAAGCGAAAACTTTAATCAGTTAAAATGTAATTTGGTTGTACCAGGTTTAATATTTTAAAGCTTTCTATTCTACTTCAAGGGATTTTACTTTTAAAAAAATACAAAGTGAAAAAATAATTATTATTTGGTAGTAAAACTAATAATAAAAAAAATTATTTAGTGTTAATTGGGTTACATAATTTCATGTTATCAGAAACTGATGAAAATTCCATCTTAAGTGAACATAAGTGAGGAATGATAACTTATTTAGACACAGATTTTAGGAAAGATATTTAGCATATGTTTATAAATGCAAGAACCAAGTTTTCCTAGCTATCAAATTTAATTAATTTTTTTAAGTATTTTGATATTTAATTCGAGATATTAAATAAATATTTATCAAAAATTACTTTAAAAAGTATAATTTACGTTTTAGAGCAAAATTGAGATAATTTATATTAGACTAATTAATGTTTAAATAAACCTTTTCACAGAGATAAATTTGGTAAACTATAAAGTTTTGATTAAAATTAATGTAAAAAAGTTATAAGATTGTACGTATCCCTCTCGTCTAATGACTTCGTATACACGTATATTTAATTTCCTCTAAAAATGATCTAACAAAGTAAAATATCTAATTTTTTAATTTTATTTGCTAGAACAACTTACTCAATACAATTTTTTTCATGTCGTTATTTTGTACGCCTAGCTTTGCAACATTTGATTTGCTGATGTTCTCAATCAACAACCTTTAATGAGTTAAAAATTTTTTTTGAAAATGACTATGAGTGACATTTACTATAATTTTGATTCAAACCAGAAAAACTTCATGTAAAACAAATGTTAGTCTATTTCTTATTTACTATGAGGTCGTGAATATTTTGAAACGGTTTACAAAATAATTTATCATTTAGTTTCCGTGTTTTTTTACCACATCGAGGATTAACAAGTATGAAAAATTGAATTAATTATAATTTATAAATAATAAAAATCAGGGAATAAAATCAAACAATTGAGTTTATAATTAAATGAAATATAAGTTCTCTGATGAATCTCCAAACAGTTCTATTTTCAAGATTGACAAAATAATCACGAATTATAGGAATTGTCTCACCAAAGTGTGCAGCCAAATTGAATTGTAGGACTTCGAATAAAAGCATTAATACAAAAAAAAATTATATTTAATTTTTCTTTTGTGTTTGGAAGCCCGGTCAAATTTGCTCCAAAGTGTCGCAAAAATAACCGTAGAGCGTAAAACTAAACTAAACCATATGCGTCATTCTGGAAAAAACACTCATTAAAATATTTTTAAATTCCTGGATCACCAAATTTAAGTATTCAAAAAAACTACAGCTATTTGATTTTCATTATTGTTTTTGCGAATATGTTTACATCTCTGTTTCTCCTACACTTTTAGGTTAGGATTATAGTTTAAATCACGAGAACTGTTCCCACCACAATGTCTGTCTCTCTCTCTCTTCTGTTACCTTAGAAACAGATCTTATTCCATTTTCTTGAGGGGATGTTTAAAAAAATGCATTTAAGTTTGTTGCATTGGAGAACTTTTTTACATACATGAATTTTTAATACATGTATAATTTTTATTTGTTGGCCAAGGAATATTTTTCTCTTCCAACATTTGTCAAGAATAATCTAAAATTAAGACCACAGTTACCGCTACTCAAAACAAACGAACCCTATTCTTAACAGTTGTATTAATAACAGACAGCAGTATATATCACGCAGAAAAGTAAAATGCACTAACAAGTAAAAGTCTGTGTACTATTTCGTCACAGGCATCAAAACATCAACCTTCTAATGAAATAGAAGGTAGGTATTTTAATTAACGTCGTACTGGAGAAACACAACGTGCTATTGACGACGATTAATCCGCAATCAATGAAATAGAAAGAACATGTAGGCCTAGTCGCTGTCGTAAGATCTCAGAAGAGCAAGACTCGTGGACTTACGAATAATCTAGGACCGATTGGCTATCGAAAACCCAACTAGTGTTTTTGATCACGTTAGGTAATCACTTTAACCAATCAATGATTTGTCCCATATTATGATTCATGTTTTTTCTCTCAAAAACGTGACCGATCTTAAAACAGAATAAGTAATAGCATGAAACTGCGCGCATAGTCCATCAATTTCATTGAAAGGTCGATGCATCAAGATGTTAAGTCTACTCATAGTTGTCTCGGAAGATATATCTCGTCAATAGCAAAACGGACCACATCTTCATGGACGAGATATTTCGTCACTAGGAAGACTGACCTGATTTGGGGATCGCGTCATCATCAAAAATCAATATATTGAAGACGAGATATTACAGATTTTGTTAATGCCGACATCAAGACATTTGCAAAATTGGTTGAATCTTGATGGGCGAGATATCTCTAACCGAAAACGCCTGGGAGACTCAGTAACAGCATCAAAAACAAACTATAAGTTCATCTAAATAATGGTGATTATGATAATGATAAGAAAAGAGAGCACTTACTTTCCGTAAGGCGGTCCGGCCGCCACATTTCCTGATCTCTTGCATCAATTGCTCCCGAGTGTCCACTTGAGGCGCGATAACTTTTTTGTCCACAACAGTCTTAGGTCCAGACACATTATTAGGCTTGCCTACATAGGAGTTCTTCGCCTTCTCGACCACGGGCAAAGGAGGTGGCGGTGGTGGCTGCGAACCATTTGACTGCACCACCTCCTTCACAGTGTCACAAACTCTCACCGACTCGCCGTTCGCGAGTCCGTTCCTGTTCCTCTCGTTGTTCTGCCGGTTCATGTCCGGCTTGGGCAGAGTGGCCAGCTTGTTGGGCACTGGAGGCGGCACCTTCTTCACCTCCTGCTGCTGCTGCTTGCCGAACTTTTTCTCCAGCTTCCCGGCTGGCTTCAGGATCAGCGACCCGACGTCCAGGTCGTCGTCGTTGCCCTCCGAGATCAGCTTCAGGCTGTCGAAGGTCGGGAGGATGGTGGACAGGATCTTGGCGTCGTCGTAGATGTCCAGTTCGCCGTCCTTGCGGATCTCGGGCGGCAGTCTCTGTCGGTTCTTGGTGGACACCCTCACCTGTGGAGGCTTGAAGTAGCTTTTCGTCTTCGACGACCTCAGAGTGCTGGATCCGTTGCTGATCGGCACGGATCCGAACTCCAGAGGGGGGATGTTGATGGTGGATCGCGGCAGAGTCGAGCATTTGGTGGGTTCGTAGGACAGGGACCGGGACACGAGGGGGCACGGCCCGGTGGACTCGTCGGCGTAGTCTTGCCCCTCGGGCAGACTGTGCGACTGGCGAAGGGTCCGGGCGTACTGGGGCACGATGCACTCCTCCCTCAGCATGGCGTGGTTGCTGAGCAGTTGCTGCTGCCAGAGGATAAACTGCCGCTGGAGTTTGAGGTACTCGCGCTGCAGCCGTTCCTGCTCGGCCTCGAACTCGCCCTTGTCATCGACGGTGAGGTCGGACAGGGACCTCTGGAGGTGCCGGACTTTCTTGGACTTGCTGGCGGCGACCCGTTGGGGGGCAGTTTCAGTCAGGTTCAGCAGAGAGGACGATCGTCGAAGGGTCTTCGACGGGGACGACCGAAAGGTAGGCGGGCACGGGATCGGAGGTTCGTCGTCGATCAGGAGAGCCTCGTTCTCGACCCCCCTGAATTCGGAAGGTGGTGGTGGGAACTCCTGAAGGCCATCGTCTAAATCGTCTTTGGGTTCGAAATTCAGTCGCGCCGAAGATTTTTGCAGGGGATATACATTGAAATCTTCAGTTAATCCATCACCAGCGGTCGTGGATGATGCTGTTATAGGTACAGAAGGTAGTCCTGGAATAGATCGACCTCCTGAACCCAAGGATTGCTCGGTAGTAAGAGTCAAAGGTTGTTTAGTAGTTGGGCTTGAAGATAGTCCTGTAGAATGCTTGCCGAATCCAGTAGGAGGTGGTAATTCTGTAACACGAATAGGAGATGGACCTCCTGAAGAGAAGGTTTCACCCCCTATAGGTTGTTCGGTACCACGATTCAAAGATTGTTCTGCAGTAGGGGTTGAAGATAGTCCCACTTCAGAATGTTTGGTGTATCCTGTAGTAGGTAGTTCCTCGGCAGCACGAATGGAAGATCTACCACCTGAAGGTTGACGATCTAAAGACTGCTCAGTAGGTTGTCTTGTCGTAGAGGTTGAAGATACTCCCGCAAAATGTTTGCTGATTCCAGTAGTGGGAACAGAAGATCTACCACCTGAAGATTGACGATCTAAAGATTTCTCAGTAGGTTGCCTTGTCGCAGGGGTTGAAGATACTCCCGCAGAATGTTTGTCGAATCCAGCAGAGGGAACAGAAGATCGACCACCTGAAGGTTGACGATCGACTGGTTTCTCATTAGGTTGTCTTGCCGAAGGGGTTGAAGATACTCCAGCAGAATGTTTGTCGAATCCAGCAGAGGCAACAGAAGACCGACGATCTAAAGGTAGCTCAGTGTGTTGTCTTGTCGTAGGGGTTGACGATACTCTCGCAGAAGGTTTGTTGAGTTCAGTAGTGGGAACAGAAGATCGACCATCTACAGGTTTCTCAGTGGGTTGTCTCGTCGCAGGGGTTGAAGATACTCCAGCAGAAAGTTTGCTGAATCCAGTAGATGGATCAGAAGATCGACCTTCCGAAGCGAAGGCTGCACTCTCTGAGGGTTGCCTTGCAGTAGGGACAGAAGAAAGTGATTTTGAAGCAGAGGGAGTCTCAGACTCGGTCGTCCGCCCACTTCGCTGCTTGATGGCCAGGAGCGAAGGTCCGGTCGTCCTCTGAGGGGTGTCCACTGAGTGGAATGCGGCTTGGATGCTGGAGGCTATCTCCTGTTGCGTCACGTCCTGCTCGATTCGAGCGTTGAGGGCCACCAGCGCCACCCTGGTCACTACCTCGCCTGAAAGGGAAAAGGCTCGTCAGAGAGAAGCGGGCAGGTGAAGAAAATAAAGAAGGGACTGATGCGAAGCGACCGTCTGGAAGAAAGGTCACCGCCCGTATCTCTGCGAGGACAGGTTCTTTTTGTGTCTCGAGCTTCTTTTGTCATGCTTGGTCTACGCCCGAACCTGATTTCTGATTTTCTTTCTCTTCCCTTACTCTTCCTTCCTACCTCTTCACGTCTGACTGGACTGTGGGACCACTTCCATTCAAAGGAGTAATCCCATTGTTTTCATTTAGACGTCTATCTGCGGATTATATTACCCGAGATGGTCGATAACATTAATCCAATGGAGGGTTTGAATTATCTTCTTATCAATTATGTATGACCCATTCTCGGGAATTTTACATTTTAGTGTTATTATTATTATGGTGATCACGGTGGGAATAGGAACCTCGACTTTCGCGGTAAACAACGCAATTAAACTGAGTTTTCTCTTTCTGTGGATGGAGAGAGATATTCGCTGATTAAAATATCGCATTCTCACACCGCTTGTCATTCCTGCAGCATTGTTTGTTGAGTGCATTGTTCGGGCGCATTGTTTCGCTTTCGTTATAGGCAGGAATGCATTACAGGCGGTTGCGCAGGTTCGGTCGCTGGGTAGTTTTAGTGTTGCAACCAGGTGATTGTGCGGCAAATTGAATGCAAATAAATTCAAGTATCAAGAACTTTAATCGCAATTCAAATAATTATCACAAGACGGCGGTACAATTCATTAAGGGGAGGGGTTCGTTGGGTTTCATGGGCACAAGGGTAATGTTTTGTACTGTGCCAAATACAAGACAGAGGTAAGTGGACATACACACAAAGAAAGTTTTACTGACATAGAAAAAAGAGATAAACTCAGAGAGGAGATGAACTTGAGTCGTCGATTAAAATATTCTCACCCTGATTGTCAATACACGAGAATTAAAGTACACAGCACTTTTCATCACTATGTATATGGTATTCTATATACTAACGTATGTGGCACAAAAATCAAGATTATTTGTTTATTAACGAATGGCATAAACGGATATAATCAACTCTTACGGATTCATTCGCAAATTTTGCCTCTCAGTTTAAACATGCGTGATAAGAGCTATGGAGCTGAAAATTATTGATAAAACTACACTAAAGAGCTCGCCACTCAAGTGAAAATCTTCAACAGTTTAATTGCAGAAAGCAATGAAAACTATAAAAGATAGAAATCAGCACAAAAACAGAAAAAAATAAAATGCGCAAATAAGTTAAGCGTCGAAAATGCTGAATCGCATTTTGAGCAAGAGAATGGGATGCCATTGACGTAGACGGGCTGAATCTAATTGTGGTAACATGACAGGTGTGTTTTTGCAATGCAATTTTATTGGAATTGTTTCACCACCAGTATAAGTAAACGAAATGCAGTTGCATATTTTTGGATTATTTTATTTCATTTATAGAAAATGAAATCCATTTGTTATAAATGCTATATTTATTACAAATGGATTGAAGTGGCATGAAATGTGAGAAAAGTCACTTTGACAACAATGAATGTGAACAATTAAGAAACTTTAGTGTAGATTCTATAGGCGTGGGTCTAAATTATTTTAAACAGTTATCATAAGTTGGTGCTACCATCGAGGATTCCGGGAAAGAGTGATAAGCTACAGAAATATGTTCCATCTCTTCAAAAAGGATAGAGAGATAAAAATATATTGCTCTGAATTACCCCTTGTATTTTTTATCACTATTTTATTTAGTTTTATGACAGCTAAATCACGAAGGAAATAAAAAATTACTGTTTGCGATATGAATACTTTCTTTATAATTTAAATGTCATAAAAATAAATGCCTGTACTCGAATCAATTGGTATGGAAAACAAGTAGCTGAATTTGCATCGAACTGAACCAAAACAACGGGCCATTGGCGAAGGCCTAGAATCAATCCCGTAGGAAAAGATCCGAGAACAATCGTAATTTTGATCTACGGTCAGATCACGACAAATATGCATCCGATTTTATGCTAAAGTGTAATATCTTCAAACTAACCCTAGTTACAAAACAAAAGTTTTAAGATTTTTTGTGAAACTTTTTAATATTGAAAGGCTTTGGGGGGGACAGCTACAATCTACGTTTAGCTCGGTGGCAATGACATAGGCGCTTTTTGGCGCACTTTTAGAAACGAGTTATGGCCAGGTTAAGGCAACTTATAATTATAACCGATATTTCGGTGTTTATGGTTGCCTCGGTAAGCGGAAAATTTAAATTTTCATTTTGAAAATTCGAGAAAGTTTTTTTTAATATCTATTAACCTGTCCTTTGATTTCATTGGTTCTTTTGAAATTTTTTCTTCGATTCTATTGGTTACTTTAATTTTAAACTATCTTTTGATTTCATTGGTTCTTTTAATGGTTTTTCCTCAGTTAAGGAATTTTCTTTAATTTTCATTTATGTCACGTCTCAGGTTGTATTTTATATAATTTATTTACGTATATTTTTATATTTTTACGTATATATTTTTTAAACCGTTCACAAATGCGTTTTGTCGTCATCTAACCGTGGTTCAAAATTACGTGGTCTTTCCCATAGGGGATTGATCCCTGACCGTCGTCAATATCCCGTTGTGTTGCTTTAGTACGACGTTAATTAAAAAATTACCAATTACCACAGATGCGTTTTGAAGCTTATTACTTTCCATTGTAAAAAGAAAAATATTTTTGAAATATTTCTTTCTTTGGCGACATTAGAAGTGCGCCAAAAAACACGCCAAGGCCATTGCCAATCGGACTAAGCTAAACGCAGACTAGCTGTACCAATTTCGGATAACACAGAAACCACGAGGAAAAAATTGGAAAACAAAATCTTCAAGAGAACTAAAAATATATGTGATTGTTCAAATACTTGATAAACTAATACAGTGAGCGGTATGTAGTATACGGTGCAGCAGCGATTTTTCGCCAAACATGGTAACCTTTATACTACGTATAGATTTGTGTCAACCCTATGTAAAGGTAGAAAACTAACCGAATCCTCGAGATGGCTGCAATACTGATTTCGGCGGCCATCTTGTTTTATCGAGAAAAATTGCTTGGCGTTAACATGCACCGTATATTACATATTTACCCGACTCCCTTCAACTGATTTGAGATGCAGATCTATTTTGATTTCATGCTGCATCCAAAAAATCCAAATCTACATCTAACAGTGGTTCAAAATTACGAGGCGTAATTTGATCCATTCTTTAGGGATTGATCCCGGACAGTCGCCATGGCCCGTTGTGTTGCTCGAGTGCGACGTAAATTCAACTAACAATTACCTACCTACCAAAAGAAATCCATATCTCATTTCCGTTTTCAAAATCTCTGCCAGGTGACGCCATCAATACTTTTAATTAGCTACCTCTTTTTGCTCTAAGCCGGAGACATCGCTGATGGTCGTATTGTCAGATATGACAAGTTCGTCGATGATTTGGGAACTTGAAAAAATTTCATTATATAATGATGGGAAAAATCACCGGTCTGTGAAATATTAATAACGGGAATCCAAATTGATTGTAATGCAACTAATTTGTAATGAATAAAAATGATCTCAAAAAGGAAGTTCTAATTCTCAGCTCATCTTTAAATTATACGTCGCTTGAGAGGTTCTTTGGGAAAGCTAAATGTAGATGGCACTTGTGTTTTTGTGGTTCCTTACCTTCTGTGCAAGAGCATTAGATAAGCTTAAGTAGAATTCTGATTTTCCTGTGGCTTGTTTACGTCCATCTCATTAAATCAATCTCATGTTCTCAACTTTTTGTATTGTTTTTGCATTAGCCCAGCAGAGGCCATGCGTATTCTGGGGTACAACACGATTGCTGATCTCAAAGAAAACTGGTAGTAACCTCACGATTTAGCTATCAAACCAAGAAACTACACATTAATTAATACCTAAAGACAATGACTTTCACAAATACGCGAAATAAACTTTCCTGTTCAAGGTCCGTAAACACCCTGGAGTGGGGGAGGGCTTACAGCGCTGTGTATGATCTCCAGGGAAAGATGGAAGAAACACTCTGCCATCAAATAAGAAAACCAAAATTACACACGAGCACGAGAAAGACATATTCAAATACGCGAAACAAACTTTCGTTTCCAAGGTCATTAAATACCTTGGGCGCTTACATCAGGATGGATTATTTCCAGGGAAGCGCTCGAAGCAATTTTACAGCTTTATCAAAGTAGGAAACCAAAGTAACATTCAAAGTAGTCAAATACGCGATATAAACTTTCATTTTTAAGGTCCTTAAACATCCGGGGAACGGCTAAGAGTAAGATGAACTGATCTACAGAGAACGTTGAAAGAAATCTCAAGATTACTATCAAATAATATAACATTCATACTCAAATAAACTTCCATTTTCAAGGTCTTTAAGCACCAGGGGAAGAAATTACAGTACGATGGACTGATCTTCAGGAAACGCTGGACGAATCTAAAGACTACTATCAAATTAAGAAACCAAAGCAACATTCAGGTACTCAAATACGCGAAATAAACTTTCATTTTCTAGGCTCTTAAACACCAGGGGAAGGATTAACAGTACGATTGGCTGGTCTCCAGGGAACGCTGGACGAATCTAAAGACTAATATCAAATTAGGAAGCCAAAGCAACATTCAGAGACATACGAAATAAACTTTCATTTTATAGGCTCTTAAACACCAGGGAAAGGAATAACAGTACGATACCAAAGCAACATTCAGATACTCAAATACGCGAAATAAACTTCCATTTACAAGGTCTTTAAACACCAGGGGAAGAAATTACAGTACGATGGACTGATCTTCAGGAAATGCTGGTCGAATCTAAAGACTACTATCAAATTAAGAAACCAAAGGAACATTCAGATACTCAAATACGCGAAATAAACTTCCATTTTCAAGGTCTTTAAACACCAGGGGAAGAAATTACAGTACGATGGACTGATCTTCAGGAAACGCTGGACGAATCTAAAGACTACTATCAAATTAAGAAACCAAAGCAACATTCAGATACTCAAATACGCGAAATAAACTTTCATTTTCTAGGCTCTTAAACACCAGGGGAAGGATTAACAGTACGATTGACTGGTCTCCAGGGAACGCTGGACGAATCTAAAGACTACTATCAAATTAGGAAATCAAAGCAACTTTCAAAGACATACTCAAATACGCGAAATAAACTTTCATTTTCAAGGTTTTTAAACATCAGGGGAAGGACTAACAGTACGATTGACTGATCTCCAGAGAACGCTGGACGAATCTAAAGACTGCTATCAAATTAGGAAATCAAAGCAACATTCAAAGACATACTCAAATACGCGAAATAAACTTTCATTTTCTATGCTCTTAAACAACAGGGGAAAGACTAACAGTACGATTGACTGATCTTCAGGAATTACTCTGGACGAACTCAAGACTATTAGCAAATTAGGAAACCAAAGCAACATTCAGATACTCAAATACGGGAACTAAACTTCCATTTTCAAAGTCATCAACACCTGGTAGTTGACGAGGTGTCATTAGCAAAATTGACCAGATCTTGATGAACGAGTTTTGCAAAGTGGGTCCGATCTTGATGGACGAGATATCTCGTCCAAGCCATTTGGAGGATTAACCACCAGAGGTGGAGATCCACGATGGCCGATCTTCCGAAAAAATCCGGAAGCAACCTCACGAATTTGCTATCAAATCAGGAAACCGAAATAAGACAAAACTTAAACACTTTCATTTCCCAGATCCTTGCACACCCAAGGGAGGACTGACAGCACGGGTGGACTTGGGATCTCCAGGGAAAGCCGGTTGTTGTCGCCAACCAGGAAAAACAAACGACAGGCGAAAGGAGGAAGCGAGGCTGAAACCACGGCCGTCGATTCCCACACATAATCGGGAATTTGTTCCGGAGTGCCGCACATTCCAGACTGCGGACGCCGTGAGAAATGGTTCCTGGGGGGGGGGGTTTGCTCCGCCGATGGAGCACGAAGTCGATGCCTGATATGGGAATCGACTCTCTCCACGGCGACTTGGGGATGGCACGCACGGATTGGTGCGATGACTCACGACAAGGTCACGTCGCCGTCACGGAGAGGGGAGGTCGAAGACGTGGAGATATGATCGACTCCTCCGGAGAGAGAGAGGGGGGATCGTGATTCAGGCAGGGTGAAGTTCGTTGCTCGGAAGGGGGGAAATCTCGCGAGATGGCGTAATATGGCTGGAAAGGGTGTCTTCGCTTGAACGGGCGGGGGTTGAGCCTACCTGTACAGCCGGAAATCGTGATGTTAATTTGTTAATGAAAATCGTGTCTCCCCTTCGGTGGCCTAAACTCTCACCCCCTCGAAAGTATTGGTGTTTTATTTGTTTGGTCCAGGAAGGGGGGGGTAATGGTAATGGTAATTTTTAGTTAACGTCGTACTAGAGCAACACAACGGGCTATTGACGACGGTCCGGGATCAGTCCCTTAAGGGAAAGATCCGAGGACAACACCTCGTAATTTTGAACCACGGTCAGATGACGAAGCAACACCTGAGCTGGCACCCCACTCTCCAAACTTCCACGCCAACCCAACGTGAGGACTTTCGGCCACGACAGATTTAAGGTGCACCAGCCGCCTCTACACCATACGCTTACAAACATCCATGCCCGGACCCGGATTCGAACCAGGAACCTTCCGATCTAGAGGCTAACACCTTAACCACTATACCGGTTGGTCGGCCCAGGAAGGGGGGAAATGAAACATGTCATTTTCTTACAATTGTAATTTGGATTCGTT
The DNA here is from genome assembly GCA_947359465.1 of Metellina segmentata. NCBI lineage: Eukaryota > Metazoa > Arthropoda > Arachnida > Araneae > Tetragnathidae > Metellina > Metellina segmentata. The sequence goes on from OX375883.1 coordinate 70,752,585, forward strand.
AATTCATATAGTTTCGATTTGAAGAATTTTATTTAATTAATGATACAATTGACTCCTTTGGACCTATCAAACACTTACCCATCTTTTGTCCTGACACGCAAGATGCAACTAAATATACCCTACCCTACAATAATGGACCAGACAGCAAGATGTGATGGTATAAGGGAAATAATACATGCTTTAATAGGGGGATGGTTCCCCCATGTGCTGCTATGACACTAGCAACCCTTTTGGGCATACTTTCAACGAGGTTTTGATGCACAGCTATGAGTATTTATGTCCATTCCTGCTGTAAGAATGTCGCCAGCTCAGCTGTAGATTTCGGACGCGGTTCCCTGGTCCGTAATAGTGATGCGACATCGACAGCAAAACATCGTTGTTTTGAAACATCGGTGTTCGAAATTAAAACATCGATGTTGATAATCCATCGACGCAAAAACATCGATGTTTTCAAAATTTAGTGTATTTAAACTTTTTCCCCGTATTTCTTAAAATTGGTTTAGCGAATAGTGATGCAACATCGGCTCCAATACATCAATGTTTTTTATAAAACATCGACATCGATGTCGCATCCCTACTTTTCAGACCCTTTACTATTGGCCACTTTAGTCTAATATATGTTCAATTTGCTGATTATAAAAGTAATGCTACTAGTTTATTTTTAAAAATTTTAAAATGGTACTTTTTTATTTAAAAAATAAAACATCGAAACGTAAAAACATCGACAGGTATCAACATCGATGTTACAAAAACATCGACTCCAATACATTGATGTTAAAAACATCGATGTCTTTAAAAAAACATCGATGTTTTGAAAACATCGACATCGATGTCGCATCCCTAGTCCGTAAGCGTCGCTCTAACGCGTCCCACAAATGTTCTATGGGGTTTAGGTCGGGACTCTGAGCAGGGAAGACGTTTTTACAACCATATCTTAATACCACTGCTTGACAGAGGCTGCAATATGACATGGAGCGTCGTCATCTGGGAAGTAACATTCGTCCATTCCATAAAATTGCCAGAGCGTAGGAAGAACCTGATTGTTCAAAATGTTCATGTAGGTGTCGTCTTTTAATTGACCAGGAACAACATGCATAAGTCCCAGGCCATACCACGAAAAACACCTCCAAACAAATAGTCGGATTTTATGCAAATCCTCGAGCGTCCTTTCCATTATTGTAGGATAGGGTATATTTTCCCCCAAAATAAGACTAGGTTCTTTTACTTAAAAAAATATTTGTGTGAATGGATGTCTTCTAGGAATATCTAGTATTCGTATCTGTGGTTCTGGGAAACCTTCATATCTGGACTGAGGGCCTGTTAAACTTATCCGAATCTGGTCTGTGGGACTGATAAAAATATTTGAAAGGCTGTAAATTGCCTGCGCGTCGGGTAAATATATCCAAAGTGCCGTACCTGGTCTACGGAGCACATGAAAATATTTTGAGCACCGTATCTGAGCTACGAACCCGTTAAGTCTATGAGGAGCGTATCTGATCCGGAGGGCTGGTAAAAATATATGGAAAAGCGGAACTAGCCAGCTAAGTTTAAGGCTGGGTAAGTATGCATGGAGCACCGTATCTGGTGGGGTCTGAGATCAATCTGTTGACTACAACGTTTTATCTTATGCGTACTATTATCCTGGAAAGGCTGCTTATTCGTGACCCCGACAAGAACAACTATTTATCAAGTATCGAATAAGAGTTATAAAACTCACTAATATATGTAAAATTAATGTGTTTTTACAAAATTAAAAAACTTAGAAGATAATTAACTAATTTGTTTTTCGTACTGTCCGTCGCTAGTATCTATTCGAGGACCCAAATGTCCGAAAATTGTGTTTACTGGACTGTAAGGTGATTGGTTCTTTATGAAGCAACACTAGAATCTGAGAACTTTTCAATATTTCCACATATTTTACACGCGACCCATAAGTAGCTAGTAAATGAATACTTAGACTCAATGGTTCCCGTAGAGGTTAATTATATTCACCAAGTTAAAGACCAAAGAGTTAAGCCTCCGTCCAATCATATCTAGCTTGAGTCACTGGAGCTATTTTTAGCCAAAAAATCAACCCAAAATCGTATCGATGTTTTTTATTTTTATCCAAAATTTCTGGTTTTATTTCTTAGTGGAACTTGGGAAGACTCGACAATGTTTTGAAATAAATATTTTAATTTTAATAACTATGAAATCACATGATATATTGGACTGATGACCCAGAATTCTATGTTGGATATAAATATATTAGTTAAAATATGAAAATACCCAATTTAATAAGTTTTCTTTCACATTACTAACTTTAAAGATCGAATAAGTTTTCATCTAAAATTTGTTACGATTCACTGTTCAGATGTTCCTTTATTTCCAAGAAATTTGTCAAGTATTTACAAATTCTCTCTTAAGATTCAGATAGAACATTTGTTCTCTGGACATTTTGGTTTTACTCCGTTGACAAGAGAAAAAGTTTATAATTTAAAATCGGACCGTCAAGTATTATCTTTCAAAAAATAAAAACTAGAAAAATGGGTTTGTTATAATTTAATACGGATTTATATGAGTAAAGAATTTTTAAGGCACATGTATTAACATTTTAGTACCTTATTTACCATTGAAGAACTTAATGTTTTTAAAAATTATAAGTTTTATATAAAATTTTGATTCTATCAATGAAAATCTTTTTACATATTATAAAAATATAAATTTGTAATATAATACCTAGATAAGGTTGTTGTTAACAAAAAATGGTAGTTAGCAGAAAAACGCCGCATCGAAACAAATCACTGAAACAACACCAAACTATCAATTTGCCCGCCAGTTGGTTTAAAAACTACATTATACATTGATGGTGCTTTTTACATGGTTTAAAGTAAAAAATACGTTTTTCGAATGATTAAAATATACAATTAATTTGTGTTTAACATTATTTGAATTAAACAAGATATTGGGAAAGCATTCAATCTTTGCATTCCTGGAGATCTACAAAAGTGCTTAAAGTAATCAGTAAAATTAATAAGGATTTGCTTGTTAAAAACAATTATTTTTGAACAAATATATTTTTATGAACTTAAAGAATATTTTTATATTTATATGAATATTAAAAAACTATTATGATAGTTAACCCCTTGAAAACCAGTTCCAAAGGAATTTAATGGATCGATATAAAGTTCAGGTTTATAGAATTATTACAATAAAATTCAGTGAAGGTATGTAAGATTGGAATGGCAATAAAAATCTGTAAACTCCAAATGCTGTTTTTGTGAATAAAACTAGTGATTTTATTTGTATATTTTATAAGTAAAAATAAAATATCTCAAATAAAAAAAATCTGTAAACATTTTATTCCATTTGAATTATGATAGTTAAGTAACAGAAAATGTATTTTTAATAGTGTAAAATAAATTTTATAAATGAATTTTAATTTTATTGGTAACTCAGAAATACTGCTAAAGAGGGAGAAAAGATAGAATGCAAAGTTTTTAGCGGCAATTATACAAATATTGACAAAATGTAAATATCAGATATTTCAAAGATACACAAAGAACAGCTGACACTTTGTATCATATTCTTTTATCTAGCAAATATAAATATGCATAAAATTAAACCGCAAACGCAAAATCATCTAAACTTCGTGACTTCAAACTTTGAATTTCAAAAATATTATTTTACTTTTAGCAAAAGAAACTTTTAAGTTGAGGTCAAATACATAAAGTAAAAGAGAGAGATACCTTGTTACTAATAAAATATTCACTGTTCATTAATTAAAATACCATATGAGGCAAAAGTATTAAAATAATTTAAGTTCTTTTAATTCGAAGATGAATTGTTATTAAACGAATAACCTGTTAATGACAAATGGGAATACTAAAAACCAAACTTGATCTCACACCTATTTATTTTTTACCCGCTATACGAGCAAACAGGATACTAAATTTCCCTCAAATGAGGATAAAAACATGTAACGATACAATTTCAAGCAATCTTTATTTTGTTTTCTTTATTCGTATCCATTGTTTTGATTCTTCTGAGTAATTTATTATTAGTATATCATTGATTTTATAATTTACTATTAGAATCAGCCAGAGTTTCTTGAGTTGAATTGATTCGATGGAGGTTGAAGAGAAATCAGGTTACACAATTTCTTCTCTTTAAAAGAAAAATATTGCTTCGTTTAAAAACCCAGATAATCATTTTAATAACTCCCGTAACAATATTTAAAAAATTTCCACAGTTTACTTGGGAACCAAGTACATACGAAGTTATATTAATTCGTATAGTTCATTACACTCACAATTCTGTATTCTGTTAACTTGTATTCCAAACAGATAACTACAAATTGAGCATTCTTTAATCAGTGTATGTATATTATAAGGGAACCATCAATTAAAAAAAATTAAGATAGTTTAACTTTATATTGCAAAAGCTTTCTTTAACTTAAAAAGACAAAACAGTAATTGAAAATATGTGTTCATTTACATCTTCACGTACTTTCACTACCTGGTAGAAAAAAACTTAAAAAGCATTTTCAGTACAACTCAGATATCTGGTAGAAATAAACAATTCTGCATTATCCTATTTTAAAGAAAATTAATGTTTAAAAATCTTGCCTTATATTTAATTCTAATTCGTAAGTTTTTATTCTTGGTTACTTAAGGAATATAACCTTTTTACATTGATTTAATATACTTTAAAATTCCCTAATTTTATTTAAGAAGTTTTTCAGAATGTTATAAACAAATCACAAGTATCGTTTTTTAGTACATACTATGAACAGCAAACATGCAAAATTTTAAAACTACTTAACTATTATTTTATGAATTATAAAATTTAGTCACAAGTTAAAACAACACTTAATAGCATTCAATTGTAGATAGATTCACAAAACTTATTATGTATTCTAGATATGATATATACTATAGTATATGGAATGTACAAGATAGATTTATTAATACTTAATAGCATTTTGCTTGAAATTTTAAAACTGATATTTTAAGCAATTTTATGAAAAATATAAATAATAATTTGTCTGAAATCAACTGGTATTACCAAGTGAAAGATTATTCGTGAACATATTGTATAAGTTTCACCCTTTATGTATTTATAAGAATGTTCTCCAAATGTACGATGGTAATAAGTGTTAGTACGTTACTTCCGAAACATTAGCTACATTGCTATCCACAGCACTCCACAAAACTTAACATAAATCAACAATACAAAATCAAGAACTGAAATGTGTGTGTGCTATTAACATACGGAATAAATAACCGAAACTCTTCACTGCATAATATTTATTTGCCCAAATCGAAAGAAAAATATTTTAACCTACTAAATTCCGTTTTATTTTTCTAAACAATGTAACTTGGAAATTGAAACTCATAATATTGCACAAATGGAACATTGTCCCTGAATAAATTAAAAAATATATATTACAAAGTAACTCACTTTAAGTTAGATAGTTTATATCCCTAAACATATATATTGTATAAAAAAAAGGATGTGTGTATATTCTCTATACAAATCTACACCGTTTGACCAATCCACACCAAATTTGGTACACTTTTACTTTAGAACACTACGAAAAACATAGGCTATTTCTTTCACCTGTCTTCAGATCAATCTGTTGCCATGACAATTGGCACACAGTTAGTCCTAAAAGTCCCCTCGAAGCCCCAATTTTAAAATCAAAAGTTTGTTTTCCTGCAATAAATGGACATGGACAAGGAAACTCGTTATACAGGGTTTGTGTACTTGAGTTAACACAGGGAAATGTCGCGGTCATATTTGAGCATTACTAAATTTCATAAATCGTTATCATCTTTATCAATATTTTTGTAATGTCTTTTATCGAATTGCTCCATCTGAGCTCAGGAAGTCGAAAACGAACTTAAAAAGTTTTCTCTGAACAACTTAAATGATTGAAGTTAAAGAGCATTTTCCGTACAACTTAAATGATTGCATTTTTCTAGGTAGGAAAAGTGTTTATTCTAATTCACTTTTCGATCAACATTTAAGTATTTCAACCCGAGCTATGCCGGGTTATTCAGCTAGTCTCTGATAAAGCAGAAGTAATTTATTTACTCGTATTTATTTTTGCTAGTCTATCAAGTTTAATAAAATAAAACAGATTTCCTGTAATGGTTTTCTAGGACAACTTTAAGTCACAAATAGAATACAAATATTTAGAGTTATATTTTAATTGACCGAGAGAGAGAGAGAGAGAGAGAGAGAGAATATAACTAGTCTACAGTAAAAGATGCAATATTTCGTAATACTACACGTTTACAACCGTTTCTTACTAGTGTTGACCTTTTCGACCAATGCAATATTTCCTAGGAAATTTCAACCAATACATGTAGTTTTTAGTCAATTTGTGTACTGTGTGGAGGGGAGGGGTTAAATTACAATATTGCCTTAACCTACTGACTGTTACTTTTCCTCCACATCACACATAATGACTAAATAGCCAAAGCTATTGGTTAAAGGAATCCTAGGTTGGTTTTGATTTGGGTTTTATGACTCACGGTCCGAAAGCTGCTCCAAACACAAGACGTAATTAAAACCAAAGAAAATAGATAAAACGCTAAAAAAACGTGGACAAGGGGGTATATTAACCTATAGACTACGGTCAGTACAGCAGTTGTACCCTGATCGCTCCAAGAAAGAATTTAGACAAAAGCCAGTACATCAGTTGCACCTTGAAAGTTATAAGAATCACGCCTAAAAAAGAATTTAGACAACGGCCAGCAGATCAGTAGTACCTTTAAAGTTATGAGAATGACGACAAGAAAAAAAATTAGAATACGGCCAGTACAGCAGTTGTACCTTGAAAGTTATAAGCATCACCCCAAGAAAGAATTTAGACGACGGCCAGTACAACAGTTGTACCTTGAAAGTTATAAAAATAGCGCCAAGAAAGAATTTAGACTACGGCCAGTACGCAGTTGCACCTTGAAAGTTATAAGAATCACGCCAAAAAAAGAATTTATACAACAGCCAGTAGATCAGTAGTACCTTTAAAGTTATAAGAATCCCGCCAAAAAAAGAATTTAGACAACAGCCAGAAGATCAGTAGTACCTTGAAAGTTATGAGAATCACGCCAAAAAAGAAATTAGACTACGGCCAGTACAACAGTTGTACCTTGAAAGTTATAAGAATCGAGCTTGTTATATCCATAGCCGTAGTCAAAAGGTTAAAATATGATTGATGGAGAGAGGTTCGTGGCAATGCTTGAAAGATGTTTTCCCACCGCAAAAATCCTTGGAAATAATTTTATTGGTCAGGAAGTTCGAAATTTGTTAGATGTCGTGCAGAGAAGTCTATATAGCTGAGCAAATATATGAGTACAGGACAGAGGGGTACGATTATAATACCTTTAAAGAGTTAAAGTTGCCTAAAAACACACGATAAATACAAAATCGATGCTGAAACTTTTCAAAATGGGAGGAATTAAAGTACGGAAGAGTAATTTCCAAAACTAATTTCTTCTTATCCACACTTTTTTGACACACCCAAATCGTTCGTGCAAATTCTAAAGAAAGATATAGAGAATTTTTCTGCCGTTTGCAAACTAAAAATCCATCAGTTGACAGTTAAAGCATAGAGATATAGACGAATGCGCGATGTATTGAGGGGAGTGATATAATAATGGGTTGCTATAGTTACAGTTGAAGGAGCCACTAATATTCATCATTAGTTTCCACTTACTCGAAACCTATTTTGGACGCTATCCGCACTGATTCACAAAAGCTACCAGTATTTTCAATTTACAAAGTTTAGCATTGATGTTTTTATTTACTTTATCCACGAATAATCCAGTAACGGATAATGCATTACTGTTCTGATGGGTATTGTTCGGACATTTGTACAGAAAAATCGAAATCTTACAATGTTTAAACTCAAATTGAAGTAGATTTGGTTATACTATATAGAGAGTTGTTAGCAGAGAGGAGAATATTCTTATAACTTATTTGATATTTTTATTTTCTTTATTAACAAATAATCGAGTTACGGTTAATGCATTACTGTTCTGGTGAATATTTTTCAGACATTTTAACAGGATAGTTAAAATAATGCTGTTTGAACTCAAATTTCATTAGATTTTGTGAGAGGTAGCAGAGGATATTCTCCAAGTATTAAAATTTATACAATATTCGATAATTTTCCACTTCAAACAGCATTTTTTTTAAGGAAATAGTAATTTATTGACTACAAAAATGTGTGTTGGAACCTGAAACTTATTTTATGCACCATTTGCACACAACTTCAAGGCAGAAAGGGTCATGTCTGACTTGATGGATCCAACAGGTTCCAGTGCATCATTCATTAAAAAAAATAATATTTTTCTTAAAATCGAAACTAAATTAATCTAGTAATCTAATTTGCAATTATCTGTATCAGTCATACTTCTTTTCCCCCCTGAGTATTGATAAGAACGAGTGACATATTCAATTCAGGATTCGGAGAAGTCATTTTGACTTAACCCCTTTTGCCTTGATACGGATGATATACAGTGGCTCCCAAAAGTGTCCGTACACTTACGAATTTCAATTAAATATTACTCTATCCATTAATAAAAATTAATATTTCAGAATGGGGATTTTTTAATAATATCTATAACTTGTTCTTAGCAAAACTACATAAAATATTTTTAAAACATAGTAAAACGTTTTTATTTGGAAATCAAATCAAAAGTAACAAAAAAGTTACCTCACAAAAGTCTTCGTACACTTAAACACATCTCTACATATTAATAAATGTTGTAATATTTCGGTAAATTAGTACTTAGTACTAAGTCCTATAGCATCCACAACACCTTTTAAACGTCTAGGAATAGAGTTCACTATTTTTTTTGTAATTTCTGCATCAATGTTCCTCTATTCTTCAATTATTAATGTTTTAGTTCGCTTTTCGTTTTAAGGTCGTGTCTAACCTCCAGTTCTCTCCAAATGTGTTCTATTGGGTTTAAATCTGGCGATTGAGGTGATGTTTTCAGAACTTGTGGACAATTATTGAGACACCAGAGGCGAACTTTGAGAGCCGTGTGCTTAGGATCGTTCTCCTGATGAAAAACAAAGTTGTTTCCACTACCCAAATTTTGGTCTGATAATTTTAAATTGTCCTTTAAAATATTTAAATAAAGAGCATGATTCATTATGCCATCAATAAATACCAAATTACCGAGTAATGATGCTGACATGCACCCTAACACAGGCCTCGAAATAGATTTTTTAATACAGGTGCACACTGTGCACCTAAGTTTTTAAATTAGGTGCACATGTTAAATGTTAGGTGTACATTAAAAAAAAAACGTAATATAAGAGTATTAATGTAATGTAAACTCATGTATTAGTTGGGTATGTTTATATTGTATCGTAGTAGATAGTAAATAAAAAATATTTTTTAACGTATCGAAATTCTACGGCGCACGGCTGTCGCGACAGTCGCTTTAACAGAGCCATCTGGAAAATATTTCGATCATCGGAAAGTTCTGGTGACAGTGACACAAGTAAACCTTCCTCCTGTATAAACCTGTTACAGTACAGCGATTTTGTTTTCGCTTAGTGTGCATTAAGGAATTTTAATTACGTTCCTTTAGAGCGAGAGATGTTGATAGTAATATTTTGTTCAAACATCAAAGCAACATAAAACACTCCCCCCCCCCGTGCACCTAGCGGGAAAAAATTAGGTGCACAATTTTATTTTCATGTGCAGAGTGCACCCGGGTATTTCGAGCACTGCCCTAACACAAGGACACCTCCACAGTCATGCTTTACTGTTCCAAATAAGTTCTTGGGATAAAGTTCCTAATTTTCCTTCTCCATACAATTATACGCCCGTCGGAACCAAAATTGTTAAATATGCTTTCATCTGCAAGTAAGACATGATGCAAATATGTTTCGGGCTTATTTATCATTGATTTTTTGAAGGAAAGCCTAAGCGTTCTATTTATCGCATTTACAAAAATTTCTCTTCGGGCAGAACGCTTATTTAATCCAGATGATATGAGTACTCGTCGAACAGTTTCAGATGAAATTGAAGTAGAAAATTTTCCAGTAAACTCCGCACAAATGTTTACAGCAATCAAATGCGCATTTTTTACAAATTTTCCAACTATAAATCTTTGATCACGTTGAGTTAACTTTGCCGGTCGATCTTTTCTTACCTTGTTTTCGATCCAATTTTCTTCTTTAAAACGTTTTATCACATACTATACCATAGAATAGAATGGATTTACTAATTTAGCGATATTCCGAACTCATTTAGCACAAAATTATTTTAAAATTTAGCGCTCTGATGAAAAACAATCAATTTGCGAATTCTGTTCGTTGTTTCCTTACGACTACGAGCCATTTTTAAATAATAAATAGAATATTACAAAGTAAACAAGCAACGATTAAAGCCAAACGATTCTTAAATATAATCACAATGCAAAAATTAAAAAATAAGTGATAGGCGATAATTTTATTTATAAATTCATCTGAAAATGTTTCGGTGTACAATCACTTTTGTGACGTCTTCTTTCTCTGCGTCCAAGCGTTTTAATCTTTTCTTTCTATTATAAAAAAAATTTCACAATATTTTTCAGGTTTATACGCTTTGTGATTGGTAATAGCGAGTCTTGTGGTTCAACGGGCTAATGAATTTGGAGCACGCGCAGACGATAAACACGAGTTATATTTTTTAATTAATTCATTCATAAAATTTGAGAGCATGCGCTAGAGAGTTTGTAATGTTTTCAGAAGAACAGGCCAATTCGGTCGCCATTTTCATAGCAACAGTCGAATATGAAAATATTAAGAAGTACTATTACAACAAGGAGAAGCTAAAACATTTAAAATTATGATGAGATTTCCTCTGAATTTTAACAATATGTTATGCTAAAATATTTCCATTTTGTGTGGAAATTAGATGTTTTGTTCTTGACATTTTTTAAAACTTTTTGATTTTATTTACACTATATTTCCGTGTATGAGCCTAGAATTTTTGGAACAATTTCTAAAGCTAAAGTACTGGGGTCGGCTTATATACGGATCCGCTTATCTCGCAAAAAAAGTAGGCAATTTTCCGTTACTCGGGCGTATGCGATAAATATCGTAATGGGAAGGGAACCTTAAATTAATGTCGAACTAGAGGTCCGGAATCAATCCAGCAGCGATCTGGAGCAATCCCCTACCCCTCATTGTTGAAAAGTACAGTTCGTAAAGCGAACTAAATATGATTGCGTAGCAATCATCGGGGGTTGACGAGAGATAGCGAGCAGAGGGCGGACCCCCCCCCCTAGTTTTTTTTTAAAGAAATTGAGTCACTATTATTTCTTTAAATGTTAGGTTTCATTCAGAATTACACATGGAAATGATATGAAAAAATATTTAACTTTATATTCGAATTCAATTCCAGGCTAAAGAGCTTTTTCTACAAATTTTCAAAGTATACGAACATTTTTGGGAACCACTGTATAAGCACACTGTTTTGTACAAATTATTTTTATAAGTCTTAATTTTTATTCAAAACTAAGAATTATGAATAATTATTATTATTTTATTTTGAAACTTGTTATTATTGAAGTTCAGTGTATTAGTAACTAGCCACTGCGTGGCCAGCCCGGCGTTGCTCGTGGTGTTGATTTGCGGAGCAAACCAACACCAGGGGCTACGACGTGATGTAAGGTATTAAACTGGTGTACAATTTTCCCCAGATTTCAAATCCGTTGAAGAGATATTCAATTAAAAAATTATTTATTTTAAAGAAAATCCTATTTTTAGGTATCAATCTAAACTGAAATTTTGTTGAAATCCGTTGAAATGTTTACTCTGTCTTTAACCGTCCAGGAGATAGAAAAAAGAACTTAGACTTCCGTTAAAAGATTTATCGTCTGACTGCGAAATCAATCGCGCAAAATCAAAGCGGAAACAAACAAACAAAAAAAATCCTCACCGCGTTTTGCGGTTGAAAAAAACTTGGCATGATGCCAAACCCTGATTGCAAGGTCGCATGAGTAAAAAAAGTTCTCTGAGTTTGAAAAACCGATGGAGAATAAAACTATGAAATTCATTTTTAAATATTCTAGATTGAATTTTAAAATTTCGCCGTGACCCAAAAATTGCAAAAAATTACGACTACCTGTGTGCCATATCTCATTGCTGTAAGTGCCATAGAATCGTCAGGATTTTGCGCCCGCGAAAAAAACAAACAAACACTTTGTTTTATAATATTAGAGACTAAGAAATATCCTTTTTTTCGTGAATTATCAAATTATACGAATATAGTATGGTCCCAATTGATCCGGATAATTGGAGTTCTACTGTAGTTGTTATTAGTTCAGTTTTATATTGAAAACTACGATATATTTTTCATATATTACTGATAATACTTGTGCCACGATGAAGTAAAGAGATGACAAGCAACACAAAACCTCATATTTCTGATTAGTGCAGTGCATTCACTAAACAAATTGATTGGGGTATATATATATATATATATATATATATATATTTTTTTTTTTTTTAAATTAGCGTCACACTGGAGCAACATAACAGGTTGACGATCTGGGATGAACCCCCGAAGGGAAAGATCCGAGGATAACACCACGTAATTTTGAACCACGATGAGATGACGTGCTCACACCTGAGCTGGCACCCTACAATTGATTGGGACTATATTAAAAACGAACTCTTAGAGTGAACTCGGAAGATACTACACATATTGCCAAAGAATTTTCCATGTGAGTCAAATTGCTGAAAAAAGCAGAGAACAAAATAACAAAATGTTTACTTCTTTTTCTAATGTTAGCCTCAGAAGTATAATATTTTAAATCTGATTTTATCCACTTATGTATTCATTCAACCATCAAAAAATAAATTGTATGATATTTTTTATTTTTATGAAAAAACTTTAGAACAAAATTTTTCTTGTTGGAGAACATCCTCAGAATATTCTCCAAAAGGTCATTACCAAGATATTTGCATCTCTAGATTTCTGTTTGAAGATTCTCTCATAAATAGCAATTTCACGTAACTTAATCTACCTGTAAGTTACATAATTTTGGCAATATAGAATTTCGTGTACTTAGAATATTATTACAAAACAATCTATGATGTAACTTTGAAGGAATGCTTACTGGACATTGGCATTGTTTATGAGGGTTTTGTTAACTAGTTATTATATTAAAATAAGATTTATGTAAAATTGTATCATCGATGAAAATACAGCAAGCAAATGGTGCAAATTGTAATTGCCCTTTCTAAAGATTACAAGAATGGAATTAAAATTAATATTTCTACACATATGAGAGTCAATGTATTGTGATTATTACATTTTTAATTATAAGTTTACACAAAAGAATTATATGGAAAATGCTTCAAATTAAAAAAAAAAAATGTTTGCTGAAACATAAACAATGTGAAAGGTACATAGGTGAGGCGTGGGGGCCTGGCTCAAGTGTTACATAATTTTAGAATGTAACACATAATGTCTGTGTGTAACTCGTAATGTTTGTGTGTAACATATAAGGTTAGTGTGTAACACATAATGTCAGGTCAGTGTGTAACATATAATGTTAGTGTGTAACATATAATGTTAGTGTGTAACATATAATGTTAGTGTGTAACATATAATGTTAGTGTGTAATATATAATGTTAGTGTGTAACACGTAATACTAACGTCAGAGTTTGGGTAGGTTAGACTCGAGAATACAGTACCATCACCAATTGGGGTTAATTTTGGAATATGGTAAGAGCTATAATACGTTTGATACATGTATGTTTATTTGAATGCGAGTTTGTTTGTGTCTTTGTGTAACGTATTATGATAGAGAAAACCAAGATCCGAATGATTTCATTGTCAAAATGTTTCTCGAATTGTTGCTTACCTTCTTTTCTTGTGCTTCGTTCAGTAGAATCTTCTTTGAGATTGTGGGGTTCAGTACTTTTAGTTACGTTTTCAGTTACTAAAACCGGCTCTTGGAGAGCAGGTTCTTCTGGTTTTTCCTTAGTATTATCTGTTAAAATAAAGAATAAGGGTATATTTACATTTACTTTATAACCTTTGTATATTTATAGTGTTATGAAAAGATCACTATTATGTTTGCAACTGTACTGAGAAAGACCTATTATAGTTTACGCAATAGATTTTTTTAGACTTAGATAGATCCTACAGTATATAATAGAGATAAACACACTATGATTTTATTATACAGTATCTATTGATTTAAACCTCCAGTGACTACATCATAATTCTTGATGAGTATATCTTCACTCTCTTGCTTCTGACAGAAAATTTTGAAAAATCGAAAAATGCTCCAGGACTTTAGAAAAATGTATTCTATCTATATAAGTTAAATAAATACCAAAGTTTTTAAACCATTATCATTACGCAGAGTTCATAACATTCACTTTTTATTAGAAAATAATATTGTGAAGAATCAATTAAAGAAAAATAGAAAGAAAAAACACAATTAAAATTTTGGTTTCTTAAAAAATATAATCTTTACATGGGTAGTTAATTCCATAGCAATAAATTTAAAATCTCATGACCAATTACAATAATACAATTTCTTTTTATACTAGGGGGCTCCGCCCCCTGCTCGCTTACGCTCGCCAACCCCCGGGGATTGCTACGCAATCCCATTTGGTTTGCTTCGCAAACCCACACTCCTTTTACATATGCCATTTGGTTTGCTTCGCAAACCAACATTCCTTTCGCACAGTGAAACTATCTGAATAATTTGTATTATCCTATTTTCACTTTCCGGTCCATGACGTCACAGCGAGGGCTTCGCAACCTGCTCGCCGACCCCCGGGGATTGCTACGCAATCCCGTTTGGTTTGCTTCGCAAACCAATACCTCTTTCGCAAGTGATTTCACTTATTTTTACTTTAACACTTAATGCACCCTAAACTAATAGCCGCATCAGTAAAAAATCTTCTGCATCTTGTTGCCTGTACAATTTTAAGTAAACCGTGTTAATCTAAAAACTTTACGATCTGTACTTTGTACTTTCTCGGTAAACCGTCTGAAAAGAGAGGGAAAAAAGCGAGCCTTTTTCCTCGCCAAATAAAAAGAAATCGTTTTCATGGCAATTGGTGCTACGATAAATTTGATATCTGGCAAACCCGATAGTAAAAAATACAACCCTCCGCGAATGCAAAGCTCCGCGAAATAAAAATTACGAAATTTGTGTCACCAACTTTTGATTGCATCCAATTTATTTATGAACCAATTTTAAAAATAACTGTACTGTAAAAAAGAGAACATTCTGAGGTATACTGCGATATTTTAAAAATTAAAAACTAATAGTAATACGATATAGATATGACAGTTTTAGTTTTGTATCGGAAATTACGATCTGAAAGTTCCGAAAATTGTATGACCCACTTTTAATTGCATCGATTTTATTTATTAACCAATTTAAAAAATAACTGTAATAGAACTCCATAAGAAAGAGTGTAATGTAATGTATTCAGTGATGTTCTCAAATTTAAAAAATAATGTTTTTTTTCTGTAGATATAACTGTTGTGACAAAAAGTAGCGAAAATATCCAAAGATTCCGAATTTTGTATCACCAACTTTTGATCACATCTAATTTAATTATTAACCGATTTCAAAAATAATAGTACCGTAAGAAAGAGTACATTCTGAGGTATACTGCGATATTATAAAAATTAAAAACTAATAGTAATAAGATATAGATACGGCAGTTTTAAAAAAAAGTAACAAAAAAGTCCCGATTTCTCCCGAATTTCAAAAAAATATTATCAAGAACCAAATTGAAATTTAAAAAAAAACTCGACGAGCTGCAAAAATTTACGTTGAGAGGTACTCTTAAAAAAAAAACTCACGACTGAAGACTGAAAATTTGAATGTGTTTTGCTCACTCGCGGAAGAAATTTCACTTCTTCAACTTTAACACTTAATAAAACCTAAACTAATAGCCGCATCGGAAAAAAATCTTAATAATTATCCAGGGAATACGATGAAGAACAAAGCATGTTAATTTCATTTTTTTCCGATCAGTACTTTCTCGGGAAACCGTCTAAGAATCGAGCTTAACAACACATTTTTCAATCCTGTGGCGGCGGCGGTAACTTTTTTTTAATATAGAGAGATAAATAGTCGACCTATTGTTATTTCAATTTGAGTTAAGGTACTGTGAAAAAAATACATTATTCAAAGCACAAAACAGTCACATGTTTAGAAATTATTATAACGATTAATTGCATTATATATATTGGTTTCAATAAGGAAATTATTGTTAAATAAATTATTCTACTTAATGTCTGTAATGCTATATAGCGCCCTCTAGTAAATTCAGGTGGCGCTATTGGACATACAGCTCTTTGCGAATGCGGTTTAATATTGTATTGCCCACTTCTTCGAAACATTTGTACAGGGGAGTTTTGAAACACATTAGGTTATGTATACAATAGCATTTTTATAGAAGGTGAGAGTAAAGGGTCATATTCGTTATTATTGCCACATCTCTGATATGGTGCTTCAAAATTACAAAAGTGATTTTCAGGAATGTCCACTATTATGCACTTTCGCTAATGTTGAATTGTATTGCCTCTTTTAATGAAATATGAAATTATAAAATTTAATTTTGATAAAATCTCTCCAAGTCACGTTGAGGCTTTAGCACGATTTAAAATTTTTGTCGGCAAGTCACTACCAAATGATAATGAAGGGTCGAAAATAAAGTCTATTATCAAAATAAATTCGCACTATCAATGCGGATAAAATAATACGGATTGAGATTTTCGGGTTGTAATATGGCAACTTAGCTAGCGAGTGCAATGTTTAGTCATCAAGTTAGGTTTTCCCTAACGATTCACGATTCGCCGTATTATTGTAAAACGTGAAAATCAACAATTTCGAAATATCCGTAAGTTGGGTATTTAGTTGAATTTACGTCACACTGAATCAACACAACGGCTATTGGCGACCGTTCGGAATAAATCCTGAAAGAAACATAGAAGTGAAATATAAGTGGACTGGGTATTGGTTGCTATTGAGAGGAGTTCTAAAAGTACGACCAATATTTTGAATAATAGTCAGGTGGGGATATGACACCTTATGACGAGGCAGGTGAGCGAATATGCATTTTTATAAAGTGGCGACAAAAATGGTTAAAGTACCAAAATCAACGAAAATGTCGCGCTGACCAATCAGATAATGAATGAATGGATGGGTGTCTTCCTTCGTACTGGTGGACCAAACAGATGATAAATTTTAGGTTCCATCCAGAAGACAGAAGGAGTTAAAGGGTAGTGCTAGTTCTGGTCACATGATCCTGTCCACATAAAAAGGTTACCATTGCACACTCTACTTGTACATTTCCTCTCTAAGGGAAAGAGTTCAAGGACAACACCTTCGTAATTTTGAATATCATTCATAAAATGAGCTCCTGATCAGGTAATAGATCACTCTGATACTTCTTGGTTGTGATGCCCGCACGCACCTAAGGAATGTGTCCCTGAGGGTCATTCCGCAAGGATCTCAAAGACTTTATTGAAACGTGTTTAATCGCAATAATTTGAAAAGTAATTCGGAAGCCTTCATCCCATCCTCTTCGCTTTTTGTAGTCTGTTTATTTCTCACATGATTCGATTTTGCTTGCACTATTCTGGATGGAATGTTCTGCATGGAATGTTCTGCATGGAATGTTCTGCATGGAATGTTCTAGATGGAATGTTCTAGATGGAATGTTCTAGATGGAATGTTCTAGACGGAATGTTCTAGATGGAATGTTCTAGACGGAATGTTCTGCATGAAATGTTCTACATGGATCACACAGAAATATAGTAACAGTAGCTGAACTATGTTCTTTTTTACATTCAGAACAAAGTCAGGCACTATCTTAGTTTTTTAGGCGCCAACTTCGTTCTTTTGTATTTGGATTCCGAGTGTGTGGGGAGACAGCAGCGTGCTCCGCAACCCATGAGGGATTTTAACTTGGGGTTCAATACCCATTTTGTGTTATATTCTTCACAAGGAAGAATTGTCTATTGGTGATTGAATTCATGATTCAACAATACAATTTATATAATCCACTATCACTTGTCGTGTGTGTGAATTAACTTACTACCAAATAAGGTTCGACAAGTATTCTACAAAACGATTTACAAAAATATTCAGAAATCCTACCTGTCAAGACCTCAACGACAGGTGGTCGGACCTTCACATCCATCGCCGCTTGAACCACCTGACCGCCACCCTCCTCCTCCTTCTTCTCCACACCACCAGGTGGCGGGGGCGGAGGGGCCTTCCTCTTCTTCGTGTTCTGAACAGTGGCCACCTTGGCGTCCAGGCTGCTGACACCGCTGCTGTCGCTGGAGGCCTTGTCCTCCACGCAGTGCTCCTCATGGAGGAAGGAGGACGTGGCCTCGTGGTAGCCGCTGGAGTCGGACGAGCTCTGTCGGGAATGGAAGGGAGGTTCTGGTAGTGTCGGAGGTGGTGGTGGAGGTGCTGGTCTCCTCTTTTTGGGCTTGTATCGTCCAGGGTGGGGGGCTTCAGTTATTTTTATAGTTGGGGCGGGTCTTTGGAGTGTGGCTTTTCGCTGGACCTGAAATGAAACAAAATTTTTATTTCCAATGGCATGAAATCGGCAATTAATCCAACAAGCGGTTTCTCTCTCTCGAAGGAGGTGTCTCGTCCATCGTGGTCTAACCAATTCTGCTGATAAAGAGATCCGTCGTCATTAAGATACTGCCGATTTTCTTATGATGATGAGATCGAGATCTGGTTAGACTTTTTCTAATGACGAGATATCCACAGTCGAAACAACCACCACAAGGGTTAAAAAAAAAAACAGAAATACACAAAAGAAAAAAACATCTGTCCCATACGGCTTGCGTCAGTGAACAGCCACGAAGAGCTCTGCGAACAATGAGATAGTCGCAGTTGCAAACTGCATTGTTTACAGTGTCTATAAACTGAAGGTTGTACACTTCGTCTATCTACAAATAGCATGCTTCTCGGGTCCTCAGGCAGTAGCGGATTTATACGGTCGCGTAAGGGCCCCCCTACATGTTATTTTTATTTTTAAAGTAGATGAAAAACCCGGTGTTGTTCTGGTTTCAAATATGACAACGACAGTTAAAATATGACAGCGACATTTCCCTGTGTTAACTCAAACACACAAACCCTGTAGAACGTGTTTCCTACCGCGACATTTCCCTGTGTTAACTCAAACACACAAACCCTGTAGAACGTGTTTCCTACCGCGACATTTCCCTGTGTTAACTCAAACACACAAACCCTGTAGAACGTGTTTCCTACCGCGACATTTCCCTGTGTTAACTCAAACACACAAACCCTGTAGAACGTGTTTCCTACCGCGACATTTCCCTGTGTTAACTCAAACACACAAACCTTGTAGAACGTGTTTCCTACCGCGACATTTCCCTGTGTTAACTCAAACACACAAACCCTGTAGAACGTGTTTCCTACCGCGACATTTCCCTGTGTTAACTCAAGTACACAAACCTTGTAGAACGTGTTTCCTTGCCCATGTCTATTTGTTACAGGAAAACAAACTTCAGATTTTAAAATCGGGGCTTCGAGCGGCACTTTTAGAACACATGCATTAGATTTTTTTCATGGAGTTCTGAGTATGTTAGGCAAGAAGAGGTAGGACTACTCGACTGCAGACCTCCTTGGCCAGAGAATTTGCTTGATCATTATCGTAGATGTCTACGTGGGAAGGTAAGATCAGGTGCTAACCTCGTCATCAGACCGTGGGTTTTGTCTTCGGATTCGGAATTGATCACGGATCTTCACCAATAGCCCGTTGCGTTGCTCCAGTGCGAATTACTACTATTCAAGAGGCTTGACCAAGGAACAAACCAGAAATACAAAAGAAAAAAAAATCATTGCATATCTCGTTCCTTCGCCTCCCAATAATGATTGGCCAATGTTGACCCACGGAGAGCTCTAAAGCGAAGATTGTGGCTCGGTGGAATCGTTTCCATAGAGGGTGCAGTTGGGGCCTGGCAAAACACCGATACGAAAGAGGTGTGCCGCCGAGCAGTAAGACCGATGAGACGGCGAAACAACATCAGATCACAAAGAGGCTGAACAAGGTTCTTTACGCAAACAGGATTCTCCGATGCTTGGAAGCAATACGATGGGGTAGTTCGCCACGATAGTTCAAGGATATCGATCTTCTGATAAGGGGTTTTAAAGTCAAAAGGGGGATTTTATGTTTCGCCAACTGGATCGCACCTGCACCCTCTCTTTTGCCTATCTGTCTGCCTGCTCATTACCATGGATACGGCAAAGCCATGGGGTAAAATGCAATGGATTATGTTTACTATAAATTACGTACAGACATTAAAAATTTTAATTAATACATCGTAGGAATTCGAATTTTCATTTGACTGAAGCGCAACTTCCCAATTTGGTGAGATGTGAGTATATATACCATTGCGTAAGATGTGGTTTCGTCGCTCTAAAACGGTAGCGTGAAAACAATACGAATCGTACATAAGGAGAAGACAACCAACAGCTGAGATAATTAAGTTCTATGACATACATAATTTAAACACCCAACAGTTGGTTTCGAGAGCGACCAATAGATGGCGCTTGGGAGGTTCCTCAACCACTGCGCAGTTAAGCTTTGGTTTCCTAAGAAAGTGGAGCCGTTATCTAACAGCCGTGATACGTCATGATGCCGCTGGCAAAACTAAGCGGCAGTCTTAACAGAGACCATAGGTGTCAACTTAGACGGACAGAATACGTTGGAGAATGGGCAACACAGACGACTGTCGTGGTTTATTTTATTCGAGAAACAAAACAAAGTGTTTTTTTATTCTCTAGTTCAAAGTTTCTAACTTCGGGATCGTTGAAGGTAGAATGAAAATTTCAACAGATTTCAAATCAGCGTTAATTTCTACGCCAGATCGATATAAAAAACAGTTTTATTATTCAATTATTTACCATTTGATTATTTATAATTATTTATTAAATAATTAATTATTTATTTAAAGAAAATCACATTTAAGGTATCGATCTGGTGTCAAATTTTCTGCCGATTTCAAATCCGTCGAAATTTTTATTCTATGTTTAACGATCCCGATTTTACAAAAACGAATTAATCAATGGCAGTCAAAAATGTTTATTTATTTCGCTCCTCTTCGCTCGAATCGTTTGGAGCAGGAAATGAAATCTTGCCGCTACAAGAGAAAAAACGTTCCCCAACTGTTTGAGACCGCTATAACGACAGTCATGGAAATGGCGGCTCCGATAATTTTCGTTACGCTCACAAACAACGTTCTCTAGGAAACCAACACCATGCGTTAGTATAAACAACATTTTAGTGACGTCACCCAACGATACATCACGGCCGCTAGATCACGGCTACGCTTTCTTAGGAAACCGAAGCTTTAAGTTGTGCGAATGTTATTAACGAAGCCCTGGTTGTGAGAAGAAAGGAACTGTGTTATGACATGCTTTTGTGTGTAAAAGACGCGATGCGACTCATTCGCGGTCTTAATTTACATAGGGTCAAAGATTGGCGCAATTAAACAACATAAATTACGACCAGGTAGTCCTGTAATTATTTCAATCCAAGACCCTCAAAAATATTTTTGTAAGATGCCGGGCGCACGAGATGAACAATGTTTGAAAAAGTTCCTTCAGCCCAGCCGAGTATTTACAGTTCTTATTATTCCAAGAACATTAAGGATATATACAGGTTTTTTCCATCATTACATTAACATCATTGCACCAATACATAAAAGTATGTATATCACAGGTCAGCGCGGTGAATAGCCTCACCCGCTCCTTCTAGCTCTCTCTCTCTCTCTCTCTCTAACCGTCGTCTCCAACGTATCTCTGCCGCAGTCTAAAAATAAACCAACGGTAAAAGTAAAAAACAAATCAGAGATCATCTGAACGAACACCACCTGTTTTTCTCAAGTTGTAAAGCGCGCGAGAACAGCAGCCGGAGCCAAACAATAAAAAAATCAGGCGACTTAGAAAGCACAACTCTGGGTCTCCTTTTCTTTCTAACTGGTACGTTCCAAGGGTGAACCTCTCGGAACAGGGCCGCAAAATTGGTGAAAATGAAAAATTCGCTTAAAAAGAAGCCTCTTAGTCGGAAAAATAGTAGTTGGAAAAATAGTAGCAAATAGTACAAACAGTAAATAAAGGTTATAGATAGAACTGGTCCTTCGAGAGTTGCCCACGAAGTTATTCCACGCTCTAGACTCAGTGACCAAATGCGAAACCAGATCGAGACCATCCGAATACTTTCTGCCCACACCGAACTGCTCGAGTTTGCTTGACGCCATGTCAGATTGCACCAACCCTTCTTACACGTGGAAGAATTACACCAGTTGACCGATGCCGCAATCGATCATTAAGTGACCTCGAATCGATACGATCGAAAGAACCGGTCCGCGGATGAATGGAACACCGGTGATCTTGAACCAAACCCTCTCGTCCTCCGTCCGCGTCGGTGACAGTTTCGTGTCTCTTCAATCAGAGTGAAATTGGATGCAATTTCCAAGACGACTTTGGATTACGACTTATATCTATATATATAATTCTCTTACGTGGCACGCAAAAAAGAAGTTATTTGTTATCGCGTTTTGGCAACACTGTACGATTGTTTGCTTATCACGAAGTCTCGCGCATCAATTGAATTTACATTGTTATCGTATGAAATTTTATTGAAAAAAAAAAAAAATTTAGTTGAGCTGTTGCAGTTTATAATAGAAATCAAAGAAAGCAGACTATCTTTTCAGGGCCATTTTAAAAACGATCCTTTTCAGGGTTAACAGTTATAGTTCATCAAGACGCTTGCACTACAACTTTCGGCAACAAACTCAATGAAAAAGTGTGGGTCGTTTGAGTGCTGGGAAAATATACACACAAACAACATGCTGGGTATTCAATTTCCAAAGCAACGCTCACATTTCGAGTCAAAATTTGCACAAAGTTTTCATTTGAATTCTGATTTTAGAGATACTGTATATATGTTTTCTGTAATACAGCAAATTTAGATTTGAAAAACATTTTTTTGGTAACATATTTTGTAAACAATCCCTTCTGCTAGGACACATGTCTTCATTGAGGCGAGCGAAGCGAGCATAGGTTCGCGCAGCGAACCAATGAGGATTGCGAAGCAATCCTCCGGGGGTTGGCGAGCGTTAGCGAGCAGGGGGCAGGCCCCCTAGTTGCTTATATTCGGGGGGGGGGGGGGAGGGGATAGCCAAAAGTGTGGATAGATGTGCTACGTATGGATAGATCAGCATAGCAACAAGTTGTTTCAACAACAACAGTTCTCGAAAAAATTCGCTATGGGTTGCTTGGGTTTGAACGCATTCGGCCAATCCCTGCTCCAAACACAAAACAAAATCAAGTTTAAAATGTAGTGAATAGGGTTAATGGCCCAAGGGTTATATTTGGCCAAACTGCGCCAAGCACAAGACATAATGTCAAGTAACTGTGAAAAGAAGGGATGGAGAAGATAGAGTAGAGAAAAGATTGCTGAGATTCCTGGGGTTGCGACCTCTATGTTTACCAGAGGCAGTAAAGTTAATCGATAACTCGGGACCTAAAGTTCGTGAAGCCCTTACACATCTATTGAAGATGTCCCTAGGATTTGAGCCCTCAGAGTGTATGTCCAAAACTATGTCCCAAGATAACATGAGCAACCAAATACATTTGTATTTAATGATGGTCTGTCATAAAACCTGGTACTGTCGTTTAATATAGTAATAGGGCCCTGATAATAGGTGCGTGAGTCCTGGTCTGTTATAAAACTTTGGAGGATATTAAGTATTTAGTTATCATATCAATTGTGTATTGAAACAAAGTAATCTAAAATTTATTGCTGAAATCGCTATTAATAAATTTATAACTGTAATAGAAAATAAATAACTGTAATAGAGTATAAATACACAGTACTAATTCCCAAATTCGGACGATCGAAATTGTCCAAAATCAGGACGTTTTGCTAACCAGCGTTTTTTTCACTCACTTTTTCCCATCCTTCCGACAATTTTTAAGGAACAAGGAGTTAAACCTGGACCTAATTGACGAAACAACGCAAAATAACGGACATGTTCAAAGTAAATACCCCACAGAAAAATGAGAAGATTTGCAAGTAAAATTTGTTGCATTGTATTAAAAAGTTTTATTTTCCTTTACAAAAAAATTATTCCGATTTATAGATCTGCTATTTTACTATTACAAACGCAAAATTCACTCAGGGGGAGGGGTTAGAGTAACGTTTTCTTGACAAAAAATGCAAGTAACTCGAAATCCGGTATGGCCGAGGTCCGGAGGATTCCGGATTATGGACCTTCTACTGAACATACAATACTTCATACATAGATGAATGTTATGAAACCAGTTATATATATGCAATATAAAGTAATAAATGAATATCTGTATCTTGCAAGAAAAAGATCCAATGTGTGTCCTTTTTTGTCTAGTGTTTTGGTAACATCTGGGTGTAGCAATTTTCATTGTTTTAGTTTTTAAATACAGCGTACAAAAATATTTTCTGTTTTGATTCTTTTATGATGTATTGACAATACATTGGCACTGTTCTAACTTTTTTGTCTTTATTTGTCAACATAACTTAAAATCAATGAATTCGGAGATTGGTTCTTTTCCTACCAAGGTACAGATATAATCTCAGATAAATAAATCTTATTAATAAAATAATTAACGTCTATAAATTTTAGATAAGAAGTTAAATGTTTTATTGAATACATTACTAGTAGGTGCTATTTCAATGTCAAATAAAAGTATTGATAAATCTATCACAATAAGTAATAAAAGTGTTACGATTAAGTAGTGTTATAGATAAAGTAATAAATGTGTGAATAGTATTTTAAAACGATACAAGATATTCTGAAACTGGTGTTTTAAGCAATGGTCTAACTTGTTCCTTCGTTGATTATCTGAATATATTTTAAGAGATGCTTAGCTTAGAGATGCTTATTGCTTCTAACGAATTATTTACGAATACAGTGAAAATTATACACAATGCTAAATTTAAATCATGCACTTTCAATTATGAAATACACATACAATGAAATCGTAATTCGGCATAACAAAAAGCAAAAATAACTCAAAATGTCTACATCGTAAAATATTTTATACACGTTAAATTTCACCCCATAAAACAGTGTGTAGTTTATTTTATGACAACCATTGTAGCATTATTCAACTAGGTATTGTTTCCAAGGAATTTTCAGTTTTTAGAGAGAGAGAAAGGACTTTGTCTACGAAAGATACCTTGAAAATAACTCTTTTGTTGGAAAATTGCCATTGGTCAAGGTATGTTTGCAAATAAAGAAAGACCAATTCAGTTGGAATGAAAGGATGTCTCAGTTTCTTACTTTTTGATTGGCATCTTCTGCTAAGAGCCTCAGGATTCCTGTCTTCCTCTTCTGTTCTTCTATTCTTTTAGAGTATGGCATGATGTGTGATGTTGAATTGCAAATATGGGACTCAATACCTGGCGAAAAAAATCAAGACAATTTAAGGCATTAATCAAGGCAGTTCTGTTGTGAAAATACATTTTGAACCTTGAAAACAACTTTATGCATACATTTGTTTATGTTGCAGAAATACGTAAAATAGTGTGTAAGATAATTCTCAAAATCATCGATTAAAAGTTTCTGCTTTGTAAAAGTATTCTAATATGAACAATGTATACAATATGTGCAATGAAGTGAGATTTTAGCATTTCCAAATTTACTTTCTTAAAAAGAAACAGATTTTATTTGTTTAATTAAAGGAGCAAGAACTATAAATATTAGATTAAAATTAGTAATAATCAGTTTAAAGATATACAGTGCATGGCAAAGTTTAAAGATATATATTGCATGGCAGAGTTAAAACATGCTGTTGTAATTGCTGAACAACTAAAAATTAAAACAAACGATACTGACAAAACAATAAATATGAAGCTTAGTAAATTAAACTCTAAAATTACTTAAGTGGAGAACATGGTTACCAATCTTCAAGCAAACAAAACAAGCAAGCACCTATTTAAGATCTTTTCAACACTACTATTTAAACATATCACACTCCGGCAAGAAAAGTGACACAAGTCAAAAAATAAAAATTTTGATGTTATGTCATTGAAAAATATGTATGAGATGCATCAGCGTGTTATATTACTATTCTATCTATATAAATAAGAATGGAGTGTTTGTTTGTACATTCAATATTTTCGACGCATTTCAAGTTTTCTATCCGTTTTGGACCCTTCTGATGCCGAATCCGCCTTTTTCTCGTTTGGTGTCTGTCTGTCTGTCTGTATGTTGTGCCCTATACACGTCCACGCGGTTTAAGATATTTTCATGGAAATTTGCATACAGTGAGTACTTATCTTGATTTAGTGAGTGGAATTGGTTGCGAAAGTCTGTCTGTCCGTCTTTCTGTTCTATGCTCGATTTTGTGTTTGTGTGTTTGTGTAGGCATCACATGAATTGTATTCCAGATATTTGATTGCATTGTATTTTATTTCATACATTATCTATTAATGTAGTGAATGCAATATTAAAATTTTTTTTATTGTTATATTTAGACGAGTTTCATGCTAAAACACCTGAGTAAGTATACTTAAATCAACCATAATTTGGTAGTTTTGGAAAAATTGGAATGTCTATTGAATATTACGATTAATTCGATTGCTTTACCAGTACTGCTGAAAAAGTAATTATTCTTCAAATTTTTTTTTTTTTTATGGAATTTCATCTCTGATACGTCATTTATTTCGAGTCTTATTTTTATTCTTTGCGCAATGAAAACGATTTCCGAATATTTGTGGGACAGACGATATTTTTCAATGAAACGAGAATGAACACGATCGCGCGAGCAGTGATATTTTTTCTGGTTCTTTCGCTCTGAATTAATTTCACATTTCTAAATTTTGTACACTTTTAGTTGTAAGTTGTGGCAACTGTGCGAGATCAAGAGATAAAATGGAATCACAAATTAATATCTTTAGAACAATTTTTTACGACATCTTTTATTTTGTTTTACTATGCTGTTTCCTGTTTTAAATATTTATTATTTTAATAAATGTGTTTTCCTTCTCATCACACCCAACAGCACCACAAAGTATTAGACTTGAAAATGTTAGGCAAGTCAGTATAAATGTTCAGTAAATTTTAAGTGTAGTTATGCCATTATTGAAAGAATAATGCCGTTATTTAAAGAATAATGCCGTTATTTAAAGAATAATGCCGTTATTTAAAGAATAATGCCGTTATTTAAAGAATAATGCCGTTATTTAAAGAATAATGTCGTTATTGAAATAATAATAATGTTTAAAAATCCAAACTAGAACTTTTTCCAACATTAAAAAATTCGTTGTAGTAATCACAGGAGAAGATTGCAAAATTTCACAATGTCGCATACCGGAGGCAAGAGTGCCACAGGTAAAAAAATATTGTTTTGTTGACTATGAGTGCGAGAGCACTCGCCGTAAATCGTAATTTTATTTAAT
Organism: Metellina segmentata; assembly: GCA_947359465.1. Classification (NCBI taxonomy): domain Eukaryota; kingdom Metazoa; phylum Arthropoda; class Arachnida; order Araneae; family Tetragnathidae; genus Metellina; species Metellina segmentata. The sequence goes on from OX375883.1 coordinate 70,780,063, forward strand.
TGAGTTGCACATGAAAACAACTTAAGAAAGGGAATTCCAAATCTTCCTAAAAATCGTCTTTTACAGTAGTAACCTTAGTATCACCTTTCGTCTTTTTGTAGCTTTGTCATACGGCAATTGTGCGATGTATGTGAAATGTATTACATGAATGGATATGCATGTGTAGCATTTGTGTCCAAAGTAAGTTGTAGAAAATATAAAGATGGCGAAAGGTGTTAAAATAAATTTTTACTCTACAAAAAACGTAAGTCATTATATATTTTGATTATCTCTTCAATCTAGAGTAAACGAATTCAAACCGAGTAAGGTCGGGTATTTTGCTAGTAGAATATAATAGAAGTTACCACTGTAAATACTTACCTAAAATTTAAAAGAGAAACTTATACTATTTCAATATAAGTTTTATAGTATCCTTTAAGTTGATGTTTCTCAATTGTTGCAATTTCGAATTGTATCACTTTTCTTGCAGGGGTGCGATACCTTAAAATACATATTACACGATCGGGCATAAATATTCTTTCCGGGTAAGTAAGAGAAGGAATGCGAAACCGAACGGGAAACCTTTTTTCCAGTCGTGTGTGGCCGTGTTTAATGTTTTGTGTTCTTATTTCCCTTCATCTTTGTTCTTTTTTTAGCATTTTATCAATCCATCTTATGTGCCCGCCATCGGAAATAAAAATAATTCCGAGTGGTATGATTGGGTCGCACAAACACAGTTCTAAAAACACAAATTTTGATCTGACCAAATAAATATAACACCATCAATTTTATATGACACTCCCTTGAAAGGGTATCATTGACCATAGTTTATGAATACATGTGAAAGAAATATGCAGTAATCTCGTAAAACCAAAGCCTCGAAATACTTTAAGGCCATTTAGGGAAATATTAAGGCTTTTTAATAAAAGGGTAAATATTTAGCTGATCAACAAAAATTGTGTCATCAATTTTTTATGACACATGACCTTAGACAGGCATCACTGACATGGTCTTCGAATTCAGATTAAATAAATATGGTGTTGTAAAAAATAAAGCTTTAAAAATGTTTTAAGGACTTTCAGAGCAAATATGAAGGTTTTTACGGGCTTTTAGAACACAAAAAAGTAAAATCAGGCCTCATCAAGTCTTTTTAACCCTCCCAATGATGTCGACGAGATATCTCGTCCATCAAGAGATGACCAGTTTTGCCAAAAACGAGATAACTCGTCACTAGCAAAATAAAGCTTAATAATGAGATATCAAGTCACCCAGATGCCGATTTTTCGCGAAGACCAGATCAGGTCAGTTTTCATCAAACAACGAGTTATCTCGTCCATCAAGATCTGATAATTATTTTACTGACGAGATATCTCGTCCACAAGATCTTACCAACTCTGCTAACGACGAAATACCTCGTCACCAAGATATTGCCGATTTTTTAATGATGATGAGATCAAGATGTCATCATTTTCTTCAATCGACGAGATATCTCGTCCATCAAAACCCGGATACTTTTACTCGTGTTCGAGACAACCACCAGGATGGTTGAGGCCCGCGGGAACCTTGGCATCCGATTACGATATACTCTTAAGCTGATACGATACATCGACCTGCCATGTCAGTGAGAACAACTTCAGCAAGCAAAGCAATTTTCGTTTCCTTACATGAGTTGGATAGAAGAGTGATTTCCGTCGACCCATACTCAGCGAGCGTCAGGTCTCCGGACAAGGGCTGACCACGGACACTGGGCCTGACCAGCTGGTACCTGCTGGTGTCCAGGCCCTTCTCTTGGCACACCATGTTGCGGAGCTCCGAGATCTTCACTCTGGGGGAGACTCGAACCACTGTCAGCTGGTTTCGGGGGAGGTGGACTTGTACACGGAATGTCGGCTGAAAGACAAATCAAAGTAGCTATCAATACACCAATAAGTTGAACTGTAAATATGATATAATTGACTGTGTTACGGTGAACTCTTAGCAGAATTACCCGCCGTGCTTGAGTTTAATTGGTTATAATTAATTGTGATATCACACAATCTTATTCCTTTGGGGATTTTGAATTTTTTAACCTCCTGTGCAGATTTAGGACAAATCGACCGTGATATATATATATATATATATATATATATATATATATATATATATATATATATATATATATATATATATATATATATATATATATATATATATATATATATATATATATATATAAATCTATATATATATATATATAAATATATATATAAATCTATATATATATATAAATCTATATATATATATATAAATATATATATATATATAAATATATATATATATATATATAAATATATATATATATATATAAATATATATATATATATAAATATATATATATATATATATAAATATATATATATATATATATATATATATATATATATAAATATATATATATAAATATATATATATATATATAAATATATATATATAAATATATATATATATATATATATATATATATATATATATATATATATATATATATATAAATAAATATATATATATAAATAAATAAATATATATATATAAATATATATATCATGTTATTTAGCCCCATTGGGAGGAAGTCCGACTTTGCTCGACATACATGACACATCCGTTTTACAGGAAGGTCCCTTTCATACATCCATTCACTCACATATATCGTAATTTAGATCCCAATCAGAGGCCGATAACCCCCCTGATCAGGTACCCCAGAGGTATTGATTTGGTATGGGAACATGGGGGACATTGTGACCACGACCTATTTAACGTGCCCCAGTCACCATTAGTGAACACGACGGTCTTTAGCCAGGTCGAAGTGCCGATCTCGCAATCATCAGAACTGTAGGCTCCGCCGAGGACAGAACCCACAACCCTTCTGATGCGAGCCCGACGCTCTACTGACTGAGCTATCGCGGCTCAGACATAAGTGTTCCAAATTCAATGTGAATTGGTCAAACAGTGATTGTAATGATACTCAATGGGTTGTTCCTATGGCGAGTCAAATCAAAGTAGCAATGAATACACCAATATATCTATAAGTTGAACTGTAAATATGATAATTGATTTTGTTGTGGTGAACTGACTTAGCAGAATTACCCGTCCTGCTTGAGTTTAATTGGTTATAATTGATTGTAACATCACACAATCTTCCTATTCCTATGGGGATTTTGAATTTTTTAACCTCCTATGCAGATTCAGGACAAATCGACCGAGACTGATTTTTTATAGTCTGTTCCCCGCAGGATTCAAAAGGCATAAGTGTACCAAATTTGATGTGAATTGGTCAAACAGTGATTGTAATGATACTCAATGTTTTGTTCCTATGGCGATTTCGAATTGTTTTTAGCCCTCTTTGCAGATCCAGGACAGTATCAAACGGAGTTAAAATATAGACGATGTTTCCTGCAGGATTTTAGGGAATGAATGTACCAAATTTGGTGTGGATCGGTCAAGAAGTATAGAAGACAAACAGACACCATTACATCTACAATATGCAGATTAATATAGATAAATTCCTTTGGATTATCACCATACGCAAATCTCAATACCAGTAAGTTTCCAACGAAAAATCTCAGTACACGTTTTCGATTTACTTTTTCGTTATTGGACGTTATGTGGAGGTAGGTAGCTAAATTACCGTCGCACTGGAGCAACACAACTGGCTATTAGCGACGTTCCGCGATCAATTCCGAAGGGATAGATTCGAGGACTGATTAGAATCAGTACTGTAACGTTCAATAAAAAAAACTATCGCAAGATATTTTCTGTACTGCAAATAAGGCTGTTGCAATAATAAAATACGATTAAGAAAGCAGGAAATGATATATTTTGGTAAATGTAACTACTCCCCTTACTAATCTTCAAACCAGGTATTTACCGGTATTGCAATACCGGCTTTTAAACCTAGTGTGATTACAGAAACAATACATTTTTTCAAAGACCTGTCCTTATTTCGAATGCGACCTCTACAAATGTGAAGCTATCAAAAGGTTAAAAATCAAACCACTTTGACGCTAATTAAAGCTGCATCTAAAAGCTCATTCAAAATGGCATGCCAATAACATTTAAAAAGCTTCAAACTAAGCCTTTTTTATACCTTTTCCTGAGACACTCTTCAAACAGTTCAAGGTTTGTGATAAGTTCACGGGAAAAGATCGAAACACGATTCGTAAATGTAACAATAAAGCATAACTAACCCATTTATGAAGCGTTGAGAATTTCATGGCTGAGCGTTTTCCGACCTTGGATGTCACGACTTGGCATTTTCCTCATTTGTGGCCATTGCTGCGAAGACCCAAGCATTGCCCATTATTATTAATCTGCAGAAAGCTAGTTGGAGGTATTTTGTGGAGTTGAAGGTTTGGGCTTTGATCTTATGGACTGAGTCAATGTTTCCGCGGTGATTTAACTGATGCAGGGGCATGAAAATCGTTCGTGAAAGATAGATGGATTTAATAGATGTAATTCTTCATGTCTCAGTTGTGTGTGTGTGTGTGTGTGTGTGATTCCGACAGTTAAATGCGTGTATTATTAAAGGATAAATTTTGTAAATAAGGATGAAGTGTGCGTAGGTAGTTGAATTTGCGTCGCATTGGGGCAACAACAGGTTATTGATGAAGGTAGGAGCATTGAGGGAATTGGATTGTTAATTCTGTTTATAAAAATTTCCTCTTTCTTCGGGGTTACGGTTGTTCGTTTGGAAGAGTATATGATTAGAAAGTGAGGGTTGTGAGTTCGATACTCAATCTAACTAGAGACCGTTATGTACATGTGGGGGGGGGGGACTAGTAAGCATTAAATCGTTTGTGGCCTCAAATATCCTCACGTTTGAATGGTGTAGAAGTGTGAAGAATATGCGTGTATCATTTAAAAAAAGAAAATAAATTGTTATTCTGTACTGTATGTAATACTTATATTCTGTAAGTAATACTTGCGAAAGCGTAGCAATTATAGACGCTTTTGGATTCATCCTCTAATAACCAAACGAAGGTGCGTTTTTTGCAATGTTTTTTAAAGATCCGTAAGTAATATAAGTTTTAACACTCAGTTTTTGCATCGCATCAATAATTTAAAACGTGTGAGTTAAAGCCCGATTAAAGCCTGGTGCACACATCCGGTTTTTCAACGTGAGACGCCGCTGCCGCAACGCAAGTGCGGTCTGAGATACATTAGATCCAATGGAGTAGTGCACACATGCCTCCAACGCCGCTGCAGCTTGCGTGCAATTTGTACCGCAGTTCCCCACGGCGCCGCTGCTCGCCGCACACGCTTCTCCGGTCTAAAGTAGCTTGTTTTAATAAATAAATGGAATACAAATAATAATTAATAATTGGTTGTATCCAGTAACGTCTATTTGGTGTGTTTCAAAAAATACTTTTTTTACACCAAGTAATAGAGATAAACGCGTTTTCTTCGATAGAATATTTATCGCAAAAGCGCGAAATGAGTACTTGCGTCATTTCACGGTTATGTGTGCATAGTTGGGCTTCGGTGCCGCAGCGGCGCCGCACGTTAAAAAACCGGATATGTGCACTTGGCTTTAAACGATTTTATTCGACGTTTTTATCAGGTTAATTAAAATTATAGATTTAGTGAATATGCGTGTATCATTCAAAAAAAAAAATTGTTATTTTGTACTGGATGTCCTTGCGAAAGCGTAGAAATCATAAACGCTTTTGGATTCATCCACCAATAGCCGAACGAAGGTGCGTTTTATACAATGTTTTATAAGCTCCGTAAGTAATACAAGTTTTAACACTGAGTTTTCGTATCGTATCAATAATTTAAAACGTGGGAAGCCGATTACTGCGACTAAAATGCAGATGAATATGTAAACAACTTCAATTGTAGAAGACCGTCCGACAATTCAAAATATCGGATAGCTTTTTTGGCGAATCCAATGATAACGGACGATTGTGTGTAAGGTACAAATAATAAAACAATATAAATTGTATGTGTTCAACATCCGATAGTTATCGGTGCATGTACAAACGCTCTTAAGGATTGGAGTGGACTAATGAAGAAATACTGGAGAGCTCGTAAGCTAATGGAGTGATTGTCGAATACTCGGCATTTGCAAACAAAATTTCTTGCGCTGTATGGTTAGTGCCTTACCTCAAATGGCCTGTTGGCCATCTTTGGTGCCCTCCTAGCCGAAGAGTCTAGGACGTCCTTCTTGGGCACAATGCAAATGGTGTTGGCGTCCAGAGATCCTATGGGTGTGCTAGGCTTGTAGTGTAAAGTGCTGCTCCCTTTGCCATCGTCCCCATAGACGTGGATGGTGTGGCCGGCTGGACTTATCTTCGTGGCTGATGCCGCTTGTACTAGTAGATCCATCATCGGTGTCCTGTGATAGATCGAGATTGTTTACAATCGTGTTCGTCACAAGATAGATGGTTTTACAATTGTGTTCACTACAACATAGGGATTTTGTGTTTGCTACAACATAGGGATTTTGTGTTTGCTACAACATAGATGGTTTTACAATTGTGTTCGCTACAACATAGACGATTTCACAACTGTGTTCGCTACAATATAGATGATATCTGTAAAATCTTGTTGAACTTCGTATCGTTATAGGATGTGGATCTTGGTAGGGCAACTTTATGGAATGCAGGAGAGGGATAAATCTTTTTTTCCTTAGATTTTTCTCTGCTTTTAAGAAGATTTTATTATTTTGTAATTATTTTTACGCTAAGCCTAAAACAGTGGATTTTATTTTCTAAGAATTTCTTCCTTGACGACATAAAAAGCGTCCCAAAAGCGTTGCCACAAACGTATTTATAATCAAAGAAGTACCAAATTAAGTTAATATTCACTAGCTGAACTAAAAATGGAACTTCTGATGAAATAGACAGAGCATGTGGGTGGAGTTACTGCCGTTAAGACCTAAGAAGGGTAACTCAAGTGGGATTACGAATCGACTTGGGCCGATTGGTTATCGAAGCGCAGACTAGTGCTTTTAATCACACTAGAAAACTTTAATCAATCAATAATATACTCTGCATTAGTTTTGCATAGCCTTTACCACAACCACCCAACATTTCTTCAAATAATCATCAACCTTCCAATGAAACAGACAGAGCATGTGGGTACATGTGCAGCACAGGAAATGTTCGTTTTGTTGATATCGGAGATATTTCGAATATATATATACACTACCCTACAATAATGGACCGGACAGCAAGATGTGATGATATAAGGGAAAGAATACATGCTTTAATAGGGGGATAGTCCCCCACGTGCTGCAATGACACTAGCAACCCTTCTGGGAATGCTTTCAACAACGTTTTGATACACAGCTATGGGTATTTGTGTCTATTCCTGCTGCAAGAATGTCGCCAGCTCAGCTGTAGATTTCGGGCGTGGTTCGTAACTTGTGTGTGTCCCATAAATGCTCTATGGGGTTTAGGTCGGGACACTGAGCAGGCCAGGGAAGACGCTTTACATCCATATCTTGATACCATTATTTGACAGAGGTTGCGACATGACATGGAGCGTTCGTTCTGGAAGTAACACTCGTCCATTCCATAAAATTGCCAGAGCGTAGGAAGAACATGATTGTCCAAAGCGCTCATGTAGGCGTCGGCGTTCAATTTACCTGGAACAACATGCAAAGGTTCCAGGCCATACCACGAAAAACACCCACGAAGAAATATGTATAGACATACATATACACGTACACATACACACATACATTATATATATTTGAAAATTTTTACTATATACTAGTATATTATATTTTTCAACATATTTGAATTATTTTTTATATTTTAATGCTAGCATGGCATCATCTTCATGAAGACAGTATAAACGAATGAGGTTGATGGCGGAGTGTTCACCTTCTCTCCACGGTGAGCCGGACCTTTCGCCCGTCCGGCAGTACGACGTCCAGGTCCATCCGGCCCTCGAGTAGCTCGTTGATGGCGCAGTCGTCGCCCGCACTGTGGTACGCGTTCGACATGAGGGGGCTCTTGGGCTGCTGCTGCTCCGACGCCTGCTGCTGGTGGTTGCACCGGCTGCACAAAGAGAAAGAACGCGGGACGTTAGAAACAAACAGGGAATGATCAGTAAACAAGACAAGCAAACAAAATGGTTTCAGATATGCGGGAATAGTTTTCGCATGAGTCTTCCGTAAGTAAAAGAACTGGATGACTCAATTTGCATAGTGAGTGCGTAGTTCATATGTTGAAAAAAGTCAACATAATTCCTCGTCAGTTCTCAGAGATGATTGGTAATTTGGTAATTTTAATTATCGTCGTACTAAAGCAACACATCGGACTATTGACGACGGTCCGGGATCAATCCCCTAAGTGAAAGATTCGAGGACAACACCACGTAATTTTGAATCATGGTCAGATGACGAAGCAACACCTGAGCTGGCACCCCACTCTCCATGTAATGTTTTGTATTGTTTCTTATGGTAGGTATTTTTAATTAACGTCACTCTGTGAGTAATATAGCGAACTATTGAAGACGGTTTGGAATCAAACCTAAGGGAAAGATCCGAGGACAAGACCACGGTCAGATAACGACATTATCAAGTGAAGTAGAACACAAATACAGTATATTATATCCTTCATTTGAGAAATAGGGACTGATCCCGGACCGTCGTCAAGAGCCCGTTGTGTTGCTCTAGTACGACGTTAATTAAAAAATTACCAATTACCTTTATTTGAGAAATATTTCCACTTATTCTTTTCGCCATTTTATAGGGCCGTCTTTAGACAGCTGCATGACTTAAAGAATATAATAAGGTCAATATTAAATTTAAAACGTATGTTAAACAGTGTGGACAAAAATGCTTTCTTTCCTCCAGGGAGTCGACCAACCGGTATAGTGGTTAAGGTGTTAGCCTCTAGATCGGAAGGTTCCTGGTTCGAATCCGGGTCCGGGCATGGATGTTTGTAAACGTATGGTGTAGAGGCGGCTGGTGCACCTTAAATCTGTCGTGGCCGAAAGTCCTCACGTTGGGTTGGCGTGGAAGTTTGGAGAGTGGGGTGCCAGCTCAGGTGTTGCTTCGTCATCTGACCGTGGTTCAAAATTACGAGGTGTTGTCCTCGGATCTTTCCCTTAAGGGACTGATCCCGGACCGTCGTCAATAGCCCGTTGTGTTGCTCTAGTTCGACGTTAACTAAAATTATTAATTACCAATCCTCCAGGGAAGACATATTTAAAAATAGCTTGCTACATGACAATAAAATATATTTTATAAATGTTTAAAATGAAATTTCTGTCTTTGAGTGCTGAAGTTTGGATAGTGAGGTGTCCAGCTCAGGTGTTAACCTCGTCATTTGACCATGGTTCAAATTACGAAGTGTAGTAATGGTACTGGTAATGGTAATTTTAGTTAACGTCGTACTAGAGCAACACAACGGGCTATTGACGACGGTCCGGGATCAGTCCCTTAAGGGAAAGATCCGAGGACAACACCTCGTAATTTTGAACCACGGTCAGATGACGAAGCAACACCTGAGCTGGCACCCCACTCTCCAAACTTCCACGCCAACCCAACGTGAGGACTTTCGGCCACGACAGATTTAAGGTGCACCAGCCGCCTCTACACCATACGTTTACAAACATCCATGCCCGGACCCGGATTCGAACCAGGAACCTTCCGATCTAGAGGCTAACACCTTAACCACTATACCGGCCCAACGGTACCGTCGAATCTTTCCCAAAAAGGATTGTTCCCGGACCGTCGTCAATAGCTCGTTGTGTTGCTCTAGTACGACGTTAATTAAAGGTTACCAAATTACTCTTTGATATTGATACCGTGTCGTCGCCAGTATCCCGTTGTGTTGCTTCAGCTCTAAGCTAAATCAACTACCTACCTACCTTATTTGATTTAAGCGTTTTGTTTGAGTTTGATAGAATCAGTTATCTGTCGGAGGTAGTTGAGTTTACGTCATGCTGAAGCAACAGAACGGCCTATAGACGAAGTTCCGGGATCAATCCCGAATGGAAAGATCCGTGGAAAACTCATAATTTTAAAGCATGGTTGGATGACGAGGTCAACACCTAAGCGATCTGTCAGTCGGAAAAATAAAACCTTCGTTTTGAAAATGTGATCAACATGCTACCAAACAATAGACCAATGTTACTCATAATCCATCTAAACTATCCGACTAATTTCCAGAAATCGCTTCGTTAATCATAAGGAAGCTGAATTAACTTCGCATTGAAGCAACACAGAAGGCTATTGGAGACGGCAAAGGATCAATCCCGAAGGGAAAGATCCGTTAATCATACGAGATCAGCAAATACAAATACAAAAACGTTACATGCAAGCCAAGAAACATCACGATTCGTCAATCCATCAGAGAAGCAAAATTTGTCGCCGTTAACCGAAGCTAATTTCCCCCCAAAACAAAAGTTACAGCAGTGCAATGCACGCTTTTGAACTCCGCTTTCATTCGGGATCTCATTGGCCGGAGACTTACGCATCACGAAGACTTCGGAGTTGAACCTGTTACACCGCTAATTTCTCACAATGTGCTGATTGTAATAGGATTAGAGTACGTTACGGTTTTTACGCACGGGATTCACACATTATTTTCAACCGGTAATCGGATTACGTTTAGAAATTGAAATGAATGACTTTCCTTGCGGTAAGTGAATCCGCTTAGGTAATTGGGGGTTGAATCGACGTCGTACTTTAGAAAACACAGCGGACTATTGGCGGCGGTCCGGGATTAATCTCGGAAGGAAAAATCCGAAGAAAACACTTAGCGTGGTGTGGAAGTTTGAAGTGCAAGCTCAGGTATTGACCTCGTTATTTAACTTTGCTTCAAAATTACGAGGCGTTATCTTTGGATCTTTCCTTTGGTATTGAACCTGGACCATCGCCAATAACCCGTTGTGTTTTCTCCGGTGCGTAGTTAAAGTGTATGTATACACTAGAAATCACGAAAATCAACCAGAATATCACACACAATATATTTTTTTATTAATAAAAATTATTTCCCAATTTCTTAGCTTTCAACTGAAGCCTAGATCTTGCAAATATTCGAAATAGTTTTCCAGTTACAATGGTTTTTGTTAGGTACTGTCACCATGAAAAGCCATGTTTCCAAAACTTTAATGCCGACCAACCGGTATAGTGGTTAAGGTGTTAGTCTCTAGATAGGAAGATTCCTGGTTCGAATCCGGGTCCGGGCATAGATGTTTGTAAGCGTATGGTGTAAAGACGGCTGGTGCACCTTAAATTTGTCGTGCCCGAACGTCCTCACGTTGGGTTGGTGTGGAAGTTTGGAGAGTGGGGTGCCAGCTCAGGTGTTGCTTCGTCATCTGACCGTGGTTCAAAATTACGAGGTGTTGTCCTCGGATCTTTCCCTTAAGGGACTGATCCCGGACCGTCGTCAATAGCCCGTTGTGTTGCTCTAGTAAGACGTTAACTAAAATTACCATTACCGAAGAACTGTGTTTTTACAATAGGTGAGGTAAGGTAATATTAATTAACTTCGTACTAGAGCAACACAAAGGGCTATTGAAGGTTACCTTAGGGAAAGAACCAAGGTAATGGTAATTTTAGTTAACGTCATACTAGAGCAACACAACGGGCTATTGACGACGGTCCGGTATCTGTCCCTAACAAAATGTTCTGTCAAAATCTCCTGTTCAAAATAACACCACGTAGTTTTGAACCACTGTCAGATGACGAGTTTTTGCGTCGTACTTTGGCTTCGAAAGGCTTTGTTCAAAACGTGATTACTTCACAATGAATTCACCTATTGTAACTTTTTTCATCATTATGATCTATATAATACAGTGGATGTTTTGAATTGCAATCCGAGTATTTAGTAAACAAATGGATTTTTAATTTATTTTTAAATGTTCAAATTCCTGAAAACATGTGGATTTTTTATACTTCCTTGATTAAAAAATTATATATAAAAAAAAAACTATTACCTGTAACAACTTGATGAAAGTTCAAAACACGAAAAACAATATTGGAAATAATTTCCAGTAGGAATCGTCTTTCTGAGTAAATTAGTATTTGAGATATCATGTTTAAAAAAACATGCTAATTTGCTAATTATATCTTAATTAGATAATTAATAATTCTCACAATCTCAATTTTCCTCCCTGAAATTATTTTAAGAATACACCAATTAACTATGGTAAAAAAATTTAATTTTTTAAAATCAAAATTATTCTAGTGAATACGTATAGACATTAATTAATTACATACCCACCAAAGAAAACACAACGAGTAATTTTGTACCACTTTCAGATGACGAGGTCGACACCTGAGATGGCACCCATTCTCTAAATCTGCTTAGGAAGAATGTGAAAGTTAAGACTCATTTACACTTGTCCGTGAATCCGAATTCTTTGAACAAATGAATGACGAGAACGATAAATTCAATCATTCAATTAAATCTATCAATAATTCCTCTTGTAGCTGAGCGGTGAGCTCATTCGACATTGGTTCAATTTATTAATTAATTATAAATTAACGCCCACTAAGGTTCAACTAGGATCCTCGTCAGTGCATGTATATTTGTACTGATTCGTGATACATTCTAAGCAGTAGATTCCAGTCAAATTAGCTCTAGTGTAGTAAAAAGGCACATAGAATAATACACTTCACCTTCTGAATGAGCAGTTTCACCCCCCCCCCCCAGAAGTTCGTGTGCCGACCAACTGGTATAGTGGTTAAGGTGTTAGCCTCTGGATCGGAAGGTTCCTGGTTCAAATCCGGGTCTGGACATGGATGTTTGTAAGCATATGGTGTAGAGGCGGCTGGTGCAACTTAAATCTGTCGTGGCCAAAAGTCCTCACGTTGGGTTTTTGTGGAAGTTTGGAGAGTGGGGTACCAGCTCAGGTGTTGCTTCGTCATTTGACCGTGGTTCAAAATTACGAGGTGTTGTCCTCGGATCTTTCCCTTAAGGGACTGATCCCGGACCGTCGTCAATAGCCCGTTGTGTTGTTCTAGTACGAGGTTAACTAAAATGATCATTACCCAGAAATACGTGCGTGAATAACTCCATTCCTTTTGTTCCCAAATATAGATTGAAACAAACTACACCTCACATTCATCAAAAATAAATTTGTAAACAAAAAGACTGTCGGCGGCATATATGGGGGCTGGTGCACATTAAACCTGCCGTGGCCCCAAATGTCATCACCTCGGAGTGACGTGGAAGTTTGGAGAGTGGGATGTGCCGGCTCAGGTGTTGACCCCGTCTTCTGACCGTGGTTAAAAATTACAAGGTGTTGTCCTAAGATCTCTCTTCTCGGAGATAATCCCGGACTGTCGCCAATAGCCCATTGTGTTGTTACCAGAGCGACGTTAATTAAAATTCCTACCTACTCCAATCAAGAAGTCAAACCTCCATTCGCTACAATTTAAGCACTGGGAGTAAAACAGTAAATAACAAAAAAAATTTTAATAGAATTTAATGTCATATTTAGTTTGCATAGAATGCTATAATTGGCATGTGTTGTTGTTGCTACTTCATTCATGATAGATAATTCCATACTTAGCTTGCCTTTAATCACGGAGTTATTACTATTCAATGTTAAAATAATTTCATAATTTATATTTAACCACGGAGTTATTACACTTTAATTTTAAGATAATTCCAAAATTTATATTTAACCACGGAGTTATTACACTTTAATTTTAAGATAATTCGATAATCTGTATTTAAAATTAATGCATTAACAATTTTTAAATGAAATTTAATGTCATATTTAGTTTGCATAGAATGTTATAATTGGCATGTGTTGTTGTTGCTACTTCATTCATGATAGATAATTCCATACTTAGCTTGCCTTTAATCACGGAGTTATTACTATTCAATGTTAAAATAATTTCATAATTTATATTTAACCACGGAGTTATTACACTTTAATTTTAAGATAATTTCATAATTTATATTTAACCACGGAGTTATTACACTTCAGTGTTAAAATAATTCCATAATTTATATTTAACCACGGAGTTATTACGCTTTAATTTTAAGATAATTCGATAATTTGCATTTAACTACGGAGTTATACTTTAATTTTCTGGATAATGCCTTTGTAAATCGCCAAATCTTCAGAGTCAATACCTCTTACCCTTCTTCCCTAAATATACTAATCTAAAGATAAATCCTGTTCATTTTGTTCCAGAAGAACTGAAACAAACTATTCACCATTCATCAAAAACACGACCCCAATCAAAAACCTCAACCACCGTCTCGTTACAACTCAATTAACATCCGACAACCATCCGTTAAAGACAGCACAGGCAATACTTCTTCCACGCATCACACCGTCCATATTGCCCCAAAATAAGTTTCGTTACCGACAAGAGCCACCGACAAGAAGATAACAGCAAAATACGGAAGTTCCAGAAGGCAACAGTCAGTTGTTATGTGAACCATGTCCGTATAACGTGCGATGGGTTTCACCACAGCCTGGAAAAAGTTGCCTAGAAATCAGCGGAAACAATGGAGCTCAGAGCCATCTTCTAAGCCTACAATATGTCGTCTTGAGGTTTCATTTTAATCTCCCGGTACAAAAAATGGTTTTGTGAAAGTGCCGAAACGCATACCACAGACCGCAGTGGATCAGACGTATGTCCGGATTATAAGTTCAAAAAGAAAAAGGCTTGGTATCATGTAAATGTGGACGCTTCGTGTAATTTTGGTAGTTATTCCATTATGTAGATACGGAAATGAGTTGGTGATTTGCATTTGTGGTAGAGCGGACTGCTAATTTTGTGAGATTTCGTATATGTGTCATTGTATTTGAAAACTAGTTAATTTTCAATGAAATTGCACAGCCGACGGTATTTTTTACGAACGATCTTACTAGCAATTCCTAGCACTAATGTTAGTTTTCGTTCCAATTTCCGAACAGGCGTTAGCACTTTTTTTTGTACCAACCAAACTGAATGAGAAAAGAAATATCCTGGAAAATAAACAATTGAAGAAAGGCACCCAATTGCAACCCAAAACATGTTATGATCCATTTTGGGCATGGTCGATCATGTTGTAGAAATTTTAATTTGACAACATATATAATTTTTTAACTTACATTTTTCATAAAGATCAGTTTTACGTTTTATATTAACATAATTTATACAAAAATAAAATTAAGTTGCATGCTAACTAACATTTTTTCGTCTTATAATTATTAATTGTATGCCTACTTTTGCTCAGAAATACTTAATGACACTTGGTTGTACATGAGGAGCATAATATATTTTTGAAATATTTTCTTTTAATTCCATGAACGAACTTTTTGTAATACGAATTAAGCTTACAGCATGTCGTTTTAAAGTTTCCTTTTAATCTCAAAATACAGCAAATGGTTTTTTTCCCCCAAAATTCATATATCAGATAGAAGTGGATCAGGTGTCTGGAGGAATTGTGAGTTCGAAGGGGAAAAGGCTTAGGTGTTATGTAAACGGTGGGTGCCTAATATTATAAAGAATATAAACAAAACTTTATAACATTGTTTTGTGTTTAATTAGTCGTTTTTTAGTTTCGACTTTGACTGCCATTTTTATTTAGGATTTTCATCTGTCACTCTAATGTTATTCAGGACCGTGAATTTGTGTTTATTTGTGAATATCAAATATATAATTTTAAAAAAATCAGGAGGACAAGAAAGCATTCAAAACAAAACAAATGCGTTTTCATAGATGTTTAGCATTTATGTTGAAATTTAGTCCTACTCTCCTGTTGGTTGTTTGACGATGTAACTCGTCCTTAGAAAATCCGACCAGATTTTGATGAACGAGATATTTCGTCAAAAGAAGAAAACTGATCAGATATTGATCTCGTTATTATGAAAGAATCGGCTATACTACTACCTTTATGACGAGTTATGACGTCATTAGCAAAATTGATCAGATTTGATGGACGAAATATTTCGCCAATACCAATTAAAGGGTTAACATCAGTAGCACGAGCATGAAAATATATTTTAAGATAAAAAAATAGTCTAAAATAGTCCAATGTTAAAGCTATGACATTATAATCTGCACAGAAAGTGAGTTGGAAGCATTTTCGGCTAATAAAAAACCTGTACAACCATGAATTGTGAAGATTAAAAAAATCCTGTAATCTTGTTTTTATTTATTTTTTATTTTTTAAAGCTTCTAGACTTAACTGTTATTTTTTAAGGTTTTAATCTTTCTTTTTAATACTGTTCATGCTTGTGAATTTGTGTTTATTTGTTAATACTCAACATAAAGTTTTAAAAAAAAAATCAGAAGTGTTCAAAACAATGTAAATGCAATTTAAAATTTTTGGAATTCATGTTCAAATTTTGTAGTGTTAATTACGTCAGTTGCACGGGCATGAAAAAATAACTCTGGAGTTCAAAATCGCTTAAAATAGTCCAACGATAAAACTGACGTTATCTGCATAAAAAATTAGCTGCAAGCTTTTCGGCACTCAAAACCCCTGTACAACTACGAATTGTGTTCAGTTAAAAAGCTTCACAACCCGAACAACTTAGCTTAATGGTTCAAAGGAAAAATTCCGTGAATTCCATAAAATCAAACCAAACCTCACAGCAGACGGTTAAAAAGCCATTAGACAAGCACAACGAACGAGTTAGAAAGTGTTTTCGGTCCCTGTGTAGCGATCATTAGATACAATTTAACTTCTACAACCATTTACGATATTCTTTTTCACAGTCGTTGAACGTTGACCACAAAAAAAAGCACTACAACTCCAACTGCTTCCATCAAAGACTGTTTACGAGGACAACAGACTCAAAAATTCCAAACCATCCGCCGTAATGGAAGTCTTAATCGTGGGAAAGACGCAATGTCATCGAATCTTCGAGCATTGACATATTCGAGTGCACTTCGCATTTCTCCTGAAGCCACGAAAAACGAATTTTGTCAGACTTTTCCGAGCGTAATTCTCTGGGATTAGAACGATTTCCGCCTCATTTCGTGCGGCGAGAATAAATCCGGTTTCTGCGCCATCTTGTGTCGGAATCGTCAACTAATCACCGACTTGTGGATTGCCGAGTTCCATTCCGTCTTGTTTGGAGTACGAGTCGTGCGGAACGAGAATACGAAATAAAGGCACAAATTTGGAATTCCACTTGTGTTATGTGTTTGGAATTTGCTATTAGACTTCGTTTTTAGGAAAAGATAAATGACTTTTCAGCGTGAGTGTTGTTTTGGAGATAAAAATAGAAAAGAAGACTGAAATAGCCTTCAGTTTGGCGATAAAAATACCGAGATAAAATTTTAAGCGTGTGGAAATGGGTGAACTTAGGGGCCGACTGGCCATTTGGAGCAAATGCACGATGGACTGATGTTAAAAAGACCCAAAGGGTTGTTGTATGGAATACAATTTTGACGAATTTTAAATTTCATCGAATGCTGTATACAATGCCGCACGTTTTACTTCCGACAACCAAATTTCAAAGATCTTTTTAGCAGTAGCACTTGAAATATTTTCATTCACTAGAGTAAACTCTCAGTCCAAAAACATGGAGACAAAGCACAAACTAACAAAATATCTCGAAACAGATTAAAAAGAAAAGATAAATGAACAGCAGCTAGTCTTAGGCTTTGAAGCCTTCCAATATCTTTGAAAAATGCCTCACGACAATTTGCTGGCAAACCCCAAGGTGGGTGGAGTCTCATTTCGTCACTAACTCCACACAGGACACAATTTGGACTACTGAAAATTTTGAACCTATGCAGGTGTTTGGCTAGTCTGTCATGTCCAGTTTCCAATCAGAAGACAGCAACAGCTTCTCGACGGGAACTAGTAGGAATTTTAGAAAGTGCATCCCTCCAAGCTTTATCTTTGATTTCTCCTGCCTGCCTAGCTTGGGAATTTTATTCCATTGTGTGTTTTATAATTCGTTTAATAGATGAATGCCAAATTTTAAAAATTAAAAATGAAATTCAAGTGCTTTAACGTTAAGCAAAGGACTGCATAGAAGTAGTCTTAACTGAATTTCAATATGGCTAGGTATGAAACAATCGATGTTGAACAAATGACTAAATAACTAAAGTTCAAGTTAAATAAATGGCGAAACAACTGAGTTTCAACGTGAAATGAATGGCTAAATAACCAAATTTCAAGGTTGAGCAAATGGCAGTTTTTAAGGAAATCAAAGTCGAATTTAGTTAACTCAACCAACTCAAAAACAAACAGAATAGATTTCCTGTTAATTTATGTATTTTTAAATGTATCGAGTGATATTAACTTTATAGATAGTTTCAAACAAATGTTTACACAATTAAAATTACTCAAGCCAAGTGACGTTAAGTTTTAGAAAACGTACAACAAACGCGTATCGCAGTAGAAATACAGCCATTACCTATATTTAGCTTGACAGAAAATATACCTCGTATAAAATATATAAATAAAATAAATGAAAAATTAAATTAAAATTTTCACTAAGAAAAATAAATAAATCATTGCTACAAAAAATAAATATTCGATACACGAGCACTAAATACACTCTCAATTACAGATCTTTGTTATCTGCAAAACAAATGATCAAAAATTACATCTAAAACATTTAGGATATCAATGGAATCGATTTACTGTTAATTTGTATATATTTTTAATGAATCGTCTAATAGATGCCTTATTGTTGTTGTATTAAAATGCTTACACAATTACAAATACACAATCCAAGTGGTGTCAAGTTTAGAATAAGAATCACGTATCGCAGCAGATATACAACCGCCACTTATATTTATATATAGCTCAACAGAAAAGGCCTTCCATAAAATCTATAAATAAATAATGTAATTAAAATAAAGAAAAAAAATCATTATCACATAAATGATTCGATTCATAAGTAGAAAATGTACTCTCTATTACAGATGGTTGTGATCTGCAAAAAGAATTATCAAAAACTATATCTCAGGCATCTAGGATATCAGTGGCCTTTTGAATACGTTATTGCACATACCCTTGAAGCTATAAAAGGATAAATCGTTAAGATGGGAAATATATTGTAATATCTTTGAATGCGCCACACCTTGTGATTATAATTTAATTCCCATGCCTTCCACGTACGGTAATGTTGTTCGGGTCTTCGACGATAGTAAAAACTGATGTTTACTGATCGATCACTATGTTATTGTGCACTTTCTCTTTTGAAAACAGTAATTATCGATTCATAAACGGAACTAATCAAAGTAATTTTGATTTCTTTGGATCAATAAAAGTGCGCTATGCAATATCGATGTCATCTTTAGGACTGCCACAGGCCAAAGCACTTGTGAAATAGTGGCATTAATAGCATGCATTTTTAAAGATGGTAGATAATAGTCTCCTCTTTGGCCCTGTTTTAGTTGCTCAGGAACCAAAATCGACTAAAGCACAAAATGTGCTAATTAAGGCCCTGTGCACATATCCGGTTTTTTGAACGTGTGGCGCCGCTGCGGCACCAAAGCCCAACTATGCACACATAACCGTAAAATGACGCAAGTACTCATTTCGCGCCATTTGCGATAAATATTCTGTCGAAGAAAACGTGCTTATTTCGCTTACTTGGTGTAAAAAAAAAGTATATTTTGATACAAAATAGACGTTACTGGATACAACCATTTATTAATTATTATTTATGTAAGAAAACAAGTTACTTCAGACTGGAGAAGCGTATGCAGCGCCGTGGGGAACTGCGGTACAAACTGCACGCAAGTTGGACGTGCATCATGTGTGCACTACTCCATTGGATCTAATGTATCTCAGATCGCACTTGCGTTGCGGCAGCGGCACCCCTCGTTGAGAAACCGGATGTGTGCACCGTGCCTAAGTGTGAAACAGACGCGGAAGATCTCACCAAGAAATTGAAATTCTAAAATTGAAAAATTAAATATTTTCTTGGTAAGGTTTTCATGACAACCTAGGAACCAGATTCCAATATTTTCTTTTTGTGGTTGCCACGACGTGGCGCCAAAAGGAAATTGGAGTACGCTAAAAAATTTTCTCCCTTAAGAAAAATCCGATTTTTTTTTTTCGTCCGCTATTAAGGGGGTCCGGGACACACTGAAATTTTTTTTTATTAATTAATTTAGAATTTTGAATTATTTTGTACTGATTACCCATCTAACTAATAAGCAAAATCACAACACAAAATTTTTCCAAAAGTTTTTTAAAAATTTTAAATTAAAATTTTTTGAAAAAAAGAGGGGTCATTTTAAATTGCTAAAAGTCAAAATATTCTTGATCAATTTTCAAAATTCTTACAGTAAATTATTCACAAATTTATAACCTTTAATTTTGATTCAGCAATTTAAAAAATATTAATTTAATAAAAAATATTTGAATGAAAATTTTTGAAAATTTTGAGGTACTGTTTTTTAAAATAGTCATATTTTTAAAAGTAAATATTTGTTTCAAATTTGCTGCATCAAAATTAAAGTATAATGTTTGAAAAAGATATATTCCAAATTTTAACCCTTAAACTTTATCGGTTTTCGACTTTTAGCAATTTGAATACAGGAAATCTTGAAAAAAAGTATCATGGAGAAAAACGCATTTAAAGTTTTAAAGACAGATATTGTTGCCATGACAACAACTGTCAAAAGTGTTAGATTTTCAAAACATGCACCACAAAAATTATTATATCTCTATTTCTAATTAAGATAGAAACATGATTTAGACGTCATTTTAAAAAGTAAAACACAGAGAATTTCTTAAAATAATAAAAAAAAATTTGAAAATGTGACGCTTTTTGTGTCTTGGACCCTTTTAATTTTAAAAAGGGACTAAATTTTCGTTAGCCGCAGGTAAATTTTCAAAAAAGTCAAAAATTTTAAAAATAGGTATTGAGACGAA
The DNA here is from genome assembly GCA_947359465.1 of Metellina segmentata. Classification (NCBI taxonomy): domain Eukaryota; kingdom Metazoa; phylum Arthropoda; class Arachnida; order Araneae; family Tetragnathidae; genus Metellina; species Metellina segmentata. Next base: position 70,800,846 of record OX375883.1, read on the forward strand.
TTTGCTTAAAAAACAATGTTGCCAAGGTTGAAAAACAGTAGCGAAAAGTCGTCTTTTAAGTCACCTGCGGAAGCCCTGCATCTTGATAACTAATTACGAATACAATCCAATCAAAATTCTGCTATAATGAATTAAATATTAAGAAATTATTTTGATCTCCGTCTGTACCCAAAATAAGTGTCACTTTTGACACTTGAATTTTGTTTCCAAAAAAGTTGTCACATTTGTAAACAAGAAGGAAAATGAAGAGACTTAATACTAAATTAAAAGGTTTATTTTTAACATATTATATATTAAGGCAGTATTTTTCCTTTAGTAATTTTGTAGACATGACATCCAGATGACATCACTTTACATTCGTACATGTTTGAAATGTTAATAAAATATATTCTACTTTTCCCTCGGAAATCTAAAAAGGAACCTTTTTCAATATTTTACTAGTTTTGCTTGCTATTAAAAAAGACCATAGGTTTTTGGGTTTACTTTGTATCGTTAACAAACGTTTTATTTAGTTCAGTTCACTTCAAAATTGAAGAAAGCTATTACTATTCGAAAAATACGAGCAAATGCGGCATAGTTTTGACAAAGGAAGTATGGAAGAATGTTTGATTTTTAAACATAGAATAAAATGGGCTTCAAAGAATTTGTACTTCTCGTTATCACTTAGCTATACGTGAAAATTATTTACTTATTCTTTTTATTTACTAGCTGAGCTCGTTTTCATTGGGAAAATGAGATTTTATAATTAAATCGAAAAGGATTTTCAAATGATTTCTGGGGTTTAAGTAGTCATTAAAAGAAAGAAAATTCAATACATTAATAGTATTGATTATTCTTCGACTACAAACTGTTATTATACTTAAAATTAAACAAAATATAGATAGCATAAAACCAAAGCTTATCATTATAAAAACTACAAATTTATCTTTGGAAGCAAAAATTAATCAAATTACAATGCTTTTTAAAAATAGAAAAATTACTTGTGGAGAAATTTTTCTTTCAAGTAAACGTACATAAAAAAAGCATAGATAAAAAAAAAACCCACCTCTTTTTTGTGAAAGGTGTAATATTTTATTTTAAGGATATAATTGAATAAAATTAGGTCAAAAGCGTTTAAAAATACAGTTTTCCCATATTTACAATAATTTCTTAACTATCATTCCATGTCTAACGGAAACAATATTGTAAACTCGAGTACGATAACTAACAGTACTATTAATTGTAGGGTGTTTTTAACTGCGATAATTATCACAAGAGACGCACAAGAAACCTTTCAGTTTCTGTTTGAACTGCCTTAAAACGTTGTTTATGAAGATAATTCTAAACATTTCCGTTGAAAAGGAAAAGTCCCCTTAAAAAAAGAGATTTTAGAATATAGAGCTAGTTTAGAACAATAAAACAATAAGTACTAGGAGGAAAAGTAGCAAACGATTTCAGACGATGAAATCGAGGAACTTCAAACACCGAGACATAACAATGGATGACTCTTCCAGGAAAAAGATGAAATATTTACCAGTTCCAAAGCGTTTAATTCTTGCCTATTTCACATCAAACTCATGGAATGTGTAATTTATTTTAAGACACTATGCACAGGGTTAAATCACCAAATGATAAATCATTAAAGCCGTTTTCCCTTTCAGTACTAACTCCAAACTTGCCAATATTTTTGCACTTACTAGTTAAGTTGTTCTCAAGACACCTACAATGCTCTTTGTTCCTTTACGAACAATCAATTTCGGTTTCAAAGAATTGTATTCTGTCATAAACAATGCAATTTAGAACCTAAATATACAATGGCAGTATACAACCACGTATTCTTCATGTGAAAATCGTTCCAAAACAATTGGTATTAAGTTATCAATTCAAGGAAGAATGGTAGACGGTTTTTGAGATGAAATCGTAGAATGTTGGAAGAGTCTAGTTGATGAACGTGTTAAAAATAATTTGTTTACATTGATGTTAAACATGTAATGACTTAAATCTCTCTCTGTTTCTTGAACCTTACCCTATTTCAAACAATACTATGTAACTAAATGTTTGGGCTTGAAAATATAAAATTAATTAAATAATTTTTAAAATACATTAAAGCATAAATGTTTGTATTATCAAGGGAAAAAACATAATTTTTCCACAGAGATTTGCTAAATTATTATCAACTATATTCTTACATCATAAAATGTTTAATTAATATTAATGTACTAAAATTATTAATGTAATGTATTTTGTGTGATTAACTTGATAGTTAAATTAAATTTAATTAATTAAAAGATTATATTTGATATTTCATGTGTAACAAAGTTTGATACACATGAATTCGCATGTTATTTCCCGTAACCAAATGAAGATAGTGACTGGTTCAATGAATAACGAAGCAGGAAACAAAATTTCATTAAAAATTAAATAAACATAATAAGGCTAATTAGTTTTCTAGAATAACGTCTATCTCAAGTATAAAGTCTTAACAATTTTTTCTAAACAATCTCAATCTTTGATCGCTGCAAAAGCTAACGATATTTTTAATCGCAGCGCGATTGAAAGAAAACGATAATTTAATTTGATCCATTGCCAGAATAATGCGATTCATTTTCAAGGTGGAACTCATGACACCACATGATAAAATTGCTTTGTTGTTTTCACAATTTCTCAAATTCCGCGCAATAAAACAATTCCATTTCGAATCCTGAACGAAAAAAAAACTACAAATCGTTAAAACAGAAAACAATTATAAATAAAAACCTATTAGTATTCCCTGAGTGGCAACAACGAAGATAAACACAGGAATTTATTACTCGGGAAACGGCAAAGACGTTGGAATTAGCCGCAGAAGACTGCGCGTTTGAGAAAACACGTATGTTAATTTAGGACAAACCCAGAATCGCAACATGTTTTTTGGCTGCCGGCCTTGCGGTCATGTGAAATCCGGAGATAGTGTCGACCATTAGAATGCAGCGTTTCACTAAACAGCGAGAATAACCTACGAGTTTTTGTTTTGACCTGGGGTAAGGAGCAACGAACAAGCATAATCGGGCTTACGAATTTTTGGTTTTTGTTTATCAAATGTCAAAAGGAAGTCGTATTTAAATAGTTGTAAACAAAAAAAGAAACCACTGTTGGTAAGCAGCACGAAATCAATTAAAAAAATAATTAAAAATAAAAACAAATCTTATATTCGAGTTAATGATGCGAAATAAATAATGTTGGTTAATAGTGCCAATCAAGATATTACTATTTAGAAGAATAAAATTAACGCTATATAACTTGGCCACAGAATTGCTTAAAATATTCAGATGGATGTTAAAACGAAACTATTGTTGGTAAACAAGAGCGAAATCAATTTGAAGAATAAATTAAAATAAAAACGAATAGTTTCTGCGAGTTCTGATCGGAATATTTGATTAAGTGCTAATTAAATGTCTAGGGATGTTGTTCATAAATTGTCAGTGTAGTAAAATCAAAAGAAAATTAAGCAGCTTTTAAAAACAGTTAAATAAAATGTAATTTGAAATAAATATTTTTGGCAAACAGAACACAAGAGTGTAAAAACTTTTTGATAAAAATAACGCCATTTTACGCTGTTAAAAGTGAACATTTAATAAACTTAATTGGATAACAAAAGGAAAATTTTTTTAAACAGTACAAATCAGAACGATGCAACAGAAAGAATAAAACTAACGTCATCCTTATGTTACCAAACGAGAACATTTAATAAACAGACTTCGTTAACAAAAGGAAAACGTTTATAAAAAGTATAAATCAGAATGCTGCAACAGAAAGAATAAAACTAACGCCATCTTATGTTGCCAAACGAGAAAATTTAATAAACATAATTCGTTGATAAAAGAACAAATTTTCCTTTTCACTTTAAGTCATTTTCTGCGAAGCTAAATATATAGGTGGCGTTAGTATTTTTCGAATGGACGGAAATGTTTTGCGTAATATGCACAACTGATCATTTGTTTATTAAATGTCGGGACACTTAAAGCACCAGTGTGCAAAGATAAAAAAATAAAAATACGAATTGTGTAAAAAATATAATTAGATAGATGTAATACGACAATTGTTGGTAACAGAATGAATCAATTTGAAGAATGAACTAAAAATAAAAATGAAAGTGATATCCGAGTTCTGATTGAATATCTAATTATTCGTTTTAATATGTCAAGTAGGTGTTCAGAAGGTTAGTCAGTGTATAAAAGGCAAAACATAATTAAACACTTTTTTAGATATTTAAATAGTATATGATACGAAATAAATATTGTTGATGATTAGTGCCAATCAGAAAGTTACAACTTAAAGAATAAAATTAACAGTATCTCATTGGCCAAACGAATTGTTTAAATCATTTAGTTTGATCGATTTTTATTAAAATATAGTCAATGAATATCGATATTCATAATTTTTTCGAATGTTAATTTCATGATTGTGTTATTTGGTAAACATTTTCTTAAAAACCTTACGTGGACTTTTTTTGGGGTTTAAAAAAGTAAGATACTTAAAATTCTCAGAGCGCTAGAAAGATTATTTCAGAAAGTATGAATTGAATTCTGGCAAACTAATTTAACATTTGTTTGCAGTTTGTGCTAATTTTACACCAATGCTCCAAATTTTTCATAATCCAGAAACGGCAGAACAAAATTATTTGAAACTTGGTGCCCGAAGTCAAATTTTGTTATAAATTCGAAATTGGTGTCAAAATTGGGTGTTCCCTTACGAAAAAATATTAGAGTTCCATAGAATTCTATACAACTTCTATAGAGAGAAACAAAATTTTGTTTCAATAAGAAAACATTCTATAGAATTTTATGGAGATTTTTATAGAGAAACCGAGCTCTGATTAGATAGAAATATATTTCTGCAATACAAATGTATTTCGATAGAATTCTATAGGGAAGTTCTACGGAAAAGTAAAAACGTGAAACAAAAGAAATGAGCTCCTATTCTAGAGGTTTTAACAGACATTCTAGAATAGAGATTTCTATACTTTCTATAGAGGTTACTTTATAGAGCTAATAGAAAAACATGAAATAATTCTATATAATTATATAGAATTCTTGTAAGAACTTATAGAATTCTATAGCATATATTCTATAGCTTTATAGAATTCTATAGCAATTTTTTCATTAGGGTTGTCATTAGAAATTACGAAATCTACACGCAGTTTGATATGAAGACGATACCTCATGAATTATTCTACAGTGGAAACGACGTGCGATTGAACTGAAACGGTTGGATTTTTTCTTCACAGCTATACATGAATAGCATGAACCACGAATGAAGAATTTCAACATAATCAAATGTGGATACTTATGAAGAATACGCAAACAGAACTTGAATTCGTAAATCATCGACGCTCAAATGGGGCTTATAGCTTCTGACGTGGGATTTTTTATGACGCAAAAAGTTAATGAAGACGATACCTTATGAATGATATTTTTGAATTATTCTACAGTGGAAACGACGTGCGATGGAACTGAAATGGTTCAATTTTTTCTTCGCAGCTGTACATCAATAGCATGAATCGCGAATGAAGAATTCCAACATAATCAAATGTGGATATTTATGAAGAATACGCAAACAGAACTTGAATTCGTAAATCAACGACGCGCAAATGGGGCTTATAGTTTCTGACGCGTGATATTTTTATGACGCAAAAAGTTAAGTCCTTATTTGGATCTTGTGTTAGCTCACAGGCTTGTCGTTACGCTTCCGTCTACACCAGCTGTTCAATCTGTATTGGTCCCATTCTGTCAACTCCAGTCACAAAATCCTCTGGATAAATAACTGTTGCCACCATGTCGGACTAAGAACTGTTAACACATCGAACAATATTCCGTTGTTAGGTGGACAGAGAAATTTCCATGTGTTTTTCTCCTATGTAAAGTTCGAAAAAAAGTTGGTTAATTGAAAATATATTAAAAATGATATTCTAACAAAACAATCAACTGTATGTTACCAACATTTCATGATAAAAAAAAAAACTGTGAATATTATAAGACGAAACTTCATTGTTCGATGAGCAGACAATTTTTGACTTCATTTTTTTATTTCAATGAATCTGGGTAGGGCTTGATGTAATGAGATTCGGAAAATCGTATGATTTTGGTTCATTAAAAAGAGCGTTGACTACAGTGAAATTTCGTGGCATGTAAAGTTGTGTGAGAGCCATCTACATTAGGAGACGATCAGAATACTTTCTTTTGTCCAAGTCGAGGAAAATAGGTTTCCGACCTTGAGAAAAGGGTACTTAGTTCGAAACCGGGAAAAGAAAATCGTAGTCAACAGAGTAATTTATCGCCACTTAGAATATATGTCTACGAAAATGAAGACTTTCAAGAACAGATTACATGTCCAGTTAAATCATAATTTATGTGGCAAAGCTGGTAAAATGGTAGACCCAACAAAAGGTGGCACGGAGAATTTGAAGCACAAGAGGCTTAGAACACGCTCTTTTAATGTCAAGAGGTCAAGAACGAACTCATAAAATTAATGTCTATATTTCAATTTGCATGTAGTTTCCGGTGCGATTTTGTTATGGATGGGCATAAGAGTTGGAAGATTTTTCAACATCGAATCAACGAACGTGCTTTGACTTTTTTAATAAGACATCTGAATGAAAATATGAATAATGACCAATAACTTCATTAACAAAACTGTTTTACGTTAGCTGTGTCTATTTTAAAGCGTGGCATTTGTTAAGGCAAGGACGTCGTGTTAAAACAGGTACTGCGTGATGTATGCAAAACACGAGGAAACTTTTATTGAAAATATGTAACTTTCTTATTCTATCTAGAATATTCCGATAATTGATGATGATGGAATTCGATTAACAACGATCAACAAATTAATATCGTAAGAAGTGGAGGGAATTATGTGAAAATTTTCAAAACTAAATTTCATTAACATTTGTCCACACTGATTTGAATTAAATAGTTCCATTCCACTTCATCCAATTCCACACCAATTTCATTTTCACTATCCAATGTTTAAAATATGATTAAAAAAGCAATATAAATTTTAGTTTGTAGTGTCAGTGAAGATATACTAAATGTACAATACCTAAAAATATTGCAAAATCATTTGCATACATTTTACAAAGAAATGTGAAAAGCAATTAAAAGTGAGAATTCTGACAGTTCGTAATGATATGATGAATTTGACATTTCAATGACAAGAAAAGTGACTATGACCTACTAGTTTCGTTTTAGTTCAATGATACAGCCTGGCTATCAAAGCTAATATTTTGGAAACCATTCTACTCCAAATAAGGATAAAAATTAACGATAGTTTCCTCAGACTTTGATTTTAATCACATTCGGCAAATTAATTGCATATTTTACTAATCACAGATGCATAAATATCCTTCTTTGAATCATTAATTTCTTGTAGCTTTCATTTTCTAATTGCTTACGAGGTTTTGAGTAAAAAGTATTTCAAAGCAAATTTTACTCTTGAATTAAGAATGTCCTATTCCTACTACACGTCACGTTCCGTCACGCTCTTATTGAATTCTAACAAATCTATTTTTCAACTTATGATAGTGTATCTGTGGATTTAATAAGTCAATATATTCATGTATTCCATAAAGAAATACTAGATTATTCATTTAAGTTGACTTCGTAGAAATTAAACTTTCTTAGTGCTTTGTCGAAATTTTGCTCGTTCTGTATCGTCGTACTCAGGAACTGTCTGAAATTAACCCAATTAAAATTGATCTCCGTTAGTTTTTTTATCTGAATGTATTTAAAAAGTATCAAACATAATAAAACAACGTTCAAATTATTAGAATTGTCATATCCGTTAAGTAGGGAAATTTAAAACATTCTGTATTTGTCCCATTTCGCCACATGAAATGTCCCAAATATGCTAATTTCATCATGCAAATGATGATTTGATTAAAACGAATTGAGTTGTATACATACGATACGCAAATAATATGATTCGGTTCAAATCGTCAGGTGGTACTGATAGATTACTGATTTCGGCAAACCAATCATGCTAATGAAATGTGTCATTTATTTTTCATTTTGCGGATATAGATTTTAATTTCAATATAGATCAACTTATTCGTAATCCGATTAGCAGCGAAAGTCTTTTTACCCTTGTGTGTGTTTAAAATACAAAATTAAAATACCTAAATCATATTCTCAGAAGCTTTTACGGAAGTAAAAATCCAGTCTAGTTTGCAATAACTCGAAAACTTTCCAAACAAATTTTCCTATCCTGCTTAGTTTCAAAATGCACAATTATATTCCATGCAAACGTGTCGTTTAAAGAAAACCAAAGTCGACCAAGAAAAACGTCGTTATTTTCTTGGTCAAAGGTAGCACGATAGGTAGAACTTGCAATCCTCAGAGTAGCAACCAAAGAGTTGCAAATTATAAACTCCATCGAATCTAAAACCGTCGTGTACACGGGGACTGGAGCACGTTAAATTTGTCGTGGCATCAAATGTCCTAAGATGGATATAATGTGGCAGTTCGGAGAGTGGGGTGCCAATTCTCACGTTGACCTCGTCATCTGACCGGGATTCAAAATGACGAGGTGCTGTCCTCGGATCTTTCCCTCGGCCATTGATTTTCAGGGTGTCGCAAAAAAAAAAAATGCTGCGACACTTTGATTGTTCATAAAGTGTTTAACAAATATCGTACAGTTTGCTTTCAATGTCTATAATGTCATTAACGTATTTTTTGTGTACTACATTTTTTCCCAATTAAATCGCTTTAAGTACCATGGGCACTATTCTTTGGAATTCTTACTTCACGAACAGCCTGGAGAAGCTATGTTCTCGGCTGTAGACTGTAACATTCTAAACATGGCTTCTCTGATCAAACCTACATAAAGCAGACATATTCAAGAATTCCCTAATAGAGATCATAAAACTCTTTTCAAGATTTCAACTGTCCATAATTAACCCTAGAAGTACTATAACAGCACTCCATTTGACATTACATCGGTCTTAAAGTTCTGGGCACTTGAAATAAACCCTATACACCTGACGTTACTCTGACATTACAATCTCCTAAATCTCAAGCCTCTTGAGAACACTCAAAATTCCACCGACGGATGGGTTTCAGCTGAAAGACGCTGAAAATTGCCAGAGATCATTGAGAACTGAGAGAGTGAGGACACGCTCGCTAACCTCTGTCGAACCTTTCTTGTCCCAAAATATCTGTAGTTTTGCTGTATATATCTGTAAAGCTGTAGGATGTTAGATTAAATTTAATAAGAGTATAAATTTATTAAGAATATTAGTTAAGAATCAGAGATATTCTTTGGTAGAAGTCACAGCTAGACCTGTTATTGTGAAGTCACTATCAGTAACACACATTCCCAACATCCAGTAGAACGTTTACATAAACTTTCTTTCTTCGAAATTTAATCTGGACTGGGTTATTTCCCAACCGTTAAATCTGTAACAAAACTAACGTTTTACCAGCATGTGGCAGAAAAGTGAAACTTCCCTTTCAAAATTTTTTAACGAGTTCCATTGAATTCTATAAATTTCAATAAAGAAACGAAATTTCGTTTCTATACAAAAAAATTCAATACAATTTAATAGATTTCTACAGAAAAAACGGCCTCTGTGATTCTATGGTATGTATATGTATTTCTGTAGAATTCTATAAAGAAGTAAAGTCGTGAAACAAAACAAACAAGTTTTTATAGAGACATTTTGTAGAGACAGAGACATTTTGTAGAGATTTCTATAGACTTTCTCTATACAGGTTACTTTATACAACTCTATGTAGCAGAAAAATGAAACTTCCACTACGAACAAATTTTAGAGATTGAACACATTTTGAATTTTAGAGATTGAACACGTTTTGAATTTTAGAGATTGAACACATTTTGAATTTTAGAGATTGAACAAATTTTGAATTTTAGAGATTGAACAAATTTGAATTTTAGAGATTGAAATTTTTTTAAAGATTTAGAATCTTAATAGATTTCTAAAATTTTAGAAAGTCTATAGAGATGTCTGCAAATGTTCTATAGATATTTCTATACACTTTATCTCTATAAAGGTTACTTTAAAGAGATTATACTAAAACAGGCTATAATTCTTTCGGATTCTATAGACCACCTTCTATAGAAAGTTTTATAGAATTTTGTAGAAAAAGGGTCGAGTTGTAACAATGAATCTCCAAAAGTTTTTCGTCAATTCAGTTAGCCGTGTCGAAGAGCTCAGCCTCAATACGACGAGGAAGTTTGCACACCGATCCATCCCGAGAAAGAAACAAACAAAACCTGGCAACAGTTCCGATCAGTGACAAATACGAAGTCATTTTCGGTCCTCAAACGAGAATAATGACAACAAGAGAAAGAAAAGCTCCAGTTTACGCCAAGAAACAAAGGACCCTATATCTGATGGGAAAACGATATTTGTATCTAAACTAGCCATGCGTTTTATATAGGCTACTTGCAGCTACGAATAATGAGCACGCTGGCTGATGAAGAATACGACGCCTCGTTAACAAAACAAATCGTTATCGTTTGCTTTTTATTTTCCAGAAAGAACATTAGGAGGTGTTACTAAGAAACGACGTCACCCCTTGCTTTCAAGAGCTTCACACGAGAAGCAATGAGTGCCGGCATTTTGAAGTGTTCTTCTAGTTTGTGTGCGAGAGGGTTGCGGTTACGATCATACACCTTTTAGGTCAAATTCCTTTGGAATTTTAAAGCTAGGAAGAAGGCCTTGCAGATGACCTGACCTATTCGTTCTTTTTCTTTTGAAAATGCGCATTCTTTTAAGTAAATGTGTGCTTGCTCTTTCGATTATTTTAATCAAAGCAATGCTGTTGGTTTGGTTGTAAGATTAATCGATTGGTGAAGGGCGTGATTTGAGTTGACAATGAATCGTTCGGTTGCATCATTTCGATATATATATATATATATATATATATATATATATATATATATATATATATATATATTGATTTTTTTTCCCGTTTACCTTGAAATATATACTTTCTCCTGCAATGGGAGCATTCTCATTACGAGGCGTTATCTCACGTTTAATCTCAATTCGCGTTTAAAACAATTTTTAAAATGGCGATTTGTGATTATTCGAAGAAATCTTAGTGGAACATTGTTATTGCATACTAGCAGAATTACCCGGCATTGATCGGGTTGAATTAATTAAATGTTGATTGAAAAAACGATCAGGTTAATCACTTCTCTTTCATAAAAGAATACAAGCATCATTTAAGTATACAAAAAAAAGTGATTTTTTAACACTGTTTTAGCTATTAGTTTGTACAATTTACTTAGGACGCAAATATGTATCCGTGATATATCCATCTATATAATCCATTTCACATTCATCTCACTTTTGCTGTAAGACAAACGACAAAAGTTTTTTCGAAAGTGACTACTACAAAAGTCTCCTTCTAAAAATGGTGGGAATTCTCTGTGTTTCGAATGCTTTATCACACTTAGAACGATTTTTAATACCACTTGGAACTTTTTTTAGCTTACTTGGAAGCTCTCTAATAAATTGAATTGTTTCTCAACAGAAAAAAAATTTGGCAATTTAAACTTTTTTAGATGCTTCAAACTTAGAACTATTTTTAATACAATTAGAAATCATTCTTAATATACTGAGAGCATTTTTAGTATAGTGGAACGTTCTTTAGACTGGTTCTTAATTCTCACCGATTATTGTTATAAGTATAACATTATTGGTAAGAACATTTTTAGTACACTTAAAACATACTCTATACTTAGAACGCTACCCTTTCTAATGTTTCTGATTAATCAATTACAATTTTAATCAATTACAAATCAAATCAATTATGAAGTGGTGGTTTGTTGATTTTCAGTCAGATGCTTGGTAATTGATAAGTCCGTTCCGTTCCTTACAACGCTCTTAGCGTATCTAGGATATTCCGAGAACATTTAGAATGTTTTGAAGAATTGTGAAAATATAGACTTATTGTCTTGTTCTCAACATCAGCCTGCCAGATGCTACTGATAGGTCCCAGGAGATTAAAAAATTTTTTTTACACTGGAATGGAAATGAAATTATTTTAATTTTAAAAAATTCAAAATATTTACAGGAATAGTACCTATAACTATCTTGGGGGTTGTCTCGACGAGGTGTTTCATAAAGTTTCTGGCATCTCTGGCAAAACGGACCAGATCTTGAGGGAAGAGATGTCTCATCATTAAAAAAACTGACCAGATCATGACATCGTAATCATCAAAAAGTCGGTAATATCTTCATGACGAAATAGATCGCCATTAGGAAAATTAGACAGATCCTGGACGAAATATCTCATCGAAACCAATTGGAGGGTGAATTTAGGTGCTTCTACTGCTGACATCTCCAACGGGACACAGTTGATTGCTTATTGCCAACAACCGGACTGTCTCAGATAGCCCGCTGTATAATGCTCCAGTGCGACACAAATTCAAATAACCCACCCCAAAAGGAGTTTTGCCTCTCATCAGTTCCTTTCTCACTAAGAACACCTTCTTGAAACTAATACATGTGATCCGCTTTCTTCACAACTCGGTCCACAGCACTCCCCCTACCTTATGGAAACAAGCACATGGTGCACACATCCGATTTTACACGTCCACGCGGTTTAATATATTTTCATGAAACTTTTCAAAATATAAGTGACTGAACTGGGTTGCGTAAGTCTGTCCGTCTTTCTGTTCTATGTTTGATTTTATGTTTGTATAGGCATCACATGAATTTAATTCCAGATATTTGATTGCAATATGTTTTGTTTTATCTTTATCTACCTATCTCTCTCTCTCTCTGTATATATATATATATATATATATATATATATATATATATATATATATATATATATATATATATATATATATATATATATATATATATATATAAAATTTAAATGCCACTCACTCATCACTGTATCTCAAAAAATAAAAGTCCTAGGAAGCTAAAATTTTGCAGGGTGATTATTCTTATACCGTAGGAATGCACCAACAAAGGATTTTGAAAAATTCGAATCCTAAGGCCCGGGGCACACATCTGGTTTTTCAACGTGCGGCACCGAAGCCCAACTATGCACACATAATCGTGAAGTGAAATGACGCAAGTACTCATTTCGCACCATTTGCGATGGATATTCTATCGAAGAAAACGTGTTTATTTCGCTTACTTGGTGTAAAAAAAGTATATTTTGAAACAAAATAGACGTTACTGGATACAACCATTTATTAATTATTATTTATATTCCATTTATTTATGAAAACAAGGTACTTCAGAACGGAGACTCATGTGCGGAGAGCTGCTGCGCCGTGGGAAACTGCGGTGCAAATCGCACGCAAGTTGGACGAGCGTCGCCAGAGGCATGTGTGCACCGAGTGTTTGCCCCTTTACACACAACCGATTTTTCAACGTGCGGCGCCGCTGCAGCAACGCAAGTGCGGTCTGAGATACATTAGATCCAATGGAGTAGTGCACACATGCCTCCGGCGCCGCTGCGGCGACGCACGTCCAACTTGCGTGCAATTCGTACCGCAGTTCCCCATGGCACCACAGCTCGCCGCATACGCTTCTCCAGTCTGAAGTACCTTGTTTTCATAAATAAATGGAATATAAATAATAATTAATAAATTATTGTATCCAGTAATGTCTATTTTGTTTCAAAATATACTTGTTTTCACTAAGTAAGCAAAATAAACACGTTTTCTTCGATAGAATATTTATCGCAAATGGCGCGAAATGAGTACTTGCGTCAATTCACGGTTATGTGTGCTAATGGTTTCAATAATGTGCCTTTTATTTAAAAACTGCTTTTTAATAGGGTCTATTATTCATTATATAGTTGGGCTTCGGTGCCGCAGCGGCACCGCACGTTGAAAAACCGGATGTGTGCACCGGGCCTTATTCTTCAAAATCACGTTCAACCACCGCTGAGCAGTCTATTTCTGGACCAGTGTATCAGCCTCAGCTTCCTCTTCCAATACCCAAACCCGATCACCAATCTAAATCTTCAATGGACGAATCAATCCACCGATTCAAGACACGATAGCCAACCAGATCGTCATCAAGTGCCACATTCGCGTCCAAATCTGAGCAATCTCCCAAGAGTGGGTTATTGTGGTACGTCTCGCTGAATAACGCATGAACGGAGATTCTGTTCTTCCGAATATTCCCACACAGGCAGAACAGTGACCTATCAGAATCGCCAACCTTCCATGCAGCCAGAGATCCTTAATGACTTTGGATCTCCTGCCTGTGATTTCCGGAAAGGAGTCTTGTTAAAATATTTCCGATGTTACTTCATTTGCATGTCGTTAGGATGGCATGGAGTGGTGGATTTTAAGGTTGATGAGGAGTCGGGAAAACAAAGAACTGTGGGTGATGGCGTTGCTTTTGGGGTAAATTGCAATGTTTGTGGAACTAACAAGTTTGGTGATTCAAAGCAGGCCCGACCGATCTAAATTATTCTGCGGTCCACTTTTAAGTGGTACGATTTGCCGGCGAGCGCACATTAAATATAGAAACATCTCTATATCACGCTTTCGATTATATCGCTCTTTTGCATTTGTCCACCTATGTGTCCCGACTTGTTAAAATTTCCGATGGATATAGGAGTGTAACTTCATTTGTATGCCGTTAGGATGACACGGAGTGGTGGATTTTAAGGTTGGTGAAGTGTTTGGAAAACAAAGAAGTCGGGGGCTGAGTGATGCCGTTGCTTTTGGGGTAAATTGTAATGCCCGTGGAAATAAGAGGATTGATGGATCAAAGCAGGCCGGACCAATCTAAACTATCCTGCGATCCACTTTCACGTGGGACTTATTTTTGGCTCTTTTGTTTTCCCGAGCCTCTTTTTATGAGGTTCGGGTGAACAAAAAAAAGTCGATGACTTTGGGTGATGGCGTTACTTTCGGGGTAAATTACAATGTTTGTGGAACTATCTGGTTTAATGGATCAAAATAGGTCTGTCCAATCTAAACTGTTCTACGGTTCACTTTCACGTGGTACAATTTTCCGGCGAGCAGCATATAACATACAGTAGCCTCACGCTATATCGTGCATTCGATTACATCGCTCTTTTGAACTTGTCCCCGGATCAATTTATTTGTGGAACAGAACACCAATGTTTTTATTCTCTCCTCCCCGAACCGAACGAGAAGTTGTCTATCAGCTGTTTCCAAGGGCTCATTATCGTGCTCTCTTCTGCGCAAGTTTGAAAATGCTATCGTCTGTTTCTGTTAAGAAGCGAGAGGGTCATCATTCTGTTGTCCGTTTGGATATGTGGACCGTTTTCGTTTCTTGTTTGAAAACAAATTTAATGTATCGCTCTTAGATTTTATTTGACTTTATACAGCTGACCTAAGTTGATAAACTTGTTAAAATTTCCCATGGGTGTTGGACAAGTTGCTTCATATTTGCATGTTGTTAGGATGGCATGGTGAATTTTATAGTTAATGTGTCGGGAAAACAAAGAAGTTGAGGACTGGGTGATAGCGTGTTGCTTTGTGGGTAAATTATAATGTTTGTGGAAGCAGGGCTGGTCAATCCGAATTGTACTGAGGGCCACTCTTAAGTACAAGTTTCCAGTGGACCGCATATAAATTACAGTAATCCCTAGATGTATCGAGAAATTTTGTTGTATCACTTTTGTTTCATTTATCCGCCGATAACGGCGAAAGGGTCTTATCGAGTTAAGGTGTGCCAAACACAAGACATACGATGGCAAATAAATGGACATACACACAAGGAAAGTTTCACTGACAGAGGGGAATTGAACCTGTTTCAAAAGGAATTATGAGGAGGAGTTTCTGTTTTCACGAATATATTCTTACTCATTTGGTAATATTTCAAAAGATTATACAGTCAATTTTGCGTTTTTCTTTTAGTTTTACATAAGAAAAAAACTTAGTTTATGTCTTGGTATATCAAATTTTTTCTCGTCTTCCAAGAAGCACGATATTTTGAAGGGTTACAGAACTAATTAAAAAATAAAACAAAAAAATGTGTTACATTTTTATCTGTTATCGTTGTTTTAGAATTCCATTTAATTGTTTATTTCGTTCTTCGACTCTCAATTTCAAAGTTGTTTCAACGTGTTTATGATTTTAAATGTTTGTCTAATTTCAAACACAAATGAAACATAGTGGTAACCCTTACGGAAGATTTCGATAGAATTCTATAGAATCCAATAGAATTATCTCTAAAAGCTCTACAAAGTAACCCCAAAAGAAAGTCTATAGAAATCTCTACAGAATATCTAGAAACCTGTAGAATTCCGTAGAAGCTCGACTTAGCTATCCTCTATATATGACTATAATTCTATAGAAATTCTCTTTTGAATTCTCTAGAAATATATTTCTATATAATTTCTATAACATTTCAAAAGAATAGAGAGCTCGTTTTCTCAAAAGAAATCTTTATGGAATTCTATCGAACTTTTTTCTTTTGAAACGAAATTTTGTTTCTCTATTGAAATCGTTGTAGAATTCTATCTAACTTTTTTCTATAGGAATGAAATTTCATTTCTCTATCGAAATCACTATAGAATTCTATGGAACTTTTTTTTCTATTAGAACGAAATTTCGTTTCTCTATTGAAATCTCTATAGAATTCTATCGAACTTTTTTCCATAGAAACGAAATTTCGTTTCTCTATTGAAATCGTTATAGAATTCTATCGAACTTTTTTCTTTTGAAACGAAATTTTGTTTCTCTATTGAAATCGTTGTAGAATTCTATCGAACTTTTTTCTATAGGAACGAAATTTCATTTCTCTATCGAAATCACTATAGAATTCTATGGAACTTTTTTTTCTATTGGAACGAAATTTCGTTTCTCTATTGAAATCTCTATAGAATTCTATCGAACTTTTTTCCATAGAAACGAAATTTCGTTTCTCTATTGAAATCGTTATAGAATTCTATCGAACTTTTTTCTTTTGAAACGAAATTTTGTTTCTCTATTGAAATCGTTGTAGAATTCTATCGAACTTTTTTCTATAGGAACGAAATTTCATTTCTCTATCGAAATCACTATAAATTCTATGGAACCTTTTTTCTATTGGAACGAAATTTCGTTTCTCTATTGAAATCTCTATAGAATTTTATCGAACTTTTTTCCACGAAAACGAAATTTCGTTTCTCTATTGAAAAAGTTTCGTAAGGAAACACTACTGATATAATTGAGACTCAATGTCGACGAAGAAATTACGGTAAATTATATTTTTCGTATGCTCAAAAAACCAACTCTCTCAAATATTTACTGTTCGCATTTCCATTCATCTGCAACTCTTGAAGAAAGAGTCGCCAGATTCATCATTCTACCTTATGCGCAATCGTCGTGTTGTTTCTTCCATCCGGTGTAGCATTTCAACGAACCAAAACGGCCATATCTCATCGATTCTCGCTTGACTGCGTTTTCAGACGTTGTTTTGCTTTCTTGTTGTTCATTCCATCTTCATCGGGTATTCTATGACCGATTTCTTGCGGAACGTGTCATTATATTGCCATTTATTTATACCGTCTAATGAAGGGCCTTGCGTATTCC
This sequence comes from Metellina segmentata, assembly GCA_947359465.1. Classification (NCBI taxonomy): domain Eukaryota; kingdom Metazoa; phylum Arthropoda; class Arachnida; order Araneae; family Tetragnathidae; genus Metellina; species Metellina segmentata. Next base: position 70,818,360 of record OX375883.1, read on the forward strand.
ACAAATTCTGAAATCGCGAACGATGTTTCGGTAGAGGTGGAATTGTTTGATCCATATTAACGTATTCGGAATGCAGAAAGAGTGCAATTTCAAGTCATGTCTGACAACTTTCAGAAAATAAACATCAGTTCAAATATGAAAATAAATCACCTGGAGACAGAAGGCCTTCGGCCCAGGTGCTTCACCAAAATCGATCCCACGTCAAAGGATACAACACATAGGAATTTACATAAAGGCGTTGCAACGATAAATAATATTTTGTGTCATGGAATATGTTTCGAGGAGGTACTGAATCATTATCCAAAAAAATATTGGAAAGATCCGAACAGAGGTATTAAGATTAGTATGACAGACATTTTCCACAAGCTAAATCTTTCATATCACGGCTAAAGAGGTTAAGTCAAAATAGCTATTTCTCAGAATTTTAAATTGAATATTTCTCACTGTCACAAAAATTAAGGAATAAAAAGAAGCCATGCCATGATACAAATAATTCAAATTTAAATTCGCAGATTCATTTATACTTTCAATTTTGAGCACATTATATGATTTTTAAAAATAAATGACGCAGTTAAACTCATCAAAAATCAGACGTAACCCCTTATACCGTAACACGGAAGAAATATGAATGGTGTTAGTGCTGGCGATACGAGTTTCCTATACGTGTTATGAATGTCATGTCAGTTGTATTGCTTTTTTTAATACAATTTCAGCACTGCCAGTAAATATTCCAAAAGTAAATTCTGCAATGATGCATGATAGTTGATTGGTTAACATCGATTAGATCAAATCCAAAACATCGCCAAAAAGGCGATTAACTGCATTTTAAGGTTACTCAATAAGCATCACGTTAGCGATTTGGGAGCAGTAATAAAATCTTCGCAGATTGCCTAATTTCTTCGACATGCTGAAAATCTATTTAATTTGAAATGCTGGTAGATCAAAAATCATACGAATTGATGAGACATTTTCTATAAAGCTAACTACAGGTGGTGAAAGTGTTTTTGAGCCGGTATGGGTGTGTGTGCTTCTTGTATGTGTTCTGAATGTGTTGACGGTTGGCTTGATTTTCGAATACCAATCCAGCAAAACCGTAAAAAAAAATTCGAAAAAATGAATTTTTTTGGTAAACTTAAAAATACAGTACCGTCGTCAATTAACAATAGGTAACATCGCTACCGATGGCTATAATTTGAGAATATTGTTCCTCGTTTGGAGAAGAAATATCAGTCGCCATTTTATCAATGACCCGTTAACGTGTTCTATACTATGAATTCAAAAATGATGATTGTCAGCTCCAAATTCGATTGAACGCGCCAAACTGCTATAAATAAATTTTAAGGTAACCCAGATATGTAACAAGTGAGAGCATGTGAACAGCAGAAGTCAAATCTTCACTGACTGTCTGGAAAGTTTGATATCCAATCACTCTCATTGCATAGTTTATAGGAGTTGATAGTTCGGATAATATCGGAGTTGATTCGGAGTTATTTTGTATTAACTTGTTACGAAAAAGTGCAAAGATCTTCCAAAATACATACAATTTAGCTAACATCTTTGGAAACGGTATTATGCATAAGATAACTACAAAAGGATTCCTTCGTATAATCCTGACATGCTATGGTAAAAATTGATTTGTACGTGTAAAAATTTTGATTCCTTTTACATACAAAATTAAGGTTTATTGAAAGTTATAAAAATGTTTTTATTTCCTGTATGATACATTCAAAAGATTTTTCAAACTACTATCTATACACGAATTAAAATTAAAATTTATAATAATACTTTATGCGCATTAAGTTAACAGTATTAGAATTAAGTAAGCTGTTGAATTTCTTTTGATATTCTCTACTTCCTTGTCAAAAGTATCAAAGCAAATTATCTTCTTCAATGGCACATGCAAGAGGGATTTTCTGTGTAAATAAACAAACCAGACGGCCTGTGAAGATTTTATATGTTGTTGTTGTCGTGTCTATAAGCTGTCCAAATGCTATCGTGTGATACATATCGGGGTTACCTTAAAATTTAGCTTATCAAGTTGGAATCAATTCTTTGGAATTTTGATTGGCGGTAGTGCTGAAATCGCATTCGTAAAACAAGTCTGCTGACGTCACGTCAAAAATTACCGACATGACCATATCTAGCTGCACATAAAATGCCTCACATAACGGTCACATCGCTAAAACAACTTGAGACAATGTTTTACCACGAAACATTAGAAAATAACAAGATAATTTAAATACCGACAATAAAGGAAATTGTAAAATACAGTCATCTGTAACTCAGTCATAAAATAATTAAAAATACTCCATGAAAAATTACACTGCAAAGCATACGGCAAAAACGGCAAAGACAACCCACAAACGACGTGATCGACCTGCATTAAACAGCTAGTCAAACAAGAGCAGTTAGTTAACTGCAACCGCCTGCAGCCAGGAAGTAGCTTCATTGTATAATATTCCGTTATGTTATAACAATGGCCACACATTGGGAATAAATGGACTGGAAACTATGCCTAAAACAATGCTCCTAAATCAAAACAATTCCGAATGGGGGAGATAATAAATAAATAGTGTGATTTTTCAACTTTCAATGGGTATATAAAGGCGGTTAAAATAGCGTTTAAAGGAGAATTAATCAAATTAAATAGAATTTGAGAATTGGAATTATCGCTTGAAAAAAACCACCTTGTCCAATTAAATATTCTTTATAAGACGAAAGAAATGCATTAGGAAGTGTTTATGAGAATTTCAAAATTGCTTCCCGAGACTGTTTATTTAAAGTTTAGAAATTGAAAAAAAAAAAAAAAAAAAACATCTGATCATTCTAAAAATAATTTCGAAATGAAAACAGTATATTTTGTTTGATTTTAGAATTCTTGACACGTAAATTGTTTGGTTGAAAAGGTTTGTAGACCAAAGCACACTTGAGCTTAAGTTAATTCGATTATTTTTTTGCATTAAATGTTTAACACATAAACAATATTTTTTAATTCTAAATTTCTTTACATTTAATTTTTTATGTAGGATTTTTTAACGGATTCAAATATCAAATAAACTAAATACAATGAACTGTTTTACTCAAGGTTCTTGATATATTTCAAGTCACATTAGCATTTTTTTTTTCTTCATAAGAGATTTTCAGTGCAAACAAGCACTTTACGAAAGATAAGAGAATTCTACAGAAGACAAAACCACTGAAAAAATCAACTTCAGATAATATAAACTATTCAATTTAATTTTATAGAAACTGTTTAATCTATCAGATTTCTTTTTTAAAGGAACTCTAGTGAAATAAAAACATTTCAATAATTTCCTGCAATGTTCCATCAGAGTTCTTTTCTTAGTTTTGATAGTAAACAAATCATCAACGGTATAACAAAACCACACCAGAAATAAGATACTTTCAAAAATATCTAAAAAATAAATAAATCATGAGTAGAACTGATAAAGGTAAGGATATTGTGTTGTTAATTTCAATTTCATTCCCAGATGCTTTGCAACAGTATATGACCCCGTTAGAATAATAAGGGCAAGGTTTGCAAGTAGTTTCGGTCAAATATGAAACGTGATAAGTTCGTGTTTAGATCAAGTGTTCTTTAAACCGTCGGTCACGCGGGAAAATTACAACTCGAAGAGCACTAATGGGTTCACAAGACAGAAACTGAAAAACGGACTTTTCGTATTGTATTGCGATTTAATTAGTTCGATATTGCGAATCGATTGTTTAGCAATATATTGTTTTAATAAAAATTCAAGGCAGCAAGACCTTGAAGGAATTGCAAACACGTCCATTGGTATACATACGGTTACCAAATAATTTGTTCAATTCAAAGCATGAAACTTGATGGAAACTTGTTTGAACTGGAAACGGGCAACATATGACGAATTTCTTCTTCAATTTCTTCTTCGGCCTTGATAGATCTTGGAGCACCGGAATTCTGAGGTAAGCAGGTAGGTAGTTGAAATAACGTTGCACTGGAGCATCACGAAGGGCTATTGGCAACAGTCTGGGATCAATCCTGAAAGGAAAGATCCAAGGACATCTCGCAATTTTGAACCCAGGTGAGATGACGAGGTCAATACCTGAGCTGTCACCCACACTCAGATGTCCTCAGATTGGTACGCTATCGTGAGGACATCTGAGGCTAAGACAGATCTGACTTGCACCAGTCCCCACGTACACGATGGTCTTTGGTAGGACCGTGTTTTGAACTTGTAAACCTCCAATTGGTATTCCACTACTTCGGGATTGATCCCGGACTGTCGTCAATAGCCCGCTGTGTTGCTCCAGTGCGACGTTGATTAACTACCTACCTACCTGATCGTTGGTATTCTGAGACTCTAGCAACAGGCCAAAAAACAAACCCTATGATGTTGGAAGGTTTTGCATCTGCTGTCCAAATGTTATCACGTGATACATATCGGCGTTGCCTTAAAATGTGGTTTATCGACGTTTTCGCAGTGTTTTGGCGATTAATCCAATTGCCGTTGACCTATCAACTGTCAGATATGAATTCATTCTTCGGAATATTTTTTCGCTGAAATCGTATTTGAAAAACAAGTTAACTTTGACGTCACAATCAGAATATTTACAGGAAACACGACCGCCGCAGAAACACCACAGCAATCTACATTTTGGCTGGACAGAAAATGACTCACATCCCTGACCTTCAACATTAAGGAAACGCTACACTACAAATGCATCAGAAATCCATGAATTGCTTCAACAAAGAAGCAGCGACGTCAACGCTACACTTATGAAATTCGACATTTAAAATTCCTACAAAAACGTCCTTTGGCCATTAATAACCTGAGGAAACTGATTTATTCTCCCCATAATCAGGAACTTTATTCGCATCAAATTTTTTAAATAGTTCTTTTACAATCTCTAAACACCTCCTATATTATACCCACCCTGTCAGTGTAGGATAGCTAAACATGATACAGCGATTTTTTTTACATGATAAAATGAAAAATAAATGTAATTATGAAGCATGAATATGGCATGAAAATTCACCGGTTACTCAGATTTCGTTGATTTATGATTTTCTAAATTTTATCTATGATGTTTCATTTTTTTTTTGAGTATGTGTGAAAATCGTCCTGTTGTTCTTAGTTTGTGAATATCATAAATGTATTCTATAATTGACGGAAAATTTGGATGGATAGCTGTCTGATGAATGCTAAATTTATCATGGATTTAATTTTCAAATTTACATTTTTTTAAATATCTAATACCAATTTTTATCTGGCATTGGAAATTTTGCTAAATATCTACTCTACCCTATAATAACGGATTAGCATAAAATCCGACAGCTTTTTTTTTTCGTGGTATGGCCTGGGACCTTTGCATGTTGTTCCTGGTCAATTCAACGCCGATGCCTACATGAACATTTTGAACCATCAGGTTATTCCTACGCTCTGGCATTTTATGAAATGGACGAATGTTACTTCCAGGATGACAACGTTCCATGTTATGTTGCAGCCTCTGTCAAGTAGCGATATCAAGATATGGATGTAAAACATCTTCCCTGGTCAGAGTCCCGACCGAAGCCCAATAGAACATTTGTGGGACGCCTTAGAGCAACGCTCACGGACAAGGGAAATCTACAGCTGAGCTGGCGCATTCTTGCAGCAGGAATGGACACAAATAGCCATAGCTGTGTATCAAAACCTTGTTGGAAGTATGCCCAAAAGGGTTGCTATTGTAATTACAACACGTGGGGACCATCCTCCAATTAAAGCATGTATTCTTTCCCGTATACCATCACATTTTGTTGTCCGGTCCATTATTATAGGGTAGTGTATATAGGTTTCATCTTCAGACTAATGATATGCGCGAGTGTTCTCTAAAAGCAACCCAAAAATGTGGAGTATTTGCTTTTCAGCTGTCCAGTATTTGAAAATTCAAGAATAGGCCTTTAGAATGATTTGAGAAGATTGGGTAAAACATGGCCATGAAACTCAATGCTTTAGTTCAATCTAATCTAAATTTATTAAATTAATCAAATCTTGTAATTTTAGTTAAAATTTTTTTTTCTGTTTCTTTGTTTAATCAACTTACCTCTGTAAACCCCGTGTTGTTCTTCAGTGGTACACGGGGAGTTTGCTTATATTTATAAAAAAAACCACCAATTGTTTTACTAATGTTTACGCAAGAAATTAATGATCTTACTCGAAAGTAAGATTGTGCTTTTAGTTCAGATGGAATTTCGAGAACTTGTGTTCAAGAAAAGCAATTTATGAGATTAGAGTGCATTTTAAACGGAAAAGCAAAAATTTGAGTAACCAATCCAGTTTGTTCATAGGCGTTAATACAACTCTCGACAGGGATACAGGGGTGATACTAGGGGGACAACAACAGGTGCACGTTAAATCCGTCGCTGCCTCAAATGTTCTCACCGTTGTGGAGTGGAAGTATGGAGATTGGGGTACCATCTCGGGTGTTAACCTCACCGTGGTTCAAAATGGCGAGGTGGTGTCCTCTGATTTTTCCCTTTGGGATTGATCGCTGACCGTCGTCAATAGCCCGTTGTGTTTCTCCAGTTGCAACTACCTACCCAATTATTTTGATTTTAACGACAAAAAGTTTTCTGGACAGAGGGTGGCGTTAACTTTATTCAGCTCAGATCCTATAAAACAATAGTTCCTTCTCTACAGGGATATACTCGTTAGAGTACATAGTTTATAATTTCAATTTTCGGTGCTTAAAACACTTCTAATTTTAGACTAAAGTTTAATAAATAACCGCTTAGCAACTATTAACTTAACCAGCTCCTATTGAAAAGTGAATAAAATCGATAAAAAAAAGTACTTAATTCTTTCATTGAAGTTCTCAATCAATTAAAATCGATTGACGAAAAGTCGTTTTCAGTGTTTCAATTACACTTCTAAATACTACTACTACTATAAAAGAGCAATATAGAAGGGTCAAATGTGTTCAATAAACGTTTTCTTCCAACTAATGCTTATTGACTTAAGAACAGATATATAAGTCTATTGAATAAGTTTTGACATATCTTTCAATTAACCCTTCAAATGGTTTCAACTAGATATTTCGTCTAAAATCTGGAAAATTTTGCTAATGAAGAACAATCTCTTCAAGACAAAACTGCCCAATTACTCCAAGGGTAATAGAGATCCAAGCAGGAAAATTAAATCATTCCTTGCCTAGAACTGGTGAGAATTTTTAACTTGACTCTAAGATAAACCACCAGGGGGGTTAATATATGGAATAATAAAGTATGTTTTTTTATTGAAATTCAATACATTGAATCAACGAAAAGATTCTAACAAAAATATGTGTGATTTTCAGAGTGAACAAACAAGCTAGACGAACAGTGAAGATTTAACTACCGCTATCCAAATGCTCTCGCATTATACATATCAGGGTTACTTTTAAGGGGACCGGGAAGGCCCTATCTCCTCCATGTTAAATTCACGAAATTCAAGACCCTTTTTCTCAATAACTATAATAGTAATCAACACAAAATTTTTATGGTGGTTAGACTGATATGTTATACAAACTTCAACAGCTCACTTTTTTTTTATTTGAAATTTTTAATTTTATAGAAATTTTTAACTGAATATCACTTTTTAGATAGCATTTTTTAACACATTTAAATTTCTAAAAAATTCAATTTTCAAAAAATCAAAAAATGCCCGTGTTAAAATCTTTAGAGATATAACACAAATATGTCATAGAAATATTAAGTCATTATGTTCAGTAGACTCTGAGACAATTTTTTTTTATGCTTTTCTTTCTATGGCGGGCTTTTTTACTGTATTCCGAGAGTTTTCGCTCTCCATCGATTACACGGTCTTAGTCCAGTTTTCTCAAAAATTTGTATAAAATGGCAGCCTGGATTGATTTAACTCTATATAATGCATAGCACTTTATAATATTTCCACTGTTGCAGCAGGAAACAGCATCAAACACTCCCAGTTTTAAAGTTTGGATGGTTACAAACACATTTTTTGGAACGCGAGTCCAAATCACATTGTTCACCGATTCATTTGGGTTTTGAGTCTTTCCGTGAACACATTTTTTCAACAATTCTGGATTCGCCAAGTCTCTGAAATTTGATTTAATTGTCTTCAAAATGTAGGCAGTATAAGGCAAGGCAATATGTGTGTGTTTATCATGGTAATACACATCACTCTTTTAGCTACAGCACGTTGAAATTTCCACCAACTTTCATTCCCAACTGGACAAAGACCATGATTTGGATTTAAGTTACTTGACAGTAAATAAAAATATTCTGCCCAGACAGATTGTTGCATATTGTGCAGAAAACCAACATTTATCCTTATTGCTAGTCCATAATAGATCAAATGTCATGTCTCAGAAAAGCTAACTTATATCGCATGGTAAAATTAATAAAAATAGTTAGAAAAAAACTAAACGATTACAGTTAACTCTACTGTTACCAGATTATCGAAAATAATTTGAGTAAAGTAAAAAATATAATATACATTGTTGAGCAACAAAGATTAGAAATGTCCACAAACGGTTTGTTTACATTTGAAAGGCCGTGTCAGATGTGAAGTGCTTATTGGAAACGTGCATAATTTTCAAACTTCCTCTTATTCTATTACCTAGTGTGATATATCATTGGAAAGAGGAGATTTTGAACTATATAAAGGAGCAATAAAATAGAAATTGATTTTTTAGTCGAATTTTGCTTTCTCGGTCCCCTTAACTGTAGTTTATCGTCGTTTTGACGGCGTTTTGCGTGGGATTTAATTAGCATTGACGAATCAACTATCATATGTTAATTCAGTATTCATTCTTTGAAATTTTTCTAGACGAAGTACTGAAATCGCATTCTAAAAAATAAGCCATGTCATGCTAGGCATACGTTCAGGAAACACGTGTACCGCCTTAGAAAATATATTAAAAATCTCTTCTGGTGCTTTTTCATTTGTGTATAGTTTTATCTATAGTTATTATTATTTATTATTATTTATCATTTATTATTATTTATCATTATTTATTATTTATCATTTATTATTATTTATCATTTATTATTATTTATCATTATTTATTATTTATCATTTATTATTATTTATCATTTATTATTATTTATCATTTATCAGTTATTATTATTTATTAGTTATTCTATATAGTTTAAAGCAGGCCTCGAAATAGATTTTTAATACAGGTGCACCCTGTCCACCAAATGTTTTTAAAATAGGTGCACAGTTATATGTTAGATGCACATTTAAAAGAACCGCAATAAAAGAGTATTAATGTAATGTAAACTACTATATTAGTTGGGTGTGTTCACATAGGTTCGTAGTAGATAGTAAATAAAAAATATTTAAACGTATCGAAATTCTAAGGTGCACACCTGTCGCGACAGTCGCTTCAACAGAGCCACCTGGAAAATGTTTCGATCATCGGAAAGTTCTGGCGGCAGTGACACAAGTAAACCTTCCTCTTGTACAAACACGTTACGGCCCAGCGATTTTGTTTTCGCTTAGTGTGTATTTAGGAATTTTAATTAAGTTCCTTTAGAGCGTGAGATGTCGATACTAATATTTTGTTCAAACAACAAAAGAACATAAAACACGTTCCCCCCCCCCTTTTTTTTTTTTAACAGCGGGAAAAAATTAGGTGCACAATTTTATTTTCATGTGCACAGTGCACCTGTGCACCCGGGTATTTCGAGCCCTGGTTTAAAGCATACTTACCAATGCAATAAAAGTTGCTTTCTGGTTAGCCAATGATAAATAAGAAAAAGATGTTATTTAAGGGTGGTTGCACTTTCCTAGTAACTCAATTCTACTTCATTCTCCACTCGAATAAAAATAAAAAATAATTAAATTCGAACAAACACTTGTCTATAAAACATTATATAAAGTAAAATTTAGTGCAGTAATTTACCAAATATTTTCGTTCTGTTTTCTTAAACTGAATTAGAGTACTAAAGAACCGAACCTTAAAGCTGTACACGAATTGTAGTTCTTCAGTATTCATTAACAGTTGGCTGTCTTGTTAGGCCTAATTCATATTCTGCTACCGTAATAAAGTAATTAATCTTCTCTGGTTCATTAAACTACTTACAACTGAAATGATGTTTACGCTGGGAAAAAAATATGATTCACAGTTTATTTACATATTCTCGATGTCACCGGGAAATTTTCGCGCGAGATGATATTTAATATTATACATCAAGACTTAGAAATAAATCTGTTAATTATACGAAATGTTTGAATAGTCTATTAATAAATATGAATACGTATTTTATCATAAGTGATTGAATATTTATAAATATAATTTATGTAATATAAAGAAATTCGATGTTATATACCTCTCTTTTAGACTCGGTTAAATAAGAGGGATTTTCGTTATCAAATTATTAATGCCCAAAGTGATAAACACAAAAGACGTTTTCATCACTTTTGTCATATAATGTATGATAGTTTGAAAATAAAGGAAGAGGATATTTTTAGTCTCGAACTTCTACGATGCCTGATTGTGGGAATTTTCTTAAACAGTTTTCTGATAAAAACATCTATGTTTAAAAATCATTTCTTAGTTTTATTATATACTCGTTTTAATTTGAACACATTAAATATATGTTCGATCTACAACTTAATCTTTCTAAAAATTAAATACTTCCACTAATATCAAAAACTATTATTTCAAACCCCTAAAATGTATTATAATTCAACGCTTAATTTTTACTATATTACTATATTATCTAATTTACTCGTTATAAACAACAAAGTTCTTGTATATATATTGTATAGTGCAAAACAAACTAATTTTACTGTGTATCACCTACATCCATGTTACACTCACTGCATCCTTGTACAATAAACAATTTTAATAGAATTTAAAACCTATCTTTTTTCATTACAGGAATTTCATTTATAAGATGAAAATATCTCAAATCCTAGTCAGAGTAAAGATATTAGGTAAACAAAAAATGGACGATAGACAGTCAAAAGTAATTTTTATTTCCTCGATCAAATTTAAAAAGAACAGAAAATAAATATCTTAGTCATTTCAAATGAAGCCACTATTACAAACTTTCGTAAACCTAGAAAAAGTTATCATATATATCGCTTTTTAATGTAATTCAGTAAATTGTAAATGAAACAAAAAAGCAAACAAAAAATGTCTCATAAACAGTCAAGGTAAAACTTATTCCATTTACCGATTCTTATTCCAGAAGGCACACAAGGCCTTACTTAGGTATTTGAAATATTGATTTGTAGACAATATTCTCCAATCTTATCGGTGCTGATAAAAATAAAAAAAATGATAATTTACATTGGTTTTTAGAATAAAGTTCATGCATATCGAAACATATGAAGTTTTGATATCATAGCAATTACATCAAAAATCCAACATTTGAAGTTTTACTTTTTAACCGTTATTCTTCGTATTCTGAATATTCTATGAACATTTGATTAAATATTCTGAGATGCGTCTCCGAAATGTTTTACTCTATTGAATTTGTCGAAATCAAATAAGAAGTAATTGTAACTAAAAAAAAAAGACTGATAAACAAAGGTTTGGTTTTTAGGGTGTTATGGCACAAGGTCCGATAAAAAGACAAACTGCGCCAAGCATAAGAGAGAGAGAGACCAAGCAGAATGCAATAAAGCTTTTGTCTTTTAATGAAAACAACCAAATTAATAATAAGCAGCAAACTACAGAACATAACGTATTGGATTAAAGGTAAAAGGAAGTTCGAAATATTCAAGTATAATAATGAAAATCCTATTTAAAATGTTATTGGTAGCTCCTAAAGTTAAAACTTTACTAGAATAGAGTTTAAAAGTTGATAAACAAAGCACAAAAATTAATTTTATCTTAACTTCCCTAGACGTACCCGATGTTCATAGCCTGGTTCGACAAGAAAAGAAATTGCAATAAAAAGAAAATAAATTAAGGCAAATAAAAGAAATAAATTTAAATAAAAATAAAAGCATTTCGCATTCAAGAATACGAAATGCTTTTAAAATGTAATTTTAAAAATGAAGTTCTTTCGATAAAAAATTAAGTTGAAAGACAATAGATATATAAACAAGAAATTGAATGAGAAACAATCAAAACAAAACTTATCCCCTTGATTCGTCAGAACATAGCAGGTACACAAGCGTCATAGTTTCGATAATTTTATTTGTATCCCATGTTCCACGCATTCGGCACTGTATTCGATTGAATATTCGTTCGAATTACTTTTCAGAATTTTCTAGTTCTGAAAAGTAATTCGATACGAAATGCGTCTCCCAAATAAGATTTGCAAAGCTTTTTTAATAAAATTATTTCGAATGAATTCCCAAAATTTAAATAAAAGAAAAAGATACCAAAAAATGACTGATAACAAAGGAAAACTTAATTTTTTCTTAACTTTCCGAGGCGAAGCACTGAAAGAACTTTAACGACAAATATAAAGACATAAAAGAGAAATTGAAGTATAAATAAAAGCACTTCAAATTCGGGGAAAATGTCTGATAAACAATCAAAAGAAAACGTATTTATTTGATTCGTCAGAACATAGCAGGTACGTAAGTGTACTTTCGAAATCTTTATTTGTAACCGATATTTTAGCATTCGGGAACTGTATTCGACTGAATACTTGAACGAGCGACAACTTCTCAGGACATTCGACTAAATATTCAATGAAATGCGTCTCCGAAATTGCAACGCTTTCTAAATAGAATTCTTTCTATTGAATTCCGAAAAAGTAAATAAAAGTTTAAGCCACTAAAAAATGATTGATAAACAAAGGAACTCAACTGTCCCGAGAACTAGCCGATAATTTATGAGCGTATCACCGAAATAAATTTCTATAAAAGGAAATAAATTGGGGCACATAGAACAGAAATTGGAATATAAATAAAAAAGAACTTCAAATTCGAGAAAAGCGAAGTTTCTGCGATGACAAATCAAATTGAAGGAGTGTAGGTAAAAAAAAATTGACCACTAATCAATAAAAAAGAATTATTCCAAACTGCAGATTCACAAGTGTCATAATTTCGAAATCTTTATTTGTAACATCCAGCATGGTATTCGACGGATTATTCAAACGAAATATTTTTCAGACATTCCATTTAATATTCTATGATATATTTCTTCCAAATAGGGTGGCCAACTTTTACTGAGACAATTCCGGGACATATTGCGCAAAACTGAGATATTGATATTGTCACTGAAAGTGCAAAAGGTCGTATGTCTAAAAGCTGCATTTTTCAGGAGAGCAAAAAAACGAATTATTTCCTTATGATTTTATTTTATTATGATATACTTTGGGTTTTGTTATCAGTTTGTTGGACCAGCTGACGACATAAGGGATTTTGTCACCTGATGAAAATCACAATAATAAAAGAAAAAATAGAATTTTTAACATACTACCTTTTTTACTTTGAGTGACGATATATAGTATTGACTTGGGATAGTAAGGGGAATGGATGTTTGAAGGACACGAAGTCATATGCAATAGAAATAATTATTTTGGAGTGTAGGTGGTATTGGTCGACGGCTTTCTCTGAAATTCAGTTTAACATTCAACCAGGATTCTGGACATCAACTTCAATTCCGGGACAATCCCGTCCAATCCGAGAAGGTTGGCAACCCTACTCCCAAATGAGAATTACAACGCTTTTTAAAATGGAATTCTTTCGATTGAATTGCTTAAGAGTAAATAAAACCCAAAAGTTACCAACAATTAACTGACAAAAGAAAACTAAATTTTCTCTTAATTTCTCTAGACGCATCCGATAATCTAATAACTTATCATCGTAAGAAACATAAACGAAAATGGAATATAAATAAAAAAGGGCTTCAAATATAAGAAAAATGGCTCTTAAAAAATGAATTTTGTTCGATAATCAATAAAACTGAGTCCATGCAAAGGAGAAATTGGTTGACAAACAATCAATGGAAAATATATTCACATGAAACCCAAAAGTATCTAACAAATGACTGACAAAAGAAGACTAAATTTTCTCTTAATTTCTCTAGACGTATCCTATAATCTAATAACTTATCATCGTAAGAAACATAAATGAAAATGGAATATAAATAAAAAGGCTTCAAATATAAGAAAAATAGGACTTAAAAAATGAATTTTCTTCGATAACCAATCAAAATGAGTCCATGCAAAGGAGAAATTGTTCGACAAACAATCAATGGAAAATATATTCACATGAAACCCAAAAGTATCTAAAAAATGACTGACAAAAGAGAACTAAAATTTTCTCTTAATTTCTCTAGACGCATCCGATAATCTAAAAATTATCATCGAAAGAAGAAAATGGAATATAAATAATAGGGCTTCAAATATAAGTAAAATGGCTCTTTAAAAATGAATTTTCTTCGATAACCAATCAAACTGAGTCCATGTAAAGGAGAAATTGTTCGACAAACAATCAATGGAAAATATATTCACTTAAAACCCATAAGTTACCAACAAATGACTGACAAAGGAAAATTTTCTCTTAATTTCTCTAGACGCATCCAATAATTTAATAATTAATCATCGAAAGAAACATAAACGAAAATGGAATATAAATAAAAGGGCTTCAAATATAAGAAAAATGGCTCTTAAAAAATGAATTTTCTTCTATAATCAATCAAACTGAGTCCATGTAAACAAGAAATTGTTCGACAAACAATCAATGGAAAATATATTCACATAAGCAATTCCTTAAAACTTCCAGACGATATTGAGTGAAAAAGAAATGGAAAATTCGCTTCCCAAACTCACCCATTGTCCACTTCCGCTCCGTTCGGTGAATACCCCACTCTTCTACAGCACATGTTTCCCATGATGGCCCCGCATTCAACACACAACACATCCCTCACAACGACACATTCAGCGTCCTTTCTTCAGAGTCTTCCTCAAGATCACACCAACACCCCAAAACAAAATACACCATCACATCGCCCACACACACAACAAAAATCACGAGCCACACAAACCAAAAAAAACCGCACGCTGCTACAACGAACCAAAATCCCAGCTGCTTTCGACTGAGAACTTAGACAACAAAACAAGGCCGGGAAACGGTTACAGCGACTCTGCGGCTTGCCTCTTGTGTCTTCACCTGCGATTCGCTGCGAAGTTCAAAAGGGGGGAGGGGGATAGGTAGGTAGAGTCGGAATCAACAAGTGGTCGGGGTAGGGGGATGGGGTAGTCCACCCTCGTTTGCAACCTGGAGGATGGATTCTAAGGTGAAGCGGTTCTTCTTCACGGGATGGGGCAATTTGAGAGGATTTTGTCGGATTTCCTGAGTTTTTTTTTTGTTTGCTTCTCTCTCTCTTTTTGACTTGAGGCTTTTCTTTTAGGCTCTTGGTGTGGGTGGAAGGACCGGGTTGGATTGGTGTGTGTACACTTTGGGGTTCGGGTTGTTAACTTGCGCTACTGGGTGAGAAGTGTGTCCAGGAATTTGTGTATGGTTTCGTATTCCTTTCACACAGTTTGAGACCGCGGTTTCATGAGACTCTAGTCAAGTTGTTTTCAACGTTGACCGTGTGAAGAATGGAATTCAAAAAAAATTTCGGAAGGGCAAAATCTACTTTTTCGGTTTTCTATTCTAGTCAAAAGGCCTTAGCCCTCACAGGCACAATACCAACTTGCAACCTGTTAGTCTTCCCTGCATGAATTCTAACCAATTTTGACCTTCTTGACCTATAGAATTTTTTCAAAGGATTCTATTGTAATGAAATTAGCAATAGAATATTTCCAAAGGATCTCCTACTATAAATTATCAATAGAATATTTCCAAAGGATCTCCTACTACAAATTAGGAATAGAATATTTCCAAAGGATCTTCTACTATAAATTAGCAATAGAATATTTCCAAAGGATCTCCTACTATAAATTAGCAATAGAATATTTGGAAATGATCTCCTACTATAAGGAAATGGGTAAAAGAATGTTTCCAAGGGATTCTATTCTTAAGAAAAGAGTGGTATAATCATTTCCAAATGATTCTATCATAAGGAAATGAGCAATGAAACGTTTCCAAAATATCCTACTTTAGGGAAAGGGGCTGTAGAATTTTTCCAAGGGATTCTATTCTAAAGAAAAGAGTGGTAGAATCAGTCCAAATGATTCTACCATAAGGAAATGAGTAATAGAACGTTTCCAAAAGATCCTACTGTAAGGAAAGGGGCTGTAGAATCTTTCCAGGAGATTTTATTCTAAGGAAATTAGAAACATAGTATTTCCAAAAGATTCTATTCTAAAAAAAGAAAGGCGCACTAGAATTTTTACAAATGCTTTTAAGAAAAGACACAATGGAGTTTTTCCAACGAATTCTTTAGGAAAATGAGCGATAGAATATTTCCAAATGATTCTATTAAAAGGAAAGGAAATAGAGTCTTTCGCATGGATTATATTCCAAGGAAGCACTAGAATCTTTACAAATGCTTTTAAGCAAAGGTACAATGGAGTCTTTCCAACTGATTCTATAAGAAAATAATGAGCAATAGAATATTTCCAAATGATTCTATTATAAGGAATGGAAATATTCTTTCGAATGTATTCTGTTCTAAGGAAAGGCGCAACCAAATCTAACCAAAGAGTTCTATTCTAAAGACAATTAGAGCCTTTCCAAATGACTCACTTCCAAAGACAATTAGAATATCTCCATAGGGATTCACTTCTAAGAACAATTAGATTATCTCCAAAGGGATTCACTTATATGAACAATTGAAATATCTCCAAAGGAATTCACTTCTATGATCAATTAGAATATCTCCAAAGGGATTCACTTATTTGACCAATTAGAATACCTCCATGGGGATTCACTTTTGGATTTACTTCCAAGAACAATTAGAATATCTCCCCAAAGGGATTCACTTCTAAGAACAATATTGGAATATCTCCAAAGGGATTTCTTAGAAAAGTACCAATATGATATTTTTGAAACATCCATGGTTTACCTTTCACCCAATAGACCGTGTGTAACGTGAAAGCAACAATACTACACTACTCGTAAATCTCATGACTCTCAGAGGTATGAAAGTATTTTAGCTTTGTGGTAAACGAAGCTTCAATTTGTGTATATTAAATTAGCTTCGTGTATTTTTGAATGTCTTTTAACATTTAAAAATATTTTCGGAAGGCATCGAATCTTGTGCGTAGTTAGGTATGTGTTTAATTAACGTCGCACTGGAGCAACACAACGGGCTCTTGGCGACGGCCTAGGATCAAACCGGAAGGAAATATCCGAGGACGATACCACGAAATTCTAAATCACGGTCGAATGAAGAAGTCAACACCTTAGCTTGCACACCCCACTCTCTAAACTTCCACGTCAAGCCAATGTGAGGACATTTGAGACCACGACATATTTAACGTGCACCAGCCACCATGTATCCGATGGTCTTCGGTTGAATCGAGATTCGAACTCGCAACCCTCTAGTTACTAAACTGCTACTCTTCTCCATCCAGGCTACGGTGGCCTTTCTTTCCTCAGAATAGGATCTTTCTTTGGAACGATTCTATAGGTCCTCTTCTTGGAACAGAATCCTTTGGAAAGCTCATTTACTTGCTTAAACCTCCTACTGATTGTCTCTCGATGAAGTATATTTTAATTAGAAAAACTATCTTCTTGATGTTGATATCTCGTCATTAGAAAAAAATGGACCAGATCTGGATAAAAAATATTTTTTATATCTTGATTAAGACAAATATATCATCTTTGCAAAATTGGTCAGCTCTTGAGGGACGATATATCTTGCCCAAACCACTTGGACGGTTAAAACATTTTTAATCGAAAAATTCTTTTAGCATCTTTTGGGCCACTCTTACTCCTCAGCAACCCACCAATTTCTCCTGTGGTTAGCATCACCCCAAAGATTCCTTCAGTGACAACAGGGGAACTGTTGATAGCACCTCGGTAAACTATGACTTGAAGCATCACATCTTCGATCATGCTACACGTTGTTAGTAAATTTGCAATGGTATCTTTCTTGACACGATAAAACACACTGACACCCTTCCATACCACATTTTAAAGTGAATCAACATATCAATCAGATGACTGTCTCTGTAACGAGCAACTGATCAATTTTTAATCCTAAAATACACAATGGAAGATTAAAACTAAAATTCCATACCTGTTTTTCTGTAACATGCATACATAACCAAGTGAATCTTTTTAGCACTTACCTAAAGAGAAAAATAGTAATTTTAGTAATACATACGGCTCAAATGTGTTCACAAGAAAAAGCAGTGTTGTTCAAAAAAGGTGAAGAATGAGTTATTTATTGTAATACCTTCACAATTATCCATGTTTTGACAAGAGCTGCAAGAATGCGGGATTTGAGAATAGTGCAGTGTTGTTTTTCACCACACAATACACTGAATGTCTAAGTAAACACACCTTTCTGAAGATAACTGTATTAAGATTACTGTAAGTAGACAGTATTTCTTCAGGAGAAATATTCTACGAGTCCTTGACTGAGAACAGAATCATTTTGAGAAATTTTACTGCCCATTTCCTCATAATTGAATCCTTTGGAAAGATTCAACATATCATTTATTTGGAATAGAATACTTTGGAAAGATACTACTGCTTATTTCCTGATACTAAAATCCTTTGGAAAATTCCTATAACTCATTTCCTTAGTATTAAATCCTTTCAAAAGATTCTACTGCTTCTTTCTTTAGAATAGAATCCTTTGAAAAGGTTATTGTTCTTTTCCCTATAATATAATCATTTTAAAGTATTTTATTGTTCATTTCTATAGAGCAGAATCCTTTAGAAAGATTCTGCCGGTTATTTCTATAGAATACAATCTTTTTTTTTTTATTATTTTACTCATTTTTATGGAGCAGAATCCTTATTGATCCTTTCTATGGAGCAGAATCTTTATTGATCCTTTCTATGGAGTAGAAACGTTATTGATACCTTCTATGGAAAAGAATCCTTTGGAAATATTCTACTGCTCTTTTCCTTGGAATAGAATCTTTTGTAAAAACTATTGTTCCTTTCCAAAGATGAGAATCCTTTGGAAAGATTCTGTTGGTCATTTCCATGGAACAGAATTATCCGGAATAGAATTCCATCGCTTATTTCCTTATAATCAATCCCCTAAGAGAAAGATCCTAGGACAACACCAAGTAATAGTAATTTTGAACTACGGTCAGGTGACAAGGCAACACCTGAGCTGGCATCCCACTCTCCAAACATCCATACCATGCCAACGTGAGGACGTAGAAGGTCACGACAGACTTAACGTGCATCAGCCTCCTTTTTCACGACAGTCTTTGATTGGATTCGAACTTGCAAATCTCCGGTTGCAAAATCGTTACTCTTCCAACCAGGGCGGCCTCCATAAACGTGGTTGGTTACTCGAGTATAAGCGAAAAAACTTGCTTTTTTCTAGTCTTGCCCAATTCCCCTTCCCATTCAAATGTTATCCTAGCATATATCGCACCCCGGCAAGAAAAGAGACACAGCTCAAAAAATTAAAATGTTGATGTTATGTCATTGAAAAATATGTATGATGTGCCCCAGGGTGTTATATTACTATTCTATAGAATATAATAGAAGTTACCACCATAAATACTTAACCTAAAATTGAAAAGAGAAGCTTATAGTATTTCAATATAAGTTTAATAGTACCCTTAAGTTGATTTTTCTAAAATTCTTTAATTTTGAGTTATATATATATATATATATATATGTCACTTTTCTTGCCGGGGTGCGATATGTGCATTATTCATCGCTCTCTTTGAGAATTTCGTTTACAAATGCATGTGACTATTTTCATATACGTACACGATTTTTAGACTTATGGGTGAACAATTTCTCTAATGACGAGATATCTCGTCATCAAGATATCGACGATTTTTGAATGACGAAATCAATACCTAGTCACTTTTCTTCTAGAAAGACATACAATACATCATAACGCACCAAGGCAAGAAAAGTGGCACAACTCAAAATTGCAAAATTTGAGAAACACCAACTTAAATGATACTTTAAAACTTATACTGAAACAGTAAAAGCTTCTTTTAATTTTCAGGTAAGTATTTATGTCTTTAAATTATATTCTATTATATAGAATATTAATATAACACGCTGGGGCACCTCATACATATTTTACAATGACATAGCCTAAAATTTTTTATTTTTCGACTTGTGTCACTTTTCTTGGCGGAGTGTTATATGAACAATTAATGCAGCGTACGCTCCAGTACCTGGTTCAAATCGAGGTTCACCCTTTTGAATATAGAAAAACTATGTGCGAGAGTGTGAGATACCATTTCTCTAGGAAAATGTTTCCCTGGATAAAATATTAGAAACTAAAGAACTTTAAAAGTTTATGGTTGGATTTGATGAATCCAAATACTTCTTTTGTAAGTCGGAGGAAGATCGTTCTCTTCTAGCGTTAACCCTCCAAATGGTTACGACGACATATCTCGTCCATCTGACCAATTTCGTTAATGACGAGATATCTCGTCATTCAGATGTTGCCGATTATTTTTATGATGACGAGATCGTTTCAGTTTTAGATGATGACGAGATCAAGGGTAAGTCTTTCTTTTGACGAGATATCTCGTCCTTCAAGATCTGCTCCGTTTAGGTAGTGATGAGATACTTCGTCAAGACAGCCACCAGGAAGGGTTATAAAACTTCGATTTACAACTGGCGCAGATTGGCTAAATTAGGCCATTAGAATCAAATACAGATCCTTGTCTTCCTAACTTTCACTAATTACGTGGTGTTGTCCTCGGATATTTCCCTTTGAGGGTGGGTCACGGACCATTGAGTTGTGTTGCTCCAGTGCGACGTTAATTAAAATTTTCCAAATCCAAGCACTCAATTCGGTCTATCTAGAATATTGAGCATTAATTTTATACTTTCCGATAACAACCTAATTTTGAGCTAAAAAAATAACATTAAATTTGGTTAACAAATTTTCCTGTCATTTGTTTCGGTTTGGTTATGAATACGGAAATTTTAAGGCTAATAAATGTCAAATAAGTTTCATGGAGTTTAATTACTATCTTCCGAAATGATTTTCTAATGTTGATGCTGTTACAATTGAAGCACCTAAACAAAATGTGAGTAATGTTATTTTTAATCGTTTGTTGTAGTTTCAATTTTAATTATCAAATTAATATTTGGAAGAAACGTGAACACTAATCTTGTTATATTTTGATAAAAACCAATTCAGACTTTTGGATGCGTGTGCAAAATTGTAGTTGTTCCTTCCGAGTAGAAGTTCCTCGTTTTCACAAAATGACTTCAAGGAGATATTTTCGAGTTTATAGAGGACAAACTGAATAACCCGGCGTTGTTCGGGTTTCAAATATGACCACGACATTTCCCTGTGTTAACTCATACACAAATCCTGTAGAACGTGTTTCCTTACTCATGACCATTTATTGCAGAAAAACAAACTTTAGATTTTAAAATTGGGGTTTCGAGGGGCACTTTTAGGACTACCTGTGTGCCCATTTTCATGGCTACAGATTGGACTGAAGACAGGAAAGAAGTAGCCTACGCATTCCACAGTATTCTAAAGTATAAGTGCCACATATTTGGTGTGGATTGGTCAAACGGTGTAGATTTGTATAGATGATCCTTTTCAGGCCTCGACTTTTTGAGTGTGTGAGGACTCATAGATGCTGTCTAGCTGCCGCTAGTCAGTGAAGGACTAGTAACAGATTTGTATAGATAACATACACACACATACATACAGACACCCCCCACAAAGCTTGTTCAGCATCATAGAATTTCGACATTTTGAGGACCCACTTACGGTGCTCAGTGTACCTGAGCACCTAGTTCGAAGGTCATGTCAGATATAGACATTCTTTGTCCACACGATCAAACATCCAGAAGATAAAATATATCTTCTTAATGTTTCTTCTAGTTCTGAAATTATTCGACAATACAGTTGTAACGCTATTTGACAACGATCATCTTTTCGTGCATGTCCTCCAGTATTGTTCCAATTTCAAAGACGTATTCACGTCAAAAATTTTCGGGTGGAAAGAGAAAGGTTTTGCTTATTTAAAATAGTCAAAAATCGATTTACAAAACAAAGATTTTCCTTTTTTTTTTTTTAAACAATTCTGTTAAAATCAAATAAACCATGGAATTTGCGACAAGATTTTGCAACAAAGACATTACGGGTTTCTACAAGTTGAAAACGAGAAAAAAAAATCTTATTTACAAAAACTTTGAATTATGTTTTACTCTCCAGTCAGTCTTACTTTTTGGAGTCGCCACTTTGTTCGAGAAAGTACGAGTAAGGTAAGGTGCGATATGAAAAAGAAAACGAACGTAATTCGTGATTCCATTTTTATGGCATCCAGAAGAATGCGAAAGGCTTTAGGGGTTATTTTTTCATTAGGCATTCGAATAGAAATAGTCTAGAAGAGTCAACGCACAGCTATACAGGAAGTAATAAAATACAAATGAAAGCAAGAAGGCACACACACAGAAAAAAATGTTGAGTTGAGAGAGAGAGAGAGGTCACATTTAAATTTCCGATTGAAGTAGTAGTAATTATCGTTTGCTCGGAAAAAGAACGTCGCGTAACCTTAAGCCACGTGACTTTCTTAGAGTAATATCAGTTGCCTACGCCAAACGCCACTTTTTTTTATCAGGTGAATTGATCACTTTTAATGAACACTTTTTTAATCGAAAAAAGGCACATAATTTTTAAATTGTGGGGAACAAATTATCTATCTACTCTCATTTTTAGTGTAGCAACGTTTGATATTCATTTACATTTTTCAATCTGCAATATTTTTACGAAAAGCTATTGAATTAGACATTGGTCTGTGATTTGACTTTTATTTTTTATTTGAGACAATCTATGAAAAAAATTGTAAAATACGTTTTGTTCGGTTAAAAATGCATGTGGTAAAGAGAGAGAATAAATGAATATAATTAAAGAATCAAATGAGTGATTCGATTAATTGTTTTCGAAATTTATTTTTATTCCATTCAGTATTTTCTGAAATTTATTTTATTCAAATAATTCCTTTCTAAAATTTACTTTATTTGATTAATTCTTTCCTGAAATTTAATTTATTTGATTATTTCCTTTATTAAATTTATTTTTATTGTTTTAATCATTAAAACTATAATTAACACATGCCTGTATATCTAGGCCTATAATGCCCTTTAGAAATTTGTAGGGATATAAGAAAATTTTTCTTTTTTTTTTCTTCTGACTAGGGCAAACAACCAACTGGTCAAGAAAAGTATTTCGACCCGGGGCGTTTGGAAACCCTATCTTGCATTTAATTCAATGATATATGAATTCACAGCAAAAAAGCTGATGAAATGTAATTGACGACAATGTTAAATAACCAATGCAATATTCGTATGAGACGTGTATATTTGTTGAAGAAGATAACCAAAGAAAATATCTTAAATTTAAAAAGAATGAAAGAATATATTATGTTCCGACAACAGCTATTATTACGCTCTAAAAGGTCTCATTTCATAGGTTATTAAAGAGGATTGTTTCACAGAAAAGTTTATATCAACTGAATAGTTATTTTTAAATCCACAACGTGGTGTAACTTCTTACATTAAACAATTATATACAAGATAAAAACCCAAACTACGAATTCTGGGGAACGAAAATAGTTTAATTTTAATCTGTTATAGATAATTTGAATTATTAAAAGTTTCAGAAGTATTCTTGATACTTGAAATTGCCTAAACAGAAAGCACATGATAGGGCAATGTCAATGACATGCTAAAAAGGCAGAACCCTATTCCGTAAGCAGATAAATCTAACGAATTCCAGATGTTAAGATAGATCTTTAAAAAAAGTCCCAAAATAATAACACACCAACGTAATGGAATGATAATTACAACTTTTTATTGTTGCCACCCTCAGGGTCCAAATTCCAGCGACTCACATATCGTCGTCTGTTTGCGCAGATATATTTTTTGTTGGTTGTAAATTTAGAACAAAGGCACAGAGAAAGAAGTTGATGGCAAAAATAAGGAACAAGCAAATTATAATTTTTAAAGGCAAAAGAAGAAAGGCCTTTGCTCTCATAAATAAGAGAGAGAAAACTGGCATCAAGGAGAACGCGGCTGTAAAAAATACGACAGCTGAATAAAGAAGTGGATATCATCTGCAAAGAATGATAAAAGTTGTCGTAGAAACTCGGAAGTAGAAATGGCGAGGCAATAAAAACCTAAAGCTCGAGTTTCTTTTCTTTCGACTTGCATACTGATCTTGTAGCTGCTTATTCAGGTAATCTTCATATTTTTGGCAGGAGTTAGTTATACGATCCTCTAATTATGCTGGAATAACGTCAACGTTTTATTGGATTTCATTTGCTACGCTTTTTATATAAGACTCTTTGTAATCATTTTTAGCCTTTACGAAGTTTATACTACATTCTCAAAGAAAAGGCATTAATATTCGATTTCCAGTCTCAGGTTTTAGAATGGTAAAAATGCGATTGTAAATCTTTTCTGGCAACAATTATTTTTAATGTACAATAGGAAATTTTTTTTTCGACAACAATAAAGATATCAAATTTCGGTGTCCAAAGGTCAATCAAGCAAAAGTAGTTTTTCAAAAACATTCCTAAGTATTAATTATATCTATTCTCCAAACTAAGTACTTTCTATTTCGTACAGGTTTATTTTGATGGAATAAATGACATGACACTGCGATATGAGTAGATTCGATTGACGAACATTCTGCATTGTAACGGATTCATGTATTCTTTTCTCCGTTTTAATAGCATAAACTATTGAAGTAGCAAAGTTTGTGTACACCACGTTCATTTATACCATACTGCATTATAAAAAAAAGTTTTGGTCGAGGTTTTGGAATTCTGTACGTAAAATTCAGCTTAAGCTAATATACCCTGATTTAGTACTAAATAATCCAGCGTTATTTTATCGTCATCTGACCATGGCTCACAATTATGAGGTGTTGTCCTCGAATCTTTCCATTCGGATTTTAACCGTCGCCAATAGCCCATTGTGTTGCTCCAGTGTGACGTTAGTTAAAATACCTACCTATCAGTGTTAATTTACTGCCGGAATTCCAAAAGGACAAACAAAACTTCTTTTAGACGAAATTTTATTGTTCATAAAAAAAAATGTACGAAATGGAAGTCACAATCAATGTGTAAAAAATCTCTAAAACTTGCTTTTTTGTTTGAACATAGAAAAAGTGTTAAACGCCTAAATACTAATTTCCATCAATTTTATATGAAAACATAAGGAAAATAAGTAAGCAAATATGTATTCCGTAAAACTGTATTCTAGCCACAAATTTAAAATGAAATTATTAAGTTTTCGATTTAGCAACAATTTAAACTTGGTGATAATTATAATTTTTTTTAATAATTATATCTCTTATTACTCCAAATTCTCTGTATGCTTTGAATAAACCTTATACATATGTAATACAAAAACGAATTTGTTTTGAATTAAATGTATTTTGACACGCCAATTCGTATATAAGGGTTTGTTATGATGCACGCATTTCTTAAGGCAAATGTTAAATTTTTCAGAGAATTCTAACATCGAAATATATGTGTTGAATCAATTTTTGGGAACATGTTGAAGTAATTCTCCCGTTGCCCTATTTTATTTTATTTTACTAAAAATAGTACGGATTTTTTTTGCAATCTCATCCTATGTCTTCATCTTCCAAATTATATATATATTCCCAGTATTTTAAGAAATGACGATTTGTAAGCTGCGTTTCTCAAATGTAAACTACATTTCTTTTTTAATTAATAAATGCTTTCCAAAGGAATTTTGAAATCTGAAAATAAATGAAAATAGAAAACATTATTAAACCCATTCAAGTGATGAGTTTCGGTTTAATTCAAGATATAAGCTTCACGATAATGTTTCAAAAAATATTCAGATTATAATTTATAAGGATCCAATTATATTCTTTACTTTTACCACAAATTTCTCCGAATAAACTCAAAGAGTTGCAGGAAAATACATTATTCGGAACTTTTTATACATTTTTGAACTAAGTATTTTTAAAACAAAATTTGAGGGAAGAGGTCAATTAATAATTATTCATTGATTCTGAAAACCTAAAGTTTCTTTTTATCAAAATATATAACTTAAAATATGGAATGTCTTGATATTTTATGTAATGTAAAAGCAACACTGTTACAATCCAAGGGAAATTTTAAAACCATTTTTACATGAATATTCACGAATGAGAACAATTAAGAGAATTAAAATATTTATTACATTATCTTTACTTACTTTATTCACATTAATATTTAAAGAGCATTTTAAAAGTGCAACCATATTGTCAAAAAACAGTTTTTTTTTAACACAATAACATTACCATTAAATGCTTGTTCTCTGAAAACTCAAGTTCAAAATATTCGATTTTTCGTTTATATTCCACTGCGCTTGATTCAAAATTAAGAGTTGTTGTTCACGAATCTTTCCCTTGTGTATAATCCCGTACCTTCGACAAAAGCCTGTTGTGTTGCTGTAGTGCAACTTAAAACTATCAAATATTTCTACTATGTTATTTCTTCCTGCTCATAAATTATATCCAACATAGTCGCAAAATAGACATTCTATACTTTTAACATAAAACATTCACCAAATGTTACTTTTAATTTTTCAGGAAGCCGACGATCTGTCAACAAAGAAAACAGTCTTCCCTTTTCATCTTACTTCGCTTCACTTGAAAAGCAATCGTTATCGTTTGCAGTCAGAAAAATCAGCACAGACGATTGGACCAAAATGCGCATTCAAATTTAATTTACAACGCCGATCTTCGAATTGTTCTTATTCGTTCATTAATAGTTTCCTCCTGTTTTATTTGTAACTTTCGAGTAGCAATAAGAAAAGAATAAATATTTCAATTGTTTTCTGGTATCAAAATCCTATTCGTTTGTTGTTTGTCTGGTTCGTTATCCTTTGGTTTCTGATAAAGTCTACCGAGTAATTGTGTCAGTCTTTACATTGATACGTTTTATAAGACTTGTTTGAGTTGAAACAATGGTTTTTGTATATATATTCTCCACTTTTTCCTAGAATACATGCTTCCTACTGTCGGTTAGAAAATATCCTACCTTCCCTCTGCGTAAAATGTAAAGTTATTTTTGTAAAACACTGTTGCGATTTAATCAGAATATTTTTATTTTTATGTACTAATTATATAATTTTTAAAAGAGGAATTTGCCATCCATAATTATTGTGGGGGGGAATATCAGAATTGGTTTTTTTTTCTTCTGTAATTTGTTGGATCTAACATTTATAAATTGTTTTATATTATCCAAAACATATTTAGTTACATTTCTGAGAAACAAAATAGTACCACTTAAGCTGAAATTAATTGAGGTAGGTAGTTGATTTACGTCGCACTGGAGCAACACAACAGGGCTATTGACGACTGTTCGGGATCAATCCGAAGGGAAAGATCCGAGGACGACGCTTAATAATTTTAAACCATGGTCAGCTGACGAGAATAACACCTGAGTTGGCACCCCACCCTCCAAATTTCCACACCACGCCAACGGAAGGACATAAGAGGTCACTGCAAATTTTAACGTGCACCTTCCCTCGTATAAACGACGGTCTTTGGCTGGACCTAGTTTCGAACTCGTAACCCTCCGGTTGCTAATCCGTCGCTCTTCCAACTGGGCTTACCCGGGTCGAAATTAATTGAACAAAATGCCAAAATATGAACAGAGGCAATACGAAAAACGTTTGAACTTGAAAGTTACAAATTATTGAACAGAAAAGAACTCTTAAAATATTTTCTTGGTGTTGATTTTGGCAAACACCATACCACGCGTTATTCACAAATTAATACTGCGTATATATAATTTTCACTGTTCACTATGCTTAACTGAACATAATAATACAGTAACGTATATGTAGAGTTATTTAAAATTATTGTTCATTTTTATGGTAATATAAGAAAACAAAATGTATGCATTTGTGTACTAGACTACAAATAGTTTCTTATGTTTAGAACAAAAATGTATCTTTAAGGGGATTTATCAGAAATTTGATTATTTTTTTAGGAATTTAAATGGATGTTTATATAATTCTGTTTAAAATGATATGTTATTTATGGAGGTACGGAAAATAGAAGTATTTTAAATTAATTTTTGAAAATTATCTATAAGTTTTGAAGTAAGGTTAATTTTATGCTTTGAACTTCAATATAAAATAAAATATTAAAAAAATTGCTTTACAAAGTGTACCATACCCTATAACATATTTTAACACAGGCATTTGCTCAGAAATGATCATCTTAATTGTTAAAAAGAATAAAAGTTGATGAATAAAAAAATTAAAAAAAAAAGAACAAAGGATAAAAAATCTTGAAATTTCAATTTTTAAGTTTTTTAAAAATTCTCGTGTAAAAGTGTTTAGAAGAGTCTTTATAACCTGTATAAAAAAACTCAAATCAATACACATAAAAGATTCTGAAAAAAGGTTCCTTAAAATTTGACCATTTTAACATTACGGAGATAGGATTGCACCAGTCCATTTAAATTGTAGGAATTCGTCAGATTCACTCTTTATTTATTAAAAATAAATTTTTCTAACTAAGAGCGATGAAATGTTACGTTCTGTAAACATTTAATGTGTTACAAATATTTATTTTTTCATCCCTACTCTTTAAAAAAAGACAAACTAAATTTTTCGCGAATAAACATCCAGACATGTTCCGCGCGCGCGCCCTATGGTTTTAACTTTGCATAAACATATGAAACTAATGCCACAGTAAATTCTTAGAATTTCAACACACGTAGCACAATTTGAACGTTTCAAGTAAAGAGGACAATATTTTACCATGCAACGAGACATTTTACACAGAAAACATTGCTATTATAGTACTGTATTCGTTTCATTTGGTTTTCATTTTTGGCACTTTATTCACAGATTTTCTACCAATCTCTCTTAGTTGCATTCAAAGGATTCATTGATCGAAATTCTAAGCATCGTTTCTCGATTGCTATGCATTAAAAATAAGGAAATTGGAGGAATGAATTTGTCTTATTCATTGTTTTTGTAAGTTTACGAGAAGAGTTTTTGTTCTTTTGCTATCACAGAAATGCGCCTGAGATTTTGAGACAAGCCAGACGGCCTGAGAAGATTTTAATTCTGCTGTCTCTCTTATCGGGGGTCAACTTTAAACATTGTTTATCACCGTTTTGGCAACTTGTGGCGTTTAATCTTATGACATTGACCAATCAACTGTAATATCCCTCACTCCTTTCAACAACGTCATTGCTCAAAAATCGGCGATTTTTAGTTATACCTGTTTTCAGAATGTTCTGAAAGAGTAGTATATCCCTACAAGATCGTCATATCTCACCGCTCGATATTTAGACGCTAGAAAGCAGAAGTAATATTTATTTTGAAAACATTCTATTCTAATTTTATTCGAATAGAATGTTAGCGATATTTCAATTCAGAATTCCTTCTTTGACATTTTTATATTACGTATTCGAAAAAGAAGTCAAGTGACGTCAAGTTCAAATTAATACGTAAGTACAGAAAACACGTTCGGGCCGAAAATACAGTACGGTCACCTACATTTTGCTTTACGAACTACTCGATTTTGACACTTCCTTTTCTTATTATAAACCCTAAAAAGATTTTGATGTTTAGGGCAATCGCCAACTAACACCGAGAATTTTCACCAAGAGCGTTTTTTTTCTAGCTTGGCAACCACTATAAATTTACAATCCCGTGGTATTTCACTGTAAGAATAATCCCAAGCATTTACGCCATTTATCTTGGCATAAAAATATTTTTTGTCCCTTTGTATTTACAATGTGTATAACCCTTAAAATTACTATGTTCGAAACTAGAACATGGTACTATCGCTAATTGGCGATCATTTTGGAGATATTGTAACCCGTCGGGGCTCAGTGGGTATGCCCACTGTGCTAACAACTATGGAGTTGCTGGCGATGTAGGTTCAATTCCTGCCAGGTGCATTCCTCCCTGGGCGAATTCCCCTCGTCTGAGTCAGTAAATTATTCATTGTGTTCATGTCTATTATTTGATATTGCATGTCTTCTGTCTGGCGCAGAATGGCCAAATAACCCCAAACCAACCAATCAAGTGGAAAGCATCTAATATGGCAACCTGTCCAAATAGCGTTTGGCGACGACAATCGCCAATCTGGCGGTATCGCGCACTTGAGTTTGCTTAAGGGGCGTATACACTTGCGATCCGTTTAGCTCGTGAATCGTTCGTTGCAATTATTTTCACAGCGAGCTTACAGCGATCCATGGGAAAGGAAAGAACCAACCGTGAACCATCGGACAGTCATTTGTCGAGCATAAAGAAAAGCAACGAACTACCCACGACACCATCCAAACCTGAACCGAGAACGCCTTGGTGTTCGTCGGAAAACCGACAAGAAGCGGATTGCCGCGAGCCGTTCGTTTTTGGAGCCCAAAACCCTGTCCAAATCAAGACAACTAGAGGCTCGCGAATGCAATTCTTAACATCCCTCCAGCAAGTGTCCTTCACTGCATTTGTGATCAAATAAAAGCAAGCGTCTTGGTACATCGATTTCGTCAGTAAAAGTACTTTTGCAAAAACATGAACACGGGTATGGAAAGTAAAATTTATATTAAACGCAACGAAGCAGATTGAATCCAATTGCAAAATTAATTTTCTATGCCAAGGAACTTTCCAAAAGGCACTCCCGTCGATGCTGCCATACAAACCTGAAGAACTCAATGCAAAAAATCATACCTCGGTGATTCAACTAACACCACATCGAATCATTTTCACAGCTGCTCTTACCTGCATTGATCATTATTTTTGCCAAGCAAAAGTCAGTCAAATTACTGGTAAACCACCCGCAGTTCAAGAGTTCAAGTCTGCCGCAGGGTGCCATAGCCTTACTTGCTCTCGTGGCACGGACAACCTTTCGCCATTATCCTTCTATATCTGGATGGTTCATCTCTGTTTTTGGAAGTCGGGCTGAATATTAATGCCATATTCTCCATTCAAGATCTCGTGCTGGTATGTGTTCAGCAGAGAATGGGCCGTTAGTTGTGTGAGTGACATCGACACAATTGTCCAGGGGAATTGTGTTTGGTGCACTTGTTTGTGATCCGTTCTGTCATTAGCTGTTAGGCGAGTACAATTGGTAGGGAATCGTATTTCGGGACCTGGGCATGAAATGTACCGGTTTCCTATTATTGTTCTTTAAGTTTTCACTTTTTTTAAATATTGAAATGAATTGATTGGTTGGTTTTATGGCTCAATGGCCATGTTTGGCGAAGTTTCGCCAAAGATAAAATTCCAATTAAAAGTTAATTCATTACCTTTATGTAATTGCAATGCATTAACGTCGCAACGAGCTATTGGCGATGGTCTGAGATCAATTCTTAAGGGAAAGATCCGATGAAAACACCACAGAATTTTGAATCACGGTCAGATGACGAGGTCAGACCTGAGCTGGCATCCACACCACGTCATCGTGAGGACATCTGATGCCATGACAGATTCACCCCGCATACACGATGGTCTTTGACCATCCAAAAGTTTGGGAAGCATGATTTCATACATGCAGGTCAACAACAGGTTGTTATTGTCGTGCGGGCCATATATGGCCCAATTGGGGGTGCCATTGCCTCGGAGGGTTGGACTTCTTCATACATGACACATCCGTTTTACAGGAAGGTCCCTTTCACACATCCATTCACTAACACATATCGTAATTTAGATCCCAATCAGAGGCCGATAACCCTCTGATCAGGTACCCCCAGAGGTATTGATTTGGTATGGGAACATGGGGGACTTTGTGACCACGACCTATTTAACGTGCCCCAGCCACCATTAGCGAACGACGGTCTTTAGTCAGGTCAAACGCCGATCTCGCAACCATCAGAATTGCAGGCTCCGCTAAGGACATAACCCACAACCCTTCCGATGCGAGCCCGACACTCTACTGACTGAGCTACCGCGGCTCATCAACAGGTTATATAGTATTAAATAACTTCTTCAGCGCTGATTCTGTGTACGAGTTTATCGTTCGGTACCGGAAGCTGTAGCAGGTATTAAGTGTTTACAAACAAATAATCACCTATGGCGATAGCCACACATGATTTTGAATATATGTCTGTCCTTTTCCCAGGCGAGTTTACTACCTTTCTACAAATAGACTCCACCAAGGTCAGCTGCTTTCTCACCATGATATCCTCATCATCGAGGATCAAAAATGAACAGGAGTGAGAAATTCGAGAAAACATCACTCGCCGTTTAAGGCGAGGTGCACACATCCGGTTATTCAACGTGCGGCGCCGCTGCAGCAACGCAAGTGCGGTCTAAGATACATTAGATCCAATGGAGTGATGCACACATGCCTCCGGCGCCGCTGCGATGACGCATGTCTAATTTGCGTACAATTTGTACCGCAGTTCCACACGGCGCCGCAGCTCGCCGCACACGCGTCTCCGATATGAAGTACCTTGTTTTCATAAATAAATGAATTAATTAAATGGTTGTGTCCAGTAACGTCTATTTTGTTTCAAAATATACTTTTTTTACACCAAGTAAGCCAAATAAACCCGTTTTCTTCGATAGAATATTTATCGCAAATGGCGCGAAATGAGTTCTTGCGCCATTTCACGGTTATGAGTGCATAGTTAGGCTTCGGTGCCGCAGCGGCGCAGCACGTTGAAAAATCGGATGTGTGGGAACGGACGTATCAGTTGCGGTGTACCTAACTGTTAATACCTCTACATCATAAGTAATAAAAGAATTTTACCAATTGTAAAAAATTCCTGTAGAAGAAGGAAGCTAAAAAGAAATAAGGAAACCAAATAATGCACACTTTAAAAAAATGCAAGTAAATAGGGAAAAGACAGAATTTAGAACATTTGATAAAAGTCGTAAATTGGTATGTCAAGTAAAATGAATAGGAAATGACTTTTATGTATTTATTTCATTGCTTCTTCCATCGAAATCAAATAGCCCGTTGTGTTGCTCAAGTGCGACGTTTACCAACTACCTTCCCTATAAAATTGATATATTTTATATTGCAATTCATGAAATATTAATACTGATTTTGCAAATGTGTCTATAATTCGAAACACTACCTTTTAACCTTCATGAGTTTATCATTTTTATGTTTCAACTATTTATGGAAACAAAAAAGACAAATGAAATACAAAAAAAAAATTACAAATAAGAGTTAGTTTTCGAATAAATTTAAAACAATGGGGCTGTCTCAAGCAACTCTGATGAGCTTTATTCGTTAAAAATTAGTTAACAATTTATAAAAAAATTTTCGGAAAATTAAAAACAATTGTTCATCATACGTCGTACAGATGGCGCTACGACCAAAGTTAATAATCATAGTTTGTTAAATGAATAACAGATGGCGCTACTAAAATATTGGTTGATTTCATAAAAAAAGGAATATGACATTTAAATATTAAAAAAAAATTAAGGAATGAATAATTTTTATCGGTTGGTTCTTCGTTAAATTGATGTGAACAATTTGTTTTTTATCTTTATTTTTTTCTATGGAAGGGAAATATAAGAGTTTTTATTCATAATTTTAGAAGAAACATCCGTTTATTTCACCCATAAAAGTGTTTAATCAATACGATAATTTAGCAATATATACACATTTCAGAAAGCTTAGACTTTGTATGAGGTAGCTAAAATTATAATAGAAATATTAGCCTGTTTATAAAACGATGTATAAATATGTAATTGCGCAGAAAATATCCGACGATCTGATATAAATATTGCAGAACTATTAGTAAAAGAACTTTTAAGAAAAAAGGGGAAAATATATATATATATATATATATATATATATATATATATATACTAATCAACATTTTTTTGTTTGATGGCGATCAAATTTTATAATGATGGACTATTTTTGTCAAGTTAAAATATGACATTGTTTTTTTTTTCGTTAGCAATTATTCAACTGTTCACGCCTCAATACAAGTAATCGAACAATAATATTTCGAGAAATAAAATTGACTTAGAAATAGGATATTTTGCATTGCATTGTCTAAGTGTGATTGGAATAGAAAACTTTTGAATCAAATTTTGAATTTAATCTCATGAATCCCTTTCATGCGAACGAAATTAAATAGCATGTGGTTAATACAGTTTTTAACCTCAGGTGTTTACCTCATCACATGACCGTGATTCAAAATTACGAAGTGTTGTCCTCGGATCTTTCCCTTCGGGTTAGATACCAGACCGTAGTTAATAGCCCGTTACGTTGATTCAGTTAGACGTTAATTTTATCGACGTTAATTTTGATGTTTTATAGTAAATATGTAATTCAAATTTAGCCGATAATTGTATTCCACGTCTGTTTTTGATTTTACTGCAGTTTTCAAAATTCGGACAAAATGACATTGCAATTGAAAAGAACAATTGCAATTACTTGGAATTGTGTCGCAGAACACTGAATATAATTCTGAACCTGGTTTTGAACAATCATCACGTGCACAAAAAGTGACTTATAAGTAGAAGTTTTCGTAATGTCGTCTTCCAACCAATTCTGAATTTATTCTCTTGAATCACTTTTATACGAACAGTTATACAAGTAATTTTAGATAAGAACAAAGTTAAAAACTCAAAAGCATTTTCAACAAGGTTTTTATTTTTTGCACTATTATCGTTATTACTAGACGAGATTAATAAGATCAAATTGCAGTTTCAACAAGGAACTAAGAACAAAATTGTTTATAAAATTCATTATTTTGTTTTCCTCATTGCATGTTTAAATTTGCGTTTTTGATCAATGTAGTTTATACTGATTGCATTATTAAACAATCCTTCGTTAGAAACTAATTTTGTTTTCTCTTAAATTCCACAACTTAAAATTACCCCATGTGATGAAACAAATTTTACTTCTTTTGCGAAGAACATATAATAGCGTGCGTACTAAAGGAAGAACAGCATATAATAAATAGAAAGAAAGGAAAGAAACCAAGAGCACTTCCGCCAAGCACTTAGAACCCCTACTTATGAAAGAAACATGTCTTTAACTTTTTGCTTGAAATGAAACGTGATTACTTTGCAATCAGAACTCGATAATTATCGGTTCATCGATATCGACCACAGCAGAATACGCCTTAATAAACTATTCAAAGCAGGATTAAGAGGAACTTCGGGCGGAAGCGGAAGAAGAGGACAGCAGATTCAGAAACTTGAGGACAATAAAAACTGTCGAGTGGCATCAAACGATAGTCGACGTATCATTTTCACGTAGTAAACAAAGCTGAAAACAAAAGTTCTTTGGAAGGGGAAAGGCGGGCCAAGGGATCTATAGAACAACTACAACAACAAAAAAGGAACAAAAAGTAGTCGCCTGGTTTTTGACCTTGAAGAAGACGAGTAATTGAGCTGTGTCGAATACCATTAGAAGAGAATTCTTTTTGACAAGTAATGACAGAATAGACAAGTTTTTTCGAACTTCTCTTAATCTTCCTCTGGTGTTAAAGGGATTGTCGAAAGCGTTAAGTTAATGCCGTTGACGCGGAAATCGTTTGCGATTCGGGCTTTTATTTTTAAAGCTATTTGCTCGTCATTCCGTCGCTGTTGGGAGTGAAAGAAAGTGGAGAAAAAAAAAGAGCTTTAGAATCTGTTTCCGTGACAAAATAATTTCGCCTGTCTAGTTAAAATCTCCTTTGTAGTTTTTGTATTTGACGGAAAATGTATCTTAAATCAACTTCCATTCCTTTGCGGTAGTTCGAGAAAAGCCGACAGATGGCGACACATCCATTTCAAAAGTGTTTTGATACAGACTCTTAGCTTAGAAATAAAAGCATTTGTCTGGATCAACAATGTTTTTGTCTTGTCGTGGCCATCAGTTTTAATGATCAAATATGGGATTTAATTCAATTTAATTTAGTTCTTCTTATTAAAGATCGAATACTTTTTGTCGGACTTTACACGTATCTAACCATCCAAGTGGTTTCGAGGAGATATCTCGTGCACTAAGATGTGACTAATTACACTAATAACAATATACTAGGGGGCCCGCCCCCTGCTCGCTAACGCTCGCCAACCCCCGGAGGATTGCTTCGCAATTCTCATTGGTTCGCTGCGCGAACCTATGCTCGCTTCGCTCGCATCAATGAAGACACGTGTCCTAGCAGAAGGGATTGATTACAAAATATATTCCAAAAAAATATTTTTCAAATCTAAATTTGTTGTATTACATAAAAGATATATACAGTACCTCTGGAATCAGAATTTAGATGAAAACTTTGAGCAAATTTTTACTCGCAATGTGAGCGCTGCTTTGGAAATTGAATACCCAGCATGTTGTTTGTGTGTACATTTCCCCAGTACTCGAGCAACCCATACACTTTTTGACTGAGTTTGTTGTCGAAAGTTGTAGTGCACGCGTCTTGTTGTACTATAATTGTTAGCCTTGAAAAGGACCGTTTTTTAAATAGCCCTGAAAAGATCCTCCGCTTTCTTAGATTTCTATTACGAACCGCAACAGCTCGTCTAAAATTCATTTTTTTTCAATAAAATTTCACCCGATAACGCTATAGATTCAAATGACTCGCGAGGCTCCTAGTAAACAAACAATCGCACAATGTTTCCAAAACGCGGTAACAAATAACGTCTTTTTTGCGTGCCACGTAAGAGAAATATATATATAGATATATCATTTTAAAAACAAAAGAAAATTCAAAATAAAAACCACAATGAAATTTTCGATAAAGAAAGTGTTGGTGGATCAGGGCATCACCAGGAAGGAGCCTGACCCAAACAACACAAAATGGTGTTTTCTACATACAAGCAGCAAAACGCAAAAAAAAAAAAGCTCAGACACTTCCCCAAACACCATTAAAAAGCAAACAAATAAAACAAAACATTAAAAAAGATGGTTTTTATTTTAAATTTCCTTTTGTTTTTTAAATTATATTACCGTGTTACGTCTGCAGCTTCAGCGCGCTTGCATGGTTAGTTTCGTGTTTCGTTTTCTGGTTGATTGCACCGAGGCTGTTTGGTTCTTTATTTCTTAATGGTTTGCGTGCTATATGTTATAATGTGATAGTAAAGTACAAAGTCCCAAATCCGGAATCCTCCTGACCCTAGCTATTCCGGAATTTGGACTTTTCCGGATTTCGGATTATTTGCATATTTTGTCAAAAGAAACTTAATCTAACCCCCCCCCCCACACACACACACACGCGTAAATTTTGCGTTTGCTAAAGTAAAGTAACAAATATATGTTGGAATACTAGTCCACGGTAGTTGTCTACTAGTCTAGAAAGAACTTATTATAAGAGCAACGAGACTGGTAGGAGTCAGTTGCATTGTTGTAGGAATGCGAAGCAAGACGGCAGGAGCCAGTCACATTCCGGTATTCAGTTACGAGAAGATTAATAGAACAGAAGAGTTGACGATTTTGAGTTTTGGGAGATATTGGTTTAGAGAAACTAATTGTGTAATTTGTGTAACCGTATTCATTTTCATGTTCATTCAATAAATCGTTTGTCGTTTGTTGTCAAATCGAGAGTTCCGTTATTGCAGTATTAGTGCAGAGTTGCTCACTACATATATAAATAGGAATAATTTTTTAAAAAAGACAAAAAAACCTTTTGATACAATGCAACAAATTTTACTTGCAAATCTTTTAATTTTTCTGTGTGGTATATACTTTGAACATGTCCGTTATGTTGCGTTATTTCATCAATTAAATCTAGGTTCAACTCCTTGTTCTTCAAAAATTGTCGGATAGATGGAATAAAGTGAGAAAAACAGAAAAACGCCAGTTTGCAAAACTTTCGGATTTTTGACAATTCCGGATCTTGTACGTCCGGATTTGTGACTTTGTACTGTATTAACAAATCAAGATATCGCCGAATTTTTCTATGAACACAAGATCTAATCAGTTTTCTTCTAATTACGATTGGTCAATTCAGTTCTTTGCTCTTTGGTTAGAGCGAGAGACTTGATCGAGACAATTACCAGGAGGCTTAAGGGTCCCTATCGCGGAACAAAGATATGCAATACTTCATAGGAACAATTAATGTAGCATATGCTCAAGTACCTTGTTGAAGTTGAAGTTCGTACGTTTTTTATTATACAGTGTGTCTTAAAAGTTCCCGTGCTGACGATTCGTGAATTTATTATACAAAAACAACAAACTTTAAAAAAAAATTATTTTGATGTCAATGGTGAAAAGCACTTTTAACATAACGTAGGAAAAAAATGTGGACTTACATTTAAAATAAATGTTCACATTTTCCGCACTTTTCTTGGAGGCAAAGCTGAAGTCGTTTGCTCATATATTTAGAAACGGATATCAAGATGCTGGGAGTGACTTCAAGGTATCCTTTGAGCAATGTCAATTTTCAGATCACCTATTGTTTGGTGATTATCTTCATAAACTTTGCTCTTTAAATATCCCCACAGAAAAAAAAGTCAGGGATGCGCAGATCAGGGAACGAGGTGGCCAAAGGTTTCTTGAGATGAGTCGATCGCCAGAAAAATCATGAAGCATGCCCATGGTTTCATAACTTGTATGGCAGATTGCAACGTTCTTGTTGGAACCAAGAGTCTCGTTCATTCACTTCTAATAATGCAACAAATTGTTGAATAAGTTGATATAGCGTATTTTTAATCGGTATTGCATCATTCGAATATTTATGTCGCCCAAATTCTTTACATCTTTCATATGATTTATATTCAAAATAAGCCTCAAACAGCGCAATTGAATGCGTGATAAACTCATCTTGCAATGAAGAACAAAATGACGTGGACTTTTATGATCGCACAACTTGAGTGCGACGAAAATCAAACGATAAAAATTAAAGAGTCGATAAAACTATAGGCAGACGATAAAATTCAATATTTAAAAAAAACACGGGCAATACATTTTTTAAAAGTTGGAGTACGGGA
Source organism: Metellina segmentata (assembly GCA_947359465.1). Classification (NCBI taxonomy): domain Eukaryota; kingdom Metazoa; phylum Arthropoda; class Arachnida; order Araneae; family Tetragnathidae; genus Metellina; species Metellina segmentata. Next base: position 70,857,221 of record OX375883.1, read on the forward strand.
ACTTTTAGGACAGCCTATAGAAAAACGTCAGTCTATGTTTGTGAAGGAAAACTTATGACTGGATAAAATATTCAAATCCAAAGAAGGCGAAAAAAATTATGGTTGGTTTTGGTGAATCGAGAGACTTCTATTGAGATTCGGAGTAACACTGCTTCGCCGCTGTAACCAATTGGTTTCGACGAGATATATCGTCAATTTTATTACTGACGAGTTATCTCGTCATAAAGATGTTGCCGTTTTTTTAATGATGAGATCGTTTCAGGTTTCTGTGATGGCGAGTTTAAGGGTCAGTTATCTTCTAGTGACGAGATATCTCGTTCATCAGGATCTGGTTAGTTCTGCCTCATGGATACAACCACCAGGACGGTTAATGCTGCAGATCTGCTTCGGTGAAAAGGCAGATGACCATGGTTACGTCCATTTCAACAAATGTGGTTAGAATCGTCAGAGATAAGGGCTGTAATATGCGAAATCTTTTATGGCGAAATCCATGGTTATTATCGATTTCTCCAACTCTATAATCAATTGTGTCGCTTCCACCGACCGATATTCTCGGAACCAGAATCCGCCAGTTATGGAAGCGCATTTTTCGCGTACAACCTGCCCCTAATTTAAACAACAGACTCGTTCGAAACCACGTTATACAAAGGGGAACTATCTGGAGACAGACAAAATGAATACCACAAAACATGGGAGTCATGGGCCTCCCCTCAATAATCCTAGGAAGAGACCAGCTGTCAAGAGGTATGATCAGAATTCGGACAAACTAAATTTTGTAACCTACCAAGCTTTTAGTTTTAAAACATATCCCCCCTCCCCGATCTTTGTACTTGATTATCGGTTCCTCGCTTACGGTGGTCTTTGCGAAAACAGAGGTCAATTCAACAGACTTTTAGTGCTGCCATCTAGCGTGCAAAACTAGACAAAGAATAAAAGAAATGAAACAAGTTGTACATGCTTTTAATTTAAAATGTAACTTACTAAACTCTTCAATATGTCGTAATTCGAAGTACGATGCATAAAATAAATTACTGAAAGTCCAAGAACCGATTGTTTTAAAAGTTATTTGTTAGCAATATCTAAGTGGTAATTAGTGTATCATTAAACTAGAAGCCAAACTAGCGTATTTTGGACTTTTATAGGTTAGGTATTTAAAAAATTTTGAATATGATTCTTATGAACTTGTATAGGTTTTTAAGGTAGAAAGCACAATTCCAATTTTATTTGTCTTTGCAATTTATGTAGCTTATTTTATTTTAGTTTGTTTTTTAAATGATTTTGCGAATAAGCAATTTGGAAAACTTGGTGTGCATGGTTTGAAAGTAATTTATGCTTTTCAATTTTGAAATATTTATTTGGCAACACGCGAAAATTAGTTGGCCCATCAAATGAAGATCATTGACTGACACTCGGAAATAAGTTGTTGGTGTCGCCATCTATTGCTGATACTGTCAACTAACAATTCATGCGCTATTTGAGACTTCAATGTAAGCGAATCAAAACTCACACAAGATTGAGCATGTGTCAAAAGATTTTTCCAAATTCTCCTTTATTAACATGGCTTAACATTAAAGCTAAACTTTTCTGAATTTCTGATCCCAAAGAACCTCATTTTTTAAGTCGAAATATTAAATATCTCGCTAAAATTCGAACCAGCTAAATAATAATATAGCGATTTCACTAGTTCCAGGGCAAAAATTTGAAAAGCAAAAACTATCTATCAATTAAATTTATTTCAAATCTATTTAAAGTGCTTTGACTTGCATAAGTTTGAATATTCGAATATATTTAGCAGAATATTAAGCACACGTATCGGAAAATTGAAATATATATATCTATGTTTTGTATAAAATAATAGACCACATCATACACCATACACAACCAACGAATGATAAAAACAAGACTTTTATCTACGAAATAATCTAAAGAGCCCTTTTCAACACGAACGCAAGCAGGCACGGCTTAAACTAATACGTCAAACAACGAATCTATACAAAATCTTAACACATTACATTTTTATAACAAAATCAAAAGTACTACATAGCTACATTGAATGACATTAAGCACAGGAAAACCAATTTTATTACATATAATTACCCATAGTAATTATTACATCCAATTATGCAACATGCGTGCAATTTCCTCTTTACCCAATCATAAGTCACACACGTTCATTTTGAACTGCAGTCCGATGACGAGGCAACACCTGAGCTGGAACCCCACTCTCCAAACTTCCACCGCAACCTAACGTGAGGACTTTCGGCCGCGACAGATTTAAGGTGCACCAGTCGCCTCTACACGATACACTTACAAACATTCATGCACTGACCCAGATGCATATTACCAACCTTTACCTGGAATAGAAGACATGAGGAAATTTTAAGCCCGCTGATTCGTTGCTATCTCTCTCCGAGATCTATGACGTCACTCACCCATAGTGCGCACTCCGCATGTGTGAAAAGTATCACTATTTACTTGCAACGTTTACGAAAAAAAAAAATTGAAACTGCTTCGACCGAAAATAGAATACTAATAAAAAAGAAAGCGATAGCTTTTAGAGGATTACCAAGCGACAGTTCAACGGCTTGTGCCTTGTACTCGTAATTTGATCGTAAATGTTTTGTGTTTAGTTTTAATTCCAGTATAGATTCTACACGCATGATTAAAAAATAATCCATTTTCGAACTTTAAAGGACACTTGGGACCTTTAACAGAATAGAAGGCGGAAACAGGGGAGTTTTTCGTTATTGCTGGGGATCTGTTGTATAGATTCGTTATTTATGTTGCAGAGGTTTAGCCAACGGCTTTCAGTTCAAGTAGAAACTACCGAGTAATGACTGAGTCCACGTGAAGCATCGACATTAATGATCATGTCACGTAGTGACGTCATAGTCGACAGTTTGAAACCAACGAACCAGCGGGCTTAAAATTTCCCCATGTCTTCTATTAAAGGTAAGCCGACCAACCGGTATAGTGGTTAAGGTGTTAACCTCTAGATCGGAAGGTTCCTGGTTCGAATCCGGGTCCTGGAATGGATGTTTGTAAGCGTATGGTGTAGAGGCGGCTGGTGCACCTTAAATCTGTCGTGGCCGAAAGTCCTCACCATGGGTTGGTGTGGAAGTTTGGAGAGTGGGGTGCCAACTCAGTTGATGCTTCGCCATCTGACCGTGGTTCAAAATTACGAGGTGTTGTCCTCGGATCTTTCCCTTAAGGGACTGATCCCGGACCGTCGTCAATAGCCCGTTGTGTTGCTCTAGTACGACGTTAACTAAAAAATTACCAATTACCCGGACCGTCGTCAATAGCCCGTTGTGTTGCTCTAGTACGACGTTAACTAAAAAATTACCAATTACCCGGACCGTCGTCAATAGCCCGTTGTGTTGCTCTAGTTACGACGTTAATTAAAATTACCATTACCATCTATTCCAGGTAAAGATTGTTAATATGCGACCCGGATTCGAGACTGGAAGTTCGGAGAGTGGGATACCAACTTAGGTGTGATCTCTTCATCTAACCATGTTTCGAAATTACGTATCGGGTTTGATCCGACACCAATAGGCCATCGTGTTGCTCCAGTGCTACGATAATTAAAATACCTACCCGATATTAGATGGTGGCACCGGTGGGATTATGCAATACCCCCGGCAGGCCGCCTTCTGAAATAATTTTCCGGACCCTTGTCAGGCATCCAGGCTTTATATTCTCAACCAGGCCTGGACTACTCAAGCAATCTTCCCTCACCCTCAATAAAAAAGCACAGCCGCACTAATTTCCGGCACTTTCCGAAATAAAACGTCCTTCTATTACGCGTCGAATTGCTTTGAACTAGAATCTCCTTCCTCTGTACGTGGCCTGCACGTCCAATTGCATCGCTGAGGGCCCTCTGGGAAAAAAGATCGTCAATTTCCCCAGTGACCGACTGACGAGGTGTGGTCTACCTACCTTCACGGATGTTGTTTCTCGGCAAATCTCACGGCAATGTGTCACTCCTAACGACTCATTTGAATCCTGTCTGCACGGCATACGTAATGCGAATTGCATTACCTAGGCGACACCGTTGTTGGCGATGTGAAGCATCCGCTTATTGAGGTGTCAGAATGCTCACACAAATTGTTAATCTCGTTACTTTTAGATCTGATCACACATAAACCATCGATGTCCTTGCTTCTCGATATTTTTATATATAATACAATTAAGGCCGGGTGCACACATCCGGTTTTACAACGTGCGGCCCCGCTGCGGCACCGAAGCCCAACTATGCACACATAACCGTGAAATGACGCTCGAACTCATTTCGCGCCATTTGCGATAAATATTCTATCGAAGAAAACGTGTTTATTTCGCTTACTTGGTGTAAAAAAGTATATTTTGAAACAAAATAGACGTTACTGGATACAACCATATATTATTTATTATTTATATTCCATTTGTTTATAAATACAAGGTACTTCAGAACGGAGACTGATGTGCGGCAACCGTGGGGAACTGCCGTACAAATTGCACGCAAGTTGGACGTGCGTCGCCCCAGCGGTGCTAGAGGCATGTATACACTGCTCTATTGGATCTAAGGCCGGGTGCACACATGCGGTTTTTCAACGCGCGGCGCCGCTGCCGCAACGCAAGTGCGGAGTAAGATACATTAGATCCAATGGAGCAGTGTACACATGCTTCCAGCGCCGCTGGGACGACGCACATCCAACTTGCGTGCAATTTGTACCGCAGTTCCCCACGGTCGCCGCACAACAGTCTCCGTATTTATATTTGTACTTCAGAAGAAATACCCTGTTTTCATAAATAAATGGAATATAAATAATAATTAATAAATGGTTGTATCCAGTAATGTCTATTTTGTTTCAAAATATACTTTTTTTGAACACTAAGTAAGCGAGATAAACACGTTTTCTTCGATAGAATATTTATCGCAAATGGTGCGAAATGAGTACTTGCGTCATTTCACGGTTACGTATGCATAGTTCGCCGCACGTTGAAAAACCGGATGTGTACACCGGGCCTAAATCCCGGATCATCAAGAACCTTATTCCCAAACGGTGGGTTAAGTGATCCACGGATTAAAATGATACGTTAGTTGTGATTGACTACTAACGTCTCCTCACGATCACGTGATATTGTTTACATTTGTTACGACGCCCGAACTGCATTCAGACTGATCAAGCACGTACTTCGATTGAAGAATTGATTCCAAATTGTGATTTCAATCGAACGCATGCGGCATTTTATTTTGGGGGTAAAGATGTATATATCCGAGACTTTTCATTTTTGAAGAAATCAATAAAATAATTTTTATTTCACGATGAATTTGTATCTGCCATGGTCATATTCTAACGTTCGCTCTTTCATTGGGTTTTAAGCCTTCCGAGTCAGAATAAAATTCGAATCAGAACACATCTGGGCATATCTATTTTGTAGAAAATGGAATCGCGTTCTTGTTCCGATTCATATAAGATCATTTGAATGTGCGCGTAGTCGCAAGAATACTGTAATTTAGCACAAAGTGCGTCGTCCATTTTGTTTTGTATACAGTATACAGGCGCCTCAATCCCATGATAGTACTTTACGCAAGTCCAACTTGATTGGCTAATTGGATCACATGACCTAGATACGTATGTCATCAAGGTTTATAGTTGTTGGCGATTTATCTCTTCCTTTGTGCTTTCTTCTTTTCTTTTCAGATCCATGGCTATGGGTGGGTAGAGGTGGGAGCCGAAAATTGTATCCTTTTATAAAAAAGTTAATAATTATATAAGTTAGTGTTTTATGTATGCTTTTTGTTACATCAGAATGGTCCTAAGCCAGCGGTGGATACGACACCATCATCCTAAAGCAAAGGGGACGGCAGAGGGGCGGAAAAATATCAGCTGGTAGTGAGTTCAGGAGTGGTTCTTAGATTATTTATGTAAAATCAACGGAAGCTTGGAAAAATATAAAAAGGGTATTAAAAATTGGGAAAAGTAAATTAGAATGAAAAGGAATTAAATTGGAATTTTTTAAAAATAATTTAGAGGATCTAAAATGTTTTCCGCCAGCTGGGTTCGAACTCGGTTAGTCATCCTCCGCTGCCGACGCTAATCTGAATGTGGGTGACTTTAGCCGTTAGGCCATCGTCGCTTCACAAAATGAAGCTCTTTAAAGTATAAGTACCCATAATATAAGTTTGCAAGAAATACTACTAACAACAACCATACAACATATATATGAAAATGAGGAGCAAATCAGAGTCAACTTGTCGGACACTTACGCTGTACGCTGAGGCGCTAGTGTATGTATTGTGTTTCTACGAAACAACGCGCATATTCAAAATCAAATGGTTACTGCAACAATCAGATTGGCGAGATATCCAAGTGAAGCCAAGCCCGTGAAACTAGCCAATCAAATTGGACTTGCGTAAAGTACTATCATGGGATTGAGCCGCTTCTTACAGTATAGCTCGCTTCTTTTGAAAAAAGATAGTACTGCGCATGCGTAACGCTCATCCGAGAGTTAATTCGATTAATACTATTTTTTCGATAACTCGGGGATTATCGTTGTTCCGCGAGATAACTCGGACTTGTGAATACTGCCTTGCGTGCTTAAATATCCGTTAGTCATTGGTCATAAGGAATAGCATGAAGACCAATTATGTGAATTTCTCCAATTCTAAATAAATGGGCATTGAGGTAATAGTGTTCTGGAAAGAAGTCGAAACGAAGCAAGAGCTGAATCACGACGAAAACTTGGAATCGGAGACTGTATCATCAAGGCATTCTTCCAGGTCTTTTCACTAGTTTCATCGAATTTATATGGTGGCAATTGAGCATTCTCACTGCATATATTCTTGTAGGAATAAGATTTTATGTCACTGCAATCTTATGGGACTGTACGACTCATTTGAATCCGTTGATGTGCACGAAATAAGAATTGGCAATTGCATTTTACGAGTGACACCGTTGATGATGTGTGAGTTCGAAGGGAAGAACCGCAAGCAAACAGTGTATCCGCCTTTGTAGGTGACAGAATGCGGTACAGCTACAGTCTACGATTATAGCGGTGGCAAAGGATTTGGCGATATTTTTGACGTACTTCTAAAGTTGCCAAGGAAATAATTATTTCGAAAATATTTTTATTTTTACAACGGAAAATAAAAGCTTGAAAGCACATTTGAGAACGCTGTGAAAAGTATATACTTTTAAAACTTAAAGAAAAAAGTAATAAGCTAAAGAACATTTCAAAACACATTTGTGAACCAGGAGAAAAATTAAGCTGCGAATGTTGGGTAAGAATACCCTGAAACTTACCAATTATATTAAACACAGTGAAAAAGAAAAAGATGTTTAAAAGAATAAAAACAAGAAGTAATCAAACCTGATACGTTAAAACTGTTCCGGGAGACAAATTATTAAAAAAGAAAATTCCACAAATGGCAAAAAAACAATAAATGTCAGAACTCTACCGTGAAAAAATAATTATAATAAAATAAAATTCCACAACTGGAGAAAAACCATTAATGAACAAATGAAATCAAAGAAAAGAAATTCAAAAGGACTAATGCAATCAAAGGATATTTTAAAATTGAAATAACCAATGGAATCAAAGGAAAAGTATCAAACGAACCAATGAAATCAAACGACTTTAACGGATTTTGAAATAACTTTTTAGAATAATCAAAATGAAAATTTAAAGTTTTCGTTAACCGAGGTTGCCATGAAAACCACAATAATCATAAATACATATGGGTTGCCTTAACCTACCGTAACTCGCTACTAGAAATGCGCCAAAAAAAATTGATCCGTTGCTACCGCTATAAACGTAGACTGTAGCTGTACTCAGAATGCTCACATTTGAACAGTATTATTTTTAACCCAAAGAACTTTCAGACCTGGTATTTATTTATTTGCAAATACCAAACGTTTCGCAATCAAGCCATTTCAGAAATATCGGAATTAAACCTGCTTGTTTTCCAATATTTCTGAACAATAGAATTAAAGTTATTGAGCGTCTAAATACTCGCGAGTCATAGGTCGCATAGAATTTCATTAAGTAAAATTATGTGAATTCAGTAAGGCACTCCTGGCCTTTACCCTAGCTTCAATGAACATATCGAATTTAGATCGGATATAAATAAGGCATTACCACTTTACATATGTTTGTAAGAATCGGATGTTGTTTCTTGGCAAATCTGACGACAATGTATCACTACTAACGGGAAAGAACGACATGAACACGGTACTACTTTCGCTTGTGACTGAATGCACACATCTGAGCTTTCAGATCAGGCTTACAATACAAGGGGTATCCATATTAAGCTTCCCTACTTACCAAAATTTCTGAACAGAATTCAAGACATTAGTTGCATAAATGTTCCCTATTTAATAGTAGTAAAGAATTGAATTATGTGGAACTCTCAAGTCAAATTTTCTCAATTATAAAAGGAAGTGTTTGTCTGTTTTCTGCGCGAAAAGTCCTGACAAATCTATGGTATTTTCAGTAATGGGATTTGGTACACAGATAGTTCAAATTTTTTGCAATTTTTGGGTCGCGTCGAATTTTAAAATTCAATCTAGAACATTTTTAAATGAATTTAATGGAATTTTATTACATAGTCCAGTCACACATTAATGTGACCACCACCTACTTTCGACGTCAACGTGAAATAACCAATCACAAAAGGCAGGTGGCAGCACATTGCAGTGGAGTGTATATAAAGGATGTCCTAGGGCATCGGAAAGCTTTTAGATCGTTGGCGTAATGCAAGAAAATAGCGATTTATCCGACGTCCAAAAGGGCATGATTATTGGCTTTCGGGCCAAGGGTGAAAGCATTTCGGAAACGGTTAATTTTGTGAACTGTTCGCGTGCCGCCGTGGTAAAAGTATACGTTGCATGGCAAAATGGCACTATCCAAAATCAGTGGCGTGGCACATGTGGTGCACCACGGGCTATAGATGACAGAGGCGAACGAAGGCTACGGAGATGCGTTCGGGCGAATAGACGTGCAACTGTTGAGCAACTGACCGCGCAGATGAACCAAGGGGCTACCAAGAGTGTATCCTCAATAACGGTTCAGCGAACGTTGCTGCGCATGGGCCTCCGCAGCAGACGCTTGGTTAATGCACCTATGCTGACTGCTGTTCATCGATGACGAAGGCTTGAATTTGCACGCCAGTACCGCAACTGGACGTCTACATAGTGGTAACAGGTGGCTTTTTCCGATGAATCACGTTTTATGCTCCATCGGACAGATGGACGTTGGCGTATACGGCGAGAAACGTCTGAAAAGAAACACCCTGCAGCAATTGCCGGAAGGATCCAGGCTGGAGGAGGGAGCATTATGGTTTGGGGAATGTTTTCCTGGCATTCACTGGGTGCACTCATCATCAGAAACCTAATTGACTCTCTTCCTGCACGTCTCGCAGCGGTTCGCTCTCCCAAAGGTGGTTGTTCTGGCTTGTGACAGGTGGTCACATTAATGTGACTGGACTGTGTATTATTGTTTTCTTTGGAATGGCAACAGCAATTAATTTTTTCCGTTTCATTTTGTGGAGGAACGATTTAAGCCGAAGAAAAAAATATATATAAAGTTTTAACTATAGTTATGTAATTATTTTTCCTATCTCCTAGATCGTTAAAGATAGAGTAAACATTTCAACGGATTTGAAATCCGCGGAAAATTTCGCATTTGATCGATACCTAAAAATGTGAGTTTCTTTAAATAAATAATTTTTAAGTTAAATATCTTTTATATATTTTCGCAAGAAATTGTGACGTCACGCCAACCGCGTTCAAGAAACCCATTTCTTGGGCTCATACGATTCCATCTAAGGAAAACAAAATAAATGATAATATATAAAAGGCTCTTGTGTTTCCGTGGCTATTAAAATTTTGTTTGGTTGTGTGACGTATGAGTAGGGATGCGACATCGTCGTCAATGTTTTCAAAACATCGATGTTTTTAACATCGATGTATCGGAGTCGATGTTTATACTTGTCGATATTTTATTTTTAAATGAAAAAATTACCGTTTTAAAAATAACCAAGTAGCATAATTTTTATAATCAGCAAATTGAACATATTTTTAGATCAAGTGGCCAAGGGTCTGAAAAGTAGGGATGCGACATCAATGTTTTCAAAACATTGATGTTTTATAAAAAACATCGATGTATTGGAGCCGATGTCGCATCTCTAGTTGATAAACCAGATTTAAGAAATGGGGGAAAAGTTTATATATACTGAATTTTAAAAACATCGATGACTTGGGGACGATGTATTATCAACATCGATGTTTTAATTTTGAACATCGATGTTTCAAAACATCAATGTTTTGCTGTCAATATCGCATCAATAGTTGCTAAACCAGTTTTAAGAAATTGGGAAAAAAGTTTAGATACACTGAATTTCTAAAAACATCGATGGTTTGGGGCGATGCATTATCAACATCGATGTTTAAATTTTGAACATCGATGTTTCAAAACATCGATGTTTAGCTGTCAATGTCGCATCACTAGTTATGAGTAGGCGAAATTTCTAATTGTTTTGATTGGTTGTGTAATGTTACGAGCAAGGCGAAATATGCAATATCAAAAATCATTATATTCGAAATCACCGTGGAAATAACATTGAGTATAAAAAGATTGCCGTACGCAGATCATTGTTTTACCAGTGTTGAACAAAAACTAAGTTTTCCAATAATATTGTTTTACCAGTATTGTTCAAAAAACAACGTCATGCAAAAGCAAGGCAAATTTACAGATAGTGGTGGAAAATAATTTATACATAGCCAGTGATCAACAAAAGTTTTGACAGATAGTGGTGAAAAGAGTTTTATACACAGCCAGTGATCACGCACAGTCTGGTTTTCAAAAATATATAAATGAAATTTGATCAAAATAAATACATTTTGTTATGAACATCGTATGACAGGTCATTTATCCTCGTTCTAAATAAATGCATACTGAGGCAACCGTGCTCAATCAGAAAAAGAAACAAAACAACAGCTGTGCCATGAGGAAAACTTGGAATTGGAGAGAACTCAGAAAAACATTCTTCCAGGCATTTCCCCTAGGTTCATTGGGCACGTCGAATTTAGATCTGGTACCAATTAGGCATTACCATCGTACATATTTTTATAAGAATCGGATATAGTTTCTCGGAAAATCTCACGGCACTGTACGACTCATTTGAATCCGAAAGTGTGCACGGAATAAGAAATGCCAATTGCATTTTCTGAATGACACCGTTGGCGATCTACGAGTTCGAAAGGAACGACCGTAAGGAAACAGAGTATCCGCTTTCGTAGGTGCCAGAATGCTCAAATTTTGAGCAGGAATATTTTTCATTCAAAAGAGATCTTAGATCTGGTATCGAATGAGCATTCCACCAGGGTGTGTGACCACATCCCTGTTCTTGTGAGGATTTAGCGGTTTAGTACTCTTGGGAGTTGCTCAGTGTCCTACACCGGAATGAGGAGGTAATTCAGTAATTTTTAATTAACGTCGTACTAGAGCAAAACAACGGGTTATTTATTGACGACGGTCCTGGAACGGCTTCGGATCAATCTCAGAACGGAAGCAACCAAGGACAACACCACGTTGACAGCCATTAATGGTCAATGGTAATGGTAATTTTAGTTAACGTCGTACTAGAGCAACACAACGGGCTATTGACAACGGTCCGTGATCAGTCCCTTAAGGGAAAGATCCGAGGACAACACCTCGTAATTTTGAACCACGGTCAGATGACGAAGCAACATTTGAGCTGGCACCCCACTCTCCAAACGTCCACACCAACCCAACGTGAGGACTTTCGGCCACGACCGATTTAAGGTGCACCAGCCGCCTCTGCATCATACGCTTAAAAACAACCACGCACTGACCCGGATTCGAACCAGGAACCTTCCGCTCTAGATGCTAACACCTTAACCACTATACCGGCTGGTCGGCCCATTAATGGTCAAATCTGAAATGTATTGCACCAGTCTGGTGTTTATGGTGTTAGCCTCTAGATCGGAAGGTTGCTGTTTCGAATCTGGGTCAGTGCATCGATATTTGTAAGCGTGTGGTGTTTCGGTGGCTGGTGCCTCTTAAATACGTCGTGGACGAAAGTCCTCGGGTTGGTGTGGAAGTTTGGAGAGTGGGGTGCCAGCTAGGTGCTGCCTCGTAATCTGACCGTAGTTCCAAATTGTGTGGTGTTGACCTCGATACTTTCCCTTAGGGGATTGATCCCATACTGTCGTCCGGAAGGTTCCTGGTTCGAATCCGGGTGCGGGCATGGATGTTTGTAAGCGTATGGTGTAGAGGCGGCTGGTGCACCTTAAATCTGTCGTGGCCGAAAGTCCTCACGTTGGGTTGGCGTGGAAGTTTGGAGTGGGGTGCCAGCTCAGGTGTTGCGTCGTCATCTGACCGTGGTTCAAAAATTACGAGGTGTTGTCCTCGGATCTTTCCCTTAAGGGACTGATCCCGGACCGTCGTCAATAACCCGTTGTGTTGCTCTAGTACGACGTTAACTAAAATTACCAACTACCCATACTGTCGTCCAAAGTACATTGTGTTGCTCCAGAACGACGTTAATTAAAGTTACCAATTATTGAAGATAAGTGTGCAGCTAATTTATATCGCAGTGGAGCAACACAACGGACTATTGACGACGGTTCGGGATCAATCCCCCAAGGGAAGGAACCGAGGACAACGCCACGTAATTTTGAACCACGGTCAGATGACGAGGCAACACCTGATATGGCACCCCACTTTCCAAACTTCCACACCAACCCGAGGACTTTCGTCCAAGACATATTTAAGAGGCACCAGCCACCGAAACACCACACGCGTACAAATATCGATGCACTGACCCAGATTCGAAACAGCAACCTTCCGATCTAGAGGCTTACACCTTAACCATCAGACTTGTTGGTCGGCTGGAATCTGGAAGTTTTGTGGTTTCCTCCCACCTAACTTCCCTCTTGGTCGTCTCGACGAGGTTATCCCGTCACTAGCAAAACCGACCAGATCTTGATGGACGAGATAACTCGTCATTAAACTAAACAGATCTTAGTCCCAACATCGCAAAAATACTGTAGTACACTAGTGACGAGATAAACCACGCTGGACTGTGATATACATACTTTTATGTATTGGTGTAACGATGTTAATGGGATGAGGTAAATACTGTATACATTCTTGATGTTCAAGGAATAATAAGAACTTAAAAATCTTAGCTATTGTTTGTCTTCTCTTTGTATACGATTCGTACTGTTTTCACGCTACCGTTTTGGGGTGGCACAGATAAGGAACGTTTTACATTCACATAAGGGAGAAATTCACCCAGGGATATATCAAAATTGTGTCGCCTACAACTCGCAGGTTGCTAGCGCAGTGAGCAAACGTACTGAGCCATGAAGGCTAGCTTATGATCTGCAACGTTAGTTTTATATTACTTGTCTTTCAAATCAATGTTAGGTAGGTAGTGAATTAAAGTCGGTGGGTCGGTACAGGGCCCGACTTAGAAAATTTGGTATAGTAGGCACAACACGCAGGAAGCCCCCCCCCCATGTTATTTGTTCATCACAAAAACTAATTTTATAACAATAATTGGTACTTACGTATTTGACTGTTGACCGTTTCACAGATGTCATCAAAAAGTTTGAGAAAATCGTGACATCACTTATAACTCTTGGCAAAACAAAATAAAGCAGATGAAAATCAAAAATATAATAGTTAGATAATTAATGTAATTATAAGAATGTGATAGTGGGGGAAACGGTCGACGGACATTTACGTAAATACCCAATAATTTATGTAACTGCTTAAAACTTTTTAAATTTTTTAGATACTTTTGAAACTTAGGGGTCCTCTAAATTATGGGGGCCCTAGGCCCGTGCCTCACTGGCCTAATGGTAAATCAGGGCCTGGGTCGGTAGTAAATTAACTTTCCACGCCAAAATGAGGCCACGACAGATTTAAAGTGCACCAGCCCTTGTGCACTAGGAATACGACATCGATGTAATATAAAAAGCATGGATGTAGTTACCATCGATTTTCTGTAGCCGATGTTTGTTTAACATCGATGTTTTTACGTTGTGGATGTTTTATTTTTGAATGAAAAAGTACCACAGTAAAAATTGAGAAAAATAACAGTACAACTAAGTATTTGTCTGTGATGGCGACTTCCATCCCATCAGTAATAGTTTTTTCCCAAACTGGTGGGATACTTAATAAAAAAAGAAGTTGGCTTAAGGTGGAGAAAGTTAACCAACTTCTTTTTTTTACACATTGTAAATAAAAAATATTAAAACATATAATAATTATAGGCCCGAATATTTTTTTATTTACAGTATATAAAAAATAATTTACTATGTCCCCCCCCCATAAGTTGATAAATAATTAATAACAACTAACAATAATTATTGTTATGTACCAACCTAATTATACTTATAGTTAGTAGAACCTATGTCTAATTGTTGTAAATATTACTTTCTTTTATACTATTCAATTTGAAAATGAATTTTTGGTAATTGGTAATTTTTGTTAACGTCGTACTAGAGCAACACAACGGGCTATTGACGACGGTCCGGGATCAGTCCCTTAAGGGAAAGATCCGAGGACAACACCTCGTAATTTTGAACCACGGTCAGATGACGAAGCAACACCTGAGCTGGCACCCCACTCTCCAAACTTCCACACCAACCCAACGTTAGGACTTTCGGCCACGGCAGATTTAAGGTGCACCAGCCGCCTCTACACCATACGTTTACAAACATCCATGCCCGGACCCGGATTCGAACCAGGAACCTTCCGATCTAGAGGCTAACACCTTAACCACTATACCGGTTGGTCGGCATTGAAAATGAAAGATTTGTAACTGTTCTTATTAAATTTTTTAATTTTGTTTTGACAATTTAAAAAAAATCTTTGTTATAAATTAACAAACGCATCAAATGACAAATTAATTCTCCGCTCCCCCCCCCCTCGACGGCAGAACGTTAATGTTTGATGTTATTAAACCAGTTTTAAGAAATTGGGTGGAAAAGTTTAAATACACAGATGCTTAAAAACATCGCTGGTTTTTGGACGATGTATTATCAACATCTTATAATTTTGAACATATATGTTTCAAAACATCGATGGTTTTTTGGGCGATGTATTATCAATATTGATGTTTTAATTTTGAACATCGATGTTTTGTTTTCGCATCCCTACTAGGGATGCGACATCGATGTCGATGTTTTCAAAATATCAATGTTTTTTTTTAAAACATCGATGTATTTAACATCGATGTATTGGGGTCGATGGTTTGGTAACATCGATGTTTATACTTGTCGATGTTTTTACGTTGTCGATGTTTTATTTTTAAATGAAAAAAGTACCGTTATAAAAATTTTAAAAATAACCAAGTAGCACAATTTTTATAATCAGCAAATTGAACATACTTTTAGACCAAAATGACCAAGGATGAAGGGTCTGAAAAGTAGGGATGCGACATCGATGTCGATGTTTTCTAAACATTGATGTTTTAGAAAAAAACATCGATGTATTGGAGCCGATGTCGCATCACTAGTTGCTAAGCCAGTTTTAAGAAATGGGGAAACTAGTTTAAATACACTGAAATTTAAAAACATCGATGGTTTTGTGGGCGATGTATTATCAACATCTATGTTTTAATTTTGAACATCGATGTTTTGCTGTCGATGTCGCATCAATAGTTGGTAAACCAGTTTTAAGAAATGAGGAAAAAAGTTTAAATACACTGAATTTTAAAAAGATCGATGTTTTTGGGTCGATGTATTATCAACATCGATGTTTTAATTTTGAACATAGATGTTTCAAAACATCGATGTTTTGCTATCGATGTCGCATCCCTCAAATCAAAGGATAATACGAACTTAGAATGTGAGAATAGATATTTTTGGAACGCCTACAAATAATTAGATCTGACCTGCTGATTAAAATTCTGTTGTTCATTTTTGAAAAACCACTGTCTGTAGGGACCAGGAATATCGCCGAAATGATATTTAACTTTGCGAATTAAGATCATCCCCTCTGGCAACAGGCTTTCGCTCCAAACAGCTCACACTCAAACAAGAACTGCAGCCAGTTTTTCCTTCAAGATTGGAATGGCGATTTGTACCGCTATTTCAATCGCCTCGTCTTCCTTCAGCTGTCACTGGCAACACATCGAGTGATTGACGCTTGTGTGTGTTGAACCCGTCACCTGCGGATTGATGATTAATTTTTCACCTCTGGTCAGTTCTAAATTTACGTGACCGACTTTTAAAAAAGATGAAGCGATGATTACAATCAGCGCTCGCAGGAGAAAGCTAGCTGTGAATAAATATAAGAAAATTAGGATAAATCGATGCAAAGAAGCGTAGTTTATAAATACATTTGAAATTTTTCAGCTCGATTTGACAGACGTATTTTAAGCAGTATTGTTTCTGTAAGAATAGATAATGAGGGTGCCGAGTTGTTTTTTCAAATGAGAATTTTTAATTTCGTCTTTTTCTCACTCTATGCGAAAGCATTGGGTCAGAAGTTGTAATTTATGTGTCAGTGCTTTTATTGTGTCCGATTGCTTAAACAGAGCGTGAATTTAGTCTGGTTCTTTTTAAACACGAGTACAGATTTATAGTTAACTAGCAAAACTATTCTCAAAATAGCTAAAGAAGAAAAACATGTTTAATGTGTGTGAGGGCGAATTCAAGATTTGTTTGATTGAAGATATCTTTACGTTTGTCTTTTATATCAATACAAAATATCATTTTGTTTCATCAGAGCATGAATTTAGGTCTTTTTAAGGACGCGAGGACATTTAAGGCCACGACAGATTCAGCGTGCACCAACCCTAGTGTACACGGTCTTTGGCTGGACCAAGTTTCGAACTCACGACCCTCCGGTTGCTAATTCGTTACGCTTCCAACTAGGTTACCGCACACCCACTCACAGGTGGCTAGCGCAGTGAGCAAAGCCATTGAGCCACGGTGACCACTTTTCATTTGAGAGAAAACAATGAAAATTTAACATTATAGTATTTGTATTAGATACAAAGTGCCAAATTGTAAAAACTCTAAGAATTTAAAATTTTGAATTTTTTTTTTGTACTTTTTGCAACACAATAGTATGCAGTAGAAACAACAGCGCACTAATAAAGTTAAAAGAATATAATATTGATTGCAGTTAATGTATTAATCTAAACTAGGGGGCCCGCCCCTTCTCGCTAACGCTCGCCAACCCCCGGAGGATTGCTTCGCAATCCTCACTGGTTCGCTGCGCGAACATATGCTCGCTTCACTCGTATCAATGAAGACATGTGTCCTAGCATAAGAGCATGTTTACAAAATATGATATTCCAAAAAAATATTTTTTCAATTCTAAATTTGTTTGCTGTTTTTCAGAAAATATATATATACAGTACCTATGGAATCAGAATTCAAATGAATACTTTGAGCAAATTTGGCTCGAAATGTGAGCGCTGATTTGGAAATTGAATACCCAGCATGTTGTTTGTGTGTACATTTACCCCTGCACTCAAGCCACCCACGCCTTTTTATTGAGTTTGTTGTCGAAAGTTGTAGTGCAAGCGTCTTGTTGAACTATAATTGTTGGCACTGAAAAGGACCGTTTTTTTAAATGGCCCTGAAAAGATCCTACGCTTTCTTTGATTTCTATTATTAATTGCAACAGCTCTACTAAAATGTTTTTTTTTCAATAAAATTTCTTCCGATAACACTATAAATTCAATGGAAGCGCGAGGCTTCGTGATAAACAAACAATCATACAATGTTGCCAAAACGCGATTACAAATAACGTCTTTTTTGCGTGCCACGTAAGAGAATTATATATATAGACTAGGGGGCCTGCCCCCTGCTCGCTAACGCTCGCCAACCCCCGGAGGATTGCTTCGCTGCGCGAACCTATACTCGCTTCGCTCGCCTCAATGAAGACATGTGTCCTAGCAGAAGGGATTGTTTACAAAATATGTTACCAAAAAAATGTTTTTCAAATCTAAATTTGCTGTATTACAGAAAAAATATGTACAGTAACTCTAAAATCAGAATTCAAATGAAAACTTTGTGCAAATTTTGACTCGAAATGTGAGCGTTGCTTTGGAAATTGAATACCCAGCATGTTGTTTGTGTGTACATTTTCCCAGCACTCAAACGACCCACACTTTTTCATTGAGTTTGTTGCCGAAAGTTGTAGTGCAAGCGTCTTGTTGAACTATAATTGTTGGCCCTGAAAAGGACCGTTTTTTAAATGGCCCTGAAAAGATCCTCCGCTTTCTTTGATTTTTATTATAAACTAACTGCAACAGCTCATTAAAATTTCCTTTTTTTTTTCAATAAAATTTCATCCGATAATGCTATAAATTCAATCGATGCGCGAGACTTCGCGATAAACAAACAATCGTACAGTGTTGCCAAAACGCGATTACAAATAACGTCTTTTTTGCGTGCCACGTAAGAGAATTATATATATAGATTCTAAACAGACGGTACATTTGGATTTAGAATTGTATAGGAGGTATAGAGTCTTATCCATGCATTTAGAGACATAATCTTGTCAGTAATTTTTCCCGCAATTTTTTATATATATAATCGAACACTTATTTCGAAGAAATTAAAAAACTTCGCTGGATTTTCACTTTTCCGGTACTCTTTTTGTCCTCTTTTTTCAAAATAATTTTACGAAATGTTCTCTTTTCTGATATTTATCTTCTGGCAACCCTACCTATGATATACACGATATGGACAAAAGTGTTTGAACACTGCAGAAATTCGGAGAAGAATCCATTTTAGTGAGGGGTGGTTAGGACTCTGCCCATTGCTTTATGTACCTGGTACCATGAACGCTGACGTGTACCGCGACGTTCTGGAGGATTCGGCATTTGATCTCTCTCCGTCGCTTTTTCAATGCGAAATGAAGTTCAAAGGTATACCACATGTGGCATGGTGATGTGTAGTATCGATTCTAATCGGTGATGATAATTTGTTTTGTTTAGACATCAGATTCTAGGGATGTACAAGCGAAATGAGTAGATGTTCGGACAACAATTACAAACACACGTGAATTTTTATGACAGCAAAATTAAATGCAAATTTCAAATCGCCACCAAATTGTCTTTTGATTCTGAAAGCATCGCATTAAATCGCCGTAGAAATAACACTGAAATCATTCGTATTCTGGAAATATTCCAACAAAAACATCGGATTATCTTTTTTGAGCAAACTTTTTGTGACTTGCATCGTTATTCTGATGCAATCTTTTGTGATAGTTGCGTCATCTTTCAAGATGAGTATTATAGCTGACTCGAGTGCATATGTATTGTATGAATCATCATGTCGTGTTTTAGATGCGCATTCGTCTGTGAGAATCGTTAATGTTGTGTTATAATTAAATTTATGCGAACGAAATTGCGGAGTTTTGTGTGTTCGTGTTTGTTTGTCTTTTGTTCAGTCTAGAGTGAATTACGTTTAGCAAATATAAAAGCTAAGGGTAAAAAAATTGCGAATGAGAATTAATGAGCATTAAAACAATCAGTAATTTTCCAGCACTTTTTCAAATTCGAAATAACTTAATATCTTCAAAAAATAAATTTCAGACGACTCAAACACTGATGTTTTTGTCCGAATGTCTGCTTTTCTTCTCGAAAGTAAGACCTTTACCTTTCTGGGCAAAAGTGAAAAACAGCAATTCAGCTAATAGTCTGAGACGACACTCCACATGTGCCCGATCCTGACCTGATACCTTTCACTCAAAACAAATAATAAAAAAAGATATGAGAAGTCTCTGTTCTTTCACTTATTGACAAAAGCACAGCAAAAACCTCTAATCCACCCATTACGAATCGTCTGAGCCGAATGCATATCTGAGACCGGAATCCTGAATGCAGTTCAAGTTCAACACCATAACGGATGCTCAAGTGTTGTGAAAGTTTGGCAGCTGATATCAGATATCGATTGTGCGGGGTCAATAAATAATCCTCATCGTTTGGAACTAGCGATGCATTGTTTTCTTCGCCATTTCGGGCGTGAAAAAATCCTCTATTGACAGCAGCGCGATCGTATCGCAACGTGACCAGAATTGAAACGACTTTCTACGGCTTTTCCTTTGACGTCTTATTCATTCTTCGTCATTTGTATAAGGGATGCAGGTTCATAAAACGGTTGATACTTTTTATTATTGTTGTTGTTCCCGCATAGGAGGAAGTTTCACTTCCTAAATGATGAAGAAATCGTGATCGTATGTTAAATTGTATCGGAAAGAAAATTACGTGGACTGCTTTCGAATTTTGCATGTTCGTTTCTGGAGTGATCTTTTCTGACCATGTTTCTGATCCCGTTATTACTGGGGTGGCTAAGTTGGATCAATGAACTCAATGTGATGGGTTTCGATGTTTGGAACAAGCTGTTGATACTGCTTAAGTTTTTTAAAAGAACGTCTAGACTTAGTATACTGCATTTTTCTAGATGAGACTCAAACAAGAGAGTGTTATGCCACTACCGACGTCCGATATTTCATTTAAAAAAATTATTTTTCATGAATTATCTTCAGTCTAGGACTAAACTAGGTTTAGCAAGAAAAAAAAATAAAAAATAAAATAATAATGAAATATGAAATTCTGTGTTCATAATATGAAAATAAAGATAAATAAGCATTTTGGCACTTTGAATTGAATTAGTTTTCAAGACAGTAAATTGTAAAATTAATATTTTTTCGAGACCAAATTACGATTTACGAATCTATTTTTTTCGGACCTAATATGCTCAAAAAACGTTCGATAATTTCAACTTTCAAAAAGTTATTAATCTTTTTCCAAAAGTAATTTGTTTTTCGCTAAATAAAATATCTCAGGACTAATAAGATGGGACTATACATAGCAAACAATAATTCTAAAGAAATATGAAATTCTGTGTTTATTGGTGACTGTCGGGGATCAATCCCGAAGGGAAAGATCGAAGGACAACGCCTCATAATTTTGAACCACTGTGTCAGATACTACAAAAAAAAAACACGATTTAAAACAAAATCAATTACACGAAATATTACGTTCAGTCCAGTCATCTTTTCAGTCATCTGAAAATCGTTTGCTTTCATAAAATGTTGCCAACTTAAATTTATTTAATAAAATATAATTATTTATGAGTACATTTATTTTGTAATTTAAAAGGATTATTATAAATTTACTTTCATAATTTTGATACATAATGTTTAATACAGTTTTTAAAAGATTAGAATATTAGGATAAGTGTATTTGAAACAAAGTAGAATAATTTTATTTCTTTTTCAGAAATTTAAAATTTGAATAAATATAATAGTTTAATTGATGGTCTTTTACGATGATGAGGTAGACGATTTTTTTCAAACTATTCTGGAACTTGCAAATCAAAACAAAATAACTCAACAAGCAAACTAAACAAAAACTACTCAATCAAGAAAACGAAGCAAAAAAAAATGTTTTAAAATAGTTTCATGAAAAAATTATTAATATCCGAACAAAGTAAAAACAATGTGCGCATGCTCATCAATTTATCAGCAAAGGTCACAGGCTGAAACAAAGTACAAGTTTTTCAGAAGCAGCCAACCACAACGCAGAGATCAAGTAGCCACGGTTACTAAGGCAACGATCCTGCGTCCTCTATCATTAGAGGAGCTACGTCCGGGTCCTAGGTCAGAGGTGACCGCTTCTTTGGTCCTTTCAGAAGACAGCGCGTGAGGGGGCGTAAGCAGTGAAGACGAATCGGGAAATTGTTTTTTTCCGCCATTTTTTTTCATGTGGGGTTTGTTCGGATGGAAAGTACTTTCTGTTTCTTCGTCACCTTCAAAGTCAAGGTCACAGAATTTTTTTTAAGAAATGTTTCAACTACTTTATAATTTTTAGAAGATGCTTCAGAGCAATATATTTCAGGTGGAAGGGACTTTTCTATATGTAGGTTTGACTTGTTTGTTTGAGTTTAATGGCACAAAAGCAGATGAATTATGCAAGGTCAAACACAAGACAATAACAAAACGTATAAAAGCAGTATGCCCCATGTATAAAGAAACAATTTATCTTTAAATTCTTTTTCAAATTAAATTATAGAAACAAACGTAATGGGAAGAAATTAGTTTTTTAGTGGATTATCTTTAGATTCTCGTGGAACATTTTATGCTCATATTACATAAAATCTTTCATATGCGCATTTTTATTTTTAAATAATTATAAAATAATTTTCAAAAGTTTGGAGAAAAAAAAACTTTTTAAGTAAGGTGCTTTTTTTAATATTTTAGTACACATTTCGAAGAAACTTTAATTTTCGAAAATATTTATCGTTAGCTTTGATACTCAAAATCAGTTCTGTTTGGTAATTTTTTCACTTGTTTCCCATAGGAAAAGAGAGACAGACAAAGAAAAGTGATATTTTGGTAAATTTCCACTTTGATAACTTACAGGGAATAATTGTCAACGATCGAATTTTATAGCTTGAGAATATTTACAAAATGTAATGTTAAAAAATTAAAATTCGGTAAGTCTGGCAACCCTACGAGAAAAATTTTCATTTGACGACAAAATGTCTCCAAAACGAACTTTTACGGAAATATCTTTTTGAAAGTTTGAAATAGCAGTTCTACATTTAAAATTACGAATTATTTTTAAACAATTTGTTTTATATAGAAATAAATAATTCTTTTTCACTAGAAAATTCACTACATTTTGAAAAGGAAACTTTTTCTGACTTCCTGCTTCGTTAATGCGAGTCAAAACAAGCAGGAAAATTTACTTCATTTTCACTACATGCTAATGAGTCACATTGTTGTTATTAAGTAGATTAATAACACGCAAATTGCAATATTGTTTTGCATTAACAATGGAATATTGTCTCGTGAAATAATATCTAAAGTGAAGGCGCTGTGTTCTAACTATTTTTATCCCTTTGTGTGAATGTTATTGTTACCAATAAATCTCAAATGAAAACAACTGCTAAATTTAGGAAAAGGAACGAGAAGTAAAGAAAGAAAGAAGTGAATAATTTAAAGGAAATTAATAATTAAAGAAAAAAAAGTAAGAAATAATTAGGTTTTTAATTTGTAACTTTTATAAAGCGTTATTTGTTAGCACTAAATCACAAATAAGATGACTCATTTCAGTGAAAGGAACGATAAGTAAAGAAAGAAAGGAATAATTTAAAGCAAATAGAGAATTAAAAAAAATTTGTTTTGATTATTTTGTAACTTTTATGATGTGTTTTCGTGCTAGCGTTAAATCACAAATTAAGACGACTGTCGAGATTCAGTAGAAGGAAGGATAAATAAAGAAAGAAAGGAATGATTTAAAGGAAATTAAGAATTAAAGAAATAAAAAATAGTTTGCTTTTATTATTTCGTGACTTCTATGATAGCGTATCCCTAAAGCGCATTAATCATAATCAGTAATTGTCAGGTTGGATCGTTACTTGTTTAAATGTAACCTTGTTACAATTACAATTACTTTTCGTAAAAAATAACGAATTACCTGTAAAATTACTACGTTTCAATAGTAACGCATTACAATTACAATTACTTTTAAGATTACTTTTTACGACAAATTCCATGTTTACAAATGTTTTAAAAGCAATGTATGAACCAATATACGAAAGATTTTTTATCAACTTTATTACATCGTTATAAGAAAATCTATTTATTGTGATACAGCAAAAGCTGCACCTCAAAATTTGTGTCACTTACGCTGCTGCAATCGGATGGAGACACAAACTGCCAGAACTAAACAATATTTCAACAGCCGCACTGGCTGGCAAGGGAGTATTGTATTTTACAAACATGCTTTTTACTGTATGTAGAGAACAGAATGCAGACAAACTATAATCTTTGTTTTGAAAATAAGTGGATAACTCAAAATCGGCAGAAGGATGTCTAGTTTTCACTGTCTCCAAAAATTCATCGTCACAGCTAGATGAATGTTGGTCATCATTATCAGTACAATCAGTCGAAAACCTTGACACTTCTCAAATGTAGAACGAAAAATCATTTTGTACACTAGGTTTTCGAACAAAATAAAATGAAAATAAATTGTAACGCGTTACTATAACTAAAATTACTTTATCGAAAATTATGAAACGAATTACCTGTAAAATTACTGGTTTTCAAATGTAACGAATTACCTATAAGATTACTGTAAAAAGTAATTATTACAAGTAACACGTTACCGCCCAACCCTGGTAATTGTTGACTACTACGAAACTTGTGACGCAATTAAACTACTTACATTGAAAAGTAAAAGTTCACGAAGGCCCAGCTATATACATTCTTGGACCCAGAGCGAAGATAAATGACGGATCCCAGAACACCAGTTTATGTAACGCGTCCCTCATGAAATAAAAATATGTACACCAAGTACGCACTGAGAAATTTTCAACGTGAATTGTCTATTTGGATTGTGGTAATACGTCGTAGGCCTATCCAAATAGACGTTGGGCGACAAAAACTTTCGTTGCCAATTTGCCTACAAACTGGTATTGTGTTCTTACGTTTTACCATGTTTGGTTAGATTCAATACCATGGTATCATCGCCAATTGATGCTTTTTCTTCGAAATTTGGCTATCATTTTGTATTACGGTAACCCGTCGTAGGAATATTCAAATTAGGGATGCGACATCGACATTTAACATCGATGTATTGGAGTCGATTTTTTTATCGATGTACTAGAGTCGATGTCTTTACGTTGTCGATGTTTTATTTTTAAATGAAAAAAGTACCGTCATAAAAATTTTAAAAATATCCAAGTAGCATAATTTCCATAATCAGCAAATTGAACATACTTTTAGAGCAAAGTGACCAAGGGTGAAGGGTCAGAAAAGTAGGGATGCAACATCGATGTCGATGTTTTCAAAACATTGATGTTTTATAAAAAACATCGATGTATTGGAACTGATGTCGCATTACTAGTTGCTAACCCAGTTTTAATAAATGTTGGAAAGAGTTTAAATACACTGAATTTTAAAAACATCGATGGTTTGGGAGCGATGTATTATCAACATCGATGTTTTAATTTTGAACATCGATGTTTTGTTTTCGATGTCGCATCAATAGTTGCTAAACCAGTATAAGAAATGGGGAAAAAAGTTTAAATACACTGAATTTTAAAAACATCGATAGTTTTGGGGCGATGCATTATCAACATTGATGTTTTAATTTTGAACATCGATGTTTTGCTGTCGATATCGCATCACTAGGTGCTAAACCAGTTTTTAGAAATAGGGGAAAAAGTTAAAGTACACTGAATTTTAAAAACATCGATGGTTTGGGGTCGATTGATTATCAACATCGATGTTTTAATTTTGAACATCGATGTTTTGCTGTCGATGTAGCATCACTAGTTGCTAAACCTGTTTTAAGAAATGGGGGGGTTAAAAAGTTTAAATACGCTGAATTTTAAAAACATCGATGTTTTTGGGGCGATGTATTATCAACATCGATGTTTTAATTTTGAACATCGATGCTTCAAATCATCGATGTTTTGCTATCGATGTCGCATCCCCAATTCAAATGCATTTGCCGGAAATGAACAAAAGACACATATGACGCAGGATGGCAGGATTTCTAATATCAAATGGTTCAGTGGTATTTTCGAAACACACAAAGATGACGATTGGAGTTATTCGTCAGTTTAATTAAAGTTTAATTACTATATTACACTATTTACAGATATAGGAAAAGAATACCTATTAATGCAAATTGAATCAATCAAATTTCTATCAAATTAAGAACACTTAGGTTTTTATCGAATTCGAATCAAAGTTCCATCTTCAACAGACTAAAGCTCCAAGGTGTGGGTGAGCAGGGAGGGCGCATGACGTCAGCGCCATCTAAGATTCAAACAATTTCCACAACATACTAACACTAGTTAGTTACGCCTGTCGTATTGTATTGAGACTGATCAGCAATAACGTGCATTTTAACAACGTATAATTCTTGCGACGATGCATGACTGTAGTGAGTGTGTCTATATGGTTGTGAAAAGTGTTTGCTTAAAGCATTTTTAGGCGATGAATTTCAGCATCTTTTTCTGCGAGTCTTGCTCCTGAGAACACCACTATTTCGTTTGTGGAATTCATGCCATTGCCTCCAAGTTTACTTCAGTGTTCACAGGTGGTAGCCCAACTTTGTAAAACTATGACATTTAAAACATCCCAGATTCGATCGTGTTACACATTTTGGTTCGCTTCGGTAAATGAAAAATGAAAAACATTTACTACTACAGTCAGAGCATCGGATACATGGTCAGCTCAGCGGTCCAGAAAAATCAGACCATATATATGCGTAACAATACTACACTGTTTAATTATGGAAGGATTATTATTCACCCCTTAGAATATAGTGCTCATAAACAAAGAATTAACCTTTTAAGAACATTTTAAAAATTAATTCTATTAAACGGGTTTTCTGGAGCGACGAATCAAGGTGCACCCTCTACCGTTCGGATGGTAGGGTTTGGCGTCTGCCTGGAGAACGCCTCCTGCCAGAATGCATTGTGCCCACAGTAAAGTTCGGCGGAGGTGGAATTATGGTCTGGGGTGTTTCTCCTGGTGTCTGGTCCTTGGGACCTTGGTCCAAATTCATGGTAAGCTCCACGCCAAGTCCTACTGCACCACACGGTTAAGCGTTCCTTACTTTTCTTTCCCCCGACACATTTATCACCTTTGAAACAAAGAGTCTGTCTGGCAAGATGCTATAAAAAAAAGTCCACATTCATCAACGTTGAAGACGTTGGCAGATTCATATCTTTCGAGGACTTTTTTCTTCTGGCCATTCCCTGTGTTGCACCCCGACTCAAGAAATGTCACAATTACTATTTCTCAACAACAAAAAAACCCGATAACCTCATTGAAAAGATCAAAAACCGACCCTATAACCGTTAACCAGAAAAATAAAATAACTGTATAAGCGGTGCGCTTTAACACATGTTCCCTATTAAGTTTGACGGGACATTAGAAAACTGACCCTATAAGCGGGGTGACCTTATAACAGGGAGACCATATAGCCGGTACTGACTGTACTACTAGCTACTTCGATCATATGCCGAAACCTTCCATGATATGTTAGTTCATGGCACATTTTAAACAGGCATGATAGCAATTAGGCGTCTGTGGCATGAGAAACTGCTCAATTTTTAGTCCCGAAATGCGCAATGAAATATTAAAACCAAAATATCATACCTGCTTTTCTGTTACAAGCATTCAAAACTTAACGAGTTCTTTTAGCACTTACCTAAAAAGAAAAACAATATTTTAGCTACACATACGACGCATATATATTCACAAGAAAGAGTAGTAATGTTCAAAAAGGGAAGAATGAGTTATTTACTGTGATACATTCAAAATTCTCTGTCTTTTGTCTACAAGAAATACTTTAATCATTTGAGAGTCGCGAGATTTATGCGTAGTATATTGTTGATTTTCGCCATCAATGCCTAATGACTGAGTAACCAGAGATCTTTCTATATAGAATCTCGTTGGTTTCTTTAAATACTTAGAAATATTCTATTGGTCCCATTTCCTTGGAATTGAATCCTTTGGAAATATTCCATGGCTCGTTTCCTTAAAATATGATTCTACTGCTCAAGAAGACCAAACTTGGTGAGATGTAATGCAGGGAAGACAACAGGTTTCAAGGAGGAATTATGCATACGAACCATTCAGAGAGTGAAAAGATAAACTTAAATTATTCTTCATTTTTACACTTTTAGCTCAGTTGTCGTCATCTCATCGTGGTTCAAAATTACGAGGCGTTGTCCTCTTAGGGGTTGATCCCGGACCATTGCCAGTGTTTCCCGTTGTGTTGCTCTAGTACAAGGATGGCCAACCCGCGGCACACGTGCCGCAGTGTAGCACGGCGGAGTTTTAACAGTGGCACGCGAAGACTTATTAAAAAATTAATAGTTATTTATAATTAAATGTTTCAAGTTATATTCATTTTTATTTTATACAGAACCTAACTGAATGAACCTTTAAAAATGTTTATTAACAACAAAATCTAAGTTTGTACTTGGGTTTTATTTATTATATAATTTTTTTAATCTACACTACTCAGACTTACATGAAAAAAATGTGCTATTTGCATAAAAAATCCCATAATCAGACTATAAATAACATTTTTTCATCTTTTTATATTTTTTAGTATGTTGGAAAAGTTGGAAGTGGCACGCACAACTTTTTTTCCCCCAGATTGTTGAATTATAACCAAAAAGACTGGCCACCCCTGCTCTAGTACGACGTTAAGTAACAATATACCTACATACCATTCTTACATGTCGCAAAATATAGGTTGTATTATACAATTAGCATTGCCCTTTCAAAAGAAAATTTGTACTGTTTCTTTATAATGTGTTATAAAAATATTTGTATCAAAATAAATAATAGCAGTAAATAAAAACTCATGTATTAAAATTGTGGAAAACCCTTCGAGGAAAACAAAAGTAAATTATAAAAAATTCTGGCACAGGAATTTCAAAGCATTGAACTATTTTTAAATTTTTGTTTATGTAAAACTGATTTTTAATTTGCAATTAGTATTTCATGTGCATTGGGACAAAGAACACTAAAACATTTTAATGCAAACGCAAAAAGAGAAAGAAATTTTTAAAGGATACTATGTAGCCTTAAGCAATTCATGTAAATCAAATTTGGAATGCAACTGACAGCGGGTATCAGTTCCATTTCAGAACCTTCCATTCAGAATGAAAGACGTACATCAACAAGAGAGAGAGAGTAAGTGGCAAACAAGGAAACGAACACCTCTAGCCCCAATCACTCCATCTCAACCACCTGTCAGCAGGCAATCCGACACATTTCCCGACAGATATGATCCCTGGTCCGAAATAGCCTCTCCTCGGGAGACGTGGTCAAGCGTCGTTCTATTTGCGTCTCTCAACCAAGAGCTGACCTTCCCCCAAGGGAAATATCAGTAAACTTCGAGAGAAGCGCGAGTCATCGAACTTGCCGCTGCTACTTTTGTCTTGACCTGCCACCTGATCAGGTTTCGCCTGAGCACCCCCGCCGCCGCTGCACCCCCTACATCCACCCCTTGCCTCGTCTCCGTGGATGACCAGAAACGAAATTTGGTGTTCCTCGGGACGACAGAGATCAGGAGATCGACCCGGTCAATGCGCGGCTGGACGCAATTATTGCGAGGACTACAGCGATCAGTCTCAGAAGGGCCCTCTCTAAAATGTCAGTAAGTGAAAAATCTTACGAGTCATTGGTTCAAAAATATGTACATAAAAATAAAGCATTCCAGTTTTGATACAAAATTAAATAAAACATTCAAAACCTGGTTGGGTTTAATGGTAAAAAGATCATATTTGGCTATGCTGCTCCTAACACAATACAGACAGTGTCAAGTACAGACCGTAAACACACAAGGAAAGTTTTACTGACACTTAACAGGAAAATGACATGAATAAACTTTATTCCCACTCCATAATATAAATACTTTTTATATAGTGTACCTGTCATAATCAAATACGTGTAAGCATTAAGTTCGTTGTGTAATAATAATCTATGTATATGAAAAAGGATGTGTGTATGCGTGTGTGTATAGTCTCCAACTTTACACCGTATGACCAATCCACGCCAACTTATATAGTGTACCTCTATAGTGTGTTAGCCTCTAGATCGGATGATTCCCGGTTCGAATCCGTATCAGTGTATGGATGTTTATACGCGTATGGTGTAGAGGTGGCTGGTGCACCTTAAATCTGTCCTGGCTGAAAGTCCTCAAGTTGGGTTAGTGTGGAATTTGGAGAGTAGGGTTCCAGCTCAGGTGTTGCCTCGTCATCTGAACGTGATTCAAAATTACGTGGTGGTGTCTTCGGATCTTTCCCTAAGGGGATTGATCCCGGACCGTCTTCAATAGCCCGTTGTGTTGCTCTAGTGCGACGTTAATTAAAATTAATATTATCACATAATTAAATACGTTTATGCATTAAGTATGTTGTTTAATAATCTATTTATAAAAAAGGATGTGTGTGTTTGCGTGTGGGTAGTCTCAATACAAATCTACACCGTTTGGCCAATCCACACCAAATTTATTACACCTTTACTTTAGAACACTGCGAAAAACATACGCTATTTTTCCCTGTCTTCAGACAAATCTGTTGCTATGAAAATTGGCATACAGGTAGTCCTAAAAGTGCCTCTTGAAGCCCCAATTTTAAAATCTAAAGTTTGTTTTTCTGCAACAAATGGACATGGACAAGGAAACACGTTCTACATGGTTTCTGTATTTGAGTAAACACAGGGAAATGCCGGCGTCATATTTCAGCTGTCGCGGTATGAAACACGTTCTACAGGGTTTGTCTATTTGAGTTATCACAGTGAAATGCCGGCGTCATATTTTAGTTGTCGCGGTATGAAACACGTTCTACAGGGGTTTTGTATTCGAGTTAACACAGTGAAATGTCTTGGTCATATTTTAGCTGTCGCTGTCATATTTGACACCCGAGCAACGCCAGGTTATTCTGCTATTTTAGGGATAAAATTGTTTAATAATAAAATAATCTTATTCCGATTTCATTCATGGCGGGGTCATG
This sequence comes from Metellina segmentata, assembly GCA_947359465.1. Lineage (NCBI taxonomy): Eukaryota > Metazoa > Arthropoda > Arachnida > Araneae > Tetragnathidae > Metellina > Metellina segmentata. The sequence continues at coordinate 70,887,769 of OX375883.1, forward strand.
GGAGTTTCGGGGAGACATTTAAGGGAATTGGAATAGGGACAAGCCTGTTGGGCCCATAACCATCTACTGGCCTTGAGCCTATTAAAAATGTTAAAAAGTAAAAATGCAGTAGACCCTTGATTATAAAAGGTAATGAAGATTGAAATTGCGTAGGGTAACCAAAATCCGCCTTTAGTCGTCCGTAACATGTTAGTATTGCTGCCAATGTACAATCCATATTACAAGGATTAAGGAGATATTCTTTCTTTCTCTTAAACTACCGCTTTTGGTTGTTTTTTTAAACGAAACTATGCAATGAAATAAAATAAATTATATAAATTATATTATAATAATATATAATAAATTATATTTATATAAAATAAATTATCTTATTAATTATAAATAATTATAAATTATATTATTAATTATAAATATTTATAAATAATATTATTATTTATAAGTTAATCTAAATTATATTATTAATTATAAATAATTATAAATTATATTATATAAAAAAATTAACTATTTAACTGGTATTTTTTCAAAAAAAAACATTTCAATCATTTTCATGATGATTTAGGTTTGCTGACCCTCTTAGACCCCGCGTGAAGTTCAATGGTCGCTGGTAGGCACGATTTCTCAACTTTCGAATCTTAATCCTCCTGGTGGTTGTGTCGGCGAGTTAACTCGCCATTAGCGAAACTGACCCGATCGTGATGGACGAGATATCTCGTCATTAGAAAAAACGCCTAGACCTCGAACTCGTCATCACAAAAAAAAAAATCGGCAGTATCCTGATGACGAGATACACAACCCTACAGTAATGGACCGGGCAGCAAGATGTGATGGTATAAGGGAAATAATACATGCTTTAATAGGAGTATGGTCTCTTACGTGCTGCAATTACACTAGCAACCCTTCTGGACATACTTTCAACAAGGTTTTGATTCACACCTATGGGTATTTGTGTCCATTCCTGCTGTAAGAATGTCGCCATCTCAGCTGTAGATTTCGGACGTGATTCCCTGGTCCTTAAGCGTCGCTCTAACGCGTCCCGCAAGTGCTCTATGGGGTTTAGGTCGGGACTCTGAGCAGGCCAGGGAAGACGTTTTACATCCATATCTCGATACCACTGCTTGACAGAGGCTACAACATGACATAGAGCGTTGTCGTCCTGGAAGTAACATTAGTCCATTCCATAAAATTGCCAGAGGGTAGGAAGAACCTGACTGTTCAAAATGTTCATGTAGGCTTCGACGTTCAATTGACCAGTAACAACATCCAAAAGTCTCAGGCCATACCACGTAAAACACCCCAAACAATTAGTCGGGGTTTTTGCAAATTCGTTGGCGTCCATTATTGTAGGGTAGTGAATCTTGGCATCGGGAAAATTGGTCAAATCTTAAATGACGAGATATTTCGTCGAAACAGCTAGAGAGTTAAGCAAAAAATAAGGAGGGAACAAGGAGCAAAGAGAATAAAAAATAAGGAGCAAAAAATAACAAATAAACGGCGTTTTACTACCTATACAACAAGCTATGAACCTGAAAAATGTGAAAGAAATTGAGAATGTAGTGGACTTGTTAAATCCGAATCATCTGTTTATCTATAAAAAAGTAATAGGTTTTTTTTCTCCTTCAAAATACAAAAACACCTAATCTGTCGCTTTTCTGGTTCATTAAACGGTAAAAGGATGTTTGCTCAACATGCTATAAAAACTTCAAGTCGATTAATCATATAGCTTTACATGCATCATGCCAAACGAAATAGCTGATTCGAGAAAACGCAGTTAAAGTTTAAGAACAGTTAACAAAGTATATTAGTCTTACTGAGGTAGTATTTTCCTGTTTATCTGCTATACCAGCGTCACATATAGTGTAATGATTTTTTGATGACACATCTTTGTAAATCAGTCTTATAGCATCTACTGCATTTCTATATAGGGACGCACTCTACAAACTCTATATCTGCGATCAGAGACTTAATGGCTTATAACTGCGCAAATTTTCCAAACTTTGATTTGAAATTTGTCACACATGTTCTTGAGACTAAAGAAAATTTCGTAAAAAAGATGCAAGATCGATTTGTTCCTACAAAAACAAGAAAAATACCCCTTTAAGAATATTCTATACTCGGATTTGTGTCACAGGAAGCACTAGTATAATGTATTTATTGTGATAATTTTACTTTAAATATGGACGGGGGTGTACCTTTTTAAACACCTTTGAAAAGTTCTTAACGGTCTTCTGTTTCGTAGCACTTTCACACACGCAAACTGCATCGTTAATCTTTCATGTCAATCCATTTTAAACTATATTTTACTTCTTCCTATTTTAATGACAAGATGTTTTTAACGCATTTACTTTTTTCATACTTTTGAAGGGTTTTTGTTTTCATGTTTACTTAAATGTTATAGCATGATTTACAAGATACTTAGTCGCCATTTTTGCTCAAGTTAAATACGATTCGAACAAATATTAAATAAGTAAAACAGTGTTTATCTGTCGTTTACATGGACAAGATTTCAGCTTAAAACTTCTTGAACTGAAGCTTAAGATGTTATTATTAGATATCCTTATTTTTTTTTAAATTTTGTGTAATTCCAAGATATATAATGAGAAAAAGTGCCTAGTGGAATTTTGTCAATGGCATTACCACTAAAAACTTATCTTTTATTTAAGCCACATGAATTTTTATCATTTGGCATCGGTATTTTAAATAAAGTTGTCGAATGAGTTATCTTATCCGAAATCGCTTTTCAAACCGTTTTAATGCGAATACAAGAAAAAACTGTTGCCAACTTACAAACGTGAATTAGCGATAAGGTCTGAAATATTGGGATCAATATCCAAAATGGCGGCTGAGTTGTTATTTAGGCCTATATGACCTGCGTAATCCCTAAAAACTGTTCGGCCATCAACCTATTTTCGAGTCTAACTTGTACCAAGGAAAGTTTAATCTTCTTATGATATGTTTAAGATAATCCAGATTTGTGAAAATATTCTTTCCTTCTCAAAAAATTACTTTCAGTTTTTGTCAAGGGAGAATAGAGTTTTGAGGGAAATTATATCCGAAGCGCCATGAAGATCTAAATTGATTAATTATTCCAATCACACGAAGGAAATCTTTTCTCATACATCCAGAATACGTTGCAACTGTATTTGGTTGAAGAGTTCAATTCCCATGCTACAGTAGCGAATATACATCAACTGATAAGAATCGCTCTTGCTATTCCGAAATTGAGATTAACACAAAGACAAATTTCGAAAATGCTTTTAACTTAGCCTTGGGGACCTACTAAGCACGTCTGGAAAGGCTTTTCACATGAATGGAACAAAAACGTGCTGCTCTTTTCATAAAACCGAATAAGAAATCAGATGGCAATCTTTTTTTCTTTTTTTTTTCAGAAAAATTGTCTGAATCTCTAGCAGCCGGCTGTTGTTCGTGTTCTGTTATTTTTGTTTTTCATCGCTTTTTATAACTCTCAGTTGGCTGAACGAACCGTGAAAAATGAAGGTCAGCGAAGGCCCGTGGCGTTCTGGAGGCAATAATTAGACGAGCCGAGATCGAGAACGATTTTTTGGTGCGTTTCATTGTATCGTTTGCGGAGAAAAGGGGGTCAGAAATAGAATAAACATGTGGACGAAACTGGCTTTCGGAATATAAAAAAAAATTCTAAGTAGAATGGGTTTGGCGGCCACCGTTCTCGGAAAGAGGCTAAATATTTAGTTCGATGAGTCAATTGATTGATTCCAATAGAATCGAAAGTTGGAAATTGAAGCTTGTTTTGTTATATTTTCAAATGAAATTATCAGTTTCACTTGAAAAATTTTCAGTAGAATGGGAACGTAAATTATTGAACGGTGGTTACAATCTTATGGGTATTCTAGAACTTCAAAATAAATGTCAAAATTTTAGCCTCTTTTCAAGGATTTGAGACGCCATACAATGAGAAATAAATTATTTAAAACTTAATTCTTTAGAATAAATTTGAGATTTTTTCAAATTTTAGAATAAATTCAGAAATTTAATATGGAATACATTGTAGTTAAAGCAACAACGTATTTAAAGACAAACATTTTTCGTTGCGTCGTTTGTGATTCATTGCTTTGTATTGTTCTCTACATGAACTTCACTGTAACCTTGATATGTTGGTATCAGTTTAGCTTTGTAGGTGTAGAGTTTGAATAGATACTAAACATCTTTGAAAGAAACGATAATTGTGGTTAGAATGAAGTTTGCTTTGTTACATTTCAAAATGAAGTCGCCTACTTCAAACCTAAAACTTTTTCATCAAAATGGGGTAATAAATTATTGGAAGATGTAAAGTCTGCTCACGATGGAAAAAAAGAGTCGTTTTACGTAATATTCTAAGACTTCGAAATAATAAATTCTCATAAAAAATGGAACAATACTTCTATCCCTTGCTACAAAGAATCAAAGGAGACAAAAAATTTGAAAATGGAAATAAATTCTATAAAACTTAGATTTTAATTTTTTTGAATAAATAACACAATTCAATGCGTAATACATTACAGCCCACCCACCCCCATTGTATAAAGCAACGTATTTATTAATAAAATATTTTTCGAAATCGTTTGCACGCTGTTCAGAATGCACTTGGAAAGCGTCGCTGTAACCTTGACGAGTTGGTGTCATGGTCGTTTCGTTATGTGGAGTCCTGCGTGCATGTGTGTCGTCCGAGACGACCATTTCCCGCTTTTATTCACTTTTTTATTTATGGCAACCGTAGCGAAGCAAAAGAATATTTGCATTTCCTAAAGATCAACCAAGGATAATGCATTTTAATGGTGCTCATTCTCGACATTCTGTCTTTCTTTTCGCTGGACAATGTTTTTCGCAGAATATTTTTCCTTCTGTCATCTGCGATGAAAACTATTTCTGTGTTCGTTACATTTCCTCTTAGAGAGAACAAATGATCTAACCTTCAAAGACATACCTCAATAACAATTGAAGTTTTAAAATAATACAAATTCAAAGGAAAATTTATCCAGGAAATTATAATACCTTACTAATTAGTAGTTTGTTCTTATGGAAATTTTTTCATTAAAACAATGTTTGTCGCAAGTTTTTCGAAGCGTTAGATTTTTACGTATGAGACATTTTTAATGTAAACAACAAAAGTTAATGTAAAAATCTCACTTCCGTAACCCAAACGCTTTGGGTGGCCGCTTGTAAGAATAAGGGATTAGCAACAAGAGCGTTGCGAGTTCGAAACTCCTTCCAACTGAAGTCCGTAGTGTACGTGAGGTCTGGTGCACGTTATATTTGTCATGGCCACAAATGTCCTCACAGTGGCCATGGTTTGGAAGTTTGGAGAGTGGGTAGCAAGCTCAGGTATTGACCTCATCATCTTACCTTAGTTCACAATTACGAGGTGTTAGGATACGAATGTTCGAGGTGTTCACAATTACGAGGTACGAGGACCGTCGCTAATAGCTCGTCGTGTTTCTCCAAATGCCAAGTTAATTCTATCATAGATAAATTCGGGAATTAATTTTTTGGAATATTTACTGTCAAAGGGCTGAAAATTGTATTCGAAAAGCGAGCTAAGCAACGTCACATTCGGAATACGAACAGGAAATACCGTTCCGCTTCAGAAACATTACAGCCAACTACATTTAGAATAACAGAACATGTCTATCATACGTAGAATGAAATAACCATGCTCTAACAGAGACCAAACTTAAAGCACAGTCCTTTCGGCTAGCACGGTATAGTTACGGTAAAAAGAAAATAGAGAACTATAAATTTGATATTGTAGATTACTTCAGCCATTTCCACGTTGGTTATTGATGAAAGGTCAGCAAATCTTTTAAGAAAATAGCGTCAAGTGAACTATCAAAGTTCTGTTAAGCCTAACTTAATCTCAAAAATTTATGCACGAAGAAATTTTAGTTTGTCTTATTCGAGGAGTTTCCTAGAATGTGCGTGCAAGGGTATCGAAGCGTCTGAAATTATCTTTGGAAGAACTATCGCTAAGCCTTTTTAAGCAGATGGAACTCATAGTTTTATGGAATTTTTAAGGGCTGATGATTCTCTGTTTCACGTTCCGGACAGTTCGTAGTTTTAGTTGTAACAACGTGTTGCCGGAACTAATAGTGCCATTATACTTAATGAAGCATGCGTAACAAACCTGGCGCGTAGCTCTACGCTAAATCACTTTTCAAGTCGAAAAACACCCAATTACTTAAAATCTATTTGCGTCTAAAGACTTGAAAACGAACCATTAAACCTTCCCATTCAATGAGCTATAACATCAGATAACTGTTTCACCTTTATAATAGGTGCATTGAAGCCCAGTAATTAAATATTGGTATGCATGGCCAAAATGTTGACGCCAATGTCTAACGATATAGCAGTCACATAGTACCAATTACGTCAGATCGATTTGCTCTGCAAATTTTTCAACCCGTATTTTCAGAAACTTGAAATATTTATTCTTCAAATTTTGGGAGCAGGCCCAAACATAAAAAGTTTAGTTTCGAAGGGTTAGGGCCCCTAGCAGTTGAAACTCTTCTCGAATGATATAACGACTATACAGTCGGCGTGGAGACGAAACTCGTTAACTAACTAACTAATGTTTTATTTTGTCGCTATTTAAAGACTAACTTTTAAATTTTAGGTCAAAAAGTAAAAATTAGAAGTAGTTAGATAATTTTATACATCTTCTAAACAGACGACAATGCAATTTGGTGTTACGAAGAATTGTCAGTTTGCGTTTCTGGTCCAAGCTCATTATATTATATAATACGTCCTGTCATTATAATCAATACATTTGGATACTAATATTATTTGTATACTGTATCTGTAATATTTATTTCTCAATCAGGTAAGTAAAAATTTGTATGAGAATTTTCTACTAAAACCCTACACGTTTTAAACGCAATGTAAATATACAGATCAGACAAATACGTGGTAAGAAAAAGGTGAGTGGTGAATACTTAAATCAGAACATTCTAGCTGCTCCGCAGAAAACCACAATATAAAATACAGTGTGCGCTAGCATTTTCTATTCCAGCAATTTCAATAGCAAGCTTTGAATGCGCTGCTGCATAGTTCTAACTATTCCGTAACGTAAGCTACGTATTTGTTATCTTTTCGTAAAATGTAAATACTTGTATATAAAATTTGTGTTTGTTTCATTAGCTAGTTGTGTGACTTATTCTAATTTATATTCTATTCTAAATCAACCAGTTATCAATGTACCGAGGCTCTGGATATTTTTATTTATTTGGCCCTCTATGTACACACTAGGGATGCGACATCGACAGCAAAACATCGATGTTTTGAAACATCGATGTTCAAAATTAAAACATCGATGTTGATAATACATCATCCCAAAAACATCGATGTTTTTAAAATTCAGTGTATTTAAACTTTTTTCCCCATTTCTTAAAACTGGTTAAGCACCTAGTGATGCAACAGCGACAGTAAAACATCGATGTTCAAAATTAAAACATCGATGTTGATAACACATCGCCCCCAAATCATCGATGCTTTTAAAATTCAGTGTATTTAAACTTTTCCCTACATTTCTTAAAACTGGTATAGAAACTAGTGATGCGACATTGACGCGAATAAATAGATGTTTTTTATAAAACATCAATGTTTTGAAGACATCGACATCGATGTCGCATCCCTACTGTTCAGACCCTTCACCCTTGGCCACTTTGGTCAAAAAGCATGTTCAGTTTTCTGATTATGAAAACTATGCTACTTGGTTATTTTTTAAATTTTTATAACGTACTTTTTTCATTTAAAAACAAAGCATCGACAGCGTAAAAACATCGACAAGTATAAACATCGATGTTACAAAAACATCGACTCCAATACATCGATGTTGAAAACATCGACATCGATGTCGCATCCCTAGCACACACTAGTGAGTATAACTGGTTACTTATACTATACCGCCAGTTGTACCGCTCTAAACGCGGCTTCTCTGATCAAGCAGACACAAAGCAGATGTATTCCAGAATTCCTTAATTCGAGATTATAGAACTCTTTTTAAGTGATCAACTGTCCATAACTAACCCCAGAAGTACTATTACACCACTCCATTTAACATTACATCGGTGATAAATTTCTGGGCACTTGAAACAAACCCTCTTCATCTGACGTTACACTGATATCGCGATCTTATCAATCTCAAGCCCCTTGAGAACACTCGAAATTCCATAGACATCTGGGTTTTTCCGTTCAAAGGCGTCCTGCAAGACGTTAGAATTTTCCACAGAGACTACTGAGACCTGAGAGCGAGAACAAGCTCGCTTACTTCCCGTACCCTTCTTGTCCCAAAAATATCTGTAAACTTGCTGTAAATATCTGCTAAGCTGTTACGTTACCATTTCATTTCTGTCACCACACCATTTCATCCGGTACAATACTTTTCACCTCCCCCAATAATATCTATTAGTTTGCCACTCTGATCACAACTTTAATCACCACAGAAATTTCAATCAATTCACTACAACGAACACTAAACACTCCGTATTATTTATACTTTTCACCTCCCCCAGTAATATCTTTAAGTTGGCCACTCTGATCACAACACTTTAATCACCACAGAAATTTCAATCAATTCTCTACAACGAACACTAAACATTCCGTATTATACTTTTCACCTCCCCCAATAATATCTTTAAGTTTGCCACTCTGATCACAACTTTAATCACCACAGAAATTTCAATCAATTCACTACAACGAACACTAAACATTCCGTATTACTTATACTTTTCACCTCCCCCAGTAATATCTTTAAGTTGGCCACTCTGATCACAACACTTTATAATCACCACAGAAATTTCAATCAATTCTCTACAACGAACACTAAACATTCCGTATTATACTTTTCACCTCCCCCAATAATATCTTTAAGTTTGCCACTCTGATCACAATTTTAATCACCACAGAAATTTCAATCAATTCACTACAACGAACACTAAACATTCCGTATTACTTATACTTTTCACCTCCCCCAGTAATATCTTTAAGTTGGCCACTCTGATCACAACACTTTAATCACCACAGAAATTTCAATCAATTCTCTACAACGAACACTAAACATTCCGTATTATACTTTTCACCTCCCCCAATAATATCTTTTAGTTTGCCACTCTGATCACAACTTTAATCACCACAGAAATTTCAATCAATTCACTACAACGAACACTAAACATTCCGTATTACTTATATTTTTCACCTCCCCCAGTAATATCTTTAAGTTGGCCACTCTGATCACAACACTTTAATCACCACAGAAATTTCAATCAATTCTCTACAACGAACACTAAACATTCCGTATTATACTTTTCACCTCCCCCAATAATATCTTTAAGTTTGCCACTCTGATCACAACTTTAATCACCACAGAAATTTCAATCAATTCACTACAACGAACACTAAACATTCCGTATTACTTATACTTTTCACCTCCCCCAATAATATATTTAAGTTTGCCACTCTGATCACAACTTTAATCACCACAGAATATTCAATCAATTCACTACAACGAACACTAAACATTCCGTATTACTTATAGAGATTTTAAATTCCAAATAGATATTTTGTACATTTTTCTTTACATTATATACATTCTCCAGGGAAAACACTTAAAGAATCCCTTAAAAACAATTTCTCCAAACTCCCTAAGGATAAACCTGCCCTGAGAAGTCAAACGAGCGTGTCCAATTGGTGGCAAACCATTTGCAGGGTTCTGTTGTTTTCCTTCCAATTAGATTTCCATAATCGCTTCGTGGCTCGTCTTCTCAGGAATACGTGCTCTGAAACGATTCAGATCCAAAAGCCGCTACTTTGCCATTCAGGTTATTCTTCCCAAACCCAATTGTGCAATTGTCTTCGTAACGTGTTGGGACAGGAACCTGGGCATAGGTTGGCGAATCACTTGAGGTTTGAAGGCTAGGGTATCATTGAATGTTTCTATTTCCCTATTCTTGCAAGGACGAGTATATTGATGTGTTTTTGTTGGAACCCTTTTATCCTCATATTGAACAATCATAAATTACCTTAATCTTGCACCTTAAATCTTGGCCTTATATTTATATATACATAAATACATGATCATTTGTTTCGTTTTGAGGCATGAAAGGTGCAAATCAATGCTTAGATTAATTTGAAAATCAAAGTTATATTCATTTCAAATGCATTTAAATGAGGTATTGGATATAAGTAATGATATGCTATCAGTAGATATAAACAATTAAGAAGACAATAAGGCGAATAAGAAGGTTAGGGTATCATTAAATATTTCTATTTCCTCATTCTTGTAAGGACCAATCTACTGAACATTTTATCCTTATATGGGGCACTATTAAATTACCTTAGTCTGGAATCTTCAATCTTGGCCTTACATATATACCTATACATGATCATTTATTTCGTTGGAAGGCATGAAATATGAATATCGATCTTAAATATTCATATATGCATGATCATTTATTTCATTGGAAGACATGAAATGTGAAAATCGACGTTATACTCACTTCAAATGTATTAAAATGAGGTATTGGGTGTAAGTAATGATACTGGCATCAGTAGATATAAACAATTAAGAAGACAATAAGGCGAATAAGAAGGTTAGGGTATCATTGAATAATATTTCTATTTCCTCAATATTGTAAGGACCAGTCTATTGAACAGTTTTATCTTCATATGGGACAATATTAAATTACCTTAATCTTGTACCGTAAGTCTTCAATCGCCAATACTCCATCGTGTTGCTCAAGTGTGACATTAATTAACAACCTACGTACCATTTCATTTTTGTAGGTATAGAGCAGAAACTCCTTATCTGACATTTTTAGGAAATGCTTTTTTTTTAGACTAAATTATTATGTTCAGGAGGAGTAATAAATGGTATTTTTGGTATTCGGTTTGAAAGAAAACATAACACCATTTTATGTTTATATATATAATTTTTATTTTTGATCTAAAAACTAAGATTTTCTCTAATCGTCTGCGCATTTAAATTTTTATAGTCATTTCAGTAATTCCTTCTCGAAGATATACAATGTAAGCTAAGTAGCATACTATATTTACTTAACAAGGAACAGAAGCAAATTAACTTGTAATGAGAGTCAATATAAAGCGGATTTTCCACAGGCTGACTAAACAATTTATGGCAAAACTGTTTTGACAGTAATTCCTTCCTATTGTCCATAGAATGTTATTCCTTCATTCCATCAGCATAGCGAACATTGACTGGCACTTTGGAATGCGTTTTGAGGTTGCACATCACTTAGCTTCGAGCTACACGAAAACCACGGCACGCTATATATTAGAATTGAAATCACGTAAGCGTGTATACAACTCATCTCCATTCGATATATTTACGTTTAAGAGACAACAAGCTATCGAATATTCGCAAATTAAAACGGAGTAGTTTTTGTCGTGAGCCGAATTTCGAATCCATTTCGCTGGGGGGTTGGTTAGTTGTGATTTATCGATGTCTAACTTAATCGTTTGTGTCCTGATCCTAAATTTCATACGATATTCTTTTTCGGGACACAATGTGTGGATATATATTCAATTTCGTTTATCGTTTGACAATAGTTAACCTCAATCGTTGAAGTCATTTTGGTTTCAATATTCCATATTTGTTTTGAAAGCTGTTTTCCAGACCATTTATTCCGAATGAATTTTCCAGAAGTATTTTGGTTGTTTTGTGAATATTACATGCATTCGATACAACAAAAATTATACGATTGCAAAATATTTACTGAAAGTAGGAAGGTAGGTATTTAGTTAAGGTCGAACTTGAGCAACAAAACGGGCTATTCGCGACGGTCTCAGATCAAACTCGAAAGTGAGAAATCCGAGGACAACATCACGTAATTTTTAACCACGGTCAGATGACGAAATAATTATGGAAAATTTATTCGAAATAAATGTTCTCAGAAACATTTCATTCTGCTAGGGGCCCTAACCTTTCGAAACTAAAAATTTTATGTTTGGGCCTGTTCCCAAAACTTGAAGAATAAATATTTCAAGTTTCTGAAAATACGGGTTGACAAAATTTCATTTTACATAAAGTACAGTAAAGAAATGGAATTGAGACTTACAAGTCATTTATAAATTGTAACACTCTGATGATAATAATTGGCAACTTATATATTTGAATACTTAAATATACGCAACAATACTTAATTACTTTACAAATCCTCATAATTTACGCTTAAAAATTTTAGGTGTAGTATTTATTTAAAAATGAAAAAAATTTAAAAATTAATAAAAACAAATTTCAAGGAATGTGTTTGAGTTTGGAAATTAATAAATGTAAATATCAAACATTTTTTGAGAGGCTTTCTATGTAAAACTAAATGTAGGTGGTACGATTTTTTTACGAAACATGCTGCATGTACGTATGCTGTTTAGGGTGACCGGAAGTAAAAACCTCGTCTACCGGTAGTTTTTTTTTTTTACATTGAATATCCCTCTCTCCATATCGTAAAAAAATACTTTAACTAATTAATAAAATAAAATGCAACAAAAAATAAACTTTATCAACTGTCCTTAAAATGACTACTATAAACAAAGTAGTAACTTAAATACTTTTGAAACGTTAAAAGTTAGGCGATTTTGGCAAAAGTTCTACCAGGCAAAATATAACCTGTAAAAACTTTTTTAGTAAATTTGTCCAAAACTTTCCAAGTTAGAAAGTTAGTTGCAAAATAAGGTGCCTTCGTGACTCTCTTGGTTTCTCCACTGCGCTAGCAACCTGCGAGTTACAGATGGCACAGGTTCGATTCCTTCCTGGGTGTATTTCTCTTCTGTCAGTAAAAGTCTGTATATGTGTGCATTACCTGACATTGTTAGTCGTGTTTGTGGCAGCATGGCCAAATAAGACTCCTTGGGCCATAAAGCCCAACCAACCAACCGCGTTTCAATATAAAACTCTTCTTCGCCATTGTATTACAATGTGCACAAAACCCTTACGAACACAAAACATTAAAGATGTTTCGTACAATCATGTTTTCACTCGAAGTGAATTGAATAAATAAAAAAATATTGAAAATATGCCAAGCGTCAGTTAAAAGCAAAAGTAGAACATCGAAATAAAAATGGAAGGCAGTGATGCATTATAGGCCATTGATACAGAACACTTCAGAAGCGCTAAGTTGCTTAGTGATGCAATGAAATTGCCACAGTTGATACTAAAATAACTTACATTATTATATAATCTTTTCAAAATATTTAATTCGGAATGGATTTCTTTGTTATTTTTAATAATCGGGAAGAATGGCTCGTCTTTTATTCCACATAGAAGAATTTTATAATTACAAAATATATGTCATCATTTCCCAAACAAAGAAGTTAGTTTATTTTCGCTGAAGTTAATAAGTTTAATGCTTTGTTTCATCTGTTACTACGGTCTGCGGCATCGTTGTTGAAAGTTTAGCAATCTAAGGATTGCGAGTTCGAAACTTGGTCAGGCCACAGACCGTCGTGTACATGGGAGCTGGTGCACGTTGAATCCATCAAGACCACGAATGTCTTCATGTTGGCGTGGTATGGAAGTGTTGAGAGTGAGGTGCTAGCTCAGATGTTGTTCTCGTGATCTGAAAGTGGTTCTAAATTACGAGGCATTGTCCTTTAATCTTTCCCTTCAGGATTGATACCTACCTCAACTTTTCGTTGTCAAAAACGGTTTTGAAAAGGCTAAAGCTACGAGTACGGATTACTACCGCGGTAAAAACACAAAAGAGGAAATTTAAAATATAAATTAATAAAACTAATAAATATAAATTTTAGCATTTCATGATTCGAATTTAAATTTGTCAAGTTAAAGTTTAAAAAATGGTTTTCAGTGATAAATAAAAACAATTCCTTTGGTAAGGATATCGAACAGGTCTTCTAAGGATACATAAAAATCTCAAAACTAGATTTGTCTACATTTGTTAAAATTTTCATTCAGACAAGAGTCAAATAAACTGAAATCACAGCATACCTTTGACCGTTACTTTACTTTTGAAACGCATTTGTCACATCAGCTTGTTATCTATATATTGTATATAAAAAAGGATTTGTGTGTATATTCCCTAAACAAATCAACACCGTTTGACCAATCCACACCAAATGTGGTACACGTATACTTTAGAACAGTGGTCCCCAACCCCCGGGCCGCGGACCGGTACCGGTCCGTGGATCATATGGTACCGGGCCGCCCAAGGAACATTAAATTATTTCCATTTTATTTACTGTGGTGTATTTCTCTCGGGTTTGTGCGGTTCTTATCTATGAAATGTCCACTCAAATTAGGAGGCGGTAAATCAGAACTTGAAATTTGTTCTGTTACTAGAGCTTCAATTATGATTTCTGAATTCTGTATGTCTCTATTTTCCAATTTTGACAAATGTGACAGCTGTTTTCAAGTTGGCAGACAAAGTAGCTGCATTTAAAGCAAAACTCAAGTTGTGGGGACGGCGTGTGAACAGAGGCATTTTGGACATGTTTTAGACATTAGTGCGGATTTTAGGCGAGACTGAGCCTAAACATTGATTTTCCCAGTTGGTGCGCGATCACCTTTCTTTGCTTTTAAAAGAGTTTGAGCGCTACTTCCCAACTACAAAAGACCCACGAACTAGTAAGGAATGGATCCGCGACCCGTTTGTCAACAAATCAGGTGAATCTAGCATGTCTGTGCAAGACGAAGATCAACTGCTGGAGATTGTAAATGAAGGCGGCCTTAAAACTACGTTCGATACAATAACTTTGCTGGTGTTCTGGATTAAAGTCATGGCGGAATACCCTGAGTTTGCCACTATAGCACTTAAATCTCTATTGCCATTTCCGACAACCTATCTGTGTGAATCGGGGTTTTCTGCAGTGACAGCAACCCAAACAACGGAATAAACTGGACGTAAGCAACACACTTCGGGTGTCATTGTCTAAAATTACCCCCAGAGAAAACCTTCTCGTTGCAAAGAAACAAACTCAGGGTTCTCATTGATTTAGCGTTCTAGTGAGTTAAAATGTTAAATCACTTTATATTCCTTTTTTGGTGTAACTGTATTTTATTTTGAAGGCATGTTTAAATACAATTAAAATTAAAATTATCAAATCAAAACAATCTAAAATATAAACAGTCAACGCCCCCCCCCCTAGTGGGCCGCGTTAAAATTATCAAACGTTGATCCGGTCCGCGGCGATAGAAAGGTTGGGGAGCACTGCTTTAGAACACTGCGGAAAACATAGGCTATTACTTTCTTGTCTTCAGACCAATCGGTAGCCATGAAAATGGGCACACAGGTTGTCCTAAAAGTGCCCCTCGAAACCCCAATTTTAAAATCTTAAGTTTGTTTTTCTGCAATGCATGGACATGGACAAGGAAACACGTTCTACAGGGTTTGTGTATTTGAGTTAACCCAGGGAAATGTCGCGGTCACATTTGAAACCCGAGCAATGTTGGGTTTTTCAGCTAGTATAAAATATAGAAAACGAATAGTAAGGCGTGTGAACAGATCAAAGGAAGCAAATTTTTTTGCTACATTAGATCATTTTGTAAGATAACAAGATCCTTAAGATAAAAAAAAACCGCGGTATATTTTAATATTAGATTTTACTCTATGCTCTTTGGTGTGTTTTTCCCAGATAGAATTTTTCAAAATTATCACATTTCAAGTCAATATCCATCGGTTCAGGCGGCCGCAGTGGCCCGGTATGGAAAGTGGAGGATTAGCAACTGAATGGTGCGGGTTCGAAACTTGATCCAGCCTAAGACCGTCGTGTACACGGGCTGGTTCACCTTAAATCCGTTGTTGACTTAAATGTTATCTCGTTGACATAGTGTGGACGTTTGGAGATTGGAGTGCCAGCTCAGGTATTGATCTCGTCATCTGACCGGGTACAAAATGCTCAGTTCTTCCCCTTTGGGATGGACTCCGGACCGTAGGTAACAACCCTGTGTATTGCTCCAGTGTGCCGTTAATTAAACTACCTACCATTGGTTCATGTGGCGATGCACTTGAAGTACTCGTGCCTGCGTTCTCTTATACAATCAATATCGTTCGCCATTAGTCAGTTTGAAAGTTACCGATTCCTCTTGAATTTTTCTTTCAAATCATATACGTTTCCTACATTTATCTTCACACTTCCTTTGCAGTTTTTTCGACAACACACTTATTAGCTCATGCCTCAGCAAAAAATTTATTTCATCGAATATTATTGCTAAATAATGTAGATCCTGTTATTATTTAGAAATCGACAACAATATTAACATTCTATTTCTTTGCAATCCAAAATTACACTGCCTGAACACCAGGCGGCGTAGTTTTCCAGGGCTCACGCGCCAAAGCACCCCTTCCGGTCACTACATCCCACTACCCGCCATTTTAGATACATACATAAACCCTACTCGAAAAATTTTTAATCACTAAGGGGCTCCGCCCCCTGCTTGCTTACGCTCGCCAACCCCCGAGGATTGCTTCGTCAACACTCCTTTCACAGATGCCATTTGGTTTGCTTCGCAAACCAACATTAATTTAGCAGAGTGAAACTATCTGAATTCGTATTATCCTGATTTAACTTTCCGGTCTATGACGTCACAGCCAGGGCTTCACCCCCTGCTCGCTTACGCGCGCCGACCCCCGGGGATTGCTTTGCAAACCAATACTTCTTTCGCCAGTGATTTCACTTTTTTTTTTTTACTTTAACACTTAATACACCCTAAACTAATAGCCGCATGAGTAAAAAATCTTCTGCATCTTGTTCCCTGCACAATTTTAAGTAAACCGTGCTAATCTCCAAACTTTACGATCTGTACTTTGTACTTTCTCGGTAAACCGTCTGAGAACAGAGGGGAAAATGCGAGCCTTTTTCCTCGCCAAATAAAAAGAAATCGTTTTCATGGCAATTGTTGCTACGATAAATTTGATATCTGGCAAACCCGATAGTCAAAAATACGACCCTCATATGCGTGCCCGGTTTTAACAAAAAGTAGCGAAAATATCCAAAGATTCCGAATTTTGTATGACCAATTTTTGATCGCATCCAATTTAATCATTAACCGATTTCAAAAATGATAGTACCGTAAGAAAGAGTACATTCTGAGGTAAACTAAGATATTTTAAAAATTAAAAACTAATAGTAATAAGATATAGATACGGCAGTTTTAAAAAAAAGTAACGAAAATGTCCCGGTTTTTTCCGAATTAAAAAAAAAATACTATCAAGAACCAAATTGAAATTTCAAAAAAAAAAAACTCGACGAGCAGCAAAAATTTACGTTCAGAGGTACTCTTTAAAAAAAACTCACGGCTGAAGACTGTTTTCAATCCTGCGGCGGAGGTAACTTTTTTTTATATAGAGAGACTAGATTATCATCAATGGTTTGTGAGATATAAGCGCGACAAATTGGGACATTTTTGTTGTTGACAGACCTATTTATACCACGGAACGAATTTAAAAGCGTATTCACATAAAAACATCTCAAAACGAAAGTTGAAATCCGTTACTTCGAAAACGAAAACAAGCTATGATTGTTCTACGTCTGAATGCATAAATTAAAACGGATGGTTCTATTTTCTGACACTGATTAAAAACATGATTTTATCTACATCTCCGCGTGTCTTTTTATAGCTTCGCATTTCTCGAATGGAATTAACTTTCTCTCTGGAATCTGGGAAGCTGTAATTATAGTTTGACACATTTCCCGGTTTTAATCACGTTCAAAGAACTGATAACGACATTTTGAGGTTACATAAACAAAAAATGCAAGGAAAAATCTGTTGAATTACAGCTTTTACTTGACCGTCATACATTCATCAATAACACGATTAAATGTGATGGAATAACAACCACAAATTTCTTCTTGTAATTTACATTTTGGGTCAATTTAATACAGCCTACACTTATTTTTAAAAATAACCAACTTTCAATTTCAAGTTTCAATTACGATTCTGTTTAACCGTCGAATTATTTTTTGTTATGATTGATTTAGTATTCATTTGTTTAATTATGCGCATACAAAACGTACCTTGTATTTTAATAGAATCTACTAAATGTATTTAAATCTATTATATACCCACGTTTTTCATTTGTGCATGTTTTTTACTGAGCTACTCGTTTGTACATTTTTCTGTGTGATCCATCTAGAATATTCCACGTAGAACATTAGATCTGAATTATTCCATTTATTTTATACACTAGGGGGCTCCGCCCCCTGCTCGCTTACGCTCGCCAACCCCCGGGGATTGCTGCGCAATCCCATTTGGTTTGCTTCGCAAACCAACACTCCTGTCACAGATACCATTTGGTTTGCTTCGCAAACCAACATTACTTTCACAGAGTGAAACTATCTGAATAATTCGTATTATGCTGATTTCACTTTCCGGTTCATGACGTCACAGCGAGGGCTTCGCTGCGTCTCGCTTACGCTCGCCGACCCCGGGGATTGCTACGCAATCCGTTTGGTTTGCTTTCTCAAACCAATACTTCTTTTGCAAGTGATTTAACTTTTTTTTGCTTTAACACTTAATGCACCCTAAACTAATAGCCGCATCAGTAAAAAATCTTCTGCATCTTGTTCCCTGTACAATTTTAACTAAACATTGTTAATATCCAAACTTTACGATCTGTACTTTGTCGGTAAACTGTCTTGAAAACAGAGGGAAAAAAGCGAGCCTTTTTCCTCGCCAAATAAAAAGAAATCGTTTTTATGGCAATTGTTGCTACGATAAATTTGATATCTGGCAAACCCGATAGTCAAAAGTGTAACCCACTACTGCTTTCGGAAGCAGCTATGCGAACTGAAAAATACGAAATTTGTGTCACCAACTTTTGATTGCATCGAATTTATTTATGAACCAATTTTAAAAATAATTGTACCGTAAGAAAGAGTATATTCTGAGGTATACTGCAATATTTTTAAAATTAAAAATTAACAGTAATACTATACAGATATGACCATTTTAGTTTTGTATCGGAAGTTACGATCTGAAAGTTCCGAAAATTGTATGACCCACTTTTATTTGCATCGATTTTATTTATTAACCAATTTGAAAAATAATTGTACCATAAGAAAGAGTGTAATGTAATGTATTCAGTGATGTTTTCAAATTTAAAAAATAATGGCTTTTGCCGTAGACAAAACGGTTTTAACAATAAGTAGCGAAAATATCCAAAGATTCCGAATTTTGTATGACGAACTTTTGATCGCATCCAATTTAATTATTAACCGATTTCAAAAATAATAGTACCGTAAGAAAGAGTATATTCTGAGGTATACTGCTATATTTTAAAAATTAAAAACTAATAGTAATTAGATATAGATATGGCAGTTTTAAAAAAAAGTAACAAAAATGTCCCGATTTTTCCTGAATTTCAAAAAAATATTATCAAGAACCAAATTTAAATTTAAAAAAAAACTCGACGAGCTGCAAAAATTTACGTTGAGAGGTACTCTTAAAAAAAAACTCACGACTAAAGACTGAAATTTTGAATGTGTTTTGCTCACTCGCGGAAGAAATTTCACTTCTTCAACTTTAACACTTAATAAAACCTAAACTAATAGCCGCATCGGAAAAAAATCTTAATAATTATCCAGGGAATACGATGAAGAACAAAGCATGTTAATTTCATATTTTTCCGATCAGTACTTTCTCGGGAAACCGTCTAAGAATGGAGCTAAACAACAAAAATTTCAATTCTTCGGCGGCGGCGGCGGCGGCGGCGGTAACTTTTTTTTAATATAGAGAGATATTTAAGTTAGTGAATATATTATTTAAATTTTATTTGTTTACATATTTAGATGAGTCAACTAGAATCTGGTAGTTTTGGAGAATCTAGAATGTACAATACATTCAGATTGCTTGGATTTTTTTTTTGTCAGTACTGCTGATAAAGCAATTATTTTTTCCAAAATTTATTTCTTTCTGGTTGTTTAACAATGATTTATTACATTTGTATTGTACATAATTTTGAGTCTAATTTTTTTTCTTTGCAAAATCTAAACAATTTCGAATATTATATTTGGGACAGACGATATTTTCAACGACTGAGAACAAAACTGAAAATCGTATTGGTGCGCTCGGAATTAATTTTACGTTTCCAAATATTGTCCACTTTTTAGTTGTAAGTTGTGGCAATAGTACGAGATCCCAAGACCAAAAACCATCACGAATTAATGTCTTCAGAAAAAATTTTCCCGACAACTTTACTCCAGTTTCACATTTTACTGTTTTCTGTAGAAAATTTACTAAATATTTATACTTTTTATAAATTGTAATTCCTTTTGATCACAAGATACAAAGTAATTATTGTAAAAAAACGATTTTGTATCAAGTCAGAAAATATTGGCAGGTATATATAATTATGATTCGAGAGTATTCGCCGTAGATTCGTCATTTTTACGAATTGAGTTGAGTAATTTTACTGGAAAAGAACTTAAGAAACGGAATTCCTAATTTCCCCACAAAATAGTCTTTTGTAGTAGTAACCTTACTGTCACTTTTCGTCATTTTGTAGCTTTGCAGTACAGCAACGGTGCTATGTATGTGAAATGTATTTCATGAATGGATATGCAAGTATATAAGATTTGTCTCCAAAGTAAGTTATAGAAATGATAAAGTTTTCGAAAATGTGTTAAATTATTATTTTATTCCACGAAAGAGAAAAGTGTTTAAACAGTGCCTGGTCTTTCCCCCCCCCCCATTCAATTTATAGTAACCAATTTCTCCCTAGTAAAGTCGAGTAATTTGGCTAGTATTTTTGATAGAATAGTAGAAAACGATATTTATACAAATTTAGTGAAAAAGTTCATGCAATATAAGTAATAAGTTATAATTAACTTATAAATAAGTATGATTTTATATATTTGGCAACGGCAGTAAAATGCTTAATTTTTTTTATCCATTTACAAATTCAATAGGATTACCAAACAACAAGGCAGACCCATTTATCAAATGCTATACTGTCAATATTGGAGATTGAGAGCCCTTCGGGGCCAGGTACTGCACGACCTCATCAACGTAATTTATATCCTTTTGGAATTATTTATTGTGATGTAGTTTTGAGCTGAGTTTATTCGAGTTATATCTGTATGATGTAGTTTTCGTGAGATCGTTACATATTTAGATGCATTTTTGAGCTGTGAGATTCAGTGACTTTTCTTAGTTGTAAATGTTTACGAGCAGTGAAGCATACAAAAGGCATATTTCAAAGCGCACTCATTGTCTACGATTACTTCACAGAAGGTAACAATTAGCACTTGAATGGTAATTATTTATTTATAGAGCCCGTTGTATTCTTATATCAAAGTGCTTAGTTTAACCCTCTTAATGGTCGCCTCGACTAGGTATCTCATCATTAGCAAAACTGATCAGATCTTAAATGGATATCTAGCCTATGTTGAAAACTGTTCGTCACATAAAAAAATCAGCATTATCTTGATGACGATATCTCGTTGTTTGTAAACACAAGTAATTGCTGAAGTATTTTGTTCGATCAGTAATCTATGTAAAATATAGCTTCCACCGTGACAAAAATTTTGTTTGCTGCTATCACAAACCTTATTTTGCAGCTTCGGTTCAGGTTTTTTTGCATGTGCTAGCAGTATTACAAATAAACATCTGTATAAAAATTAAGACGATGATTAATTATACTGCAATCGATAATTGATTACACTAGTAATTGCTAAAGCATTTTATTTGATCTCTACTACATGCAAAATAGAACATCCATCATGACAAATTTTGTTAGCCGCTCTCAGAAACCTTTATTTTACAGTTTAAGTTAATTTTTTGCATTCGTTTATTTTCTATGCAAAAAATAACAAGAATCTTCTGAAACCAGGTTAAACTCAGTTCTATTCGTTTTCTACTTGCTAACTAATGAATTCAAACACTACTTATAATTGGGTTTCATGTGTTTTTATTAACTCTCGCTATACTTTCTAATCACGCACTGAGATCATTACGTTACCCGATCTGGTTTAATTGGCTCGTGTGTAACTACATGAGTATTGAACGACCCAATTATATTTTACGATGTCGAGGACCAAACCAATCACGTGAGATGAATTTAAAATGAGTCAGAGCAACTGGCTTTCTCTTATCGAATCAAAATTGCAGTAGCGTATTGAACCGTACGAGAACAATCATCTGTAAACGCGCTCTTTGCAAAATTTGCAAATATAACAATGAAATAAAATGTAGAAAAGAACATTAGAGTTTTAAGAATAATCTCAGAAGGTTTAAAAATAAATAGAGCGGAGACTATTTTTCAAGTCACAGAGCAGGATGTACAGACTGTACTAAGGGAGACATAGATTCAGGTGACTTATGGAAGGGCCGCCACCAAAATACCATGAAAGCTATCTATTATGTATATGATTTAATCTTTATGTTATATTACTTATATTTCACATAGTTAGAAAATAAAAAAAAGTAAGTAAAGTAAATAAATTGATGCTTGACACTGCATTGCCTTAACAGTTGTTTTAATATTTAGTTCTAATTTTTTAGCAGCTAAGCGCAAAATGGATTCTAAATCTCAAAATTAGTCAAGCGTTTCTATCTTTCGATTTATTAATATTCAAGAGTTTATTCTTAGATATAAGTTACCCAAAGAGCCTTGCGGATTTTAATGCATTATTCCACCAACGAAATTTTAGCCTAAATTACCAATCGGTGTGCCTTGTTAAAGTTAAACTAACACATGACGAGATGGGCCACAAGCAAATAAACTGATGGCCGCATGAGGCCCGCGGGCAGTGGTATGTGTGTACCTGCATTCTAGGGTACAAACACGGATCCAGTACTTTTTAGACACCGTACGTGAAAGGAACAAGTTTTCGTTTTCTGAAATCGTTTTTTTTTGTCCAAAGATAATGCCTGCTCGCATTTAGAATTTCATTTCGCATACATTAAATTAGAACATTCCGTCTGATTGGAACATTCCGTTTTACATAGGTAGTTAAATTGGAAATTGATACGTTTGAGTAAAATACGTAAAATTAATATTCGCCCCGTTGCAAAACTAAACTTATTTAATATTAATTGTATTAAAGAATGCTTGCATAATTGAATTTGCTATCCAAATTTCATTAAAGAATTCTCTAGTAGAGTTGAATTTATTATCCACAATTCATTCATCGGATATTTTCTATTTTTTATACGAATAATAACTCAGATAATTATCATTTGTAAACCGAATGTTGTATGTCAGTCGGTAGTAGGAAATGACAAACCTTGTCTGTCGGTTCGTGCTCTAGTTTCGTTCTACTCTCACCAATCTTGTTTGTTTCTTTAACATACCGATGATAGTTTTTGAAGAATTTTTCAAATACAGTCTTAAGATTTCTTTGAAGACGTTTAAAAAGCAGTTTCAAATTTAAGTATAGCAAGGAAGACTTAAATCAACTCAACTCAACACTCATGGGATATCGACCCTACAAAGAGTTTGCGGTAAAAGAAATCCCACGAAGTCTAGATATAGACGACGAATACTTTTTAATGTGCCAAGCAGACATTTTGATTTAGTAAATGCACACCCTGGTGCTGCTTTTTAAAATTTTACTGTTAGGGTTTTGAAGCAACAGACTTAATCTAACTTACTGAATGACTAACTTACGTTAACGTTAGGTGAAAAGAGTTTAGGCGTGAAGAAATTTTTCCACATAAAAGACGACTGAATGTAAAACGGTTGCTTCAGTAATGGCGGCCAAATTGCACGATTTGTATTTAGTAAGCAAGACCAATGAGATTATTATCAAATAAAATTCGTTGATCAACAAAATATTTACTATCAGACACCCACATCTGACTAATCAAATTCACAGTCCATAAAAGAGAAAATATCCTTGGTAAAGAAATGAAATTATAATATCTATAATAGCGGCACCATCACAATAACAGTAGAAAATTAAAAAAAAAAAGGAAAATTTACGAGACAAAAGATTAAAATTCTTTAGAATACTTATTTTTTCCTTTGACCTTTACAGAATACCATCATACCTTTATTAAGTATTTTTTTATCTTTTTCTAGGTTATATTTCTACCGTTTGTTCGAGTTTAATGGAATTACTTGCAGATTGAAAACAACAAACGATTCTAAAAACGGGAATAAAAATAAATGAAATAAATGAAGTTGCATAACTTTTCTCGAGAAGACGTCATGTAACCTTTTGCTAAATTTTTGTTAGAAATGAAAAAATATTGAAATAAGCATATAAAATAGAATAATTTGAAACATTTTTTTCATTTCAAAGTCATGCGAATAGAACTAATTCTGTTTCCGGACTTTGTTCAGGAATTTCTGTTTACATCTTATTTCCGAGTAGGTGACATTATCATTATACATGAAACCACATCATTAAAATTCCATGTTATACAGACGATCTATATGATAAGTGTTTGACCGATTATTTTCTGTGTTATCGCCACCGTCCATAACAACGTTATTTTCAAATCATTTCAAAGGAAATGTTTTTATAGATGGTAGTATATAATCAAAACCGGAATTCCTTCAATATGACCTGATCTTTACTTGCAGAGCTCATAGAAAGAAATATGATAAGATCTACATTAATGTTCTTTGAATATTATGTCTGAGGTTTTTCACACCTTCGAAACGATGTTTTCAGGTTTTGATGAAGCAACAAACTGGTTGAGAGTTTCAGGAGTAACACTTAGATTTATTCGACTTCCATAGAAAAACAGGATCACAGAATAACTCGCATGTTATCATACAAAAGGCCACAAGGTATAAGTAAATTCATTTCCAAAGAAAGATTTAGGTGGTAAGTTAATTTTTCAATAATTTTATCATCTCATCAGTTCAGAGTAATAACAGTAGGTTATTTATTGTAATAGGAAAAATATATTTTCAATAGATTAGTAGTCATTGCATTACACGAATAAAATCTGAAATTACAGTCATTTTGAGCAGAGATCTAAGAAAAAGCTGAAAATTGAATGATCCAATTAAATACTCTTAGAACAAACTAATCAAAAACTCTTCACTTCAAAGGATAAAACTGGATTGGCTCTAGAACAAATAGTTTTCAAATTCAGTAAATATTAGTCGAAATCCTTTTCGACTGAGAGAATCGTCTGTGGAAATAATATTTGTATTATTTTTCATTTTCTTCATTTCACTCGCGTGATGCTATAAACCTTTATTTGTGTAGCTTGGAATTTATCTCACGCTATGAGAAGATTTCTCCAATTAGAGTAATTTTCTGTTAATTACAAATAGTGGTAGTGTTTCTTCGGCGTGAAACGTGCTTCCTGTATATATTCTGAATATGACGTAATTTTAGATCGTATTTTTAATACAATTTCAGGACTTCGTCAAAAAATTCCAAAATATGAATTTCAAATTTGTGTCTGATAGTTTTGATTGCCTAACGCCAAGACGACGACATCTGACATACATTTTAAGGTACAGTAGAACTCCAATTATCCGGATCAATTGGGACCAGATCCACATCCGGATAATTGGATAATTCACGAATAAAGGTTTTTTTCTTTGTAAAAAAACCCGAATTTTGCTTTAGTATGTTATGTAATTTAATGACTGAAAACAATTTTGTTTCCGTTTTGTACTTAATGTGTCCTGTGAACTGACACTTCGTCCTCTTCACTTTTACCATTCACCGATAAGAAACTTTTAAAATGCGAATTTTGCTGATTTCGTTTGCTTCTCAAAGCGATCCGGATAATTGGAGTGCTACGGTATTTGAGTAGCGGAAGTCGAAATCTTCGCATTCCGTCTAATTTGCTTGTCGACTCTGAAAATCCCTCTCAAAATTAAATATGTACAGTGACGGTGTTTTAGTAAATCTCTTTCATAATTTGTTGCGTTACTTGCCTTGTTAATGGAATGCAATTTCAGAATGTCTTTTATGATAGAAGTTTACGTGGTCAAAACAGCTATAAATCCAATTAGTTCTTGACCGGATGTATTTTTTCTTCTCCTGTAGTTTATGCTTACATTAAAAAACTCTCACGTAGGCTAACTTCCCTTTATTAGATAAAACAACGTTCTAAATACAAAACTAGTTAAAAACGTTTTTCCAAAATTTTTCTTTACATCACTTGAAATTAATGATTTAATTAAATAAAATTTTGCTTCCAAATATTTGTTCTCCCATTATGTTAATGAGAAGGATTTTCATAGTTAACAAACAAACCGGACGACAAAAACTTAAGGTTTACTTCCTCTAGCTACCCAAACACTCTTAAATAATACATATCGGGGCTATCTTAAAATGTAGTTTATCATGTCATGCCATTTTATATAGTTTATCATATGAGCCATATTTGACCATGGGTATAAATATAGTTTATCATATGCCATGCCATTTTATATAGTTTATCATATGTCATGCCATATTTGACCATGGGTATAAATATAGTTTATTATATGTCATGCCATCTTATATAGTTTATCATATGAGCCATATTTAACTATGGGTATAAATATAGTTTATCATATGTCATGCCATTTTATATAGTTTATCATATGTCATGCCATTTTATATAATTTATCATTTGAGCCATATTTGACCATATATATATATATATATATATATATATATTAAATAGAATGACATATGATAAACTATAGTTTATCATATGAGCCATATTGATCATGGTTATAAATATAGTTTATCATATGGGCTATATGTGACCATGCTGCGCCAAACACGACAAACAACATGAAATAATGAACATACTCACATAAGGAAAGTTTTACTAGCACAGAAGAGAGAAGTACACCCAGGAAGAAATTAAACCGCTGATTGATGAGAATTGTGTTCAACTGTCTCGTCTGGAGAATGTTCAACTTCTGTACAATATTCGAAGGTTTTGTTTTGCTTGTCGCTCTACGGTCATTCTTTGCTACCCAGGAGCTAATTCGATCGACCCTGTCCGACGTAGAAATATTCCATTTGTCCCCACTCAATCAATCACAAGACAAAAAAAACCGACTTGGGTCAATTACAATCGCTACTTCAGCAAAGCCGATTCAATGCGGTGTTCGAGTTCCAAGCTGTAACCTCTCTAAACACACGTAACGAGAACCTAAAGTAATTGTTCATTAACTAAATGGTCGTGAATCGAATTAACACTGTTGCCAACCGAGTTCACAAAACTTCTCATTAGGGCGATCCTCGACAAAGGCAATCGGGAAACCGAGCATGTCTGCGGCTGCATTATCACAAACCGTTTCGGTCGAAGTTAACAAATCCTATCTGCAACAATCTTCGCCGACAAAAGACAACAGAGTTTTAATTGAAACGGAGGATCGCTTTATGTCTGTAACGGATAAGTCACTAATAACTGAATGGCTTTTTAGAAGTTCTTCGACAATGAAGCTTTGAGCGAAGTCAATGTCCTCTGTTCTAAGGCTGATTTTTCCCATGAGGAAGGATTTGATGGTACGATACATTTTCGATTTATAAGAGCTCTTTCGTTGAAAGGTTATCTGGCTTCTTAAGGTTTTGACTTAAAGTGTGTGACCTTGAATAAAGGAGTATCGATCATGAAATCTAATTGAATTATAAGAAACTAACAGACCAGCGCATAGAATCTGCACTAAACTTTCTAAATTCCATATATCTATTGTTGGCAAAATGCCGTTATTCATCACACTTCAGAGTTATTTCGATGTATTTATAATGAATATAGGAGGTATGAAACCATCCATATGCACATAAATGGATTTTTTCCCTTTAAATGAAATAAAATTATTCAAAAATACCTAGCAACATTTAGTTTATTGTTACTGGTGCCAATTTTTATTTCCATTAAAATACGCAGCAAAAGGCACGCCACAGTTATATTTTGAATCATATTGTAATTTCATCCCATTCACTAGTTCATAGGATATTAATCATTTTTTAATACTCATGCTATTAATAGGATATTAATCATTTTTTAATACTCATGCTATTTCTTTTCTGCGTTGATTTCTATCTCCCATATTTCTCATTGGTTTTATAATCAGAACTCCAAAGAACACATACATCATTGAGTATCAATTTGTTCCGTATAGTTTCAGCAATATCATACAGCTTCATATCTCAAATCAAGCATTTAAACCAAACGCCTGTGTTTAAATGTTACTTTAGTTAATGAGTTAGTAGCGTGTTAGTAAATGTTAGTACGTTGTTACGTGTTGGCGAATGAATCCCGTCTATTTCGTGTTGGCGAATGAATCCCGTCTATTTCGTGTTGCTTCCATCCGTTTTTTGCTGTTCGCCAATGTACAAATAACGCCCATTTCTGTACTCCAGAATTTGGCGGTAGACAAAATTCGATACATGACGTCAATAGTAGAATGCTTGTCATTTACGTAAGACTGTGTGAGCTGTATTTAAGAATACAGTTGTAATTGTCCTGTGTGTCCTGTTAGCAGTCGAGTGTGTGTCCTTGTGAAGTGAAGGCTGGGCGGCAATGAATGGAGGCCGTGATAGGATATGACTAGGACATTCAGGTGGTTGTTGAAAGTAATCAGTATCACATTGGCGATTCAACTATCCTTAGTGGGTCATCCATCGAATTTGTAAATTTTTGCGCGTTCAATTCACGTTTGCCAGTCACCGATTTTGCAACTTTGTATCTATCTAAAAGTACTTCATGGTACAGTTGGGATACACTGATATACACTACCCTACAATAATGGACCGGACAGCAAGATATGATGGTATAAGGGAAAGAATACGTGCTGTAATAAGGGGATGGTCCTCCACTTGCTGCAATTACACTAGCAACCCTTCTGGGCATACTTTCAACAAGGTTTTGATACACAGCTATGGGTATTTGTGTCCATTCTTGCTGCAGGAATGTCGCCAGATCAGCTGTAAATTTCGGACAGGTTTCCTTAGTCCGTAAGCGTCGCTCTAACGCGTCCCACCAATGTTCTATGGGGTTTAGGTCGAGACTCTGAGCAGGCCAGGGAAGGCGTTTTACATCCATATCTTGATACCACTGCTTCACAGAGGCTGCAACATGACACGAATCGTTGTAGATATGGAAGTAACATTCGTCCATTCCATAAAATATAGGGAAAAATTTTAAAATTGAAACTGGTTTTTGTGCTCACTAAACTAACATACAAATTTAATGATGACAGAGACTGTTGAAGCATTCGCTCTGAAATACACCTTTAGGTCCCTTAGACCATATTTAACACTGAGGACGCTGCATACAGTTGGAAAGAAACCCTGATTTCTTAAAAAGAATGCATACGGCTCCTGTTACTTCCTGTTTCACACCCTTTACTTTCGGAAGCATATCGCCTATGGGCCACCCATAACCCATTGTCTGTTCTGATGTTAAGTTACGGTTGGTTGATTTTTTTTCTTATGACGCAAGGGCAAGATCTGGCCGAGCAATGTTCTTTCCTTCAAGTAAATGAACACGTAGAAACACAAGGAAGGTTTTTAGTGATACCGAAGAGAGACATACACCCAAGGTAAATTTAAGTTACGGAAAGGGGTGGATTTGTACCCTACCAGAACTGGGCTGACTGGGTAAAATTTGCTTCCTCCTTCTGCGGCAACAACCTTTCATGAGGGCCGCTGGAAGATTAGAAGATTACCAATACGTTGATTGGTTTGGTTGTTTTATGGCACAGGCCATATTTGGCCATACTGCGCCAAACACAATACAAAGTAATTTAGCAACAGGAGTGTCGCGAGTTCGAAATTAGGTTCAACCCCAAACCATCGTGTACACCGGGATTGATGCACGTTTAAATCTATCGTGGCCTCAAAGGAACAAGAACATGCATGCGACACTTGAATTAATTATAACTGTTTCTTTATGCTACGTTTCCTTCCAAAGTCAGACATACAATCCGTGAAGCAATCTTTCTGAAAAGCGAATAGCCCTAATTTATCTAAAATTTGACTCTTTTGTCCAGTTTAATATCAGGTCTGTCCCAAATGGATTTCGGATCTTTCCCTTAAGGGACTGATCTCGGACCGTCGTCAATAGCCCGTTGTGTTGCTCTAGTACGACGTTAACTAAAAATTACCTTACCTTACCTTACCCAAATGGATTAAAGTTATTTAAAAATAATATTTTCCAATGTTAGGATCGCACTTGCGCTCATGTGATGGGTATCTGTTTGGGTACTCAGCGTAGGGTGAGGGGGGGGGGCATTTTTCAAGTACCCAAACAGGTGCTCCAAGGTCGTAATAAACATTAACCTCTTCATGTGAACATATACATGCGATACTTTAATTAATTATTCTGCTTTATGCTACTCTTCCGTGAAGTAATTTTTCTAAAAAGCGAATAGCCTTAATTCATCGAAATTCTAAGCGATTTACTTCATCATTAACAAACTTGATGGACCTCGGTTGAAAGGATGGAAGAGTAGCAGATTAGCAACCGAAGGGTTGCGAATTTGAATCCAGCCAAATACCGTCATGTACAAAGGGAGCTGGTGCACGTTGAATCTGTCATGGCCTCAAATATCCTTACGTTGGCATGATGGAGAAGTTTGGAGAGTGGGGTGACAGCTCCGGTGTGATCTGATCATCTGACCGTGGTTCAAAATTACGTCGTGCTGTACTCGGATTTTTCCTTCGGGTTTGATCTCGGACCGTCGCCAATGGCCCGTTGTGTTGCTTCAGAGCGACGTTAATTAAAATACCAAATACCATATAACACACAAGCGATATTTTAATTAGTTATTCTGGTTCTGTGTGCTACTTTTCTCTGAAGTAATGTTCCTAAAAAGCGAATAGCCTCAATTCATTTCAATTCTAAACGCTTTACTTCATCAGCTTGGTATCAGGTCAATCAAAAATAAAAGCACGCAACTAAACTCCACGTGCCTGATCTTCAAATGCAATTGAATAAACACGAGCTTCCGCGCAAATCCACCCCTCCGTTACTTCAACCTCTGTTCTGCATCCCACATCTTCCCACCTCTGAAAACAGGTGTTCGTGGCTTTTGTTCTTAACGGTTTCAAGGCGAAAATCCCAACTGCAAATAAAAGAAACCCACCATGCGTTCCTTGAGCTCTTGCAACAGTAGTGGTCAAACGAAAAAGACGGCCATCTCTCTTTTATGTCCTGTTGGGTTGTAAAAGGAGAAATCTTTATGGTGGAATCTAACAATTCGACGCAACCTTCAAGGATTATATACCTTGGGTGAAACCTTCGGGACGGTTTACCGGTGTTTTCTGAGACAAAATAAAAACCCTCGTTCCCAGTAGCGTGGCTTAACATTAAGAACTGGGATGCCGAAATTATATAGAAATCAAAAGAAATCTCATGCTTAGCTATAGACAATGTAACGATCTCCCGACAGGTAATTACGAACACAGACAGGTTATAAGAACAGTTCTTCTTGTGTTCTGGTTGCGACTGTTCTAGTGGACGAATATCGATGTGGGACAGTGCCTGTGTTCTGATACGATGGTAATTACGAACACAGATAGGTTGTAAGAACAGTTGTTCTTGTGTTCTGGTTGCTACTGTTCTAGTAGACGAATATCGATGTGGGACAGTGCCTGTGTTCTGATACGATGGTAATTACGAACACAGATAGGTTATAAGAACAGTTGTTCTTGTGTTCTGGTTGCTACTGTTCTAGTGGACGAATATCAATGTAGGACAGTGCCTGTGTTCTGATACGATGGTAGTTACGAACACAGATAAAGAACAGTTATTCTTGTGTTCTGGTTGCTACTGTTCTAGTGGACGAATATCAATGTAGGACAGTGCCTGTGTTCTGATAGGATGGTAATTATGAACACAGATAAAGAACAGTTGTTCTTATGTTGTGGTTGCTACTGCTCTTGTGGACGAATATCTACGTAGGACAGTGCCTGTGTTCTGATACGATGGTAATTACGAACACAGATAGGTTATAAGAACAGTTGTTCTTGTGTTGGTTGCTACTGTTCTAGTGGACGAATATTAATGTAGCACAGTGCCTGTGTTCTGATGCAATGGTAATTACGAACACAGATAGGTTATAGGAACAGTTATTCTTGTATTCTGGTTGCTACTGTTCTAGTGGACGAATATCGATGTAGGACAGTGCCTGTGTTCTGATACGATCAATAACATGAAATCTTGGGCGCTGTTTTGAATTAAGAACGCGAATAAGGACAGATTCGTTGTACAATTCAGAGGGGTGAGACGTGTTTTTGTACAGTACGATGCGGCGTGTATATTGGAAACTTTACATTATATTGTAAATAAATTTTAATGTCCAATTTAGCTATGCGGTGTCCTTCTGTTTTTGGCCACTACTACGCATATTGTCTATCAAATTAGACATCGCTCGGTCACTCTAATTGAATTTCTTAATAAGTCAAATCCATATATATTTTGCTATCTTTTCTGTTCCCTAAAGACATCTAAATACATAAGATTTAAAAGAGAATTGAAAAGGTTCAATCCCGCGACCAATTCTGGCAATTCTGAACTGATCAACCAAACACTGTCTTGGAGACTTTTAAGGAGGCTAGGAAATGAGGAGACCATGACGAAGGGACCAACAGACCATGTTCTGATGCGTCTCAAGAAATCGCCCTTCAATTGTTCAAGATCCAGTTGATTTAGAATACGGCTGATAAAAAATGGCGCTATCAAAGGGGTGACGAATGGGCTTCCAAATGGGCTCCAGCTATCCAAAAGCAATAGAAAATTAAATGTTCAACTTAAAAGCATTATCATTTGAACTAAAGTAAATTTGCTACAAAGTTACCTTTGCCTTATGAAAGGTTTCGAATTTGTGATCTCTTCTTAATTCTATTCTATAGATTGATTGATTCTTTTTTCTACCTTACGATTACATAAAAGGAATATATTCTTAATTCTATTCTATAGATTTATTTATTCTTTTTTCTACCTTACTATTACATAAAAGGAATATCTTCTTAATTCTATTCTATCTATTCTTATTTCTATCTTACTCTTATGAAAGGTATATCTTCTTAATTCTATTTTATCTCTGATGAAAGGTTGTATTCGTTGATAAAGTTAAACTGCATTGTATTAGTTTCAGTATCTAGCGATTTATGTTCCCTTCGTCAAGATGTTTGAGCGTTTGGAAAGGAAATAAATTCGAATGTAAGGGGAAAAGAAATTTCACCAACTAGTTCTAGAGGGATAGAATTCTACCCTCATAATTTACCTACTTTAAACCTTGCCCTAGAGTAATTTTACATAAATTATGAGCATTAATTGGTCAAATACTGGCTGGTTTATTCTAACCTCTTTACCCTTTATTCCACATAATTTACTTAATTTTAAATCCTTCCCAAGAGTAATTTTTTATGAATTATGAGCACTAATTGGTAAAAAAAAAATGGCTAGTGAACTCGAACGTTTCAAATACCCGCTGAAAGAGTGCCATAGCTAAAAAAAAAGTCGATTTTGAGTTTGAATGATTTTACATGCCCAATCGTCTCTCAACTTTCGTCTGTAGCAAGATTCTTGTAATTCAAATCGTGTATCAAATCTATGGCCGACTAATTGTCTAGCACTCGCAGTGTTCTATGGCATTTAAACGCTTCTCTGGAGAAAACGCACTTTTTTAGTAGTGTCACTTTAGCAGTGACAGTGCAATGACTACAAAAAATACATTAAAAAACGAGATGCTGCTGTTGTTGCCAAACGCCGTTTCGAAACTAGGCCATTAGACCACGCTCTCTACGATATTTTTCTACTCCACAATTAAGAACCATTTATGCAGGGCACTCGTCCAAATGTTCACCAGGCATAAGCTGCAATATGTCAGATAAATTATGGTCTGGGGAATCAAAGTCGGTGGAGATGGATCCGGATACAATCATAGCTAGTAAGCATTGAAATTAATGCCCACAGCCTTTGCTAGTCAGCAGTGAGCTTGATACCCATTTCTGAAAAGCTTGAAGATAGGCAAAATTTTAGCAGATTTAGCGTTATCCAGAGTGTGCCACGAGGTGGCTTATAGCAACAAACCAAAAAATTACATCAATTCGAATAAAAGACCGATTTAGTGGTTACATAATTCTTTGAATTGTGTTTCATATTCCCTGGGGAAAAGCCTGTGCGTGAAATAAAATCTAACCAGATTCCGTGTAAAATATATAGCGCTTTCTGAAACATGATGCAAACGAGTCAATTTCTCTTTTAGACATTAATTATGTGATCTAATTGATCACCTACTGGCTGGCACACTCGAATGTATCACATTCCTAACTTCATAACGCTAAGAACAGTCGTTTTTGAGTTTGAATACCTCGTCTTAAGTGCATCTCCCGTAAGATTTTTGTAACTTAAATTGGATGTCTAATTTATGGCGACTAACGGTCAAGCACTCGGTGTTTTCTATGGCTTTTAAATGTTTTTCTCTGAAAAACGCATTCTTCAGCTGTGGTACCTTTTTCTAGAGCTATAGCGTGATTTTTATTATATCATACACAGTCCAGTCACATTAATGTGACCACCTGTCAAAAGCCAGAATAACCACCTTTGGCAGAGCGGGTGCTGCGAGACGTGCAGGAAGAGAGTCAATTAGGTTTCTGAAGGTGTTCACTGGGATGTTGAGCCATGCCGACTCCAGTGCCGTGGCCAGATTACCTCCCTCCTCCAGTCTGGATCCTTCCGGCAATTGTTTCAGGGTGTTTGCTTTCAGACGTTTCCCGCCGTATACGCCAAGTCCATCTGTCCGATGGAGCATAAAACGTGATTCATCGGAAAAAGCCACCTGTCGCCACTCTCTGGACGTCCAGTTGCGGTACTGGTGTGCAAATTCCAGCCTTCATCGCCGATGAAGAGCAGTCAGCATAGGTGCATCAACCAGGCGTCTGCTGCGGAGGCCCATGCGCAGCAACGTTCGCTGAACCGTTGTTGAGGATGCACTCTTGGTAGCCCCTTGGTTCATCTGAGCGATCAGTTGCTCAACAGTTGCACGTCTATTCGCCCGAACGCATCTCCGTAGCCTTCGCTCGCCCCTGTCATCTATAGCCCGTGTGCCACTCCGCTGATTTAGGATAGTACCATTTTGCCATGCACGGTATACTTTTACCACGGCGGCACGCGAACAGTTCACAAAATTAGCCGTTTCCGAACTGCTTCCACCCTTGGCCCGAAAGCCAATAATTATGACCTTTGGACGTCGGATAAATCGCTACGTTTCTGCATTACGCCAACAATTGAAATGCTTTCCGATGCCCTAGGACATCCTTTATATACACTCCACTGCAATGTGCTGCCACCTGCCTTTTGTGATTGGTTATTTCACGTTGCCGTCGAAAGTAGGTGGTGGTCACATTAATGTGACTGGACTGTGTATGTATTATTACTTAATATAATTTTTTCTCCAGGTTAAGAATAGTGATTTGACTACTTACTGACCAACTTGGATCTAGTTATAGTTACAGCATCTTTACTTGGTAGTATTTATACTAGGTGTTCATTGGCTGTAAAAGTACCAAACTGATGGATTACTGATGTATTCGTCCGCTTGTTTAATTATATCTCTTCGTGGTTGTCTGTAAGATGTATTTCGTCATTACCAAAACATTAATAGATGTTGATGGACGAGATATCTCGTCATTAGAAGAAAACTGAGCAAATCTTGATCTCATCTCATCATCGAAAAATCCGATTACCTTGACAAAGAGACATAACGTCATTAGCAAAATTGGTCTAATCTTTAATGGACGAGATATCTCGTCGAAACCACTAGGAGGAATAAGATACACTACCCTACAATAATGGACCGGACCGCAAGATGTGATGGTATAAGGGAAAGAATACATGCTTTAAGAGGGGGATGGTCCCTAACGTTCTGCAATTACACTAGCAACCCATCTTGGTATACCTTCAACAAGGTTTTGATACACAGCTATGGGTAGTTGTGCCCATTCCTGCCGCAGGAATGTCGCCAGCTCAGCTGTCGATTTCGGACGGGGTTCCCTGGTCCATAATCGTCCCTCTAACGCGTTCCACAAATGTTCTATGGGGTTTAGGTCGGGACTCTGAGCAGGCCAGGGAAGACGTTTTACATCCATATCTTGATACCACTGCTCGACAGAGGCTGCAGCATGACACGAAGCGGTGTCGTAGTGGGAGTAACATTCGTCCATTCCATAAATATGCCAGAACGTAGCAAGAACCCGATTGTCCAAAACGTTCATGCAGGCGT
Source organism: Metellina segmentata (assembly GCA_947359465.1). NCBI lineage: Eukaryota > Metazoa > Arthropoda > Arachnida > Araneae > Tetragnathidae > Metellina > Metellina segmentata. The sequence continues at coordinate 70,923,897 of OX375883.1, forward strand.
CGGCGTTTAATTGACCAGGAACACCATGCAAAGGCCCCAGGCCATACCACGAAAAACACCCCAAACAAGTAGTCGGATTTTAAGCAAATCCGCTGGCGTCCGGTCAATTATTGTAGGGTAGTGTGTAGCAAATGGCCAATTGCATGAAGGTGGCCAGGGAATTGGATGGTTCATCCTACATGTTATTTTAACATTTTCATATTTATTGACTAGTTTGATTTGTTAGAACTCCGCTTATATAATTTTAAAGGTAGGTAGGTAGTTAATTCACGTCGCACAGGAACAATACTCGGGTTATTGACGACGATCAGGTATCCATCTTGAAGGGAAAGATCATGTACAACGCTTCGTTGTTTTGACCAACGTCCAGATGATAAGATCAACACTTGAGCTGGCACCAAACTAGCCAAACTCATCCACACAACTCCAACATGAAGTAATTTCAGGCCACAACAGATTCAACGGGCGCCAACCCCCGTGTATACGGTCTTTGGCTGGACCTAGATTCGATCTTGCTACTCCGTTACTTTTCCAAATGGGCTATGGCAGTATCAAAATTTAAAAAAAATTATCTGATTGAAAGCGGATGTGCCGATATTATCCTAACAAAAAAAAATCCAAAACGAGACCAATTCGAATTAGAATGCTTCGAATTGTGTTCCATATTCGGGGGAGAAAAGCCTCAGCGTGAAATGAAATACAATCAGATTCCGTGTATATTTAGCGGTTTCCGAAACGATGACAGACGGGTTAATTCCCAATTACAAACTCGAACAAAGAACAATGAAGGAACAAATAGTGTGTATAAAAAGCTCCTTAGCGGCGTTTCCTTCACGTCTGGTGCAAAAATGCTAATCCACCGGGATTAGAAGCATCGTGCGTGCCCGTAGTGGAATTCTGGATCCGTTTCCATGACAGTTTTTCTGTCGCGAAACAATGTTTCGGAGGGGAGAGGTTAAACACATGAGGAAGCGGGCGAGTTTTTCACGGAAATGCTCTAACGTTGTTATCAGGAATATTTTGAGATGTTTAGAATATATCTAGCGAGTTTCTAGTTTTCGCTTCGAAGCGTTGTATGAACTTTGTTGCGGTATCCGAGTTGGAAGAGTACCTGGATTTTCTCATTTTGTCACAAAAGGTGACACCCTTACCTCCCGACGTATGTCAGGTTGAAGATTGATAAGGTCACCCACGGATAAGTGAGGAGTGCAAGCACTCTTGATTTACAGCATTGTGGAGACCCTCATTCGGGGGGGGGGGCTAGTAAACACAATTGACACAGGGGTCTTTGGGGACTGGAGTAGCCTTGGCCGTAGTACCAATTAACCCTAGTTGAAATACTGTTGGTAGAAAAAAAATAAAAAATAAAACTTCAGCCCCATTGCGCTCTTGTGTCTGTGTCAATCCGGCCCGTTTACCTTGACAATCTTGGACTCTGCTCCATCGTTCCCTTCTTCAACCCGCGTTAAACAACATGAAAACACAATTGGTAATGGTAATTTTAGTTAACGTCGTACTAGAGCAACACAACGGGCTATGGACGACAGTCCGGGGTCAGTCTCTTAAGGGAAAGATCCGAGGACAACACCTTGTAATTTTGATCCACGGTAAGATGACGAGGTCGAAACCTGAGCTGGCACCCCACTCTCCAAACTTCCACACCAACCCAACGTGAGGACTTTCGGCCACGATAAATTTGTGGTGCATCAGCCGCTTCTACACCATACGCTGCAAACATCCATGCACTCACCCGGATACAAACCAGGAACCTTCCTGTCTAGAGGCTAACACCTTAACCACTATACCGGTTGGTCGGCGAAAACACAATTGGAGAATAGCATATGAGCTTATATAAGATAAAACGTTCACAATCTTTAACACAACATAATATGTCCCTAGCCGGGTTTCGCCCACAATTAGTCTTTTCAATATAAAAATCAGGCATCTGCGTGTTTAACGGATTAGCAAAGAAAAGACTGCGAGTTCGATACTAGATCCAGCCAAAGACCGTCATGTACACGGAGCTGCTGCACGTTAAATCTGCCATAGCCTCAAATGTTTTCACGTTGGTGTAGAATTATTGGTAATTTTTTAATTAACGTCGTACTAGAGCATCACAACGATCTAGTGACGACGGTCCGGGGTCAATCCCTTGAGGGAAAGATCAGGAGACAACACCACGTCATTTTGAACCATGGTCAGATGACGAGGCAACACCTGAGCTGGCACCCCACTCTCCAAACTTTCACACCAACCCAACGTGAGGACTTTCGGCCACGAAATATTTAAGGTGCGCCAGCCTCTTCTACACCATACGCTGCAAAAATCCATGCACTGCCCGCATTCGAATCATGAACCTTCCGATCTAGAGGCTAACCACGTTGGTATAAAAGTGTAGAGAGTGGTTTGCGAGATCAGGTGTTGCCTCGTCATCTGACCGTAATTCAAAATGACGTGGCGTTGTCCTCGGATCTTTCCCTCAGGGGATTGATTCCGGACAGTCGTCAATATCCCGCTGTGTTGCTTTAGTACGACGTTAACTAAAATAAAGAAATTACCTTACCAACGAGAAGATAAGGAAAGTCAATTCCCAAGTGCAAACATTTCAATAAAAAGTAATGGTAGGTAGCCAGGTTAATTTACACCATACTGGAGCAATAAAGCGGGTTATTGTCGACGGTCCGGGATCAATCCTGAAGAGAAATATCCGAGGACAATGCCTCGTAAATCTGAAACAGATGACGAGTTCGAAACCTGAGCTGGCACTCCACTTTCCAAACGACCACACCAACCCAATGTGAGACTTATGAGACGGATTTAATTTGTGCCAGCCCCCCTACCATACATCATGACGGTTTTTGGTTTGACCGAGCTTCTAACTTGCAACCGTCCGGTTGCTAATCCGCTAATCTTCCAACTGGGTTGAGCCGGCCCTTTATATCAATTAGGTAGAGTAATGTTAAGTAATGTCGTACTGGAGCAACACAACGGGCTATTGACGACGGTACGGGCAATTGGTAATTATTAGTTAACGTCGTACTAGAGCAACACAACGAGCTATTGACGACGGTCCGGGATCAATCCCTTAAGGGAGAGATCCGAAGAGAACACCTCGTAATTTTGAACCACGATCAGATGACGAAGCAACACCTGAGCTGGCACCCCACTCTCCAAACTTCGACACCAACCCAACGTGAGGACTTTCCGCCACGACAGAATTAAGATGCACCAGCCGCTTTTACACAATACGCTTACAAACAACCATGCCCGTACCCGGATTCGATCCAGGAACCTTCCGATCTAGAGGTTAACACCTTAACCACTATGCCGGTTGATCGGCAACGACGGTCCGGGATCAGTCCCCTGAGGGAAAGATCCGAGGACAACACCACGTTGTTTGGAACCACGGTCAGATGACGAGGCAACATCTGAGCTGGCACCCCACTCTCCAAACTTCAACTCAAACCCAACTCGAAGACTTTTGGACACGGCAGATTTAAGGTGCACCAGCTGCTTCTGCACCATACGCTTACAAACATCCATGCACTGACCCGTATTCGAACCAGGAACCTTCTGATCTAGAGGCTAACATCTTAACCACAAGAGGGGTTGGTCGGCTATATCAATTAGAACTTGCTACTGAGAATCAAGGACTTCAGAGGGACCGTCGTGACTTAACCCTGGGACATAAAACGCAAACATAAAATATGCGTCACATGGCAATGAATCCACACGCGTGTGGAAATACAATTCAGCTGTATTTGTTATTCAGGGTGACATATTAGCTCCCTTTACAGCTCTTTTTTATGCTCCTAGTAAAATTTGGGTCAGCATTCAAAAAAGACAATGCCATTTACTAAATGTAAACACTAGACCATAATTTTTCGATGCGAACATGGGGTGTTGTGACTCAGTGTGTATGTCCACTGCGCTAGCAACCTTCGAGTTGTAGTCGGCGCAGGTTCGATTCTGAACAGGTGTGTATTCCTCCCTTCTGTGTCAGTAAAAACTTTCTTGCGCGTGTATGTCTTCTACTGGCTATTGCATGTCTTGTGTCTGGGAGCACGGCCACATAGTGCGCCATAAAATAACTATCCAAGGACTTGACAGAAAAGGAATGGTTGGGGTTTTATGACGAAAGGGCCGAGTTGAGCCAGATGCAATACATACAATAGCAAGTAGCTTAAGTTAATGTGGCTAAAAAGTGCCAAAAATAAGATGCTGGTAGAGTTGTCGAAGGGGCTCAAATTAGACTTTTTCTGTCCACAAATGTGTCCGGAATGGTGCTTATTTTCGTGCGATTAACAACCTATGAGCAGCTTGTACGTTTCCTTTCGTCTCCACATTCATCATATTCAGATGCATATATGTGAGCTCCGAATACTCGTATTCTATGCCGTTGAAAATCCGACCGTGGGAGTGACGCCTTACGCCACAGAAACGATGTTATCGATTGACCTAAACACAGCATTTTTGGACGCATATTCTTCGACAAAAAGTTTTCATCTCGGACCACTCTACCACTCTTTGCAATATGGCCAAATATTTTCGAAACACACTGTAGATCAATAACGAAATATATTGTGTATATCACTAAGTCATTCGGCTTGACTCACTAAGTCATTCTTGTTATGCTTTAGTACGACGTTAATTAATAAACATTACCGCTAAGTCATTCTTGTGTTGCTCTAGTTCGACGTTAATTAAAAATTACCAAACATTACCACACGTCATTCGACCTGACTCACTGAGTCATTTTTGTGTTGCTCTTGTATGACGTTATTTAAAAATTACCAAAAACTACCACTACGTCATTTGGCATGACTCACTAACTCATTCTTGTGTTGCTCCAGTACGACGTTAATTAAAAATTAAAAATTGCCACTAAGTCATTTGGCCTGACTCACTAAGTCATTCTTGTGTTGCTCTAGTACGACGTTAATTAAAAATTAAAAATTACCACTAAGTCATTCGGCCTGACTCACTAAGTCATTCTTGTGTTGCTCCAGTACGACGTTATTTAAAAATTACCAAAAACTAGCACTATGTCATTTGGCCTGACTCACTAAGTCATTCTTGTGTTGCTCCAGTACGACGTTAATTAAAAATTAAAAATGACCACTAAGTCATTCGGCTTGACTCACTAAGTCATTCTTGTCATGCTCTGTCTGTCTAGTACGACGTTAATTAAAAATTAATAAACATTACCACTAAGTCATTCTTGTGTTGCTCTAGTACGACGTTAATTAAAAATTACCACTAAGTCATTCGGCCTGACTCACTAAGTCATTCTTGTCATGCTCTGTCTGTCTAGTACGACGTTAATTAAAAATTAATAAACATTACCACTAAGTCATTCTTGTGTTGCTCTAGTACGACGTTAATTAAAAATTACCACTAAGTCATTCGGCCTGACTCACTAAGTCATTCTTGTCATGCTCTGTCTGTCTAGTACGACGTTAATTAAAAATTAATAAACATTACCACTAAGTCATTCTTGTGTTGCTCTAGTACGACGTTAATTAAAAATTACCACTAAGTCATTCGGCCTGACTCACTAAGTCATTCTTGTCATGCTCTGTCTGTCTAGTACGACGTTAATTAAAAATTAATAAACATTACCACTAAGTCATTCTTGTGTTGCTCTAGTACGACGTTAATTAAAAATTACCACTAAGTCATTCGGCCTGACTCACTAAGTCATTCTTGTCATGCTCTGTCTGCCTAGTACGACGTTAATTAAAAATTAATAAACATTACCACTAAGTCATTCTTGTGTTGCTCTAGTACGACGTTAATTAAAAATTACCACTAAGTCATTCGGCCTGACTCACTAAGTCATTCTTGTCATGCTCTGTCTGTCTAGTACGACGTTAATTAAAAATTAATAAACATTACCACTAAGTCATTTTTGTGTTGCTCTAGTACAACGTTTATTTTCCAAAAATTACCACTAAGTCCTTCGACTGGACTCACTAAGTCATTCGCAAGACTGGTATTGGAGTGACCATTTGGTATATATTAGCTAACATGAGTTGCCGGCCTCGCCAGGACCCACTGCCTACAGTTCACAGAACTCTTTTGTTTTGGGCTTCTAACAACACGAATGTAGTTCGTCTCTCGAGCGAATGAACATAAGACGAGGATCGTTATGGTTAAAGAGATTCAGACCCATAGGTAGTACTTAACACACATGTGTACTAAGAGTGAGAATTCAGACACTAGCAGTGCGATGTACTAACTCGAGTACTGACATTGTGATGTTTTCTCTTTGGCAGATGCCCCGCGGTCGGATCAAGTCGACCAGTGCCGTGAGAAGTCAGGCTCTTCGGCCCCTACTACGCCCTCACATGTCACCCACTTGAACATGGGTAAGTCCCACTTCGATTGGCGACTTTAGGGCAATATCATATAACGTTGTCCAAAAGTTTGCTAACAGTTCAGGGCTGATTTTTTAAACTTTCAATGCAACTGAAATGTGTATATTAGAAACGCTAAGTCCTTATTAACCTTCAAGTGGTTTCGACGAGATATCTCGTTCATCGGGTTTTGATCATGAGTGCTAATGACGAGATATCTGGTAATCAAGATATGGAAATTTTTCATGATGACGAGATCCAACAGAAACTTGATCAGTTTTCTCCTGATGATAAAATCTCGTCCATCAAAAACTTGACCAATTTCCTTCTAATGACAAGATCTCGTCCATCAGAAACTTGACCAATTTTCTTCTTATGACAAGATCTCATCCATCAGAAACTTGACCAATTTTCTTCTTATGACAAGATCTCGTCCATCAGAAACTTGACCAATTTCCTTCTAATGACAAGATCTCGTCCATCAGAAACTTGACGAATTTTCTTCTTATAACAAGATCTCATCCATCAAGAACTTGGTCAGTTTTCTAATGACAAGATATCATCCATCAAAAACTTGATGAGTTTTCATCTGATGAAAAGATCTTGTCCATCAGAAACTTGGTCAGTTTTCTTCTAATGACAAGATCTCGTCCATCAAAAACTTGACCAATTTCCTTCTAATGACAAGATATCATCCATCAAAAACTTGATGAGTTTTCATCTGATGAAAAGATCTTGTCCATCAGAAACTTGATCAGTTTTCTCCTGATGATAAAATCTCGTCCATCAAAAACTTGACCAATTTCCTTCTAATGACAAGATCTCGTCCATCAGAAACTTGACCAATTTTCTTCTTATGACAAGATCTCATCCATCAGAAACTTGACCAATTTTCTTCTTATGACAAGATCTCGTCCATCAGAAACTTGACCAATTTCCTTCTAATGACAAGATCTCGTCCATCAGAAACTTGACGAATTTTCTTCTTATAACAAGATCTCATCCATCAAGAACTTGGTCAGTTTTCTAATGACAAGATATCATCCATCAAAAACTTGATGAGTTTTCATCTGATGAAAAGATCTTGTCCATCAGAAACTTGGTCAGTTTTCTTCTAATGACAAGATCTCGTCCATCAAAAACTTGACCAATTTCCTTCTTATGACAAGATCTCGTCCATCAAAAACTTGACCAATTTCCTTCTAATGACAAGATCTCGTCCATCAAAAACTTGACCAATTTCCTTCTAATGACAAGATCTCGTCCATCAAAAACTTGACCAATTTCCTTCTTATAACAAGATCTCATCCATCAAGAACTTGGTCAGTTTTCTAATGACAAGATATCATCCATCAAAAACTTGATGAGTTTTCATCTGATGAAAAGATCTTGTCCATCAGAAACTTGGTCAGTTTTCTTCTAATGACAAGATCTCGTCCATCAAAAACTCGACCAATTTCCTTCTTATGACAAGATCTCATCCATCAAGAACTTGGTAAATTTACTTCTTTTGGCGAGATATCTCGTAGTATTTTTCTGATGGCGATATATCTCGTCGAGACGACTACCAGAAATGTTAAATCGGTGTTTACAAAATGACGAGTATAAAAATGATACGGTCCGAAACACTTTCAACCTGTGGCATAAATCCGAACTCGCATGAACCAAGAAGAGAATCAAACGCCCACTTACCTAGACTGTTGATTGGAGCTGGTAAAATCCAGAAGCATTATTCGACACAGCGAGATGTGCAGGCAAACACACACACTGGTGAAATAACCCAAGAGCTATGTCGTTTCTCTTCGGTCCCTTCTGCAGGAGTTGATGACACGGTCAACAGTGCTGGCAATTCAATGCAGCATCCCGAGCAGGAACGACGAGAACTCGAACCACGAAGGAAATAAAAAAAAAAGAACCAACTGCCCCCTGTGGCGGTGATCGAATTCGAACCGGGGTTCGGACGACGTCCACTCTCGAGAAGCGGAGAAGGACAACGACCCAAACGACTCGCGATCCAAGAAGAAACTGAAAATGACGCCCGGCAAGGTTGCTGGGCTTGAAGAATCAAGGTCGTGACGTCAGGAATGGGTTGCTGTCACGCAAGGCTGGATATTGCCGCCATTTTGGGCCACTTTCAAGGTTGGCGGAGGGTCTCTGCCTTGGCCTGGTGGACGGTTGGACTTCGGAAACGCGGGGAATGTCGACAGTTGGTTGATTTGGGTTTAATAGCACAAGGTCCAACAAGTAAGACCACATCTAGAATATGCTGTACAATTCTGGGCTCCATATATGAGAAAGAACATAGAATTAATTGAAAGGGTTCAGCACAGAGCTACAAAAATAATAAAGGGGATAGCAAATCTCGTCTCTAATGAACGTTTAAGTAAGCTAAACATGTATACACTGGAAAGAAGAAGAAGGAGGGGGGATTTGATTCAGTTTTTCAAGTTGGTAAAACAAGGGGACACAGAGGGCTTAAATTTCAATAGAGATAACAGAAGAAGGGGCCATGGGTATAAATTGAATAAGACACATTTTAATCGGGATTTAAGGAAAAACTACTACTTTAATAGGGTAATAGACAAATGGAACGAGTTACCAGAATATATAGTTAATTCAAAGGGAGTGTACGAATTTTTAAGATACAATTGGATAGTCAGTGGGAATTGGGGAGTTCATAAACAAAGGACCAGCCTTGTTGGGCTTGAGCCTGTAGTTGGTCGTCAATATTTGTATTTGTATAAGTCAAGAAAGTTTGGTTGGGGGTTGTGTTTTCATGGCTCAAGGGCCATCTTTGGCCATGCTGCGTAAACAATATCAAGTAATCAACTCATACAATATTAAGTAATATACATATATACACACAATGAACCAAGTCTTATGACACAGAAGAGATTAATACACACAAAGAGGAATGTACCTGCATGACTAGAAGGAATGTTGACGAATGTGACTCGTAAAAATCGTCTCAAAAATAGTCATTTATTTAAAGGAATCTAAATAGACAAGTTCATAGGGTGAATTATTGACTTGCTGCAGCGCACGTTTCTCGAACCGGGAAGGGGGTAGAAAATTTACGCGACGGTATTTTTAGTATATTGGAACTTCAAGAAACTGGCTTTTAACCCCACAGTTGTTTCTACAAAATATCTCGTCCACCATGGTTTGATCAATGCCTGATGCAAGAGTGTCGTAAATCAAAAACATTGGTAAGTAAGCTATGATCGCGAGAGTGTTCGTCGTAGATTCGTAAAACTTACGAATTGAATCATGCATTTTTACAGGTAATGGTAATTTTAGTTAACGTCGTGCTAGAGCAACACAACGGGCTATGGACGACGGTCCGGGATCAGTCCCTTAAGGGAAAGATCCGAGGACAACACCTCGTAATTTTGATCCACGGCCAGATGACGAAGCATCACCTGAGCTGGCACCCCACTCTCCAAACTTCCACACCAACCCAACGTGAGGACTTTCGGCCACGATAGATTTAAGGTGCACCAGCCGCTTCTACACCATACGCTGCAAACATCCATGCACTCACCCGGATACAAACCAGGAACCTTCCGATCTAGAGGCTAACACCTGAACCACTATACCGGTTGGTCGGCGCATTTTTACAGGACATGAACTTAAGAAATGCCATTCTTAATCCCTTCCAAAAAAAACCTCAGAATTGTCTTTCGTAGTAGTTACCTTAGTCTCCTTTAGCCATTTTGTAGTTTTGTTATACAGCAGGGTGTCATGTATGTGAAATGTATTACATGGATGGATATGCATGCATAAGATTTGTGTCCAAAGTAAAATCTAAGAAATTAAAAAACGTCGAAAAGGTGTTCAGAAGTTATTTTCCTCACACTTAAATGATTTGGCATTTTCCACGAAAGACAAGTGATTGTACTATACAGGGTGGTCCCGAATTCATGGTACAAACTTTAATGGTAGGTACAGGACATTGTAACAATGATTTATTGTATAGGAATGTATAGTCGCAAGTGACGCGGTGAGGCGAAAACAGGGGAAATAACGGCCGAAAGGAAAAACAAAGATTTTATTGAAAGCGTTGTTGACAAGTGTCATGTTTACAGTAATTGTTCAAAATTGCGTCCACCAGTATCGATACATGCTTGACAGCGTCGGTGGAGCGATTGGCGTACACGTTCAAAGATGCCTGGTATTTCACGCACACCTGCAGCAGCTACAGATAAGCGAGCGACGAGATCCTCATCTGAGTCAACTGGAGTCTCATAAACAAGATGCTTTAGATGTCCCCATAAAAAGTAATCGAGGCTCGATAAATCGGGAGATCGGGGTGGCCAAGGGACTGGTCCACCACGCCCAATCCATCGAGTACCAAACGTGGCATTCAGGTAATTCCGTACATCAATGCTGAAGTGTGCTGGCGCCCCATCGTGCTGAAACCACATGCGGTTACGAATGGCGATCGGAACATCATGCAGCAGTTGTGGTAACACTTCTTTCAGAAAAATAAGATAGCTTCCGCCAGTGAGCCGCGTGGGTAGTAAGTATGGGCCAATCAAAAAGTCGTTCACAATACCAGCCCACACATTAATACTGAAACGTTGTTGAAACGCATGTCGACGCGTTGCATGTGGATTATCGGTTGCCTACACATGGGAATTGTGCGCATTAAAGACACCCTCGCGTGAAAATGTCGCTTCATCTGTAAATAGCACATAATCTACGAAATCCGGCTGCAACGCACATTGCTGCATCACCCACAGGCAGAAGTTCACGCGGCGAGGATAATCTGCCGGATTCAATGCTTGTACTTTCTGAAAATGGAAGGGGTGTAAGCGATTTTCGTTTAACACTCTGCATACAGTCTGATGACTCACACCTACGTCACGCGCAACAGTTCTTGTGCTTGACTCGGGTCTATCAGCCACAATGTTCAAGATGCTTTCTTCCAGCCTTGGAGTGCGTACAGCTCTTACTCGACCAGCGCCATGTCTGTTGACGTCGAACGCACCTGTTTCACAAAGTTGACGATGTAACCGTTGAAAAATTCTATGATCCGGCATTCGTCGATCAGGATACTCCGCGCGATACATTCGTAACGCAGCTCTGCCGTTACCATTTGCACGGCCGTACATGTAATGCATGTCTGCTTTTTCTGCATACGTAAAGTCACCCATCGTCTACGGCAGCACAATTGTGAATGGCGCTTTTCCCTACTGCGATGCATCATGTTCAACAGCTGCTAGACATCTACTGCCCTCTACCGGCAATGATACCAACCGATCACTCCATTTCTCTTCCCTTTTATTTCCCCTGTTTACGCCTCACCGCGTCACTTGCGACTATACATTCCTATACAATAAATCATTGTTACAATGTCCTGTACCTACCATTAAAGTTTGTACCATGAATTCGGGACCACCCTGTATATTATCTCTGGTTACTTTTCAAGCTCCCGAGTGAGATCGAGTATGTTTGATAAGAGGAACTAAAATTCTGGTCTTCAGGTTTTTAATTATTTACACTGCAATCTCTGTCATATAAACAACTAGCCAGGACGGCGTTGCCCGTGACAGTTCTTTTCGTCGGGTGAGGTGTGACCAGTGCTCGCCAACGCTCGTTGAAATTTTCACTCTATCTCTCTCTCTCTCTTCTCTCTCTTTAACGATAGAGAAGATAGAAATCCTCAAATAGTCTTAGCCCGTGACTAAGCTGAAATCGCTAGCAAGAAAGTTATACTAATCAACAATGTAAATCAAAACACGCCAGAATCTGAAAAATTGCCATGGTTCCAAAGGCATTAGGACGAAAACGCGGAATCTGCCCTTTCTTCAATGTGACGTCAGCAGTCGAAAATTGCAAAATCCTCTGCTTTCTTCATTCAAGGAAGCTATGACGTCACTTTCCCTGAAAGAAGGAAAAGAAGGTTGAAAAAACTAATAAATTAATTAAAAAAATGTTCTAGATTAAATTTTGGACACAAAAATCGCAAAAATTTAGGACGACCGGTGTGCCAAATCTCATTATTCTAAGTGTCATAGCTACTGCCATACAATGCACATACACAGACACGAGACAGAGAAACACCTCATTTCATGATAGTAGAGGTGGGGAAATGTAACAATGAAACAAGAACTTCAATTCTGAGAAGTAAATCTTGAAATAAAAAGTTGAGATTATATGTACCAGAGTGGGCAAATGGAACTCTTTGTTAAGTTGAATGCGGCTCCCACAAAATATTTATAAATCCCCTTTTTTTTTTTATTATTATTTCCTAACTTTTTTCACGATTCTTGTTATATTGGCTAAAGGCGCGTTCTCACAAATCCAGTTTAATTGACCGATTTTGATCGATAAAAGGTGAATATGACTTTAATCAGGTTTTGTTCGCACATTTCAATAGAAACTGATCAACAGTTTAATAAGCGGAAATATAAAAGTTACAATTGAGAAATTATTTATTTATAAAAAATCACATTTAAAGTAACGGACTGGTGTGCAATTTTCCGCAGATTTCAAAACCGTTGAAATTTTTACTCTGTCTTTAACGATCGCGAAGATACAAACTTGGCCTAGAGAATAAAAAAGCACTTTTGTTTTGCTTCCTCGAATAAAACAAACCACGGCATATCGTTTGCGTGAAAATAACTGGAAAGCAGATGGCGGATGATTCATCACCTGAACGATAAAGTTTGAATGGGTCAAACTTTTCTTGATCCACTAAAAAGTGGATCAACTCCATTGAAACAAAGGTTCTCACTATAGTTTTCATTCAACTTTTGTTGATCTAACTATAATCGATCAATTAAACTTGATTCGTGAGACCTCGCCTTAAGTATGTGAAGCGTTCAAGTCGTACGTTGTGGCTTCGAAAGTAGATCTTCGGTTGCGTCGTCGTGCAGTGGTAATTGGTAATTTTAGTTAACGTCGTACTAGAGCAACGCAACGGGCTATTGACGACGAAATTGCTAATTCATTTTTTGCCCTCTCAATCAATCCTTCGATCACGTGTGTCTGATCTTGCGAACGACGAAGTATTGCGGATCGAACAAGATCATGAAAAGAAGGTGTTCGTCCTAACAGATGAAAGTAAAATAAATCGCAAGAAGTATCTTAACACATTGGTTGTCACTCTTGATAGTACTGAGGAAACTTGCATAATCGAATGTACAGTTTGTGAGGTGAGTGTCTATCATCAATATGTTGTTCCCCTTGTAAATGACGTTTTAAAATCTCTGAATATTAAACGAAAAGATTTTGCGCTTCTGCTATGCGATACAACACATTATATATGACCTCAACATAAAATACTCCATCAGAACATTCTAACTGCTCTGCAGAAACCTCAACATAAAATACTCCATCAGAACGTTCTAACAGCTCCAGACTACTCCAGCTATCTCGAATGCGCTGCTGTATAGTGTTTGCAATTCCGTAATGTAAGTTACGTATTTATGTTATCTTTTCGTCAAATTTAAATTCTTATCTATTCCATTTTGTTTGTATCCTGAGCCCGTTGCCTAATTCTATTCTATTTCTATATTTAATATTCTAATTCCACTGGTTTATCAGTGTACCGAGATCCCCTGGATATATTCTTTTATTTGGACCTCCATGTACACGCCAACCTTTATGCTTTGAAGATGCCCGAGACAAAGGACGTTCTGCAAAAGCGCGTACCGATGTAGAAATACAAGAAGTTAAAATTCACGTCAACAGTTTCCTAAGTTACGAAAATCATTGTTGCAGAAAAAACTACTTATTATAAAAACTACCTAAATAGTGATCTTAACATTTCTAAAATGTATACCGAAAGTTATGCCAATCCGGTTTCAATTACACTTTATTCCAAATGCTCTCACGAATTAAATCTGGGTCTGGGACTCAAAATTCTAGAATCTTCAGTTTTAAAGTTTTTGTTCTGAATTTTTTCTGTAGGGTATACACATTGTATTTTGAAATTATAATAACTATTTAATATTTTCAAAACTTTATAATTGTATTTATTAAAATTTAAAAATGTCAAAAAAAATTTTGACGTTGGGCAAAATTGATATATTGCAAAATATTTTGTAACAATGGTAATTTGGTAATGGTAATTTTTAGTTAACGTCGTACTAGAGCAACGCAACGGGCTATTGACGACGGTCCGGGATCAGTCCCTTAAGGGAAACATCCGAATAAACATTTTATAACAAATCACTTCATTTTTACATTATTTAACTTCTAAGTGCTCATACTATAAATTATCTTCAGGATTTTTGGTTAAAACAATTTTAAAAAATTTAAAAATATATATTTTGTTCAAAAACTTTATAAAACACATAGTATACAAAGTTCGAAAAATTATTTTAAAAAAAACCTAATATATATACACACAATTGCTGATGACAAATTAAAGAAATGTATGTGAAAAGTAAATGTTGAAAATTTCGTTTATTTATGACAAGTAGTTCTTAAGTTATATCGATTTTTACTAGTGAAATCCCATTTTACACAAAAGGAGAAAAAGAGCGTTTGAATTTATGAAAGCTCATTGGATTTGCAGCTGTCATGTTTATAAAAAGTTGAATATTTTCGATTCTACGTATGGTAAAAACAATTGTGAGGTGTCATTTTATTCAGAAAGATCTATATTATTTTTAATAATTTAAGATAATAAAAAAAAAATTGGACTTTTTTTCATATTTTAAGTTCCAGACCCCCTTAAATCTTACATTGCAAACACCCCAAGACTGATCCATGCCACAAAAGTGACTTCCTTGAAGCTCAAACTAAGGCAGAGACAAATTTTGATCTCAAAAACGTGGATAGGAAAAAGAGATATTACGTCAATGCATGGCAGAATTTGCATATAATACAATAAAGATAAAGAATTTATCTTTGCAAATTCTAGTACACTAGAAGGAAATCCACCCCTACCACTGCAGCATAAACATCAAATGCACATACCAAATAAATAAATGGTTAATCTGTAAAACGCCGCCGACAAAACATTTCCTGATTTCTAAATTGAAAACAAATGTCATCTCTGCACAAGAACAGAGATCCGTGCTAATTGTTTCACGCATCGTAGCGTATCATAGCTTTAGCGATATTAACTTGCGAACTAACTGTTACTTCTGAGCCTTTTCCTGGATTCTCCGCCACTGATGGTGTAGCCGAGCGTGAAGCATTCAGATGGAAATTATAATCATGAAGCAACGCAATCATAAAAAAAACTGCATCTTGGAAAGAAAAGCATCGAATGTAAGGTATGAGATCAGGAACGAACGAAATGGAGAGTGTCTGTTACAGGATTGTGGAAACCGCATTTCACAGTTAAAGTGGCACAAAGTAATTACATAGTTCGAAGAATGACAAGAATGTTATGATGTTTAATACGAATAGCCGACCAACCGGTATAGTGGTTAAGGTGTTAACTTCTAGATCGGAAGGTTCCTGGTTCGAATCCGGGTCCGGGCATGGATGTTTGTAAGAGTACGGTGTAGAGGCGGCTGGTGCACCTTAAATCTATCATGGCCGAAAGTCCTCACTTTGGGTTGGTGTGGAAGTTTGGAGAGTGGAGTGTCAGCTCAGGTGTTGCCTCGTCATCTGACCGAGGCTCAAAACCACGAGGTGCTGTCCTCGGATCTTTCCCTTAGAGCAGTGCTCCCCAACCTTTTTATCGCCACGGACCGGATCAACGTTTGATAATTTTAACGCGTCCCGCTGGGGGGGGGGGGGGACTTTCATGCCTTTAAAATAAAATATAGTTGCACCAAAAAATTAATATAAAGTGATTTAACATTTTAACTCACTAGAACGCAAAATCAATGAGAACCCTGAGCTTGTTTCTTTGCAACGAGACGGTTTCATCTGGGGGTAATAGGAGACAATGACGCCCGAAGTGTGTTGCTTATGTCCAGTTTATTCCTTTGTTTTGTTTTGGTTGCTGTCACTGCAGAAAACCCCGCTCACACAGATAGGTTGTCGGAAATGGCAATAGGGATTTAAATGCTGTGGTGGCAATCTCAGGGTATTCCGCCGTGGCTTAAATCCAGAACTCCGGCAGAGTTGTTATCTCGAACGTAGTTTTAACGCGGCCTTCATTTGCAATCTCCAACAGGTGATCCTCATCTTGCACAGACATGATAAATTCGCCTGATTTGTTGACAAATGGGTCGCGGATCCATTCCTTACTAGTTAGTGGGTCTTTTGTGGTTGGGAAGTATTGCTCGAGCTCTTTTAAAAGCAAAGACAGGTGATTGTGCACCAACTGGGAGAATGAATGTTTAGGCTCAGTCTCGCCTAAAATACCCGCTAATGTCTGAAACATGTCCAAAATGCCCCTGTTCACGCGCCGTCCCCACAACTGCAGTTTGGCTTTAAATGCAGCTACTTTGGCTGCCAACGTGTAAACAGTTGTCACATTTGTCAAAATTGAAAAATAGAAACATACAGAATTCAGAAATCATAATTGAAGCTCTAGTAACAAAACAAATTTGAAGTTCTGATCTACCGCCTCCTAATTTGAGTTGACATTTCATAGATAAGAACCGCACAAATCCGAGAGAAATACACCACAGTAAATAAAATGGAAATAATTTAATGTTCCTTTGGTGGCCCGGTACCATTTGATTCACGGACCGGTACCGGCCAGGGGGTTGGGGACCACTGCCTTAGAGGACTGATCCCGGACTGTCGTCAATAGCCCGTTGTGTTGCTCTAGTACGACGTTAACTAACATTATCATTATTTACCCGGACCGTCGTCAATAGCACGTTGTGTTGCTCTAGTTAACCAAAATAACTATTACCATTAATACGAATAAGCGGTGATGGTGATATACGCGGGCTCTATGCAGGGGCGCCTCTACGGAAGGGGCTATAGGGGCTTAAGTTCCTCCCATAACATATAGGGTCGCGATAGGGTTGGAAGAAGATTAGCAACCGGAGGGTTGTAAGTTCAATTCCAACCAATGACCGTCGTGTAAAAAGGAGACTGGCGTAATCTGTAATGGCCTCACGTTATTGTGGTGTGGAAGTTTGGAGAGTGCGGTGGCAGCTCAGGTGTTGCTTCGTCATCGGACTGTGGTTCATAATTACTTGCTGTTCTCCGTGGATCTTACCATTCGGGATTGATCCAGGATCGTCGCCAATAGTCCGTCGTGTTGTTCCAGTGCGCAACGTAAATTAACTGCCCACTTATCTTCAGTAGTTGGTGCCGACCAACCGGTATAGTGGTTAAGGTGTTAGCCTCTAGATCGGAAGGTTCCTGGTTCGAATCCGGGTACGGGCATGGATGTTTGTAAGCGTATGGTGTAGAGGCGGCTGGTACACCTTAAATCTGTCGTGGCCGAAAGTCCTCACGTTGGGTTGGTGTGGAAGTTTGGAGAGTGGGGTGCCAGCTCAGGTGTTGCTTCGTCATCTGACCGTGGTTCAAAATTACGAGGTGTTGTCCCCGGATCTTTCCCTCAAGGGACTGATCCCGGACCGTCGTCAATAGCCCGTTGTGTTGCTCTAGTACGACGTTAACTAAAAATTACCATTACCATTACCATTCCGGACCGTCGTCAATAGCCCGTTGTGTTGCTCTAGTACGACGTTAACTAAAATTACCAATTACCAATTCAGTAGTTGGTATAACTTTAATTAAAGTCATACTAGAGCAACACAACGACGGTATTGATTACGGTCAGGTAATGGTAATGGTAATTTTAGTTAACGTCGTTCTTGAGAAACACGACAAGCTATTGCGGACGGTGCGGGTAATTTTTTTTTAGTTAACGTCGTACTAGAGCAACACAACGGGCTATTGACGACGATCCGGGATCAATCCCCTAAGGGAAAGATCCGAGGACAACACCACGCAATTCTGAACCACGGTCAGATGACTAGAAAGATGCACGTACAACCCCTGCAAATTTTGATCACCATAACCACCAGACCGTAGCAATACAATTTAGATTTGACCATTAATGGCGGCCAAATCTCTGCTTGGATTCTCGCTCCTAATAACAAAGAGACATGCAAATGAGTTCAAATACTTTTCCCCCAGCACACCTTTCGAAAGATCTGACCCGAATTCACAGGGGAAGTTATCACTTAATGGAGGCTCGTCAAGTGCGCCATTTGCATTGGATAATTGTTTAATTACGTAACGGAATCGTGTCGTCTGTTCTGCCGCAGAGTTAATAGGTTAAGATACTCGTTTTAACCACCGACCTATATATATTCGCGAAGAAACCTAACCAATTATTCGCCACTCAGCGGGTCGGAGGTAATTGATAATTTTATAATTAACGTCGTACTATAGCAACACAACGGGCTATTGATGACGGTCCGGGATGAATCCTTTAAAGGAAAGATCCGAGGACACCTCGTAATTTTGACAGTGGGTCGTTGGTGGTTGATAGATATTTTAGGTGATTTGGTAATTTTTAACTAACGTCGTACTAGAGCAACACATCGGGCTATTGACTACATTCTGGGATCAATCCCCTAATGGAATGATTCAAGGACAACACCACGTAATTTTGTACCACGGTCAGATGACGAGGCAACACCTGAGCTGTCCCTCCACTCTCCAAACTTCCACATCAACCAACGTGAGGACTTATGGCCACGACAGATTTAAGGTGCACCAGCCGCCTCTACACCTTACGCTTACAAACATCCATGCCCTCTGCCGAAAAACCGGTATAGTGGTTAAGGTGTTAGCCTCTGGATCGGAAGGTTATTGGTTCGAATACGGGTCCGGGTATGGATGTTTGTAAGTGTATGGTGTACCTCAAATCTGTCGTGGCCGATAGAACTCACTTTGGGTTGGCGTGGAACTTTGGAGAGTGGGGTGCCAGCTCAGGTTTTGCTTCGTCATCCGACCGTGGTTCAAAATTACGAGGTGTTGTCCTCGGATCTTTCTTTTAAGGGACTGATCCCGGACCGTCGTCAATAGCCCGTTGTGTTGCTCTAGTACGACGTTAATTAAATGTACCAAATTACCATCAAGAGAAATTCAGAATGGTAATGGTAATTTTAGTTAACGTCGTACTAGAGCAACACAACGGGCTTTTGACGACGGTCCGGGATCAGTTCCTTAAGGGAAAGATCCGAGGACAGCACCTCGTAATTTTGAACCACGGTCAGATGACGAAGCAACACCTGAGTGGGGTGCCAGCTCAGGTGTTGCTTCGTCATCTGACCGTGGTTCAAAATTACGAGGTGTTGTCCTCGGATCTTTCCCTTAAGGGACTGATCCCGGACCGTCGTCAATAGCCCGTTGTGTTGCTCTAGTACGACGTTAACTAAAAATTACCAATTACCAAGAAATTCAGAAAAAAAAATTGTTAAATTATTCAAATTTCAGGAATTGTATGCAACGCCATCTAGTTTGATCGTATTAGTTTAATTCTATTCAGCTGTATCAGAGTTTTGAATAGAATGTATTGAAAAATTTTATTCATTTTTGACAGTCTGCGTCTATAATACTTTTTACGGAAAGTATATTCGGTGACTAATATTCTGATAAATACTGTCTGTCCGTGAGCAGTTTGTTGCATCGCGAGGGGAATTCTTTAAGCGCCAGTGCTGATTTTCAAACTCAGTTGTGAATTGCTCCGATTGTATTTGGACGGTATTCGTACGGTTATATTCATCGGGAAAAAACGGGCTGGCGGTCTGAACATACAAATGTTTATTTTATCTTCAGGTTTTAAACTGACAATTTATTTAGACTGATCCTAAACGGTATAATGAGTGAAAAAAAAACGGTGATGAAAAAAAATTGTGTGTTGGGGCTTCTTTTCTGATTTCACGGTACGAGTTTCAGTTTATGTACTTATGTACTGAAAATTACTTATTTAATTCCCCACAAGCTTGTCGATTTTCGTGCACACGTGTCCCCTAATGTAGCCTTCTCTTTAATAAATCATCAATGATGATCCACGTAGCACTAGCGATTATGCACCAACACCGAAAAGAACGGGACAGTTAAACAATTTGTTTTAACCCCTCCCCACCCCAATTTGTTTGTTGACCACTTCGAATCCAACCATCGACTGTCGTGTACGTGAGGGCAGGTGTACGTCAAATATATCGTGCCCTCATGTGCTCACATTAGCGTGGTGTGGAAGTTGGGAAAGTGGGGTGGCAGCTTGGGTTTAATTATCGTCATCTAACTGTCCAGCCAATGACGTTGTGTACGTGGGGGGCTGGTGAACGTCAAATATGTCGTCCTCTCAAATGTGCTCTCGTTAGCGTTTTGTGGAAGTTCGGAGAGTGGGGTGGCAGCTCAGGTATTATTCTCGTCATCGGACTGTCCAGACGTTGTGTACACGGAGGCTGGTGCACGTTAAGTTTGTCGTGGTCTCAAATGTCCTCACGTTGTGGTGTTATAATTTTGGACAGTGTGGCACCTGCTGAGGTGTTGACCTCGTCAGCTGACTGTTGTTCAAAATTTCTAATTTTTGTCCTCTGATCGTACCTTTATGGAATCGATCCTGATTCCTCAACTCCACCCTTTCCCCCCCTCAATCCCCCACCATTCCTTCAATGCCCCCTTTGGGATGATTGGATGAATGTTATGAATCAAGAGTCATATTCGGTCACACTGCTCCAAACGCAAGACAACGTCAAGTCTTGGAAGTATACCTTTAAAGACAGCGGAGACAGAAATGCACCCAGTGTGGAATCGAACCGACTCCAACTCGCAGGTTGGTAGAGCAGTGGACAAACCACTGTGTCACAGTCGCCCCACGTCCACTTTGGGTAACTATTGCCTAGTGTTTGCATTAGTAAATGGCATTTCAGTTCTTGCACGCTGACTCATATCCTACCAGATACATAAAAAAGCTAAAAGAGTGTCCATATGTCACCCTGAATAACAAAAAGAACTGAATTGTACTCACACACGCGTGTGAATTCCGTCTCATGCGACGCATATATTGTTTACGGTTTATGTTACAGGGTTAGCACAGTAAAAATAAGCAGCGAAATAAGTGCAGTTTGAAAATAAGGATTTTTAGCTATTTGAGCTGTTGTTCTAGTATGGATGAGATCTAACCAGTCCTACAAAATAACGTACACCCAAGAC
This sequence comes from Metellina segmentata, assembly GCA_947359465.1. Lineage (NCBI taxonomy): Eukaryota > Metazoa > Arthropoda > Arachnida > Araneae > Tetragnathidae > Metellina > Metellina segmentata. Next base: position 70,945,310 of record OX375883.1, read on the forward strand.
AAATCAGTTGTAGCAAATAGTTTGTTCTCAGGCCTGGAGATCATATACTGCCATCCAAATACTTTCATCAGACCCGCAGACCAGAAACGTGTATCCGGGTAGGTTTAACCGGCCCGCAAATAAGATATGACCCTCGAATTATTTTTATGACACCCGCAGGTCAGAAACGTCCCTACGAACATATTTACACAACCTACACGCTAGATTCGGGCCACCGGTAAGGTTTACCATCCGCAGTTCAGATCATTTATCGCGATATGGTTAGATTTTCTAACGACGAGCTATCTCATTTATCACTATCTGGTCAGATTTTCTAATGGGGAACTATCTAATTTATCACTATTGGTCATATTTTCTGACCTATCTAATTTATCACTATCTGGAAAGATTTTCTAATGAGTAGATATCTCATTTATCACGATCTGGTCAGATTTTCTAATGAGTAGATATCTCATTTATCACGATCTGGTGAGATTTTCTAATGACGAATTATCTCATTTATCACGATCTGGTCAGATTTTCTAATGACGAGCTCTCTCATGTGTCACGATCTGGTCAGATTTTCTAATGGGGAGCTATCTAATTTATCACTATTGATCAGATTTTCTGACCTATCTAATTTATCACTATCTGGAAAGATTTTCTAATGAGTAGATATCTTATTTATCACGATCTGGTCAGATTTTCTAATGAGTAGATATCTCATTTATCACGATCTGGTGAGATTTTCTAATGACGAATTATCTCCTCTATCACGATCTGGTCAGATTTTCTAGTGAGGATATATCTCATTTATCACGATCTGGTCAGATTTTCTAATGACGAGCTCTCTCATGTGTCACGATCTGGTCAGATTTTCTAATGGGGAGCTATCTAATTTATCACTATTGATCAGATTTTCTGACCTATCTAATTTATCACTATCTGGAAAGATTTTCTAATGAGTAGATATCTCATTTATCACGATCTGGTCAGATTTTCTAATGAGTAGATATCTCATTTATCACGATCTGATGAGATTTTCTAATGACGAATTATCTCCTCTATCACGATCTGGTCAGATTTTCTAGTGAGGATATATCTCATTTATCACGATCTGGTCAGATTTTCTAATGACGAGCTCTCTCATGTGTCACGATCTGGTCAGATTTTCTAATGGGGAGCTATCTAATTTATCACTATTGGTCAGCTTTTCTGGCCTATCTAATTTATCACAATCTGGAAAGATTTTATAATGAGTAGATATCTCATTTATCACGATCTGGTCAGATTTTCTAATGAGTAGATATCTCATTTATCACGATCTGGTGAGATTTTCTAATGACGAATTATCTCCTCTATCACGATCTGGTGAGATTTTCTAATGACGAATTATCTCCTCTATCACGATCTGGTCAGATTTTCTAGTGAGGATATATCTCATTTATCACGATCTGGTCAGATTTTCTAATGACGAGCTCTCTCATGTGTCACGATCTGGTCAGATTTTCTAATGGGGAGCTATCTAATTTATCACTATTGGTCAGCTTTTCTGACCTATCTAATTTATCACTATCTGGAAAGATTTTCTAATGAGTAGATATCTCATTTATCACGATCTGGTCATATTTTCTAATGAGTAGATATCTCATTTATCACGATCTGGTGAGATTTTCTAATGACGAATTATCTCCTATCACGATCTGGTGAGATTTTCTAATGACGAATTATCTCCTATCACGATCTGGTGAGATTTTCTAATGACGAATTATCTCTTCTATCACGATCTGGTCAGATTTTCTAGTGAGGATATATCTCATTTATCACGATCTGTCCAGATTTTATAATGACGAGCTATCAAATTTATCCCTATTGGTCAGATTTTCTAATGAGTAGATAACCTCGTCGAGACAACCAATATAAGGTATAAGGTAGTAAAGAATCTTTAACTTTACCTTCCAAGTAATTTCGACGAGATATCTCGTCTTCATCATTTGACCAATTTTGATGATGAGATATTTGGTCATCAAAATCTTGACGATTCTTGATAATAACGATATCAAGATTTGGTTATTTTTTCTAATGACGAGATATTTCGTTTCTCAAGATCTAGTTAGATTTGTTAATGACGAGATACCTCGTCGAGACGACCACAAGAAGGGTGAAGTAAGAATGCACTGAATTGTTAGGACCAGGGTCCACCATTGACTTATGAGAGGACCACCCAAAAATAAACATAAAATAAACTATCATGGTACTTATTATTATTTATTAATCACTAGATGGCGCCACAAGTTTAAGCAGCCATCGAGCTTGGCTTGGCAGTGATTAGATGTCAAGAGAATCTTTGTCTAGTTGTTTATCATAGCAATTAATAAGTGACAGCGCAAGTTAGCTATAACCTTTGAGATTGTTACCGTAAAATCACATTTTTGATGATCTCAAAAATTAAGACCGATCATTATTAAGCAACACCACACACAACTAACGAAAGGCAATGTCCTTTGAATCAAATTAATAATATTTCCAAACATTTTTTTTAAATTTGATTCCCCAAGTTTGGCATAAGTTATTTCATCTTTTGGATAAAATCACCGCAGTGTGAAGTATATTTGAGGGCAGTAAAAAAATCATTCGGTAGAAAGAGGCAGTGGCGGACTAAACGGCCGCGTAGGGCCCCCTAATATAAAAGGGGCGCCGAGGTCTTAAAATGTCTTTTTATTAGGGTTCGAGGAAAGATTTGACCGGTAAAAAGTGATTGCGAAAACGCAGAAGATGGAGATCGTTCCGAAAGATGTCTCGATAGAGAAGACATCGAAGTAGTAAATAATATAGCTTTTTGGTCAACAATATTAACAGATGTTATTGACCATATTCTTATTAACAAACCCAAAAATATCGGGAATATGGAGGATTTGAAATCAGTGTATAAAGACAGAGTTAAAGTGTATAAGAGAGGACTTTGTTATGATAATTTTTACAGAAAGAAATCAAATGGAATTATGAAAAAGAGAAATTGGTTGATATTTTCAGAAACAAGAAAAAGTGTCTACAGCTACCTTTGCAAACTTTACTCAACATCAAAGTCTAAATCAATAACTGGTTTGCAAAATTGGAGATCAATTACTTATTTTATCGGACCACGAAGTTTCAAAAGAACATGTCAGCCATGTGTACTATGTATAAAAGATCAACAAAATTCATTAGAATTGCTACTCAACTATTACAGGAAAAGAAGTTTGTTACTAAAGAGGTGTGTTGAATAGAATTATATCAACAATAAAATTTTTGAGTCGCTTATGATTAGATATGAATCAAATTTCAATAATTTTTAGTCAGGAGATAAAACCAGACAAGCAAAGTCAGTCTGATTATACGGTAATGAATGATTTGGCAATTACTATATCTGGAGAGCGATTTAGGAGTCACGATTTCAAAGAAATCAATAGGAAAGGAAATTATTTAACCTATTTGGACTGCTGATAGGTTGGAAGTTACACCTACAAAAATATGCCAACAAAGGACGAGGAAATATAAACTATTTATCTCAAAAAATTTGACGAATTTGTAGTTCTTATTTGCAATCAAGTAAGAGCTGAAATAATAGTAGAAATCAAGTGTGCGACTTATAGTAAAATTGTTGACTATACTCCCGATGTTTTGCAAGTCGATATATTAACTTTTGTGGTGCGAAGTTTCATCCTGTGGTAATATAAAGGACAGGTTTGTGGAATTCATTCCCATAGATCATATATGGAACAAGAAGTTTTGAAAACTTTAATAAAATTAGGAGTGGATATTGAAAACTTTCTAGGGCAATCAGTTGGTAATGCTTATAATATGTCATGGAAGTACTCAGATTTGCAAGAACATATTAAAGAACATAGCACAAGTACGTTTTTTATTCCGTGTGCTAAATCATTCCTAAAACTTAATTGGGAATTTCTCTGCATACAGTTATAGCGCTGCAATTCAGTAATTTGTTTGTGAAGAATTTATTCACATTTTTTTTCAGCGGCAACCCATCTCTGGAAAATTTTAACCAGAAATCTAGAAATGGTGTAAACATTCCGTCTCAGTTAAAAGAGTTTCTAATACAAGATGGTCAGCAGGAGCAGATGCTGTATTAACTAGGAAACTTGGTTTCGCCCATATAAAAGAGGCTTTAACTGAAATATGTAATTCGGAAGAATGGACAAATATGAAATCGCTCTAATGACAGGTATTTGGAATACTATTTTACAAAGAATAAATGCTACTAGCAAATCACTGTAATCAATGTGGAATGCGAACTATTCAGAAAGAATCTATCCTACTGAAGATCATTAGAAAATTTTATAAATAATTTCAGAGAAAAATTTGAAAAAGAGGTAACTGATTTATCAGGGCTATCTTTTAATGTGGAAGATGGAAAAACTCGCATACAAAAAAAAGATAAAAATGTTTTTTGAAGAAAACAAAAATGTCGGACATGAATTTACAATAAGAGAAAATTCCAGAGTCAATTCATTTTATGATATATGTGATTACACCAAGGCAGAATCATCTCAAAGAACTCAAACGTATGAAGTTGTAGGGGAGCCTTTTCGAATATTTTTTATTGGGTTTGATCAATAGAAGAAAAAAAGAAGACGTTAAAAAGTTGGAGGATATTTACAAAATTGACATTGATGTTTGTACTTTTGAAGATGAATTTGACCATTTTTTAATATTTCTAAAGAAAATTATTTAAAAACCACACTCTACATCTATCGAGCCGCCAAAGAAATGTCTTGCACATTTCCGAATGATGAAATAATATTTAAAATTTTTTTTAACAATTCACTTATCTAATACGTTAGTAGAAAAATCGTTTTCTGTTTTTTTAGAAACGCGTAAAAAATTATTTAAGGATTACTATGGGAGAAGAAAGATTAATTAATATGGCCATTCTGTATATAGAGCAACAAATTTTAAACCGAACTGACACTGCCAAAATAATTGACGAATTTTTAGAAATAAGCAAGACGGAAATTCATGTAAAAAATGTTCTTTTAATAAATTTATCTAATGTGTTATGGTATGACATTTTTGATTACTTTGTTTTTGTAAATAACTTAATGACTTATGAGAGTTTTCTTGAAACTTTTTTTGTAACTTGAGTTTGAGGGCCCCGAAATTTTACCGATTGGGGCCCCAACTTGACTTGATCCGCCTCTGGAAAGAGATAAAGTTTTGTTACGTCATATAAATACCTTTTGAGTAGATTTCTATCAAAATATATCATGGATGCTATTATTAATTTTTTTCTGATATTATTTTAATAATATGGCAAACTAAGAAAACAATTTTATAAACAATAGATTATATTTGTTTGAGTTTACGAAGAAAAAGCAACACAAACATAATATCAGCACGTTTGACATATTATTTCAGGTGATATCAATTAAAACATAGGAAAGTAATTTCACAGTAGGAGATCCGAACTTTCGAAACGGCTGGCCCGAACAAAATTTTAAATCCAACGTATAATGTTGATTTTGATTCAAAATTTTGTGTCAAAATGAGGAATTCCTGATGGAAATTATGAAGTTGGCGCTCAATTTAATATGATGACAGCCCCACCTTGTACAAATTTTATGCACATGAATGTATTACGGCTGTTATTTGTACGACTGTACATTAACTCTAGAGACATGTATTTATCCAATGTGAACACAAACCCTCGAGTAGATCAATAGAATTACAGAACTGCTCATTTGTAATGACAGACCTGTTACTGTTTTTTTTTATATTATCAGAAGGGGGTTAGTGTGGACAACTTGAATTATTCTACTATTTGTCAGTCAAAATCTCTCTGCAAGTTTTTGCAGAATAGCAACACTGATATAAACTTCCATGTGTAGTTGCATGACCACACAATTGATAGTTCAGTAGCAATTTATAAAACTAGGCTTTCATGGTAGAAAAGTATTTTCTTGATTTGATTTTAATTACTAGATTAGATTATTTTAATTCAATATTTTTTGAAAAGGGTACAGTATGGTATAAATGAATGTATTCAATAGCTATTTTTATATTCACTTTTGTTCTACATGGTTTCAATTAACTAGTAGTACGCCTAAATAAACAAACGCCTCCATGGGGCTAATACGGACACATGGTGGTGGGGCTACTGTTGACATACCCACAGCAGCCCCATTTAGTTTTCAGTGGTAAAAACATAGGTTAAATATTGCATTTTAGGCTATTTATTAAATAAGATTGTTTATGTGAAAAATTCGTTCACAAATAATTCTATTTTTTTTTTCTTTTTAGGCTTTTTTGTATTAAATTAAAATGATTTTTGAGAAATGGTAAATTAATTTACAAGGAATTGTATCGTTTTTACACACAAAGCAGCTCTTATAATAAGCAGAGTGAATATTTCTTTTCTCTAGATGTAAAGGACGTATCACAAATCTCAAAAAATGATAGTGTAGCTAAATTACCATCACCAGATGGTTGCGGGTAGCACAATTCTCACTGCAGCTCAGTTGACATTTAATGTTAATTAAACTAACTACATTGAAAATAGAAACATACTTCCATTTTCTACATTAAAATAATTTTCCCACTAAATAAATCTTAAGGGGACCGGGAAGGCCCTTTCTCCTCCATGTTAAATTTACGAAATTCAAGACCCTTTTTCTCAATAACTATAATAGTAATCAACACAAAATTTTTATGGTGGTTAGACTGATATGTTATACAAACTTTAACAGCTCACTTTTTTTTTATTTAAAATTTTTAATTTTATAGAAATTTTTAACTGAATATCACTTTTTAAATAGCATTTTTTAATTTCTAAAAAAATCCAATTTTCAAAAAAACAAAAAATGCCCGTGTTAAAATCTTTAGAGATATAACACAAATAAGTCATAAAAATATTAAGTCATTATGTTCAGTAGATTCTGAGAAAATGGGGCATGAAACTTAAAAATCTAAGTTTTGAGAAAAATGGATTTAAACATTTCAAATGAATTTTTATAAATAATTTTACGTCTAACCTTAATGAAATCCTGATTTATATAAAGGGTGATCTCTTTCATTTTTAATACATGTATCTTCAATTTTTTTTTTTTTAATGCTTTTCTTTCTATGGCGGGCCTTTTTACTGTATTCGGAGAGTTTTCGCTCTCCATCGATAACACGGTCTTAGTCCAGTTTTCTCAAAAATTTGTATAAAATGGCAGCTTGGATTGATTTTAACTCTAGATAATGTATAGCACTTTATAATATTTCCACTGTTGCAGCAGGAAACAGCATCAAACACTCCCTGTTTTAAAGTTTGGATGGTTACAAACACATTTTTTGGAACGCGAGTCCAAATCACATTGTTCACCGATTCATTTGGGTTTTGAGTCTTTCCGTGAACACATTTTTTCAACAATTCTGGATTCGCCAAGTCTCTGAAATTTGATTTAATTGTCTTCAAAATGTAGGCAGTATAAGGCAAGGCAATATGTGTGTGTTTATCATGGTAATACACATCACTCTTTTAGCTACAGCACGTTGAAATTTCCACCAGCTTTCATTCCCAACTGGACAAAGACCGTGATTTGGATTTAAGTTACTTGACAGTAAATAAAAATATTCTGCCCAGACAGATTGTTGCATATTGTGCAGAAAACCAACATTTATCCTTATTGCTAGTCTATAATAGATCAAATGTCATGTCTCAGAAAGTGCTAACTTATATCGCATGGTAAAATTAATAAAAATAGTTAGAAAAAAACTTAATGATTACAGTTAACTCTACTGTTACCAGATTATCTAAAATAATTTGAGTAAAGTAAAGTAAAAAAATATAATACATTGTTGAGCAACAAAGATTAGAAATGTCCACAAACTGTTTGTTTACATTTGAAAGGCCGTGTCAGATGTGAAGTGCTTATTGGAAACGTGCATAATTTTCAAACTTCCTCTTATTCTATTACCTAGTGTGATATATCATTGGAAAGAGGAGATTTTGAACTATATAAAGGAGCAATAAAATAGAAATTGATTTTTTAGTCGAATTTTGCTTTCCCGGTCCCCTTAAAAGTAGCTTTCTTACTGTGTTGATTTGTCTTTGAAGTAGATCTATAATATAGTGCAGTTCCTAATTACGAATATACTGGGCTTAACACACACTAACCCCATGGGTTAGTGTGGGCAAAAACAGCTTTTTTTTTATCATCAAAAGATTATTAAAAAACTATTTTGCCAAATACTTTAATAAATCAACCAAAATAAAAGTTAAAGAGCACATTATTGTACAAAAAATAGTTGATGCGTCAAAAATGATATTTATTAAGTATACTTTTTGCCAAATTTATAAAAATTGTTCACACTAGCCCACTTTTCCACTACCCAACCAATCGGATTCAGTAAGTTTAAAATCACAATCCCGGTTCAAAATCACAGAAATTCTTCAGTAGCAGTCACAGTCAGAACTTTGTGTGTAATAACTATATGTAATATCCCCATTTCAATTCGAAAAAGCCGAGTTTTCAAAACGGAACAACCAAACAAACAGCATAGTTTAAAAAAAAAATATCAACTAATAGCGCTGCATGTTCAGGAGGGTCAATGTATTAACTCTACTAGTTATTTTTCGAGAGGTCTGAAGGACCAAAAAAAACAAGTTGTTTCACTCACTTGGATGGTAATTTGTTGTGCTGGTGGTCAATAGGGAATATGCACTATGTCACAAAACGTCCTTAAATGGTACTTATTTTACAAATTCGATCATGAACAATCCGAAAATCAACTATAAAAATCACGAAAAGTTTTAATTTAAGCGTTAAAAGCGACTAAAAAACGAGTTAAAGTCACGTGACTGAAAACGGGGTGGAGCTTGGTGTGACGTCATAGTACATGAAATCTCTCGCTACTTTCGCCGGCTGCATGTTATTTCAGGTTGCTTTCATTGATTTTACGCTAATTTTATTTTTCAAATAATTGTGTTGAATTGTAGTCTTTACATTATTATTATAAAACAGATTTCTTCTTTAAAAATGACGACTGTAGAACAAGGCTTTCGGATAAGGCCAGTCGGATAATCTACCTAAATTGGATGGCATATCCATGTTTTCTTTTCTGGGAAACCATCCAAATTTTATGGGAATAGAAATGAAAGGCGTAAAAGCGAAGAGTAAGATAATATTTTGTACAACATATTTATTTTAAAAAAAAATTTATTTTTATATTGCTTTTAAAGAGTAGTGCTATTATCAAAAAGTTGTACTTTAGAAAGTAGAATATTAATAGTTGTTCTCTTTTCCTTAATAAGTAACACAATTCATTCTGAAATAATTTTTTATATAGATAATTAGAATAGTATATCAAATAAGAGCTTTATATTAGGAAAATAATTTTAAAGTAGATTAAAATTGTAGGGGTATCAAAATAGTGAATTTTGAAAGCTAACTTAAAATTAATTTTCTACGTTAGTTTTTTAGCAAAATTATTTTTGTTAGTTAATGAACAATAATTTCTAAAATATATTTAAGTGGTAAAACGTAATGTTTGTAAATAATAATGTAACTAAAGGATGTTCCAAAAATAACATGTGTAGAGAAACTTGTTGCGAGAATTGCAACTGCATTAAATATTGAACACAACATTAGGTAGTCTAACATTTTAAACCACGAAGAAGGAAGTATGATAATTTGATTGAAATTGCAAGAATTTGAAGCCCTGCAGTTTTATAAATTCATGCAAATTTAAAACAAAATTAGTAATTGTTTAAAAATATTAGTTTTAATGTTAAACAAATGAGGTGAAAGCTATGTTGCTTCGTATTGTAAGAGAGACGATGTTCCCAGTAGTTTTTCATGTCTTTCTCCAACAATAAAATAAAGTAATATATAAATTAAAATTTTCACTTGTAGCACAATTTATCAAAATTTGTTAACATTGGTTTTAACTTTAACTTCTTATTTTTAATAGAAATATTTGTACAAAGCTTTTTTTTAATAAATTAATTTTACGTTTATTCAAACTATTAACTTTTGAAATAATTATATTTATATACATATACATATATGTAATGTAAAAAAAATATTAAAGTTTTAAATTTCAAATTTAGAAGAATTATTTTTTAATTATAAATTTTAATTCTAATGACACTTATTCCATAATACTTATCATTCAGTTTAAAGAATAAATAGGACACAGTTTTACCAAGTGTATGAATAACTGCGAATTAATTATCATGAGTATAATAATTCAATGTTTATTGATGTTAGCTCTCTGTATATTTTTTTAACCAGTTTTGATTTATAAATATATAGTATTCCTATATTTATTTATTAAATTCTTTTTCATGAAACAAGAAATTCTGCATTATGAGTGACTTGATACAGAAAGAATGTTTTCGTTTTAGCAAAAACACAAGAAGTCATCCACAAGATTAAATCACACAATTTTTATTTAAAAACAATTAAAAATACAAAAACATTTTTGGTATTTTAAACTTACCGAAAAATGATCTTCACAGCAATGCAAGCAAGAAGTAGAAGACAGCTTTTTTTTTCTTTTCATCTCTTTTCATAACGGTGCACCATCTTCTACGAACTTGTTCACATTTTGGTACAACAAAAAATACTTTTTTGGTGTTTTAATCCTTGAATTATGACACAAACGGAACAATACAATATTTGTAATTCTTCTTTTTAACTATTTTCAAATCTTCCATTGCTGGATTAATCAAAAATCTGTAAAAATGAGACTGCTAAAAAGATACCCATAGATATAACACAGTTCAAGGAACGCTCGATAGGAAAATCGTGTACGATGACGTCACATGCAAGAATCGTCAGCGACTGCAGTTTTTTGCTGAAAGTGACGTCAGAGTAATTGAAAAAGCGTTTTAAATATAATTACTGTCGTCAGATTGCAGTTTAAGTGGCATTTTTCTACGTAGTTTTTCGTGCTCTTTCATTTTAAAGTGAATTTGATAAAAACATGCATATTGTCCATTATTGTGACATATTTATAAATATTTTCCTGAATGCAAAAAAGCAGCTGCGACCTTATCTGGCGATGGTTCAAAATTACGAGGTAATGTTCGAATCTTTTTTTGTTGGAGTTTATTCCGGACCGTCACCAAAAGTCTGTTATGTTCGCCAGTCGAAGTTAATCAAATACCAACAAACCAAGGAAATGTGTTATTTGAACTCTTGAAGCGCTATCTATCAACAATAATTTGAACTAATTTTTTTCTCTTCCAATAGAAATCCCCATTTATTAGTATAGCATTCCCAAATCGCATTCAAATATTTAAATTCCTTCAGGGTTTACTTTTGCAAAATCTTATTCACCAGCATAAAAACTAAACATAAAAGAATAATAAATTTATCACTTAATTGAATATTATGAAATAGTATACTATTAACAAATATTCATTTCAAAAGACTTCAACCTACAGTTTGGAGGTTTGAGTCTAATTACTTTTGCAAAAGAATAAACGATCTTATGCCCCGGCGATCTTAGCGAGCAAGGGGCCGAGCTGCCGCGACGTAAGTGCGGTCTGAGATACATTAGATCCAATGGAGTAGTGCACACTTGGCTGTGGCGACGCACGTCCAACTTGCGTGCAATTTGTACCGCAGTTCCCAACGGCGCCGCACATGCGTCTTCGGTCAGAAGTACCTTGTTTTCATATATAAATAATCTGGTTTGGCAAGTCTAGGGGTGTTAATCAATAAAAACTAAAAGAATAACTCTGTTTTAAATCAATAACATGTATTTTTACGATTGAGTATACACAGCTTTAGGAAACTTAAGCATTTCAGTACAATGTTACCCGGTGCACCGACCATAGTTTCTATATTTTCATTTGGCAACTTCTTTCTCGTTGCACCGGGTTACTCTACTTTAGTGTTGTTTTTTTTCCTTTTTGTCCTTTTGGCGCTTTTAATTTTGGCGGCCTCATTTGTTGGATCGATGTTTTTAAACGAATGATTATATGAAATTGTCGAAGCATTTGCCATTTGCAATATTTGCATTGATCGAAGGAAGGAGAGTTGGCTGTGGTGTTTTTCTGCCGACCTAACGTTCTTTCATTTAGAAGCCAAATTTGTGTAAGCAATAATATATTCATTTGAAATTGAAGATTTTCTTTCCCATACATTTGTTTCGCAAATTATGTTATTCCGTTGGGTTAGCTTGTATTTAAATGTTATCCAACGGAATGTACTTTTTGGCGGGCATATGAAAGCTCTTTATTTGCTTATTTTCCCTAAATTTTATATCCCGTTTTGAAATGTATTGTTCACTTGCTAATTAGACATTTTGTTTCACTTACATTTGCTTCGCAAATTGTTTTGTTCCGTTAAGTTAGTTTGTATTTCAATGCTATCCAACAGAATATATTTGTTGACCGTGAGATGAAGGCTCATCATTTTTGTTTATTTTCCCTTCATTTTATATCCCGTTTTAAAATGTTTTGCTCACTTGCTGTGCCAAATGGTAAATAACGTTGAGTTAGCTTGATTTTAAGTGCTACAAAACGGAATTTACTTTTTGGCGGGCAGATGAAATTTCTCGGTCAGGTGCCTATTTTACCTATTTCATTCCTTTATTTCCCTTTGTGTGTTGTATTGTTCATTTGCTATACTAAATGGTGAATTGTGTTGAGTTAGCTTGTTTTTAAATGCTACCCAATGGAATTTACTTTTGGGTGGGCAGATAAAATTCCTGTTCCGATTGCTTATTTTACTTGCATATTAAAAGAAAACACGATTTATGTTTCTGGTGTTGCCCACTGCACTAGAAGCCTGTGAGTTGTAGGCAGTGCATGTGTGATTTCTCTCATCTGTGTCGGTAAAAATTTCACTGTATGCATGTTTATTACTTGATGTATATCTTGTGTGTATTGCAGATAGGCCAAATATGGCCCGCACCCAAAAAAATCATACGTCTGACATCTTTCCCTTCTGTATTGGGCCTAGGTTGTAGTCTGTTATGTTTCACAGATGTGACATATTCAACTACTCGCATATTTGATTGTTTTTTATGGAGTGTTCCATTGTTTGTCTGCTATGCTAAATGGTGAATCGTGTTGAGTTTGCTTGTTTTTAAATGCTACTCAACCAAATTCACTTTTTAGTGGGCAGTGAAGATATCCGTTCAATCACATATTTTAATCTTGAATACCTATGAAAGTTCCATTGAGCTGGATTCTTTTTAATGCTAACTAGCAAAATTAATTGAGACTATTTGTTTAAAAATCATTCCTTTTTCTAACAGATGTGATGTATGTTTCTTTAATTAATTTTTTTTGCAGCCTTTGCAAACACCACAAAAATGAAAATTTTCTTGCTGTTGTAAATGCTTCTGCTGATTAGTTAAATATGTTTAAAATATCTCAATAAATTCCTTAATTGTGGGTTCTTTTTAGGTGAAAAAAAGAATGCTTTGACTAAATATGAGCCCAAATGCCTTGATACATGTTATGAATTATCAAGAATTTATTTTGCTTGAAAAAACCTGTATTTCCCATTTTAGCCTCTACTCCCAACTATCTGTTAGTCACTGAATTTTCTTTCTGTTAATTTGCATTGTGGATATCAAATGTATATTATACTATATACGCTTTTTATTTTTGGAGAATATTTCGGATATATTTGTCAATTTTTATTCTTTGGGCTAGTATTTTTTTTTTCAATAATTTATTCCCACGACACTAAGGTTGTGGGTATGTCCACTGTCATATAAACCTCCAAGTTGTAGGCGGCACAAGTTCAATGCCTTCCTGGATGTATTTCTCTCGTGTACGTAAAACTATGGTTGTGTATCTATATCCATTACTTGATATTGTATGCCTGGTGCTGTATGATTAAATTTGGTCCTTGCACCATACAAACACAACACTAAAATAAAATTTTAAATTCCAAGCAAGATCTATTGTTTAAGTAATTAATCATTAAAGCACATTTCTGGTATTTTTGTTCAAAGATTTTTGAAACAGAGCTAAAGAGCAGATACAATAAAGTTCTTAATTTTTTAAATTATATTCAAATAGCTTGGGTACTTAACATGGTAAAATAGAATACACAAATCTGGATTCCAGGATGGAGGCTCTTCAGTGAAAGTAATTTGGGTATTAAAAGATGTTATGGCTAAAAAAAGTAGCAATAAAATGTTAATATGTGCTTTATTATTTAGTCCAAAGTGAATTTAATCTTGTACATCCTTAGAAGTGATGATGAACTTTGCAAAACTCCCAAAACTGCATGGCCCTTGCAGAATAAAAAATCAACCCAAAAGAAATTTAATACCAACATTAATGTTAAGGAATTTTTTTTCTCAACAATTTTCATTTTAACAGCTGCTCTTAATATTATTGATTCATTACTTTCATTTTTATATTTTTTGGCATAGAAGTGTAAAATGTATAAAGGAATGGTTAGTAGATTTACAATATACATAATGTGGTTCTAAGCAGAAACTAAAAAAAAACTTAAATTTTTAAACACAATGTGCACTTAAAAATGTTTTATTTATTTTGCTGTATTAAAAGTAACCACTTTAAGTATTCAGAAGAACACCTTTTTTTTTTAATCGATTTAAATTCCCTTGAATAGGATTTTTGTCATTTAAAGGATCAACACACAGTATTACACGAAACGCAGTTCTTACAAGGAAAGAAAAACAGGTATCTTCACATTTTCTGTGAAAATCAATAGATGGTGACATACGGCCTATTCATTTATTATAGTAAAGAATATTTTCTAGTGTCATATTTTAAAATTTTTATGAAAAATAATTTTAATTTATAAAATTAAAGCATTTCCTGTACACATCCCTTTGCTAGGTTTATATGTAAAATTCAAACAGTATGGTTTGAAAAACTTACAAATTTGAGTACAAGAATTATTTTAGCCTAACAGGTAAATAGTCTTCAAAGATCTGGAAAAAAATATACACGCAATCTAAAATTTAACCTTTTAATGAAGTTTCCATTATATTTTATAAAATAGTTAATGGTAATCTATATTGTAAGTAATGCATATTCATCTCATGTCACCCAGATATTGGATGTATCTTCAAGAAAATAACGATCACAGAGGCGCATAATTGGGACACCTTTTATGGTTGAAAAAGATTACCAACAGTATAGAAAAAAAATTATTTAATTAACAAAATTAAATAGGATTCATACATGAATAGATAATTTATTAAATCTAAAAACATTTTTTGAGTAATGCTAAAAAAGACGATCCTTGATTTGAAAAATTGGTATATAAAAGAATTTGTCAAGCTCCTGAATAACTAATTAGTGCTCGAGTAAAGAACAGTGAATATAGTGTTTACTTTGAATTGCATTAAACATTTACAAATTGAAAAATGTTCAGAATGTTTTCAACATGGCTTTCACTAATCAAAAAACTCTTATCCTTATCCCAGTGCTACATTCAACCAGTTTTGCATTTAAAATATCAAGGAATGGTGTATGCATGGATTTTAATTGTACAATTTTTCCATCCGATCTTAGCAAGAACCGCAACAATCAAGACCTGATTTAGACTGCTTGACAGCACTTTTGAAAAGACTGAGCATTCAGATTGTAGGTATTTCAATTGGCGTCGTACTGTTAACGACGGTCCGGGATCAATCCCAACGGGAAAGAATCGAGGACAAAATGTAATTTTGAACCATGGTCAGATCGCGAGGCAACACCTGAGATGACACCCCACTCTCCAAACTTCCACAATCCTTTTCTGGATCTTGCGCCATAAAACCCACACTTCCACGGCAACATTCAGATTGTAATGTGAATTACGGATTTAATTATAGTTCTACAAAATTTGACTAATGGAAATGTAGTAATATAATAGAATCTAGTATCTAAACGTCAGTAACATGTTATTATTCTGGAGAATAAAGAATTTGCCTCTCATCTTTTATAAAATTTTTAACCTACTTTTAAATGCCATTTCAAAGATTTTTGGCTGAATAGATACTGGTTTATTATCACAAAATCAATAACTGTCTGTAATTAATTTTTATTACACATCAATAAACATGTATAATCATTATATAGCAACTTACCTTCGAAATGTATTAATTTAATTTAGGAAACGTTTCTAATTGGTAAAGTGCAGAAGATTATAATCCGTTTTGTACGAAAAATATTCAAACATAATTTATCTACCTTAAACACCAGCTTCAGTCACATTTTAATCAAGAACAATGCAAAAAAATATCGATACTTTCTTAAGATATATGAAAAAATCTCTTTTGTAAAAGCAGTTCTGCGCATTCCAATCCGTCATTTTATGATTTTCTGGTTGGGTAACTATGATTAAAAAACAAAATTTTTCCATTTCGGTGGAGCTAAGTTATGATGTCGACATTTGTAGCAGTAAAATCTAGGATACTGACGCAGACCAAAATGTACTTAAAAGGTTTTCGTAGATTGCAGTTTGTCTTTCATAAAAAATTGTAAAACAATTTTTGGATTTTATACGTTTCTAGAACTGATAAAACTAAAATATAATCAATTTGCAGAGTCTTGTGTCTAATTTTTTAAAATGTAATCATACTGATGAAACCAATTCTTCAAATATGGTAGTCAAAGTGAATGGTATAGAACCTACAAATTTTATGCCTAAGTCATTAGATGTAGATGTAACATTAGAAGAAAGCATTTTATTTCAAGCATCTAAGTGCTTTAAAAGGGGATGGCTATACGATACAATAGTAGATTCTTTTCTTTATAAACTTATAGAAAATTCAATCCGTTTTATGTTTATTGAGTCCGTATCTTCAGCTGCACTTTCACAAAGCAAAAAAAATTTTAATTCTTTCAAATTGGTACTGTACTCAAAGCAAACATTTCCCCCCCCCCCTATTAACCTTGATAGTCACTGGGTGTTGTTATTTGTTGATACTGAAAAATATGTATTTGAGTTTTATGAGCCTTTTAACAAAGCTCCTAGTAAAAATTGTTCAGACATAATTAGTGTATGGAGGGAAATATTCAATTCATTCTTTAATTCATCTATAACATTGACATTTTCTCTCCCCCTCACATAAATCAAAATGATGACATGAACTGTGGAGTTTTTATTTGTTATTATGCATGTAAAAAATGTAACAATGTATCCTTGCTAGTTGAATTTGATGTAATAACTTTCAGAAAATTTATGTATGATTGCATCATGGGGTAGTACAAAATATCTCAATTATAAAAATTATAAGATATGTACAATAGTTGATAAGTGATTTTGAAGTGTTGGTTGTCTATAAAAACTGTTCCATATGCATGTACCGTAAAATAAATATTCAGTGTTGAGATAACTATTGCTCATGAACACCTTTTGTGGGAAAATATTTGTAAAAACTTGCAACTACTGTAACTCATTTTTGGTGTGTGGTGTTTTACAGAGATACGTCATATCTATTCTCAAAAAAAAATATTTTGGAAGTTTTTTTGCATTTTTTTTGTGCCCCACTCTCCTTCCTGGTGTGGCTACCTAATATATATAAATTTTTTCAATTTTTTTTAAAAAGAACATGCAAAAAACTCCAAATAGGCAAAATGGTCCGAATTATGCAAAATAAATTCGGGTTTCGTGATGTGTCAGCCACAGCCGATTTGCTCATTTTGCGTGGAATGACCCTACACATAAAAGATACTGAGAATACCATAAAAGGATTTTTTTTCAGTCTTCAAGAAATATAAAAAAAAATGGTTTACAAGTGTAATGGTTACGTTTCGTGAGCGGCTAGGAGCCCCTATTCAGGGCGTGTTCGTAACACGTTCTCGCCTTTTTTCCGAGGGAGATGTCGGAAAAGAAAGTGTTAGATTCAGATGGGGGCGATCTAACAAGATGCCGTTAAGGCCATCGACCTTCAAGTTGGAGAGGGACGTTTTCTCCCCTGGGTAGAAAAAAATGCGCGGGAGGATTCGGGTAGAAGTGGGGGTTCGCTGCCGTTACTCAAAAGCAATACGTTGTCTTTTTACTTAAAGCTTGTTCTTTACTTGTAAATGCTTATTTTTGATCCCAAAATATAAAAGGTTTTAATCCTTAAAAATTAGTAGTTCCGTTTAATTAATATGGAAGGACTTCACTGAAAGGGACCGTCGTTGTAGTGAAACTTTGTTTTAAAAGCCCTACTTCGGATATATTTACCAGTCATTTTAATTAGCAGTTATATTAGCACAATTCGCCACCTCATTCCATGATCTAAACGTTGGTGGTTACTCATTTTTACTGTTACAATTTGAAATTAACCGATTGTTGCAAAATAACACCAAGAAATTCGCCGAGGTGTGCTAGCGAACGAAATGCGTCTTAACTTACACGCGCTTATAAAGCCTGTTTCTCTACTGGCTCTGTCTACACACACGTGTACGCTTACGTATTTGACGTACAAAATTTAAATTTTTGTCTAGAAGCAGTGGTTTTACATTCAGTTCAGTTCTTTTCATGTAATTCGATAAAATATGCAAATTCTCTTAATTTATTTCACCAGTGTATATTATTTGACCTTCGAATATTTCCGTTCACGGCATTGAGTTTAACTTATCCACTTGGAATCACTGTTGCAGCTACAGACACTTGAGTAACTAATACAGCTCCGGTATCATTTACAAGTTAATTCTGAGAGTTATACAATTGAATATGAGTTACCTGCAGGGACTTGTTTTACGAGCTAATGCAATAAACGGAATAACTAATGCATAGACGGAACAAGGTTTGTTGAATGTGTGTGGGGGGGGGGGGAGTTCTCCCGAAATGTATGAACTGTACCCCCAGTAAAAAGGCTGAACAATCCATCAGGAAAAAATTCAGGACAGTTCACTCTCAGGCAGTTACCCGTATTTACTTCAAATAAGAAAGCCGACAATTTAAAAGACCCTATATTGTAAATAATCAAAATAAAAGCAATGACAGATTTGTTGCGATTTGTTGAATGCCCTTAACTTTAAACGACATTTCCGTCAGTTGGTATGGCGCTTCTTGTCCACTTTGGGACCTAGTGCCATAAAACCCTAACATCCAATCCGTCAGTCGGTCATAAAAATCAATCGTTTTTTTCGAAACTGTCCAAGTGGGCACCCAAAAGAAAGGTGATCGCGGAATCGTTTGCCCGTCAAAGACATGTTCGAGCCCTGAAGGGTCTAGGGGGTGAAGCCACTATACAGCAATTTCTTCGAAAATAGATAGTCATCTCGTGGCATTCAAGTTCGAGCACCACGTGCATTCATTTTGGGAGTAGAACAGAACCACTTTGAAGTCGTAAAAAAAAAAAAAAGCGATAAGCAAGCAATAGAAAGCGATACTGGGCCACTTTACTCCACGCATTCAAAGGAAGAATTTAATTTTTTGGTACTTTCAATGGTAAGAAGGTAGTGAAACGAAGAAGTAATTTTTTCTTAGACAGGCGATTTGAAAGGAAAAGTGTTCGTGGGACGTCAAAATACTGAGGGCGCTTGAGTTCAAAGGTGAAAGGGGATGGGAAGATATATTGACCTATTGGAGAAAAGACTGAAAGGAAAGAGGGATGTAAGGGGACTGGTCTCTGTAGAGAATTGTGTTAAGGGGGTTAGCTTTAACTATAGTGACAGGAAATGAAATTAGAAATCAAAGTTGTTTTAACGGCACTGTTTTAATGTTACTTTTAAAGTTAAAATTTTTAAAATGTTCCTTGATTGTGTGTGGGGGGGGGGCGAAATATACCTTTCGCCCCTTCTCCTCAGTGACAGGGGGGGGGCTTAAAACCCCCCTGCCCCCCCTGTTGGCACGTGCCTGAGCAGGAGCAATGGAGATTAATTCAACAAGTTTAGACACTTCATCCATAAGCTCCCTAATTACACTCGACTCTGCCGCCAACTTCTGGCAGATATCAAATGTTGACACAAACTTTTCTTTTATTACACTAGATAACAGAACCAACTGGGGTTCCAATTTTTCCAGATCGAATTCACTTGCATGAACACACAATTTTTCTTGAAAGGAAGTACCTTTTTAAATTTCTTCTTTTGCTGCATCTGTAAGCACTTCTAATTTGACAAGATTCACCATTCCTGGTTGATGGAATCGTTTTTCAATTTTGGTGGTTACTGTGTCAACCACTTCAAACAAGCATTTTCGAAGGCCAACAGTTTTATTGATGTTGGCGGGGGTGAAACTTTCAGAATTGCTGGAGTATTCATACCGACATAGAAGCTTTCTTTTTCGAGATGACTGTGGCAGCTTCAAACCTAAGAGTTCAGCAGATTCTTTTGTTCCTGCACCCAAGCCTTCAAAAAGTAGTGAAAAGTCCTAGATGCTTATTGGTGACACAAGTCCAAGGAATAGTTGTTACAATGAACAAATAATAATTTTGGTTGAACATCTTTAATGAGCTTTTTGACACCATTTAAATGACCACACATATTCCGAGCTCAATTAAATCAGTGTCCTCTAACTTTTTGAAACCGTAAACCAAGTAAACCATCACATCCTCAGTGACATGAAATAAAGTATTAGCCTTAGTATCTTTTATTGAATTGCCCATGAAGTCTTCTCTCACTTCAGATGTGATGGGATTCATCTGAAGTGAGAGAAGACTATATGTGATGGGATTCATCCATTTCAGACGTAAGCTGAATTGCCCCCCCCCCATTCTGTTGGCGAGTGCCTACGTGCGTGAATCCTTAAATGAACTTAAAAATTGTTTCAGAATTTATTTTAGAAGCTTATGCACCCATGTGGTATGTGGTAAAGTGTTATCGTTCCTGCAAAGAGGTTTGAATGTTTTTAAAGCGATACGTGCATTCTTGTTCCTCAAGTGACAAACTAAAAGATGTTATTCAACCAATCATTCAGCAAAATGTATACTTCCATCACCCCGAGAGTATGCTCCTTAGAATGATCAGTGACGACGGTCACCATATTCCCAAATTGAGACTAAGGAGAATTTTCTGAGTGCTAAGAGGGGGGATCGACTAAAACAAAAACATAATTTTTAAAATTATAAACTTAAATTTCGATGCAATGAATTTCAACGAACTGAAAAATTGGCAAGACTGATGTAGCTCACCCATATTTTAACAAGCATTTCAAACGAAGACTCGTGAGAGAAGACTACATGTGCTCACTCATGTAACTACATGTGCTCACTGTGCTACCTAAGCTGTACAGATATTTTCAGTTTCTTTGCTACCCTTGTAATACTTGAGGTTGAAAGATGCGTACAATTGGAATCAGAGGAATAAATAACATTGGTCTAGGAGCACATGATTGCTTCATCAGAGCTAAGATAAATTCACGACGAATTATGCGAAAATTGTGATAATTAGAAACAGTATAAACTAGTTTGTGTTTACTTTAACTTAAGCTTGTGTTTTTAACTTCCGATCGAGCAGGACTTCGATAAGGATATCGAAGTATAATCAGAAAACTATAATAAATATCTCTGTAGAAAGATTGTAAGAAACCCATGCTAAAACATACCTTTGACGCTGAAGACTATTCAAAACTCCGAAAACTTTTGGAGTACTGAGGAGGGAGCAGTACATCTTCTATTCGAATTAATGAATTTATCGATGCCGTCAAAAAAGGAAGCTAATTTTGCACGCCAGTTGATCGCCTCAATTGAACGCCTCAATTGCACGCCTCAATTGAAAATATTCTTAGATGATTCAAATTTTTCCTTGCCCAAAGCAGATCGTAAATTATTTTTGATTATAGGTAGTTTACTGAATCCTTTCACCAGAAGCCACAGTGATGGGAAGAGAAAACAAAATTCTTAAAGTTATGCAAAGTTCTGGGGGAATAGATTGCAATTTTAATCTATAGATATCATTTAAAGGGAGTGGAAGACCTTTATTTTCTAATTTGGGTTAATGTGAAAAAGTAGCTTCGCGAACGGTCTTGTACATCTGAATTTCATTGATGAAATTGTGGCTTAAATCATCTGGATAGCTTTCAATTAATTTTTTAGGTACGTTGTTGTCATTAGAATTAGAATTTATTTTTAATATGGCTTCGAATGCATTGCATATGTTTTTTCATTTGCTCATACCTTGATTATAACTGAGAAACTATTTTATTGATTACTATATAAAAAACTGAACTTTTGAATTTTGTTTCTTCGGTTGTTTATACTTTAGGCATTTCTCTTTCCACTTCAAAAGCTTCCTTTTCTGTCCTCTTTTTTTGGAAAATTCTGCATCTATACCCATAATAGAAGCTGTCTCTTTAGCTCTATTTATACAGACCATTGTTTACTTAAATCTTTATCTATTGTTTCAGTTAACGCTTTAATGTTATTCATTTCGATATCAAGGGAGATATATTATGATTGAAGGGTTAAATTTCTTGTACTAATTTGCTCTAGTATGTCCTTCCAAATATTTAGCTGAATTAAAGTTTCAAATTTTGAAAATAATTGAGGAATCCATTTACTCTTTCGCCGTTTCCTCTTACGATAAACTACTGATTTTTTACACATTGAAGGGCCTTTAAAACGTCAGGTAGTTTTTCAGTTATAGGTTTCACTGCCTCAATTGTTGCACTGCATCTTGTCTCACAAAGACCGTGTAGAGACCTCCCATCAGTGTGTTTTAGAAGCAGTTCCCATGGCCGTTGGCTCGCACTAAAATAAATTCTAAAGCTGGTTTATAAAGTTGAAGAACGTGCTTACTACTTCATTACTCCTTGTGGCCAGGCCCGCCGCTAGCTGTTTGTTTGAACGCCTGTGTGCAATATCGATTATGCCGCCCCCGGTGTGATTGTGACATCATGTCGATTGGATCTCTTCGCAATTCGAATTTGGCCGCATTTGGCAATGACGAGGCCATCACGGCGTTGCTCGTAGTGTTGGTTTACCAAATGGGATTTCGTATCAATCAAAGGGGGTTAGCGAGCAGTGGTCTCACCTGACCCCACGAAAAGAACTGTTACGGGCAACGCAATGCTGGCCAACGAGTGGCTAGTTACCATATAAATATTGATCTACAGAAATTGAACTCGTCTTGAATTTATGCTATCAGCGATAAGTAGGCTTTCCAAGTTTACGAGTAATAATCGACCCACTTAATCGAGTTTATAAAAAGTTTATAGAAATTCCGTATAAAGGAACTGTAAAATTAAATTTGTATTTCTAAAAAATACATAGAGTTTTGGCTCAGATGTTTTGTAAGAATTTTGCATAGCCAGTACTGACTACGTGGTCAAACACGAACTTGGCCGGTTTTTTATTTCAAATTTCTTAAATATTTAATTGTATATGTGCTACAAACAGATGATTACTAGGCGCAGCAATTATTATGATAAGCCGATAAATAAACGTAGGTACCAAATTTTTGCACTTATATTTTCACTGACATATGATACATTGAATTATAATCACACTAACCAAGTTAAATTATCCTTAATTATACCTAGACCAACGTCAGACGAAGTATAAACAAAATAATTGCAACTTGATGTGCGATAGTACTGTTCGAATGCGTGTACAAACTGAGAACGAAGCTCTGTGGGGATTCCTAGCCTTTTCCAGACGGGGAGGTTTCAACCAGATTTCGCTTGAAGACGGGAGAAATGGAAGAATAGATTTCCCCCTTTGTTGCGCGCATCCGGTCCTTATCTTTACTATGGTCAGGTCCCCTGCGGTAATTGGAACCGCGGACGGTCCAAATTCCCAGTTCTGAGAAATTTCCGTTTTCATACTGCCAATGTAATCTTTCTCAAGAGCGCTGCAACACGTGACAGGTTTTGTAAACCCCTCTCCAAGGACGATGGTTTTATTGTCCTACGGAGGGGCACATCCTGTCAATTTGAATTTGGAGAATGGATACTTTGAATTTTGGAAAGTGATTGCGAAACATAATGGATCAAGAAACTGCTTTACAGCTGAGGCTACTTAATAGTTTTAAAAATTAGTCCACAAATTATTCAGAAATAATTTGCTGCTGACCCAATGACTTTGAATATTACGTGATCGATCGCTAGATTTGCCCCCACCTGGACGTGCGGTCTACGCCCGCTTACGGCGGGCCTGATCTGGACACGGACCATCTGAGTCACCAATCGCTTGACATGGGTGAAAACAAAAGTAGAGAGTGCATCGGGGTTGGTGCACGTTAAATCTGTAGGTGTCAATTGAATGGGAAATATACCGACCCATTTTGATGAAGCCAGTGGCCTCGAATTCAATTTCCGACCCAACCAATTAATCCTACAGACGGTGTTCAGATTCTGCGATTGAAAAGGTTAACATAATGTTCTTCGCACCAAGATTGACTACGTTTCATCAGCATCCCTTTTAGAAAACTAGAGTTTCACTGCATCAGTAACCCTTTGCAGCCATTCCCATGTGTTCTTTTTAAACAATATTTGCTCAATGAGTGTATCATAATTTGTTCAAAGCGTTGATAGACAGGAATGAAAAAGATACCGGCCTCGAATTCGATCCACTAAATAATCCGATGAAGGGGTCTGCGATTGAAAATGAAATTTCAATTGGCTCATTCGATCGACACCCTGAAGTTTTTAACTAAACGTTTTTCTCACGCATCAAGCAAACTCAGGCACCGCATGCCCAGGTAGCACAACAACATTGGCCAACATTCTACCAATATTGGCCAATGTTTTGAATGTCTGTGAATGTCGGAATTACGATATCTGTCGACATTGGCAGATATCGTTTAGTTTTATAAAACGAGGCCAAATTCGATGCCACAAATGCTTGGAAGATTGTGGATCCAATTCGTGTAATACAGGAAGATGGGGTCAATTGTGGTGTATTTTTGTGTTATTATGTTCATCAATTACTTAGCTACTCGAATATCAACAAACCTTTTGACACTTCGGAATTCAGAAAATATATTTCTGATATTTTAAGTGGAACAGTTACATTCAAGAAGCTGAAGAAACTAAAATATAATCAATTTTCAGAGTCTTGTGTCTGTAATTTTTTAAAATATAATCATATTGATAAAACCAATGTTTCAAATATGGTAGTTAAAGTGAATGGTACAGAACTTACAAATTTTATGCTAAAGTCATTAGATCTAGATGTAACATTACAAGAAGAAAGCATTTTATTTCAAGCCTCTCGGTGCTTTAAAAGGGGATGGCTATACGACACAATTGTAGATTCTTTTATTTTTAAACTTACAGAAAATTCAAACCGTTTTATGTTTATTGAGTCCGTATCTTCAGCTGCACTTTCACAAAACAAAGAAACATTTAAATTCTTTCAAATTGGTACTGTAGTCAAAGGAAACATTTTTTTCCCTATTAATCTCGATAGTCACTGGGTGATGTTATTTGTTGATACTGAAAAACATGTATTTGAGTTTTACGATCCTTTTAACAAAGCTCCCAGTAAAAATTGTTCAGACTTAATTAGTAAATGGAGGGAAATATTCAATTCATTCTTTAATTCATCTATAACATGGACATTTTCTATCCCCCCTCACATAAATCAAAATGATGATATAAACTGTGGAGTTTTTATTTGTTACTATGCATATAAAAAATTGAACAATGTATCCTTGTTAGATGAATTTGATGTAAAAACTTTCAGAAAGTTTATGTATAATTGCATCATGGGGTAATACAAAGTATCTCAATTATAAAAATTTTAAGATATGTACAATAGTTGATAAGTGATTAGAAGAGTTGGTTGTCTATAAAAATTTCCATATGCATGTACCACTGTATAAATATTCAGTGTTGAGAACATGAACACCTTTTGTAGAAACATATTTGTAAAAACTTACTACTATTACTTATTTTTGGTGTGTGGTGTTTTACAGAGTTACTTCATATCTATTCTCAAAAAAAATATTTTGAAAGTTTTTTGCATTTGTTTTTGTGCTCTACTCTCCACCCTGGCGTGGCTACCTAATATATATATATATTAGGTTCAATTTGTTTTTAAAAGAACCTTACTGTGTCTTCAACATTCCAGGGGCAGTGAACAGATCAAGCAGGAGCTCAGCTTAGCAGCCTACCAACCAATGAAAGTCTCAAGAGAAAGAAAAACGACCCCTCCCCTCTTCATTCGATGCTTTACTGATGATGCTTCACTGAGAGCCATAACAAATCTAAGAATATTGAAAATGTTTCTTTAATTAATAAAAAAAAATTGATTTTGTTTATGTGACTTGTGTTTTATTTGTGAATTCTGAGGACTTGAATGCTTATTAATAACGTTTTTGCAATTTTAATGTTTGCTAAAATCAACTTTTATAGATTTTTGAAAATGTTTGTATGTTTTGAAGTAAGGTTAATTTTATGTCTTTAAACTTCAATATCTTGAAATGTGTATTTTTTTCCATGAAAGGAAAATTTTTTCAGTCTTCAAGAAACATAAAAATATTAGTTTACAAGTTTAACATACATTATAACCTATTTTAACGCAAGCATTTCCTATCTGCTGAGAAAAGTTCATTTTAATTGTTAAAAAATATGAAAATGTTAAAAAAAAAGTTGAAAAATAATTCTACAAATTTTAAGTTTTTTGAGAGGACCTGACACCTTAAAAATTATTTTTTTAATGACGACACTTTGGACAAACTTTTTGCAGTTTCGTATACCAGAGAATTGTACATAAAAGTTTAAACTATCAATTTTCTTCAAAATGTGTTGAAACATTTTAAATTAAAAAAAGTGTTGAAAAGTTCAAGAAATTTAAAAGTGTATCTTCTTTTTTAATTTTTATGATATATATAAGCTTGAATTTTTTTTAATAGTATTCCTTTAACTATAATCTAATATTACAGGTATGGAATTGAAGATACATTGAATAGATCTTGAGGTAAAAAATAAAACTGAAACACTACGTAAAATATTAAAAAAACCCGTCGCTTTATTATTTAATTAAGCGCACATTTATTAGTAAAAAAAAATATACTCATAATAACTAAAAATGCATACCTGTATTTCTATATATCATGTAAAAAAAATTTGATAGGAAATTAATAAAGCCTTGGTATTTGGAATTTAAATATATATACAAAAAATGAAGTAGGAGAGAAAGCAGTTCAAATTATTGAAATTATAAATTTTAAAAAATGAGCTACTTTCTACATATAAGTGAAGTTTTGAACTTCCGTGGATCATAAGTGCCCTTCCTTTTTTTAAGAGCCATTTCCTTTGTTCTGATTGCTGTTTTCACTAATTTTTGAACGTTTGAAATTTGGCACTTAAATTGTTCCTTCGCTGATAGTTCTTTCAAACATCGATCATCTGTCCACGTATAAAAAAACTTCAAGTCATTCCACGTGAAATGAGCAAAAAGCGGGAAAAACCTGTGGCCGTATGGTAATGGATTTTCATAAAATTCGGTACAGGGGTTTAGTTTATGCATAAATAACGATATCCAAAAAATTTAGGTTCAAAATTAAATATTTTCAAAGTTTGAAGCATTTTAAGGACTTGCAACTTTGATGAGCTGTGTGAGATCGCTTAATGTTGCATGTTTGAAGTTCTGTTTCTCAAAAACTACTTAACGTAGACAAACTTGTTTTACATCTCTATAATCTGTACAAAATTGTCTTTTTTTCACTTTGTCAACAACAATTTTAAACATCATATTTAATCCAAAATTTTGTTTCAAAAAATGGAAAAGTGTTATTTTTGACAGAATTTTAAGCATTTCTTTGGGCTAAATAAATGTTACGACATTTTTAAAATTCATGCCAGTTACAGTGCTAGGTATGATAATATCACTGATAAAGTTTGGAAGTCGCATTTTAATTCGTTCATCTTCAAAATAGCTAACGAAAGTAACAAAATGACAATTACCTACTATAAATATATATGAAAAATCAAATGAAGGACAGCTCTGATAAAATCGACACTTGACAAGTATACAGTTTAATATGTTTATTACTTGAAAAAAAAAAATCGGGATTGTAGTCAAGTCCTAAAGCAACAAACCGACCAACCGGTATAGTGGTTAAGGAGTTAGCCTCTAGATCGGAAGGTTTCTGGATCGAATCCGGGTCCGGTGTTTGTAATCGTATGGTGTAGAGGCGCCTGGTGCACCTTAAATCTGTCGTGGCCAAAAGTCCTCACGTTGAGTTAGTGTGGAAGTTTGGAGAGTGGAGTGCCAGCTCAGGTATTGCTTCGTCATCTGACCGTGATTCAAAATTACGAGGTGTTGTCCTCGAATCTTTCCCTTAAGGGATTGATCCCGGACCGTCGTCAATAGCCCGTTGCGTTGCTCTAGTACGATGTGTTAACTAATAATTACCAACTACCTAAAGCAACAATAATAAAATCAAAATCGCAGCATTTGCTTCCCAGGATGCGCGGGGATGGATATGAGTAGAAGTGGGAGTTCGCTGCCGTTACTTAAAAGCAATACGTTGTCTTTTTCACTTAAAGCATGTACTTAACTTGTAAATACTCATTTTTGATCCCAAAATATAAAAGGTTTTAAACCTTAAAAATTAGTAGTTCCTTTTAATTAAGATGGAAGGACTTCACTGAAAGGGACCGTTGTTATAGTGAAACTTTGTTTTTAAGGCCTCACTTCGTATGTATTTACCGGTCATTTATATTAGCTGTTAGTTAGAACGCACTACAATCAGTGTGTATTCTTATGTACCAGCCTTGTTGGGCTTGAGCCTGTCGCTGGTCGTCAATATTTGTATTTGTATATATAGAGAGAGATACGGGGAAATATATATAGTATGTTAATTTTTTGTACAAATTTCGATCGTAGTGAAAAAAAATCTTTATTTCTTGAGCAAGGTTCAAGGAAAAGAAGCAGATCATATTGGGGTCAGATGGTGTTGTAAAATGCGTTGTTTTTAGATAGTTAACTAGGTAAGTAGGTTGTTAATTAACATCGCAATGGAGGCAACACGGCAGGTTATTGGCAACGTAGCATAACAAAATTTTCCCCTAATTTTATCAAAACTTTGGCCAATTTGTTTTTTAATGATAAGTTACGATGCTCTGCAGTGCAAAGTTCCCAAATTACCAAAAACACTTTTTAAATAACACATCTATGTCAATGAAAAAATATTTAACTTCGAAAGTTATCGACAGAATTTCAAATTCTGAAAGTATGCCTTGGTTTTAAATAAATAAAGTTAATATGTGGATGCATATGTGGGAGGCGGAAGGTAGAATGCGTATTAGGTGGGCCGAAAAAAAATTTCAAGTCGTAATATCGCGGAAAAGTTGCGAATTCGGGAGACTAAAAAGGGGTTAAAAATTAAATTAAATCGGTTTATATCTTCCATCGCCCCGAGAGTATTCTCCTTACAATGATCAGTGACGACGGTCACAATATTCACATATTGAGACTAAGGATAATTCTGAGTGCTAAGAGGGATTATATATATAACTAAAGCAAAAACATAATTTTTAAAATTCTAAACACATAAATTTCGATGCAATCAATTTCACCGAACTGAAAAATTGGAAACACTGATGTAGCTCATAAATATTTTAACAAGCATTTCAAACGAATTACACTTATTCTTTGCAAAATAGTATTCCTAATAATTGTCATTAGAGGAGTTTCATATTTGTCTATTTCGTAAGAAGTTGCCTCCACTATGGTAACTTTCTTTTCTTCTTCTGAAATACAAATTTCAGTTAAAGCCTGTTTAACATGGGTGAAACCAAGTTTTATTGCTAATACAGCATCTGTTCTTGCTTACCATCTTGTATTAGAAACTCTTTTCACTGCATTTAAAGATGCACACTTGTAAAGACGCTGTCACAAGTTTCCTCGAACCCTAATGAAAATACATTTTATGGGCCCCGTGGTATTCCGGGGCCCTCTCTGCTTAAGAGTCATTGACATGAGGTACAAAACAGCAGATTTTTTTGTTTCTCGAAGGCTTCAAATCAGCAACTGTTAGAACGTTCTGTATCACTCACGGAAATCGCGTAATCCCTTACTTTTTCCAAAAACAACCCCTCTCTCGCTGCGGTGTGGTTTCCCTTTCAACTGTCCCATAACTCTTAGCTCCCCATAAGAAAATAACGGGTTTCCGGAGGACTTAGGCCGAAGGCCTTCTCTCTATCTCCTTCTGAATGTTTAATAGGACTGAGCGGAATTTTAGTTTCACTTGGCAATCTGATATGCCCAAAGTCAAGGGTGCCGCGGAGGGGTCTTCCTCCACAAAGAATAAGAAGAGCGGAATTTTAGTTCGGCGTTAAAGATAGACGGTGGGAAACTGAAGACGCGGTGCGTCCAGTGAAACCAGCTGGGGTGAGGACCCAAGAAGTGACCCTAGCTAACCCCATCTTCACAACAGGGAGAAGGGCGACGACGGATGTGCAAAAGAGAAAAAGTCACGAGTTCATGAGATCTATTATTTTGCCCCTAAAAGTTTGAAAACGTTGAAAAATTCCATGAGGTTAACCAGATTATGGTATGATTTTGCTTTGAATGTATTATTTTTTTTTTTGCATAATTGAAAAAAATCTAATTAGTGCACTGCTACAATTTTGCTGAACTAAGACATTTCAATAATTTGATAATGGTATTCAACTAGTTACCGCCGTCCCAGCCTAAGCCATTCGCTGTATCGCCACGTAATTTTGAACCACGGTCAGATGAAGAGGCAGCATCTGAGCTGGCACCCCACTCTCCAAACTTCTACACCAACCCAAACTGAGGTCTTTTTGGCCATTACAGATTTAAGGTGCACCAGCCGCCTCTACACCATACACTTACAAATATCCATGCCCTGGCCCGGTTTTAAATCAGGAACCTTCCAATAATTTGATAATATTCAACCAGTTACCACCTTCCCAGCCTAAGCCATTCGGTGTATCGCCATGTAATTTTAAACCACGGTCAGATGATGAGGCAACATCTGAGCTGGCACCTCACTCTCCAAACTTCCACACCAACCCAACGTGAGGACTTTCGGCCACGACAGATTTAAGGTACACCAACCGCCTCTACACCATACGCTTACAAATATCCATGCCCTGACCGGATTTCGAATCAGGAACCTTCCAATAATTTGATAATATAATAACTTTATTTTAAAAAGGAAGAAGAATAAAAGTGTATTAAAGCTCAGTCAGGGGTTAGATGAACAAGAAAAGTTGAAACTCCTGCAAAAGCTTTTTATCAGAAAAAATTATTATTGATTATTGTTTTATCACCTTTCTTTTACTGAACTTGGTTTTAAATTTATAATATCTAACTTTACTGTAAATATCATTACTGAGGGCAGAAAAGGGGCGGCAAGTTTCCAGTAGCCCAGGGGTGGCTAACCTTTTACATACCACACGCCAATTTTTTTCACATACGAATTCATATGCGTCTTACAACTCGAGCACCTTTTGTACTGTCTTAAGTTTTCATGGTCCAGGCATATTCTTAATAACCTTTTTAATAAAGGTATGCTTATACACATAATTAACATATTAAAATGAATTAATTATTGCATGTAAAACAATATCTATTACATCACATAAACATTACTTTCCATTAATGACACTTTTGAGACTGGGTTTCGCTAGTCTGAATGTTTGGTGTTAAAAATTTGGCACTGAGAACAGCAGATAATTTTTTAAATTGAATCAGTCAATCGTGACCTTTGTTTTGCTTTTCATGAATGTTCATGAATGTAAATTTCATTAATGAAAATACTAGTTCACATCTGTATGTCGTTCCTAATAATAACAGCACAATAATTATAGAAAAAGTCCACATTAAGATGGACAGAGAGGTTTTCTTGCCTTTTTGTTAACCTCTACTTATTCCTTTAAATACCTTTTTGTCTGCCAGACACGAAAGCATACATTTAAACTTTTTCAATTTGTCGGAACCAAATTGTTCTAGAATCAAAAGGAAATATCTGGAATACAATGTTGTCACAAAGGAAATCAAAACACGTATATGCCTTTGGATCTTCTTAATTACAGGCTTATTAGAAGAGTACTTTTCTTTTGTGAATATTAAGAGGTTCTTTTTTTCTATTTAAGTTTAGCTTTCTATTTAACCGTAGTTTATTTTATTCCAAAATGTTTACTATTTAAACTATGAAGTGAGGGCATCCATGCTAGTTTTTAACACGCTGAAAACAAATTTTAAAGTGTTGATTACCCTCTTGAAAGGCATCAGTTCAAACCTCCGTAACCTTCCAACTGTGAAGAATCAGTGTCAAAATTAGCCAAAAAAAATGCTTTGAAATTCAACCTCTGCCTGTTTTTAGTGAGTAGAAAGAAATATTTGTTATAGTCAAGTGTTATTCTACTATAGATGCGAACTCCTAGCGTCCTGAGCTCCTTGTATTCCCACAAATGTGAGAGGTAAATATTTCCAATGAGAAATTAGGTAAATTGTTAAAAGAGCATTTACACCAAGCGTGCCATAGGAGTCTGATATCCTTGAAAGTTTTTATGGTAGACCCAGGAACCTCAAACATAAGGGGTAAATATGACGAACAATAGAAATAACCAAATATGCAAAATGATTCGATCTCTCTTAATAGACTACTTTACCAGAAGAGATGTACAGTTCTAGGGAACAGAACACCTTGCGTTCTACCTGTCGCACCCCGGCAAGAAAAGTGATACAAGTCAAAAAATAAAAATCTTGATGTTATGTCATTCAAAAATATGTATGAGGTGCCCCAGCGCGTGTTATATTACGATTCTATAGAATATAATAGAAGTTACCACCATAAATACTTACCTAAAGCTTTAAAGAAGTCTATATTATTTCAATATAAATTTTATAGTATCCTTTAAGTTGATGTTTCTCAAATTCTGCAATTTTGAGCTGCGTCACTTTTCTTGCCGGGGTGCGATATGTTTGTTTGAGTCCTGGTCTCTCTCTAATATGAGGTTTAAATATTCGACAAATACACTGACAATATTCATAATTGCTTTTCAAAAAATGAATAGTTCTGAAATACCCTTGTATATAAAGTGATGTTCGTTTTATATCTCTCAATAATTTTTAAAAGTTGGCACCACTACATCCCAATTTATACTACCATCTCTACTAGGGAATCCAATTATTTTCAGATAAAAAAGGTCATTCTTCAGGTGTTCCTGAGTAGGAGCACATTTTTAACCTTTTTGAATAAATTAACATGCATTCTGTTCCAGGATATTTCATTCTAATACTATTAATATTCAATTAAAAAAAACAGGATTAGAAGTTTGATTTCAATCAGTGTTCTTTTAAATTTAAGTCATGATTGAAATTGGCATACCCTGTTTTCAATATAATTTTGGGGTAAACTAAGTACAAGCATATTTCTTAACTTATTTGAATAAAATAAGATGCATCTTGTTCAGTTATTTCATTTTCAATATCTTTAAACATTACAGTAAGAAAAAAATTAATTTAAAATTTTGATTTAAATCAATTTGATTTATCAAATCATAATTTTTTCATATCAAATACAAAAATTTATTTATGAACAAGGTAGGTAGGTAGTTGATTAAACGTCACACTAGAACAACTCAATAGGCTATAGATAAATGAACTAAATTCACAAAATCAGAAAAAAATCTATAACAAATGCAAAAAAAAAAAAAAACCTGAAACATATATAAATACAAATAAAATTGTTTTCTTCAAAAATGTTTTTGATTTCCAGAATCAAAAGTCGTCCTTCCAACCGCTTAATACATCAGCCTTATTGGAAATTAATTATCTTCGACTTTATTTCTCTTTTCCGCTCATTCCGGAAGATGGACACACCGGCTAATATAAGGAACAATCTTTCAAAAGATTCGAAATCTTAAAGAATCGATTTTCACACTTGTTACTCGGTGCACCGAGATTTTGGCGTCTATGGTACTAATGTTTTACTTATTTATCGCTTTTCTCCAATTTAACACGCCAAGCCCTTTCTCGCCAAATCGTGCACCCAAAAATTTTGTGAGGACGGGGGAGGGAGTAGGTAACATTGTACTGAAATGCCACCGGTCCACAGCTTTAGGCTGTTAAGCCTAACTGAAGGATACATCAAAGTGAACGCATCGATGAAAGGCTTCGCAGATGTTGACTTCGCTCTTCCTGTTGCGGCATCGCTCCGCCTTCAGTACTCTGTGGCGCTGACATCGCTACAAGTGTGGTGACGGTACAGGCGTAACCTTCGAGACTGAGAAGGCCCTACTACCACGTGACCTATCGGCACTGACGTCATCAGTCGTGGATTCAAGCGCGGGAGAAAGGGTATTGAGAAACGATAGACGGTTCGTTTTGTGTGTTGAGTTTTTTTTAATGTTTCTGACATTTTACCATGAAAAGTGTTTATAAAATACCATATTAGAATGCCCCACGCATGTTGCGTTCCATCCTGTAACGGAAATTACAGAAATGGACCTAAAGTTCGAGTGTTTAGCTTTCCGAAGAATGAAGAGCTTAAAAGAAAATGGATTCGAGCCATTCTCCGGGATGATTTCGTTCCTACAAGCCATAGCAGGGTAAATATATTTCATTATTAGATGCGTTATTTTAACTATTCCATTTCTTTACTTCCATTGTTTATTAAATTTCCCATGGTTGCAATGCGTGCTTGAACAATTCGTTTGATTGCGAGTGATTTGAATATATAAATATCTCTTTTCAAAAAAAGTAAAGCATATACTAAAGCTAATTTTATAAACAAGTATAAGAAATTCTGTTGTACAATATGGTTTTGATGTGGTTACATACCTATATATTATTACCATATTAAATTGTGTAGTTTTTATTTCATAACTCCTTTGGGTCCGGCACCTCCATAGGAACTCATGTTAAATTCACAAACTTTGGAGGCACCTCATTTATTCATAAATTACTGTATTGATCTGAAATTTTTACAGGGAAATATTTGAATACTTTTAAAGACTTTAACACAGGGTTTTTAATTTTTTTAAATTAACAAAATTATAATTTTTTTTTTAAGAAATGACAAAAAAAGTTAATATTTTTTAGGTAAAATATTAAAAAAAAAGTATGAATTTTATAATTTATTCCTTGTGTTAAAGTGTTTAAAAGTACTTCATAAACAATCATAAAAAATTTCAAGAATGTATCTCCAGTAGTTTTTGAGTAATGTGCCCCCAAACATGAAAAAAGTATGTTCTGAGATATAAGGCTTTAAAGTTCAGTAATGGAGGATATTGAATCCACTAACTTTGGGGGCATCTCATTTATTCATAAGTTATTCTATTAATCTGAAATTTTTACAGTGTAATATTTGAATACTTTTAAAGATTTTAACACAGGGGTTTTAATTATTTTTTTAATTCATAAAATTATAAACTTTTTTAAAAGTGACAAAAAAATTGAAATTTTTTAGATTTTTAAAAAAGTATGCATTTTATATCTTACACTATCTTTACAGCAATTATCCGATAAATTAGTTTAATTTAAGGATTAAATTAGCCAGGAAAAGACAGCGTAAAATATATGAAAACTTTTTGCAATCTCAGAATTTTTGCAAACGTGCTTCTGCAAACTTTATCTTATTATAATAAATATATATGAATTTATTATATGAAACATTTTATTGCAGGTTTGTGAGCTACACTTCCTAAAGACGGATTTCATAACTGATAATACAATCTTCGATGAAAAAACTGGGGAAAGGATATCAGTCCCTTACAAGTTCCCGAAGCTGAAGGGGGACAGTTTTCCAACAATCCATCTGAATCTCCCTGAAAGGATGACTACTAAAATTACACCAAGGGAGGAGACGCAAACGCCTGAAAGAAGAGGCTCTTGCCAAGGCAATTAAAAAGAGCGAAGAAGAGAAAGCCTTGGAAGAGATGAAAAAGGAATTTAATTCCATTCAAGAACTGGTGGAAAAAATTGCTAACAGGAAAATTTCAGACCGATGATTTAGAATCTCGGTTTGGATTGTATCGTCAACTTTGTAGCAGCCAATATAACATTAGTGCTCGCCAACTTTATGAATAGGAAAGAAAACTGAGGATGTAACGAAAGTTAATTTCAATCCTGATTTTCAGTTAATGGATCTTGTTGTTAATTGCACCCCTCTCAATGTAAGTATTTCTGATGAAGATTACATGAAACACATAGATTTGTATCCTGTCATAACATATACAGCAGGTTATTGTGTTCATCATGTGTTAAAACTGTATAATTGTGAATA
Source organism: Metellina segmentata (assembly GCA_947359465.1). Lineage (NCBI taxonomy): Eukaryota > Metazoa > Arthropoda > Arachnida > Araneae > Tetragnathidae > Metellina > Metellina segmentata. The sequence goes on from OX375883.1 coordinate 70,981,353, forward strand.
TTGCAGAGTTCATGGCTTGTGATAATAAAACTGTTCTATTTGATGAGGAATACACATATTTGAAAATTTTAGATAGAGGTGGTTTGTGTTATCCTCAGGAACATATTGTAAATATTGTATATATTAATTATCTAACTGTTCATTTATTATGCACTAAATTTGAGAATGATATTTTAAAAGAGCCAAATCAGAGGAACATTGCTTGTTCTTTAACATATCGTTGTGTGATCAATAGAGAGATTATAGAAGATGAAATGTGTTTAAATGGTCGTAATACCCATGATTTAATTTCTAAAATTATATGGTCTTCCACAAACATTTTTCTGAATAATTATTGTAAAAAGAAAAATGATATAGAAAATGTGAAAAAAATCAAAAGCTCTTGTGATGCTTCTAAAGATTCAAAAATTAAACAAAGAAAATTGTCAACTTTGTCAAGATGATGGTTATGCACCATGATTTGTTTGATAAATGATGTGTACATAAAGCTTATGTTTATCCTATACATGTAAAAATTATTGATTGCATATAATAAACTTAAATGTGTTTGAAAATAAGAATTTTTTCGTTGAAAATTTAATTTTCTACAGGTTGCAAACTTTGCAGTTAGATTTTGTGTGTGAAATACTAAAAAAAACTTAAGAACTATAATTTGGCCAAATTTTATCTTCAAGGATTTCTCTTAACTAAGCCTATCCAGACTTGTTGAAACACCCTGAATAATAGAATTTAATGTTTGATTTAAACATAAATAACTGATTTCTGAATAAAGATGCATTGCTATAAATACTTAAGCAACATTTCAACACGGTTCCCACTCAATTTCAGAAATAAAATTCCCTAACTTTTTCCAGATAAATTTTTACAAAATTCCAGGTCATACTTGAGCAATTCACGACATTTTTAAGGTGAAAAACCAAGAAACAATTTGGCATTCAATTGCCAATAATAAAAACCAACTTAAGAATTATATACTGTAAAAATTAATACACAAAGCACACAAGTAATTTTGCATTAAAATAATGTATTCCAATAATCCAACAGTTGACTTAAAACTCAATATGTGATTTAATGTATCAAGCATGAAATTCTTCAATTTCAGCTAGTGGACGAAACAAAATTCTTTACCTGTTAAATATTGTCCGTTTCTCTTAAAATCGGTTAAAAAAATTCTATTCACAAAAGAGTGATACGAAACCGTATGAATCTTATTGACTACTTTTCTCTAAAGCATCTGAAGCCATGATTAATCATTTTCCAAGTTTTAGATGAAAATTCGTAATTTTCACTGATTTTTTGGACAAAATCAAATTCCCTGACAATTCCAGGTTTTCACTGACCCGTGGGAACCCTGTTTCAAGTAAATATTTAAGTTTATTATTTTTTTTAAATATTGAGATCTTTTCCCAACTTTTTATAAACTTAATAAAATTTACTTTTAGTAGACAAGGTAAGTTAAGAAAAAAATAAGAATATTTCATTGTTTTATTTTACACAAGAATCAAAACGAACGATCGCGACGTGCGTTTCCGATAGTGCCAAGACGCTGCTTATTTTGGATCGACCATGTGTGACGTCACTCCGGAGTGATACGGCCTGTTTAGTCTCGAAGGTCACGGTATACGACACTCGTCCATTCTGACATTCACAGCACTGGTCGGTCCGCCGACCTTTGCTGTGAATTGAGGATCTGAAAATAATCAAAAGAAAAAGACAGGAAAAGGAAAAACAAATATTCACAAATTCTCACTTGCAGGACACAAAACGTTTTCCTAAATTGTTCATTCAGTAAAAGTTCACTTCAAATTGTTCATTTAGTGTTGCAAAGTCTGATAAGAGTTCATCTGGAAAAGTTTGCACTAGTAAGAGAAAGAAAAAAAACACAAAAAGTAACTCAGTTTCTCCCAAGGTTTCATAAAGTCTGCACTGGTTGAAGTAACACGTGGACCTTCGTAGATTCCCACTTTTCCACATCATACCTGTCATTAGGTCCAACTTTCACCACTTGGTATGGTCCGAAGAGCCGTGGTCGAAGCTTTAGTTCAACACCAAATTGGGTTCGCTAGATAGCAACTTTGTTGCCTACACAATATGTTTGTGCTGGTTTTCGTCGCTTGTCGTATTGTTGTTTACTTTGTTGCTGGATTTTCAAAATGTTAGCCACAGCTTCCTACGTCTTCGTTGGACATTTTGTAGTGATATCTGTATATATTCTTCTTGAAGTGCTTCCTTAATTTTAATGTCATTCTTGTTTTTCATTTTAATTCCCGTCAAAAGTTCAAATGGGGTGTATTTGGTTGATGTTGATATCGTTTGATGTCGTTGATCTTTGATTTTTTTTTGTGATAGCTCATCTCGTAAATTCAAATCGCAGCTGTGCAAAGTATCAACTTCCTGCAAAGACGCATCTAGTTCTATATTTAATAAAAACAAATCAACGCACGCGTCGAGGGATGTGTTTAGTCTAGTGTTTTGTTCTTTCTGCTGCGATTCATCATTTTGCTTTTTTATAGCTTTGTTTGATATGCGAGAATTGTTTACAACTTTGTTGTCAGTTATGTTTTATGGATTTGAATTTCACATACAGGGTTGTTTCGATTATATCTCGGATTATTATTTGGTCTGGGTGAGTTTCGGTGATTGTAAAATCCTCGCGTTTGGTTGTTTTATCTTCGAAATTGTTCGTGTGGCGTTGGTCTATAACGGTTTTCGAATCTCGGCTTGCGTGTGTATGCGTTACTGAGTCATTTGCGCTTTGAAGCGAAGTAGATGTCACATTCTTTTGCGAGTTGCGGTGGTCTAAACCAATTTTCGCCAGATTGAATTGAAATATGTGATTGTGTATCCCTTTCTAAAGTACTATAAAGTTTGTCCGAAACCATTAGTTCACATAAATATTTAAAATCATTGACATCTCGAAGTCTGCAGTAATATTCGAATGTTTTAGTTAATCTTGCTGCAAATTGAGTATGTGTTTCATTAGGAAATCTTTGACATCTACGGAAATTAGCCAGACAATCTTGTGGCGTTGGTTAGAATTCTTTTAATATGGTAGCTTTGACCTGTTCGTAGCTTCTCAATTCATGTTCCGGAACGTATAGGAGGTTATTTGCAGCTTTTTCTTCAAGAATATTAATTAATATTTTTGATTTATATTCCTGTGGCACGTTTTTTGTTTCAAAGGCACGTTCGAGCGAATGGAAAAATAAATTGTAATTTTCTGCCTTAGTTGGGACTGGCATACTTAGCGTTTTAACGCTTTTTATATAACTTTCTATGTTTGGCGTTGAAATGTCGTTTATTCTAGTATTGTTTCCTATAGGAGATAGGTTCGCTCCTACATTATTTCTTATAGTAGCTAATTCGAGTTCTCGTTTTATTTGTGCTAACTTAAGTTTCTCGGTGTCTCGGTTTTCGAGTATTTGTGCTAACTTAAGTTTCTCGGTGCTTTCGAATTCTTTAGCCTTTCTTTCCTCGACGATTGAACTCATTAAATCTTTTATAAATTCTGGGTCTTGTTTGAACGTATCATTTTTCTCAATAATTTCTTTTAGTTTGATTATAGTGGCACCTTCCGGTACAATTTCATCAATTTCTTGAACAACCTTTATGAGGTCTTCTTTCTTCATATTTATATACATATACATGATTAATAAAAAGTTTTGTTCCTACCTTAGATTTTTGTTTGGCTTCTGTTTTGGCGTCGTCGTCTAATTGACCATTGCACTGGACACGTTTGTTGAGGCGAGAAAATTGGCCCATTGCTTTGGTTGTAGATGGTCATCTCACCATTCGGAAGTAGAATATCGTTTATGTAAAGTTTCGTTTCGGTTCAAGTCCAAGAGCTGTTCATTTTGTTTTGTAAAGTTCAGAACCGGCTGAGTTCAAATGCTTTGGATTGGCAAGTCTAGGGGTGTTAATCAATGAAGACTAAAAGAATAACTCGGTTTTAAATCAATCTCTAATATTACAAAAGGAAGTGTTTGTCTGTTTGTTTTTTTCGCGGCCGCAAAATTCTGACGATTCTATGGCATTTACAGCAATGAGATTTGGCACACAAGTAGTCCAAATTTTTTGCACTTTTTGTGTCGTGGCGAATTTTTAAAATTCAATTTAGAAGATTTTTAAATTAATTTAATAGTTTTATTCTCTACCTGGTTCTTTAAACGCAGATGACTTTTTCTACCCACTTGACCTTGCAGTAAGACCTTGGAGCCATGCCTCACTTTTTTCATACGATAGAACGCAGATAAATTTTTTTTTTCGTTTCCGCTTTGATTTTGCTCGGAGGAATGATTTTCCAGCCAGACGATAAATCTTTAAACTCGAGTCAGTTCTTTTTCTATCTACTAAACCGTTGGAGACAGTAAAAATTTCAACGGATGCGAAATCTGCAGAAAATTTCAATTTAGATTAATACCAAAAATTATGAATTTCTTAAAAATAAAAAATAATTTTAATTGGATATATCTTCAACAGATTTGAAATCTGCTGAAAATTTTACACCAGATTAATACCTTACATCACGGTGTTGCCCGTGGTGTTGGTTTGCGGAGGAAGCCAACACCACGAGCAACGCCGGGCTAGTAACACATATTTTACGATTGAGTATACAGCTTTCGGCTGTTGAGCCTAAATGAAGGAGACATCAAAATGAACGCTTCGATGAGATCTTCGTTCTTCCTGTTGCGGCATTGGTCCGCCTTTAGTACTCTGTGGCGCTGGCATCGCTATAAGTGTCGTCACGGTACAGGTAGAGTGCCTATAGAATAAGAGTGGCGACAAGGGACCAAATTTGGCCCAATGCGCATGTGCGACAGCCATTTTTCTACCAGAATCGTCTCAAAGAAGGTTGCTGGTCAAATTAATATATCATTTCAGGGAGAACAAAAAGCAAATGATTGTTATAATATGGATACATTCGGTATAAATGAATCATACAAACGCTCAATTACATGCGTAATTGATGAGATGGATTGCACAACGCGCTATCTTAGATTGCGGAAAACACCATGTTGTTCAAAAAAAGCTATTTTCTTAAAAAGTCTTCAAATTTATACTGACAAAACACTAAAATAATAATAAATAACCATTCTAGAACACGAAATGAAACATGAAAAAGCTATGTTTTCTTTAAAATTTAATATACACAAGTTTTTCTGGAACACACAAAAAGTTCCCATGTTAAGTGTACGGGAACTAGGAAAAGACCGCCTCGGACGGTAGATAAGGTCTCTGAAGCTTCGGTTTCCTAAGAAAGCGTAGCCGTGATCTAGCGGCAGTAATGTATCGGTGGGTGACGTCACTAAAACGTTGTTTATATTAACACATGGTGTTGGTTTCCTAGAGAGCGTTGTTTGTGAGCGTAACGAAAATTATCGGAGCCGCCATTTCCATGACTGTCGTCATAGCGGTCTCAAACAGTTGGGGAACGTTTTTTCTCTTGTAGCGGCCAGATTTCATTTCCTGCTCCAAACAATTCGAACGAAGAGGAGAAAAAATAAATAAAAAATTTTGACTGCTATTGATTAATTCGTTTTTGTAAAATCGGGATCGTTAAACACAGAATAAAAATTTCAACGGATTTGAAATCGGCGGAAAATTTGACACCAGATCAATACCTTAAATGTGATTTTCTTTAAGAAAATAATTAATTATTTAATAAATAATTAATTAATCAAATGGTAAAAAATTTAATAATAAAACTGTTTTTGATATCGATCTGGCGTAGAAATTTACGCTGATTTGAAATCTGTTGAAATTTTAACTCTACCTTCAACGATCCCGAAGTTCGAAACTTTGAACTAGAGAATAAAAAAACCACTTTGTTTTCTTTCTCGAATAAAATAAACCACGACAGCTGTCTGTGTTGCCCATTCTCCACCGTATTCTGTCCGTCTAAGTTGACACCTCTGGATTCTTATTTAGACGGCCGTCTAGTTATGCCCGCGGCATCATGACGTATCACGACTGTAAGATAACGACTCCACTTTCTTAGGAAACCGAAGCTTAAGCCAATCAGAAAATGTTTCCCGTATGTCGCCACTCTTATTATATAGGCACTCAAGGTACAGGTAGCTTGGTGGATGGAGTGGGGTCGAGTATCCGACATAAATAATAATTAATAAATGGTTGTATCCAGTAACGTCTATTTTGTTTCAAAATCTCTTTTTACACCAAGTAAGCGAAATAAACACGTTTTCTTCGATAGAATATGTATCACAAATGGCGAGAAATGAATACTTGCGTCATTTCACGGTTATGTGTGCATAGTTGGGCTTCGGTGACGCAGCGGCGCCGCACGTTGAAAAACCGGATGTGTGCACCGGGCCTAATTTGTGACTAAATTCGATTTGGTCGACCGAAAAGTAATGTAAACTGGAAAGCGGATGGAGACAGACCGAATTCTAATATTAAAATTTACACAAATTGCCACAAATACACCTAATACGTTTTTAGCTCTGTAGCGGTAAGGAAAATTTTGTGCTGGTTTGAAAAAATCCGTGTTCTGATGTTGAACGTTTATGCGTGTGGAACCGTGTACACATACACATAAGAGGAGAGGAACATATGGATTTCAGTGGTCTTTTTTTTCTTGAAAGTGGAAGAATAAAGAAAATTGACTGAAAAGTAAGCACAATCTCTTTCAATTTTGAAATGTTAATTTTGATGAAAACTGCATAATTTAGTGGGAAAACATTTAAGCGTTGGATAGATGTAAGAAAAATTTGTTTCATCTTGAAATGTTACGCTATTGCGTTTAATTATGTTTGTGAAGTGTAATCTTAGTATCTTAGTGTGAGATTGTTTGACAAGCAGTTTGTTTTATGATTTTGATGCATAATTACATATAATCTATAGTTTTTGAGATTACATTACATGAACGTCCATAAATTGAACAGATCTAATTGTATTGCAATATACCATTTATTACAAAATTGTCTCATAAAATCTTACTCAATTTAATGCTTTATTAAAATGTTTCAGGGTATGCTGATTAAAAATAATGATTTTAATCAAGTAGTCAAACTGGGAGGGGAACATGTTTGTAAACAAAATGTGAAGCGGTAAAACAAGGTGAAACTAACATGAATATTATTGTCAGGTTCCACTCCAGCCACTTCTGTCTTTCTTGGTAAACTGCTCTCCTCCTGGTTCAATTTCAGTCAGGTCAGAATAATTAGTATAAACCAAATAATTCAGTCAAAAATTTCTAATTCAATTCCACTCGTTGGGGAGTTTTAGGCTGGCACACTGCATGAAGGCCCTATATGTCTTTCTTGTGTTAAAAGAAGTACCACGTTTAGTGTAATTATCTTTATCTTAGAAAACAAATGTACTTAGGAAACATACCAAGTTTTTAAAAAACTAAGGAATGATTCTTTCCAGTATAAGTCTAATAATTTTGAACAAACCTTGTTAATTTTGAAATTTTTTGATGCGTACTTTCTCAGGAAACCGTCTGAGAATCGAGAGAAAAAAGCGAGTTTTCAATCCTGCGGCTACGGTATTATCTAGCAAATAATATTCGTTATTCCTGATTGGCCGGTCGTCTCTCTCTCTTTCACACACAGCTAGTTTCAACTTCTAAATAAAAAAAATAATCGTTGCTGTGTCTACGGCGATCTAGCGCTTTCGTCTTCGCCATGAAAAACGCGTAAGATGTCTCGAAATTCTTAAATAATACTTTCTATAGCATCTAATTTATTTATCAACCTATTTCGAAAACAATTGTACCATAAGAAAGAGTACAGAGGCTGTTCGCACATTTTTTAGACAATGTATATTGCATTCACAAAACTAAATTACATAAAATTCTTGTGTTTTAAATGTTCTATTTGATAGCCCTTATTCTGAACTATCTTTCGACACCGTAATTTCCAGGAAAATAATGCCCTTTGAAGTGTCAGAAGAGGTATTCTATCCCATTTCTCCTGAACAGCTTTCCAGAGTTCTGTAAGGGTTGTGGGACGACGTTTGGATAATGTAGATTTTAAAAGTCCGAAAGCACAAAAATCCATAGGTGTTACATCGGGAGATTTAGTAGGGATAACAGTGAAGGGTATGGCCTTGATACCGGTTTTTTGTTCCATTTCTTTTAGGAAATTTACAGTGGATTTTGATGTGTGACTGCTAGCTTTGTCTTGATGGAGTTTCACAAATTGATGGTACTGTGGGTAAAGCGATGGTATTTCATTCAGAAAAATTGGCGATAAAATATGTTCCTGATAGTATTTGGAGTTAATCTTGACATTTTTCCCACTCTCTTTATTTTTAACTTGCCACTATATGAAAAGCCAGCAACAATCATGTAACCCTTAAAAAAACTTTCTTTCGATTCTGTGAACCATGTACTTGAATTTTTTTTCTCTCCTTTTAGGATAATAAATGGCTCTTTTTTTTGCTGCAATCATTTAAATACGCCCATTAGTTTGGCGGAGACCCAAGGCATAATTTCTCACGAGGTCGAAACTCTTTCCTTAAGAAGCTCTATTGAACCCTCAGAGGGCCTACCGAGAGTTTCCTTCCACTTTGACCTTAACTCCTCTGCAAATAAGAACACTCATCTTGATGTCTATCTCCGACAGATGGTCCTAGAAATTATTGACGGTATTCCTGAAGATGCCATACAAGTCTTCACAGACGGCAGCCGAACAGACAATCTTGCAGGAAGTGGAATTTATATTAAGACTCCTACTCAGGATTTTACTCTTCAGCAGCGAAATCCTGATACTTGCTCAGTGTTTAGAAGTGAACTACTGGCAATTAATGAGGGGCTTGCTGCTGTTTTAACCTATGATACTGACTTTAGCGAACTGTGGATCTTGTCAGACAGTCGTAGCTCGCTACAACATCTGAATGAGTGGATTTCAGTAAGCGATATTACTAGCATTGCTATACTTCTAAAATTGAAATCACTTTCTCAATATCACGACGTACACCTTCAGTGGATTCCATCGCATGTGGACATACATGGCAATGAAATCGCAGATGGATTGGCAAAAGAGGATTCAAAGAGTGTCTCGATCACTTCTACTTCTCCAACATATCAAGAACTCTACTCCAATGTAAAACAAAGACTCAATACTTCATGGCGAACTCCACCCACGCATCTCTCACTGGTACTGCAGAAAAAGTCCTGGTACTCTACTAAACATCAAATGTGACAGAAGTACGCAAAACACCTTGGCCACACTTGCAAGTGGACATATAAAGTGCCTTTCCTTCGTGGACGGTTCAAAAACCTACCAGACCTGCAGGAAATGTTATGCTGATGAGGCGTCGCCTGAGCATGTCCTCCAGTGTCTTGGACCTTCAAAGCAGGACATTACTTCTGACCCTTTGACTGTAAGGGACTTTTTATATGTCAACAACCTATTGGAGCTCGTCTGACTTCTGTCAGACGAGTGGGATTAGAAACAACAACAAATACACCCATGATTCATCTATTGTGACAATTTTTTTCCATTTTTCTTTGGATAAGTGTTTCTCATATGGAATTCGGCAGCGTGTCCTGCGTTCAGCGATATGCTTTGGATTGGATTGGATATGAGTTTGTGGCATTGAGTCCTCTTGGGACATATTATGCCAAACTCAAGATGAAAAATCAAATATATAATATAATAATAAAGTGAAATGAGTCAAAACATAATGCATGAATACTACATAAATTATATGTGATGGATAAAACCAATGTCATGTAAAAAGCTAAAAATATTTGGATGAGGATTCTCCCCAATCATGTCTTCTAAAGTCAAGGTATAAGAATTAAAATATTTAAGACGTTGATAATTAAAATGAGAACATTCTATTAAAATGTGTTTCACCGTAAGTGGACAAATGCAGTAGTTACAAATGGGATGATCTTCTCCGAGGAGGAGGTGTCTATGGGTTATTCGCGTGTAACAAATACGGAGACGTGTTAGAATTACATTTTGTCGCCTTCTTCTGTCGTACTGCCATAGAGTTATATTTGGTTTTATAGCGTGGAGTTTGTTCTCAGTTTGCTCATTCCATTCGTTCTACCAGTTTGTTTCTAAAAATTTGTTAATGAAGGATTTTAAGTTGCGATAAGGAATGGTATGGTTAAAACTATTTACGGCCGATTTGGCAGCTTTGTCGACAATCTCATTTCCCGATATCCCAACGTGAGATGGAATCCAACAAAATATTAAGTTAAAGTCCTTTGAAGAAAGATGATAAATGCTTTTGAGTAACTCTAAAACAATGGGATGACTGTCATGATCAGGATGTTTCAATGACTGTAAAACACTTAATGAATCTGTAAAAATAATACATTTTTTATGAGAATGATCCGATATATATTCTAATGCTTTATATATGGCCATGATTTCAGAAGTAAAAACAGAACATGAAGAATGAAGTTTAAAACTGATAACAGAGTGATTAATCGTGAACGCAGCTCCAACATAGTTTGCCTTTTTAGACCCGTCCGTATAAATATGTATAAAATTAGAGTATTTTTCTAAATGCTTTAGAAATAGTTGTTTGTAAATAATATCAGAGGTATCTGCTTTATAAAAATCTTGGAAAGGGTTTTGAAATTCAAAATCATGATTAAACCAAGGAGAGAAATAATAAAGTTTTTTCTGGTGACGTCAAGTGAAGAAATTCCCTTTCGGTTGTGTTCGTCTTGTGTCTCTTTTCGTCTTGTGGAATAAATTATTGTGTTCTAATTTATGTTGTATTAATTGCACACCAACGAACACCACAGGGTGATGAGGTATTGAGGAAATTCTAAAATAATATTCTAAGGACAAGAACTGTCGCCTTAGGTCCAGGGAAGGTTCATAAGAATCTACATACAAGCTTCATACAGGTGAAGTCCTAAAGGCCCCAGAACATAAACGTAAAGCTGTGTGGTGGATGGTGTTCAGAGTTTGAAGAGCAGATTTTCTTGCTGAACCATACTACACCACACAGCCGTAGTCTAATTTAGATCGAATTAAAGCTCTATAAATTTTAAAAAGGCAAGTACGATCAGATCCCCATGATAATTTTGATAAAACTCGTAAAATGTTAATAGCCTTTTCGCAACGTTTGCGTAAATTTAAAATATGCGGTTGAAAAGTCAACTTCTTGTCAAATATGATACCTAAAAATTTTAAATTGTCCACAAGATTAATTAAAATATCTTTGAAAAATATTTCAGGGTCAAGATGAAGATTTCGCTTTCTGCCAAAATGAACACAAGCGGTTTTAGAAGGTGAAAAACTGAAACCATTTTCGTTAGTCCAATGTGTGATTTTATTGACTGCCTGTTGAAGTTGTCGCTCTATTAAACGAATGTCTTTAGCTGCGCATGAAATTTGCAGATCGTCAACGTAAATAAGACCCTTAACTGATGGCGGCAATTGAGAAACAATATTGTTGATTTTTAAAATAAATAGAGTCACACTTAAAACACTGCCTTGTGGCACTCCCTCCTCTAGAGTAAAAACATCTGAAAAAATCGATCCAATCCGTACTTTAAAATATCGTTTCTCTAAAAAATTTTGAATAAAAATAGGCAGATTTACGCTTATGTCGTTTTTAAAAATATCCTTTAAAATTCCATGTCTCCACGTTCGATCATACGCTTTTTCTATATCGAAGAAAATCGAGACAAGATGCTTATTTTGTACAAACGCGTTTCGTATTTTGGTCCCGAGAGCGACTAGATTATCAACAGTGGATCGACCTTTTCGGAAACCACTTTGAAGTGGAGAGAGACATTTATCTTTTTCTAATATGTAAACCAACCTCGCGTTGACCATCTTTTCTAAAATCTTACATAAGCAGCTTGTCAGGGCTATTGGACGGTAGTTCGAAGAGTTCTTGGGGTCTTTATTCGGTTTCAGGATGGGTATTACGGTAGCATATCTCCATGACTGCGGAAAGGTGTGCTCGTTCCAAATCCTGTTATAAAATTTCAGGAGATTATTTAGAGAACTATTTGAGAGATGTTTGAGCATAACGTAACTAATATTATCTGGGCCAGGACTTGATTTGTGAATTGAGGATAGAGCCTTTGTCAATTCATAAAAAGTAAAATCACAATTATAAGATAATGTACGGTTTGAAGTAAAATTAACTTTAGTCCTTTCAGATGCAACTTTAATTTTTTTAAACTTTCAGTGTAGTTGTTGGAGTTGGATATTTCCGAAACTCATGAAGCAATTGTGTTTGCTATGTCTTTGGGTGCCGATAGTATTTGATTGTTATGTTCTACAATAGAAATTTGTCTATTGGGGTAAACACCGGAAATTCTTTTAATCCTGTTCCATAGTTGCTTACTTGTGGTCTTACTATTGATACTATTAACATAATTTATCCAAGAATCCCTCTTACTGAGTCGTTGAATTTTTCGAAAGGCTGCTTTTGTTTTTTTATAAATAATAAAATTTTCTCTTGTTGGATATCTATTAAAGATATTCCAGGCTTTCCTTTGCTTCCGATACGCATCGCTACATTCCTCATTCCACCAAGGTTTCTTTTGTTTTTAGGCGCATTTCTGACTTTTTTAATTGAGGCGTCAGCACTAGCTATAATTATGTCTGTTATTTTTTCAGTGACTTCATCGATGTTATCATTTTCTACCAGGTTAGAAATGTCTGCAAGGGTAGTAAAAAGTGGCCAGTTGGCAGTTTCAAAAATATAGTTGAACTGGCTGTCAGTGTGGGTTTGGTGTTGGGCTGCATATTTTAGTTTTATAGGATAATGGTCGCTATTGTAGAGGTAAGAATCCACAGAAAAAGTCCAAAATGGTAAAATTGAAGGAGTGCAAATTGCCAGATCTATTGAATGGTAAGTAAGTGAAGGTGAGTGAAAGTAAGTAGGTTGGCCGTTATTCATGATGCATAAATCATTGTCCGTTATTAATTTTTCGATCTGTTTGCTTCTACGATTAATGTCTGAACTGCCCCAGAGGATATGATGGCCATTTAGGTCACCAAGTATGATGAATGGTTGCGGAAGTTTGTTTAAGTCAGAAGTGGCGATATGGGTGTTAGGAGGTAAGTATAAATTACATATTGTAATTAGAATATTGACATGAAGTCTTACCGCAACAGCTTGGAGATTTGTTGTAAGGTTAATTTGGGTGACTGGAAAGTCATGGGAGGTAAGCAATGCAACACCTCCACATGCTCTTTGGCCATCATCGTAATCCTTTCTAAACAAAGTGAAATGACGAATGTTGGTGGTATCATTCTTTCTTAAATAGGTCTCCTGGAGGGCGATTGCAGCTGACTTGTGTTTATTTATGATGTCTTTTACGTCATCAATTTTTGGACGAAAACCCCGGCAGTTCCAGGAAAGAAAGGAAGCCATAAAAAATAAAGGATAAAAGAAAAGAAAAACTACTTATGTTTTCTCGTCCTAGGACGAGATCTGTCTTGCCGAAGATCCTTCTTGGACTTGGGTGGCGAAGTCTTCAAGTCCTCATCTTCTACAGATGAAATATCGCTTTCAGTGTTATAAAGATTTATGAGATCGCTAGTAGAAGGATTAGTTATGAAATTTCTTGATGTAACGTCAGGCTGAAGAGAGGTTTGAGAAGAACTTTTTGCTATTTTAATATTATTTTGTTCAGTAGATATGGCTCTTTTTAAAGAAGTATTTAAGGATCGATTTGATGGATTTATCTGTTTAGTATTTGTTGAGGTTGTAGCGGATGCTTTAGAAAAAAGAGGCGTTATAGGTTGGTTCATTGAAGTTTTATGCTGGACAGATGGCTTAAAAATAGTTACATCGGTTTGAGTTCCGTTAGTTTTGAAAGTTTTTTTTACTATTGAAGAGTAAGATATTCCAGGTTTCGGGGTGTGATCATTTACAATTTTTCGGGCCTCAGGAAATGAAATATTTTGCTGCACTTTAATAGTTTGGATTTCTTTTAAGGGCAAGATTTAGGGCAAGACCTGGCAAAAGCTGGATGGTCACCTTTGCAGTTGACACAGCAAAGGGACGATGACGTACAGACATCGGTCTTATGTTCTGTACTACAGCATTTTGCGCAGGTTTCTTTGCCTCGGCAAGCTAGGAAAGAGTGGCCGAATCTTTGACATTTAAAACAACGGACTGGGTTAGGTATGAACGGTCGAACCGGGCAATTAATATAAGCTATTTTAACATGTTTTGGTATTTTCGGTGTGTTGAAAATTATTATAATATGTTTGGTGGGTATTCTTTGGCCATTTCTTGATATAGTGATTCTTTTTACATTACTTACATTTTGATCGGACAGGGATTCTAGAATGTCTAGTTCAGTATCATGAGTCAAATCGCATTCGGAAATCACGCCTCTTGACGAATTTAAAGTTTTATGGGGTGTTATAGTTACTGCTATTGGACCGACAAATCTTATTTTTTGGATGTTTGAAGCCTGTGTATTATTTGTTACTTCTATAAGTACATCTCCTGCTAGGGGTTTTTTTAATGTTTTTTGTATCTCCTACCATTCCCAATATAGTTTTGTGAAGCAAAATAGCCGATATGTTTTTTAAATTGCCCTCGTTATTTTTCATTCATTTTTTTTTTTTTACAGTGGATTTTGATGTGTGACTGCTAGCTTTGTCTTGATGGAGTTCAACAGATTGATGGCACTGTGGGTAAAGCGATGGTATTTCATCCAGAAAAATTGGCGATAAAATATGTTCCTGATAGTATTTGGAGTTAATCTTGACATTTTTTTTCATCTCTCTTTATTTTTAACTTGCCATTATATGAAAAACCAGCTACAATCATGAATCCCTTAGAAAAACTTTCTTTCGATTCTGTGAACCATATACTTAAATTTTTTTCTCCCCTTTTATGATAATAAATGGCTCTTTTTTTTCTGCAATCATTTAAATACACCCATGATTCATCTATTGTGACAATTTTTTTCCATTTTTCTTTGGATAAGTGTTTCTCATATAGAATTCGGCAGCGTGTCCTGCGTTCAGCGATATGCTTTGGAGAAAGACGATGCACATTGCGTTTTTTCGCTTTCTTAAGATTTATATCAACGTTTATCATATTGTTTACAGTGGACATCGAGCATTTTAATGATTTTGCAACTGTCCTTTGACTAGGGAGATTTTCTTTTAACATTAAACAAAGTACATATGCAATAGTCGAAGATGTCCGTTTCTTCCTTGGATGCTTGTTTGGAATTTTTGTCGCACTTGAGGCTCCAATTTGACGTTTTTTTCCTTTCTTGTTGACGATGTTACCTATCTACCCTTTAGATATCACAAAACTATGACTCTCCCATCGTTTTTGGATAATGGAATATAAATATTTCTCTTTGGAAAGAGCATAAATATAGCCTTCGAACCACTGCTTCGTTAAAAACGCCATTTTGAATAAAAACAAACCTCTCAAGCCGCAGACGATAATTTTGACTTTTAAAACATAGTACAACTGCAATTATTTCTTTTGCAGCAAACGATTTTTTATTACCGCTAACCAAAATCGTCTAATAAAATGTGCGAATAGCCTCTGTATATTCTGAGGGTTACCTTGTTGTTTTCTAATTTAAAAACTAATAGTATTAAGCTACAGATATGACAATTTTAACAAAAAATAAATAACGCAATTTCCCGATTTTTCTTGAATTTCAAAAAATATTACCGGAAATCAAATTGAAATTTCTAAAAAAAATTCGTCGAGGTGCACAAATTTACGTTTAGAGTAAACTCATGACTGAAGACTCAAAATTTGTACATGTTTTGCTCACTTGTAAAAGAAGTGTTCCTTTTTTTAATTTGACACTGAATGCACCTTAAACTAATAGCCACATCGGGGGAAAAAACCTTCTCCATCTTGTTCCCTGTACAATTTTGAACAAACCATGTTAATTTTGTAAATTTTTTAATGCGTACTTTCTCAGGAAATCGCCTGAGAAGCAAGCGAAAAAAGCGAGTTTTCAATCTTGCGGCGGCTACGTCAGAAACTGTTTTTAATTTTGAAAGATACGTGGCACCGTGACGAACAAAAACATCCTTTTAGGTGTTGCGCAATACCCCGGATGAAAAACGCTGTTAAACTTAAATTGTACTCTATCACATTCCACTGAATAACCATTTACAAATTATGAACCAACATCCACTCCTGTAATCGACTGACCGATATTCTCACTATTCCCGCAACCGCTACTACCAAATCACTGTTATTCTGATAATTTAGTAACAGGCAGAACTGTGATTCCAAAACATTGTGGATTGGGTAGCAGTTCTAAGATTGACTTTAAACTTGTGATCGGATCATACTGCCTTTTTTGGCAAGCGCCGTCTTACATTATTAGTAGAAGGGCTCTAATGTGATTGAAAACACATTTAAAAAAAAGAGTAATATAGTGATAGATAGTTCCCCACATTATCATTAAAAAGTCATAAACGTTAACGATCTCATAACGTTTCTGTTGAAACCTATTCAGTCAAAATTCTAAAACAGTGCTTTGAAAACTTTTTCAAATGTGTTTAACGAATGTTATAAACAAAGAAAAAACTTATGTTCACAAACTAACATTGTCAAACGATAAAGGTGACAATTAAATTATTTGACGCATGGAGTAACAGCGCCATCTAACGATAATTTTAGATTGTCTTGCATTCTTTGTAACAACAGGAATAAAACATTTACAATATCCCCTAATCGTTTTCACAAATTTGTCTGACGCATCAAATATCTACTGCAAAAAGTTTGGAAATCGCATTTTATTTTTCCTTTTTTACAGTGAATAAAAAAATTTATCCAATTTTGCAATGTATGAATATTAACAATAACCTTGTACACAGAGCTAGAAAAAAAAAACATTGTTTTAGTGTTTGTTCTAGAAATTGTTTGCTGAATTATTTATAACAAATGCAAAATGTTTGAACGCCCTCCCGCTACGTTTCCATTCTTCCTAAAATTATTTACTAGGTATCTATAGTACTAGATGACGTTATAAGTATGTTATTTTAAAAAGCAATTTCTTATTTTCGTGTGTTTTCTGGTTTATCAATTTTGTCTGACATTCAAGATGAGAAGTGTTGCATAGAACCTTTTCTTCTTACAAAGCGACACAGTATTTTTGGAATGGCGTCATGTACAACCTGTATAGTCCTTATTGTTCTATAGTATGGGCACTGTCTGGTGGTCTTTATCGCTCAACAAATCATCAATGCAGAGGTTTAATCGTAAACTGCAACTATATTTAGTAATTCTAGACACATTTTTAAACACTGGGGAAATGGTGAAGTTTAATCTTGCTTTTACAAAAAAAATCAGTTTAAAAGCTACCACTAAAATTTTTAACTTTTTTCTCTATATATGTATAGTACATCTAGCTATAGCTATATGTTATTTAGTCTTTACATATTCTAGATAGGCTAATGCGACTTCTATGTTGCAAGGCCCATTTTTTAAAAACATTCGCCGAGGTCGTTGATTCTACAACGGAAGAAGGTTAAAGAAAGAACGATCAGCAATGTAAGAACTTAGAAAATTTCAGCGGCTGAAGAATTGAAGCTGTAGTCATGTCTCGTCGATATTGAGAGAACGATCATAGGTTTTAAATTGGCATTTTTCTTTAAAAAGCTGTTCTTTTGTGTTAATGGTTTTCTGTGCAAAATTGCTTCGTTATATTCACATGTAAACAACAGAATAACATTCATGATAGTTTTGTTATATTTTCCTATCCATTTGGTAACAAGCATTGTACATTTCTTGGTACTTTTAAAAAAAGTCTGAAAATTTTTTTGAACGCTTTCGTGTTAATTTCGAGAGTTGAAACATCAATTTGTTATTCTGTGATGAATGTCTCGAATCTTTTTTTTCCCTAAGCATATAGAAATACAGGGTTTTATATGTTTAACCCTACAGTGCATAGTGTAGCCATTTGGCTACACATATTCTTTCTCCAATAAATGTTTCCAAACGGCAACACTATGACAAGAGGATGGAGACTGACCGAATCCTAATGTTAAAACTTACACGAATTGCCGCTAGAGACCGTATACACCTTATACTTTTTAGTTCTGCAGCGGTAAGGAAAATTTGGAAAAAATCCCTTTTCTGATGTTTAACGTTTGTTTGTTGAAGCATGTAATTATACAGATACACACACATTCGAAGAGAGAAACTGATGGATTTCAACGGTCTTTCTATTGAAAGTGGAAGAATAAAGAAAAGTTAACGGAAAAGTAAGTATTACAATCTCCTCCAATTTCGAAAAGTTATTTCTGATATCGTAGATACGAAAACTGCATAACTCGGGGGGAAAAAATTCAAGTGTTGGATAGATCCAAGAAAAATTTGTTTCAGCTTTCATCTTGAATTGTTACGCTATTGCGTTTAATTATGTTTGTGAAGTGTAATTTTAGTATGAAGTGGTAGTGAGATGTTTGACCAGCAGTTTGTTTTTTGATGCATAATTAATCTAGTTTTTGAGATTACATTATATGAACATCCATAAATTGAACGCATCTAATTATATTGAAATAGACCATTTCTTACAATTTTGACACATAAAATCTTACTTAATTTATTATTTATTTAAATGTTTCAGGGTATGCTGATTAAAAATAATGATTTTAATCAAGTGATCAAACTGGGAGGATCAGCATAAAGTTTG
The DNA here is from genome assembly GCA_947359465.1 of Metellina segmentata. Lineage (NCBI taxonomy): Eukaryota > Metazoa > Arthropoda > Arachnida > Araneae > Tetragnathidae > Metellina > Metellina segmentata. The sequence continues at coordinate 70,999,954 of OX375883.1, forward strand.
TAAACAAAATGTATAGCGGTAAAACAAGGTGAAGCTAACATGAATATTATTATATATTTGCTTCGGCTGAGAGAGACTGCTTTTGTTTTTGAGTTGCGATGTACTACACCGGATGAAATTATGTTCGTTTTTGTATGTTCTTTTATCATTCAATAAAATTGTTATTTTTAAAACCTCGTGAACCTCGTGTTTGGTTTTTGAAAGAGAACATCACAACACGCTCTATTTCGTAGAACCAGAGCAACCAGGAGATTGGACTTTTGTTGAAAGTACTCAAAACGAAATCTGGACCTAAAGATGTTTAAAGCCACGAAGAAAGAAGATATTGTTACGGTTTTGATCGAAATCGGTGTATCAGTAGTTGGCCACTTGAAGCTGGTGGACTTGAAAAATAAACTGTTAAATAGCAAATAATTCTTGGCAGATGCGGAATTTGTTAAAGACATTTTGGCCTCAACAATAGAAAGCCGAAAGAAAGAAGAGGATCGAAAGAAAGAAGATGATTCAAGGAAAGAGGAAGAAGGATTTCGGTTACAACGAGAATATGAACTTGAATTAGCCAGAATTCTAGCAGCTCAGGACAATGTAAATATAAGTTCTTCAGCTATTGTGCATAACAGCGGAGAAGGAGAGAACGAAAAATAATTTAAAAGTCCTTCTAGCAGGCTTTCGTCGCTAAGAAGTTTCGAGGCCTATGCATCTGGGATTATTCACAAGCGGATGAGGTCTGTTGGAATGCTAATGTCAATACTTATACAAATTGCCCCTAGATGGCGTTTATTTTTACACTTTTTTTAGTTCTGCATCGGTAGGGGAAAATACTTCATGTAAAAATTTGATACTAGGATTCTTCCTGTCACGAATCTTGGTACCATAATTCCTATCTTGAATTTTTCTGCGTTACGTTCCTTTACTAGCCTAAATTTTTTATAATTTCTGACTGTTTTACTTGGATGCATGATCCGTTTTAGATTATCTTCATCTGTGTTTTCTGCTTTCTTCATTACAAGTAGTTTTACTGCATTAAAGATTCCTGCTCCGGCTAATCATTTAGTTTATTTTTCCATCACCTTCATTCGAGTATTTTGCATTCTTTGGTTTATGATTTTGCAACATTTTACACGTCCTTTCTTTGGTATTTTGCTGCAAACTTGATTTTTATAACACTGCGTTTTGTATTAATGATCTGCCATGGATTTTATTGTTTGCCAACCCCCCTTCTAATATTTAAATTCAATTTTTATCTTCATACAAGATTTAAAATTTTGCTCATTATAATTGAGAATTTAATTATGTTCTTCAAATTTAATTAAAGCAATTCATAATTCGATCGAATTTCATAAAACTTGTATAAATTAAAAATAGTTTGTTAGTTAATTTTTCGCTGAGTTAACAATCTGATAATTAACATTATATTTTTGAAAAACGCTTTGATTTTTGAAAGTGTTGCTTGATATAAATTAAGGGAGTATTGTTTGTTTATTAAGGGAGGCATGGAGTCATTAGTTTAGATTTGTATGCATTTGCTCTTTTTGTTGATATGTAAGCAGCATGATTGAAAAAAAGCTCCAATGAATTGAGCATGATAAAGTATTCTCGACTGTACCAATCATCAGAAAGCTTCATGGCAAATTTGTGTAATTCAGTTGTGTAAGTACTCGGCTGGGCTGAAGGAACTTTTTCCAGCATTATTCAACTCGAGCGCCGGGTAACTTACAAAAATTTGTGTGGGTGTTGGATTAAATAAAACGACTGGATTGCTTGATCGTAGTTACTGCGGTTTATTTACAGCAATCCTTGACCCTATATACATGAAGGCCACGATTGAATCGGATCGCGTCTTTTACACTTAAAAGCATCACAGAACCAAGGCTAAACTTGATCGTAACCGTAGGTTGTACAGGCTGAATCATTACCCAAAAGATCAAAAGAGCCGACGTAACTGAAAGTTTCCAACTCTTACCGCTTGAGAGCGCTGTCACCCTACCAAGAAAAGCAGGTTGTTTACCATTGGATTGCATAGAAATCGTGTTCTGTATTCGCAGTACTTTTTGATTTAGTGATTATTTTAAAGCCTTAAATCAGTAAAAACTTGATAGAGACAATGGTGAACTGTTGTGTGCCGTTTTGTACGTCTTATCATACTCGTAGTAAGAAGTTTCAAGAGCAAGTAGGGGAATATGTTTCATACCATGAGTTCCCCAACGACTCGACCCTTCGAGCACAGTGGTTGAAAACAATCTAGAAAAGATTTCGTTGTGAACTATAAATCCAGTTCTACTCGAGTATGCAGTAAGCATTTTAAAAAAGAGGACTTTATTCCTGTCAAGAATGGGAGCATTTTCTAAAAGCAGATATTTTAAAAATTTGTCTTCACAGTTTTTTTAATACATGCATATTAAAAAATTTTTAATTAAAAATTATCATTTTTTGAATTTATAATTTATAAAAACACTTATATTTTATAACATATCAATAATTTTTAAAATAGCTGAAGACAAATTAATTATGAAGAATATACATACCAAATTTCATGCAATTATCTTGAATAGATTTTGAGTTATATCATTTTAAAGTTGGGAAAAGTGTGAAAAATCCATCATGGAGAAAAATCACCTTAAAAGTTTCATTAATGAAAATCATTTACAAAAGTGTTGATTACTCCGAGTACGTAAGTAAATGCGTCAATGTCTTCAGACCTTTGGTTAAGGTTTATTTTGGCTAATGGTACCTTTTTACGGTACAATTTGCATGCAATTGTACTTTTGTTAGCAGTTTTTCGTATAAGTCAACATATTTTTCGTTTCAAAACTTTGACAGCTATCAAAACGTTCTTTTGTTTATAACTTCGGTTCAACTTAAGATATCATAAAATTGGTGTCAAACAAAAGAATCAAATTTCAAATTTTTTGAGAATATAAAACAAAAAAGGACTTTTTGAAGGTTTTTTTTGTGTTCCAGCCCCCCCTTAAATAAATCTAACTTAAAACTTTATAGTAAATGCTTCATTTTAAGTATCCCAAATTTCACTCTGAACATTGCTTATAGGCAGAATAAATAAAAAAATTTATATGAATACTCATTTACTTGAATTAACATTACATGTTGTCTGAGATTTTGTTTATGATCAATTTTTTCAATAATGTATCATTAATTAGTGTGGCTAACTAATGGTAGTAAATAATACTGTAATATTTTAAATTATTCATCCCCCCCCCCCAGTCCTAAAATTGTTTTTAATCTACTAAGGATTCTTACACCTGATAGCTAATATATGCTATAAGAAATTTTTTTGTTTAGTCTAAGAAGGGTGACAAAAATTCTTTTTGAAAAGATATATTAAAACATATTTGTAATCAATTTTCTAAAACCGAAAAAAATACCAAGAGTGGAATATTTTTAGGATTTGATAACTTTTCACATATTTTATTTTCAATAAAATCTAGCTTTCTCCCTGTTAAAAAACATGCGAATCCCCGCGATCCGTTTTCACGATTGCTTACACTAGATGGCGCTGGCAGCCTACCGTTCTAGTGTAACATCCCGATTAGCGCAATGAACAAGCCTGATCAGACACACGGAATCCAGTTAAGCCTTGGTTCTGTCAAGGCTTAACTGGAACGATCAAGTTTAGCCTTGACAGAACACACTTTCTTACATCCGGGGCTTCCTTAAATACATCTGCGCAACTTAACTGCTCAGTGGTTGAGGAACCTCCCAATCGCCATCTAGTGGTCTCCTTGAAAACAACAGTTGGGTGCTTAAATCATATATGTTATAGTTGTAGAATGTAAAATGTGTTTGTTCCGCAATTACATTTCATTCCAAATATTCTTTAGAGGAACACATCTGAAAATGATTTTACTCGGTAAAATGAAGAATTTTATTTCCAATCAAAATTATTAATGCCTTGGAAAAGTGATTGAAAAAGACATATTTTTCAAGTTTATAAAGAGCAGAGGAACCACCAAAGTAAATGGGATCTGAACCACTAATTTTTAGTGTTATAGTGGTTGATTTTCTAGAGTAAGGGATAGAAATATTGAGATAACAAATAGGTTCTAACAAATTAGTTAAACGCATCCTATGATGAAAATCACAAATTAATGGTGTTTGTATGTGAAGATCAATGTTCGTCACGACTTGGGTAGAATGAAAATTGGCAAGTAGGAATTGCTTATAGCTAGCAAATGGATACCAATCCCAATTTTTGATTACATTAGTGTTAGTTCAGAACCCATTCATCTCTTAACTTGTAATTTTTTCTTTAAAGTACCAAAACTACATTGGTTTCCAACTGTCTCACTGCATTCACAAAAATAAAATATTTATTTATCTTACGTTTGCCAAGTGATGAGGAAATTGAGATTTTATTAAATGTACAAAAAGTAGTATATTTTGGAGTTATATCAGGTGCCAGTTCTATATGCCAGAAAATACATAATTAATGATTAAATACATCATTTTTCACTGCTAAGAGGTAAGATATCTCACTCATGTAATTTTTCTCGTTATGAAAAGAAGAAAAGTAATGTTTGTTTAATGACAATATTAATCATTTATAAGTGTGCACTAATTTATTCACAAGACTGCAATGAGCCTTACCATGCTACTGATTAGTTAAGTATAATGAGTTCAGTTCTAAAGTTCAATTTAAATTACTTTCCAAAACAGTTCAATACAGAAAAATTACAAAGTTACCAATTCTCAATTTTAACAATAGTTGCGTGAACCTTAGACAGCATTGGTAATCTTGAATAATTATGAAAATCAGAACTAAATATGCAAACATAAATCTTTTAATGCAAATTGTAAGCAACATTTATTATTTTCAGAATGATTTGACATTGCAAGTTATTTTTGGACACAAACACACAAAGGTAAACAAAAATGAGTGTTACAGTTACAGTGAATATGTACCTCCATTCATTATACAAGGTATTTTTTTAATTAATGTTGTACTGGAGCAACACAACAGGCTATCATCATACAAGAAAAACAAAGAAACAAATGGCATATAAAAACTTTTATTTTTAATTCAATATACAATAAACTTTAAATATCAAGCAATTCAGTCATGCAGTACCAAACTTTATTTTTCTGTGAGTATAATTAACTATATAAGAATGGGAAAGAAACTTTTTGCATGGCAAAACTTAACAACTAATGACCACTAAGTGATTTGTTCTAAAATTTATGTATTTCCAATCTTAAATTTTTTTATCTTAAAACTTTAATTTTAAAAAAAATTAAAAGAGCTATTTATTTTAGTAAAAAATTGGGTCGTTTTAAAATTACTTAACAATTTGGCAACAACTCATTTACTATTAATTTTTCAAAAGTCTAACTAATTGAGAACTTAACTGAAAGATAACTGCGATCGCAATAACACCTAAATCAAGAAATGAAAACAAAACCCCACATAAACACATTTTGATAATATAAATTACAAAAACATATATCCCAAATGGCCAGGCCGACCAACCGGTATAGTAGTTAAGGTGTTAGCCTCTAGAGCGGAAGGTTCCTGGTTCGAATCCGGGCATGGATATTTGCAAGCGTATGGTGTAGAGGCGGCTGGTGCACCTTAAATCTGTCGTGGACGAAAGTCCTCACGTTGGGTTGGTGTGGAAGTTTGGATAGTAGGGTGCCAGCTCATGTGTTGCTTCGTCATATGACCGTGGTTCAAAATTACGAAGTGTTGACCTCGAATCTTTCCCTTATGGAACTGATCCCGGACCGTCGTCAATAGCCCGTTGTGTTGCTCTAGTACGACGTTAACTAAAATTACCATTACCCAAATGGCCAGGTAGAAATATGACGGATGAGGAACCTGAAAATATAAAGTGTGCACATCAGTACAATACAAATGAGATCACAAACTCGCCTTTTCGTGTCAACTTAATGTACAGCTAATTCTTTTAGGACGAGCACGAGTCTCTTCTCGTGCGGATGTTTCACCAGCTTTACAAATAAATTCAGTTATTATTAATCGTTGTGTTCGTGTTTCGGTTTGGCCGTCATGTATAATTATCTGTAAGAGGCTGCCAACAACTTCTGTTCCAATGAAATTTCTCAGCTCGTTCCTCATTAGGGACATGTTTGACAAAATGATTACCCAATTTTCTACTCTATTCCAGACGTTCTTTTATTAAATCTGCATAAAGAACAGGATAATTTTTTTCATTACCACTACATTCTGTGGGATTAGGAACCTCAAGCACAACCCTTCACTTAGGGCTTTGCGGACTGATACCTCAATATCTACAAATGATAGATAATCGCATACCTACTTCTCTACCTGTTGTGTAAAATTGTAATGATGTTGAGAAATTCAGTAATATTAGGAATCAAATACAATAAAAACTTTGATGATACATAGATGTACACATTGGTGAATGAAAGCACGCATTCCAAAACGCATACACTAGCTGTTATGCAATCTCTTTGTGTGTGTGTAATATAATTGATGAAACTCTGCTATGCCAATAATAGAAAAAAAATTTCCTTAAAATTTGGGCAGATAAATTCTTACAAATTGGCTTGGCCCGCTCGTGTTAAATTAAAATGACTCGCGTAAACAGAGAATGATATTTAATTTGAATTCGAGTAAAAAAAAAGGTTGTGCAAAAACAGAATTAGATGTGCATACACAAACAGGAAATGATTGACACAGAAAATAAATACTCTCAGGGTAGTCACATGAATTGAATCTATGTCATCTACAGCTTGCAAGCCGCTAATGCAGAGAGAAACCCATTGAACCACAACAGCCCCTTTTCAGTAGTGGCGGATTTATATTTCTGCTGCCTAGGTGGATACCGTCAACTTGCCAACTCACTCCTTGCCCTCAGCAATAATGATATTCCCTCTAGACTGGACTGGACGGTCACTTCCGGAGTGCCTACTGCAAAGCAGCTTAACTCCCCGTCATCAGGTGTGTGTAACAAAAAACTGATTTGCATAATTTAAGTGAGAAAATTTAAAAAGAAAAAATGAGTTAAATTGGCTGGAGAAATTAAAATGAGTTTTCAGCTGAACGAAATTCCTTGAGATGGCGCCACCTCCTAAAGCGAAATCAGCAAATCAGTCGGTTTCCCTTCCAAGTTGTGACACAAGAGGATGGAGACAGACCGAATCCTAATGTTAAAACTTACACAAATTGCCACTGGAGGGCGTATATACCTTAAACTTTTTTAGTTCTGCAGCGGTAGGGAAAATTTGGAAAAAATCCCTTTTCTGATATTTATGTTTACGTTTGTTAAAGCATGTACTTGTACAGATTCGACACACATTCGAGGAGAGAAACTGACGGATTTCAACGGTCTTTCTATTGAAAGTGGAAGAATAAAAAAAAGTTCACGGAAAAGTAAGTAGTACAATCTCCTCCAATTTTGAAAAGTTATTTTTGATATAGCAGATTTGAAAACTGCATAACTCGGTTAGAAAAAATTTAAGTGTTGGATAGATGCATCTAGAATACATCTGATTATGTTGTAATAGACCATTTCTTACAATTTTGTCACATAAAATCTTACTCAATTTAATGATTTATTAAAATGTTTAAGGGAATGCTCATTAAAAATCATGATTTTAATCCATTGATCAAACTGGGAGGAGGAACATACTGTTTGTAAACAAAATGTAAAGCGGTGAAGCAAACATAAATATTATTGTTGGGTTCCACTTTGGCCATTTCTGTCTTTCTAGGTAAACTGCTCTCCTCCTGGTTCCATTTCAGTCAGACCAGAATAATTAGTATAAACCAAATAATGCAGTCATAAAATTTCAAATTCAATTCACTGGTCGGGGAGTTTTAGGCTGGCATACTGCATGAAGGCTCTATATGCATTTCTCGTGTTAAAAGAAATGCCTTGTTTAGTATAATTATCTTTATCTTAGAAAACAAATGTACTTAGGAAACATACCAAGTTTTCTATAAAATTTATGAATGATTCTTTCCTGTATAATTCTGCCCATTGCTTTCAGTATGTGCCAGCAAGTTTGATTTAACTTAAAGGGGGCGAGGTGCCGTGGCAGATCTAGGGGTGGGCTATAGTCCAGGGCAGCAAAAAGTTTTGGAAAAATAACAAATGCACAACAAAAATAAATTAAAATCAACCAATTTAAAAACACTAATAACATGCTTGAATTTTGAATGGCATTGTATACAAGGAAATAGCACAGGAGGGGAGTGCAGAATTTAAGTACCCAACTCACCCGTAACTGAGAATACGCTTGTTTGAGAACCAAGTTTTTATTTTAAATACAGTTACTCTTATAGTCAACTATATAGTATTTTCTCAATATTTGTTGTTGAAATATTGTTACGAGTTGTTTTGCTGATTGTTTGTTTCAAATTTTATTCTAAGTTCTCATATATTTTATAATAAACAATGTTATATGTCGATCTGGATTTGGTTATACCAAACCACTGTTGAACAAAATTAGGGTAGTACCTACTAATGATTTTGTGCTATTGATATACCTATGGGGAGAAAGCGTAAAAGGGAGGTGATATCATTGCTGAAGGCAAGGAGTGGGGCGGCAAGTTGCTGGTAGTCCTAGGCGGCAGAGAAGTATAAATCTGCCACTGAAAAGGTTTCTCATGGTGTTAGTGGCTTGCAAGCTGTAAATGACATGTGTTCAATTCATGTGACTCTATACCCTGAGTGTATTTATTTTTGTGTCAAACATTTCCTGTTTGTGAATGCACACCTAATTCTGTTTTCAGGTGAATCATTTTGATTTAACATAAGCAAACCAAGCCAATTTCTAAGAATTTATTTGCCCAAATTTTAATTGCATAACAGCTAGTGTATGCGTTTTGGAACGCGTGCTTTCATTTACCAATCTACATCTAAGCATCAACGTTTTTATTATATGTGGTTGCTAACACATCTGAATTTCCTAACATCATTACATTGTTACACAATCGGTGGAGAAGGATTTGATGATCTATCATTTGAAGATATTGATGAATCAGTCAACAAAGCTCCCTAAGCGAAGATGAAATATTAGAGGCTGTAATTGGAGACTCCTAATCCACAGGATGTAGTGATAATGAATAAAATTATCTTGTTCTAAAAGCAGATTTAATAGAAGAATGTCTGGAACTGACCAGAAAATTGGGTAATAATTTTGTAAAACATGATCCTTTTGAGGAACGCGCTGGAAAATTTGAACGTGAAGTGAAGTTGTTGGCAGCCTCTTGCAGAGAATTATATAACGTGCTAACAACAACGATTAATAACTGAATTAGTTTGTAAAACTGTTGAAACATCCGCATGAGATGAGGCTCGTGCTCATCCAAACAGAATTAGGTGTACATTAAATTGACAAAAAAAGGAGAGTTTGATCTCATTTGTATTGTACTGATGTGCACACTTTATATTTTTAGGTTCCTCATCCATCAGATATCTAATTGGCCATCTGGGATAGTACTTTTATTTATGTTTTTGAAATTTCTATTATCAAAATGTGTTCTATGTGGTTTTGTTTTTATTTCTTGAGGCAGGTGTTATTGGAAATCAGACTTTTGAAAAATAAACAGTGAATGAGTTATGGCCAACATGTTAAGTGGTTTTTTAAATGACCCAATTAAATAATAAAGTTTTAAGATAAAAATATTTAAAACTGGGGAAAATCTCTCAATGGTCATTATTTAAGTTTTGCCATGCAAAAAGTTTCTTTAAGTCTTGTATAATAAATTATATTTACAGAAAAATAAATTTTGGTACCATTACTGAATTATTTGATATTTAAAGTTCTTTGTTTATTGAATTGAAAATAAAAGTTTTTATCTACCATTTGTTTCTTTGTTTTTCTTGTATGATGATAGCCTGTTGTGTTGCTCCAATACGACATTAATTAAAAAATACCTTGAATAATGAAGTACATATTCACTGTAACTGTAACACTCTTTTTGTTTACCTTTGTGTTTGTGTACAAAAATATCTTGCAATGTCAGTGTCTTGCAAATCATTCTGAAAATATTAAATGTTGCTGACAATTTGTATTAAAACATTTATATCTACATCTTTAGTTATGATTTTAATAATTATTCAAGATTACCAATGCTGTCTATGGTACACGCAAGTATTGTTAAAATTTAGACTTGGTAACTTAGTAATTTTTCTGGATTGAACTGTTTTGTAATTTAAATTGAACTTTGGAACTGAACTAATTGTACTTATTTGTGGAACATAATATAGACCAGGTGACTGCATGCATAAAGAAGTCATTTAGAGTTTGGATGAAAATCCAAATTTTTTCCATATTGTGTTTGGAGAAAGCCTACTTGTGTAATATCATCAGAGGTCCCTCAATGTTTTCTTAGGAACTTTTCTGTAAGAAGTCAGTCATAGTTTTTTATATCTTCCAGAGAACAGTGTTTCGAAAATCTTTTTTACATGTATTTGTTTTGAAGGCACATGATGCAACCCAAAGTAATTTTCTAGAAGTCTCCATCATAGGTAATGCATTTTGATTAAATTGTTTGCTAAAATGTGCTGAATCTTCCTAAGTAAATGACAATTGAATCCAGTAAAAGCTTTAAAGGGAAAATGGTCTGAAAAAATAATGTCATTAATTGAGTACACAATGAAAGTAAAAATGTTTTATTAAAGTTATTCTAAAAAATATGATGTCCTTGTAAACATCCTGCATAACAACCAGGGCTGTAGTGGAGGGTATACACCGTATACTCTCTGATTTTTCTTAAAAACTACGTACACGCTTTGCGTTTCCTATGAAACATCACGAGTAACGCAGATAGCTACAGAAGCAAAAGAAAAGTTTCTATTTTAAGAAATCAGCTTGGTACATAATTTGGAGGAGGGAGGCGGTCAACCCCCTGGCTTATGGATTTCCTATATATAAACATGTGCATGTGTGTACATGTTTTTTTGCTCCCCATGGAGAGTGTAAATAGTAAGTACATTGTTTCGCCTCCCCATGGAAAAAATTCTTCAGGCATACCCTGTTTTTTTTTTACTACTACAGCACTGATAACATTTGAAGAAATTGCAAACCAATTTTTAGTTTGGTAAATGTCTTAAGTCATACAATTTTCTGTAGTTATACAATCTGATTATTGCAATATTGGCTTTGGTCAGATTAAAAGCTAATCCAGTTTCTCTTCAGTCCTATTGAAGAAAAAATAAATTTTAATCTTATCAGATGTATGTTCTTGATTAAAATAATGAAGAGGAAAAGCTTCAGTTGAAAATTTTACACTATTCTACATAAATATAATACTCTTTGGAAATATGTTACTTAAAATTGCATTAAACTATCATAATTTTCTAAACTAGGGGTGCACAACCTTTTTGGGACAAGGGCCACTCGCACCGTTGATTCGAGACATGGGGGGGACCGCAGATGAAGTTACAGCACAGACACAATGAAAGTGCTACTACCCAATTATGTTCAGCTGTTATAACACTTAATATGTATAGTAAAAAATAAGCATTTATTTTTTTTAAGATTAAACTTACAAATGTTTTCTTAAAAAATCTAGGAGCTCGTTACAGAGCTAAATGAATGATATTGTGAATAGTTTAAAAAAAGAAGTTAACAAACATTTGCAATGATCAATCATTTAGAATTACTTTTAAGAATGTGTCTCAAGAACGTTTTATGTAATTCAGCAAATTATTTTAGGTTATTGACTTAATAACAGTAATAGTACAATGAGCAATAAAGATGAGTATCGGAAATTTTAATGATATCAGTAAAGTTAGAAACAAAAATTACAGCATCAAATATATTTAAATTTCTAAACTATAAACAATAATTATGTTACAGCTTGCTAATGGGATGGCTGATACTGAGTTTTACTAACTAATTTAGGTATTTTAGGTTCAATACGGCTAGTAGAAACTAAGACTGATTCTAAATGATTGTCAGTCAATTTGCTTCTTAACTTAAATCCCCTCGGAAGTTTAGTCAAAATTAGTTTGTGGGCCGCAACTTGATGATTCGCTGGCCGCAGGTTGTGCACCTCTATTCTAAACTCTGAGTCAGCTAGACTTGTTTAAAGTAGACTTCTGTGTAACTTACATAAACTGTGCTCGTGCTATCGCTATAGATGTAATGTAACTCACTCATAACATCTGTCCTAATCAGAACATAAAAATTTTAGATTACAAAATAATTTTGAATAGCCTTGAAAAATAAATTAAACCTGCATCATGCTTCTAAGTTAATTAAAACCCATTTAAAGTACTTGGGATACATATCTGGACAATGTTTCACTTACCATCTGTTTTCTGAGAAAATAGCACAATTTTAAGATGGAGTAACTTTTATTAAAATCAAAGCTTAATAACTCGAACAGAATGTGACAGTTTTCCTCATTCTTTTTCCATTCACAACTAGTTGAGGTCATTGATATAATAGGTGCCACAGTAGCCCGGTTGGAAGAGCAACCAGAGGATTACGAGTTCGCATCCAGCCAGAGACAGTTGTGTGGAAAGGGGTCTGGTGCATGTTAAATCTTTTGTGTCCTCACGTTGGTGTGGAACTTAGGAGTGGAGTTGAATTAAATAAACTAATTTTTTCCAGCTGCATAGTACCCCAATATAGACCATAAGACAAAATCATTCTGACAAATGAAATTCTTTTATGGCCATGAACATGCCTTGTTGCTTTACCTCTTGTCCAGTCCTTGTGGGATCAAAATCTTTCACTGATGGTCCATTTATATAGCACATCATCGAATTACATAAAAACTACAAGATAATAAATCTGAAAGCCCACATTTGTCAAGTGTTGTTTTAACAGCCTTAAGGAATCTGTCAGCAGTTGCATTTTCTAGAAGTAAAATGGATAAAAATATCTTGCTGTCATCTTTTATGAAACGTACATATAAAATTGATCTTCAGTACTGAAATTTTTAAACATTGATGTATGCCATTGAGACAGCAGTTTTTTAAATCAGCGATAGATTGTTTATTTTGAATGCTGGTTTACCGATGATAGCGCTAACATCAATGTTTTAAATTCTGAACGATTTCCTACTAAGCTAGCTGTAGCCAATAAACATTAAACAATTCTCTGAACTTTAGTTTGTTTGCAGATTTGTCAACATCCAAACTAAATGACAAGTAAATCACAACAGGTGGTAAACGCTTCAGATAAAATTGATGCTAATTTTGATTAATTCAAGGGTATTCTTTCCCCCCTTTATTCCTGGAAAGATAATTTTATACACCAAGTTTGATTTAAAGTATTAAAAGCTCATAGGTTTTATAAAATAATATAACTATAGTTGCATTAAACAGAACATTTTCCTGAGTTCAGGTACTTGAACAAACTCCTTTATCTGCAGACTAGGCAACCTAAAATAAACCAGATTCCATTTCCACATCACCCATGAGGTAGGAATCATGATGCGTTTTTTTTAAAGAGGTATTGCCAGGAGCCTTAATCCTCTCTGCACCTGAAAAAAAAGTTGAAATTTGAGCTAACTTTTCCTTTCTCTAGAGCAGTGTTTCCCAAAGTGTGGTACGCCTACCCCCAGGGGTACGAGAAGAGTTTGGCAGGGGTACGCGTTGCACCGGAGTTTGGTGGGGATATGCACTACACTGCACTGTGCTTAGCTGCACCTAATTCTATGTTCTCATGAGTCAAGATAGAGTCTTGTGAGTCGTGAGATGGTCTCGAGTGACACGGCAGAAATATACCACACTTCGTTACAGAAACAACTTACTTCGTTAACCCTCCGTTGGGCGCAACCGTTCCCCACTCCTCTCATAGAAGGGGTAGAAATCTGCTTATTCTAGTAGTCTTTTATCTTTACCGGATGTTTGGACCCAACCTTTTAATTTTATTCACGTGCTTCGTGGACAGCTGTCAGCGTCATTCTGATCTCTCAGGAACATTGCGGCCGAATGCGTTACACATATAAAGGTATTTTACAAGGCAAAGAAATTTTATTATTTCACGTTCAAGATAAAGAGAACGCTGCCATTGCAAAACTAAAGTTACGGCAAAAGAGAGTAATGGAAACAGACTTGTTTCCCTCTCTTCATGAGTTTATAACAAGTTCGACTACTAAAATTGATGCTGATACTCTGAAATGCATAACACAACATTTAGAGAGTTTGCAAGTGGGCTTGAAAAACTATTTCCCTGATTTAACCAAAAATATTGAATGGATAAGATATCCGTTTAACATTTACACAACACAACATCCATGCCAGAAGATTTGTCGCATGAGGAAGAACAATTGTTGGAATTGGCTACAGACGGATTCTTGAAAAATAAACATAAGGAGAGTACTTTAACATCATTCTGGTTACCATGGTTCCCACACCTTTATCCAAAAAAAATTCAAGGACTTTTAAGGACTTTTCAAAACCCAAAACAAATTTTTCAAGGACCTAAAATTTTTTATAACGACCTAAAACAAGGCATACACAAAAGTTGTCAATTAAAAAAAAAATGTGAATACAAAAAAAAAAGAATTTTTTTAAAACTACTGATAGCCAAGAAAAGAAAGTTTATCATCAATTTTGGTAAAAATTTGGACTTTCTTTTTGTCTCAACTCAATGCTATCAGGCTACTTGCACACATGTCAATTTCGGTCGTGCGATAAATTCTTTTAGTCGCACGAAGAAGAGTATGGGAGCTTGCACAGACGGTTCGATCTACATGACACAATCTCTATTTTCCTGTCGTCCACTGCCTACAACAGACGGCTGTCATGGTTTATTTTGTTTGAGTAACAAAATAAATCAAAAATTTTGACTGGTGTTAGTGCTTCTTTATTATCTAGTCTGAGTTTCTATCTTTGTGATCGTTCAAGATAGAGAAAAAATTTCAACGGATTTGAAATCTGCAGAAAATTTTCAACAATAGAAATCTTTAATGTAATTTTCTTAAAAAATTTTTTTTTTCAATTGTAACTTTTATATTTTTGCAATAAGAATTTGGCTACATTTCTTTGGATGCGTGACAGGTTTCCAATGACATCCTGACAGCTAAAGCTACGGTTTCCTAAGAAAGCAGTGCTGTTATCTAGCGAACGTGATACGTCATTATGTGGCAGACATAACAAGATGGCTGTCTTAACGTAGACCAGAGGTGTCAACTTAGACGGACAGAATACTGTGGAAAATGGACGATCTAGACATAGCATTACTAGTATATCTTGTAGTGTCAAAGCGGGAAACATCGGTTTCATTCAGAATGACGCTCAAATGGCACACCTGCTTTGGAGGAAACTAGTATGGACAAGTAGCAATGCAACACAAAATTACACTATTATGTACTAGTTAAAAAAAAATCAAGTACTTTCAAGGACTTTTAACCAAGTTTCCTAATTTTCAAGGACTTTCAAGGGCCCCTAGTTAGGAAAAACAAATTCAAGGACTTTTCAAGGACCGTGGGAACCCTGGGTTACAAATGCAACTTGTGTATCCGGTTTTAACAGAAAAATTTCTAAAATACATCTTGCCTTTTCTAACTTTATATTTATGTGAAGTTGCTTTTTCGGCATTTGTAGACATTAAGTCGAAAAAAAAAAGGAACAGACTATTGGACGAAGAACCACATCTCAGATTAAAATTAACAACCAGGGAACCAAATTATGAGGATCTGTTATCTCAGCACAAACAATTTCATCCTTCTCATTGATCCAAATAAACGTTATTTATAATAGAAATTTTATTTATATTTTATTATGAATCGTTTTATTTCTCTTATTATTTTGTGTATGTCCCCCCCAAAAAACCTTTTTGATTGTTATTAAAATACATCCGCTTTTTAAAAGGGGGTACTCAGCGTTACGAAAATTATAGAAGGGGTACGCATATGTCAAAAGTTTGGGAAACACTGCTCTAGAGCAATAATTTTATCAAACATCCTGTCACTGACAAATTTCATTAGCAAATGGATTGTTCTATCCAGACGTTTTACTCTTTTACCCCCAAATATATATATTTTATCATCCTGTGCATACATTCCTTGTTCGTGTTGACACCAGCCCATTTGCAATACACAAAGCCCACTCTTGTTTATCAAAACCACAAATGTATCTTTATCAGTCTGATTGTAAGCATCTGAGCATTTTATAAATAATGGCCTACTCTAATGAATCTGAAACTAATTCATTCAATTTCCTACTCCAAACTTCTATCCACATGCCAAGAGCAAATCACACGTTTTAAAGGTTTACCAAAAGCTGATGCCCAAGCATTTATAAATGCTTTAGCATCATCACTCATACAAAGGTTTATGGAAAAAATACAAATGGATAGTATTTTAATGCACTGAAAGCAATACTATCTTGACGATTGCTGAAAATGAAAGCACAGGGAAAACCTTCCTTATATCGTCCAGAAGCAGCACTGTGACTAAATCAAAGTTATATGCATTTACACCATGTGTATGATCAATGCATATAACATCAATGTCATACAAATTAAGCATACCTTTCTGGGAATCATTCACAATAACTAGAAGAAAATCTTCATTTTTTCAACCGGGACAGTCGGCAAGAAGTACATTTTGTGGCTTATAGAAAACCACAAGTTTTCATCTTGCTGCATGTGACTTACCCATGGTAACACTAACAGCATCATTCCTGTCTAATACTCCATTCAAGTTTTAATTATATTTAGTTAGAATGTTTATTAATAACATCTCGCATAGTTGAGAGATGAATAGGTTCTAATTGATCACCTATTGAATCACGTATTTCATCCAGAATTACCGCGATGGGTATACCATTCGTTCACCAACATTCATTCGACCAAAGTCAATATAATGACCAACATGGGTTTTGACGTATGTAACAAAGAAACCACTGCTATTCTGTTAATTTCATCATAACAGGGCAGACTGAATTAATTTTATTCGAACTAAGCAATTTAATGGTTTTCTTTCTTTTACTTTTACTAGCAAATTCCCCACTGTGATAGCAATGAAAATAGGTTTTACAGATACCATTTATGCCTTTAAACTCCATTCCACTTTACAAATATGGAAGATGTTTCTTTTTCGGTTTCATTTTTCCAAGCCATGAATTCTTTTGACTGGAATTTTAACTCTTCACTTTGCAGAGTTAAATCATGCAGACATCGTGTGTTCTTCCAAAGATTTTCTGGAGATTACAGTTATTGGACACAAGGTACATTTTAAATCTGATGTGTCAACATAAATGATTAATTCCTTCCTACATTTATGATTAATTCCTACCATGCTGCTTTATGAGTGAACCAATAAAAACAAAATAAATTAATCAAAACTCCTTAAATTTGTCCAAGATAAAATCACAAGAAAACTTGACAATTCTATGAAACATCAATTTACTAATAAACCAAAACAACTATCCAATCGTTAATTAATCCAAACGAAATGCATTGAAGTGAAATGTGTGTGAATTGTTAGAAAAGTTTTATTAGAAGAGTAAATATAAAACAAATTAGCGAAATAAAAAAATGGCGGATCAGAGGGAATCCTAATTTTATACGTTAATGAATAGAAAATGACAATACAAACTCAAACCTACAAATAAAAAATTGATACTTAAATTTCGGTTAGTAATTAATCCGATGAGAACACAGAAACATTATGCATCAAAATCAGCGATGAAAATAAAAACAATGAGAGATGAACGATAATCCTAATTTTGTCAAACGCTTATTAACTAAACTAAAAACAAACAGATTGTTACAGTATACAATTAATTCAATGAATTGCTAAAACACTCTAATTAGAAGAATAAATATAAAACAAATTAGCGAAATAAAAAAATTGGCGGATTAGAAGGAATCCTAATTTTATAAAACGTTAATGAACAGAAATGACAATATGAAATCAATAGTAAATATGACAAACAAAAAGTACTTGAATTTCGCTTAGTAATTAATCCGAAGGGAACATAAATAAATACGCTTTAAAATCAGTGATGAAAAAAAAAATGGCGGATCAACGAAAATCGTAATTTTATTAAACGCTAATTAACTTATTTAAAAAGAAACACAGTTTATTATGCAAAATCATGAACTAAATATGACAAAGAAAATACGATACTTTTGAATTTCAGCTAGAAATCTGAGCTAATTCCGAAGAACATGAGACAAAAAATCACGGCGGGAACGGCAGCTAGAATCAAGACAGACCAAATCCTTATGTTAAATGAAACACGCGGAGATTTTCCCCATTTGTACGAATATCCCTCCCTAAAGTATTTTTCCCTTACCGCTGAAAAGTACGAAACGTATAGGCCCTCTATCGGCGATTTTTGTAAGTTTTAACATTAGGATTCGGTCGGTCTCCATCCGCTTTAAGTTGTGACAGCATTCAGAAGTGGAAAACTTCGATGATCCATTACAAAAGTGGAAAATAGATTTAATATTAATTTAATAAAAGGAAAACATAGTCGAAAAGTGAGAAATAAAACTGTTGTGTTTTAGCGATTCAATTAGGGTCCAGTCCCTCTACAGATCACCTCACTTTTAAGCTTTCTGCACATAGGTGTATCAATAGCACATAATCATTAGTATCACCCTAATTTAGTTCAACAGTGGTTTCGTATAACCAAAACCAGAACGACATATAACATTGTTTATTTTAACATATATGAGAATTTGGAATAAAATTTGAAAAAAAAAAAATCAGCAAAACAACTCTTACCAATATTTCAATACCAAATATTGAGAAAATACTGTATTGTTGACAAAAGGGAACTGTAGTTAAAATAAAAACTTTGTGTTCAAACAAGCCTATACTCAGAGATGGGGGAGTTAGATACTCCACTCCCCTCTTGTATGCTTTGAGTTATTTCTAGTACTTTTATACAATGACATTCAAAATTGAAACATGCTATTTTTATTTTTAAATTGTTTAACATTTTTATTGCTGTTGTGCATTTGGTATTTTCCAAAACTTTTTGCAACCCTGGGCCACAGGCAACCCCTAAATCTGCTACTGCTCTCCCTTACGTTAAATTGAACTTGCTGGTACATACTGAAAATAATGGGGGAAATACTGGAAAGAATCAGTCATAAATTTTATAAAAAATGTAGTATGTTTCCTAAGTAATTTGTTTTCTAAGATAAAGATAATTATACCAAACGTGGCATTTCTTTTAACACAAGGAAGACGTATAGGGCCTTCATGCTGTGTGCCAGCCTAAAACTTCGCAACCAGTGAATTGAAATTTGCAATTTTATGACTGAGTTATTTGCTTAAAACTAATTATTCTGGACCGACTGCAATGGAACCAGGAGGATAGAGCAGTTTACCAAGAAAGACAGAAGTGGCAGGAGTGGAACCTAACAATAAGATTCGTGGTAGTTTCACCTTGTTTTACCGCTTTACATTTTGTCTACAAACATTATGTTCCTCTCCCCAGTTTGATCACTTGATTAAAATTATGATTTTAAATCAGCATAACCTGAAACATTTTAATAAATCATTAAAATGGGTAAGATTTTATGAAACAAAATTGTAAGAAATGGTCTATTTCGATAGAATCAGATGTATTCAATTTGTGGACGTTCTATAAAAGTAATCTCAGAAACTACAGATTATGTGTAATTATGCATCGAAAAACAAACTTCACATCTACGATATCAAAAACACTTTCAAAATTGAAGGAGATGGTCTTACTTTTCAGTTTTATCCAATCTTTCAAAAGAATACGCCTTAAGATAAAATAATTTTTCCTAATTCTTCCATTTACACTAGAAAGTCCGTTATAGTTATAATCCACAATCCCAGTAGGGATTTTAAGCGAATCACAGAACTGCTACTCAATCACAGATACTTGTGAATTACAGTTCTTACTTTTACTCAAATATCCAAATAACAGTGATTGAGTAGCGGTGATTCAGTAACAGTGACTAAACTGATATCGCTAAGCTGATTCCTAGGCTGATATTGATACTGTTACTACATTGATACTGTTACTACAATTGTGATCGGGGATTGCGACTGGGATAGGTGATTCGGTAGCAGTGAAAGCTGTGACTGAGTAACGGTGATTTAGTAGGGGTGACAGTTGGTCTGTGACGGATTCGGATTTCTCTGCAGGAATTTCAACCGATGCTTAAGTAGGATTTATGACACACCAAATTCCAGCGCATTTTCCTAAACAAAAAAAAGAAGCTCGATAGTTTTAAGGAAAGTTCAGATGAAAACATTTTAAATTCGCATTTATGTGACAATTTTTTTTTTCGTTCTACAACTTTTACTGATTATTTATTTCTTTAGATTTTTTTCGAGTTTCATGAGCTAGAACTTGTTTTATTATATTTTTCGTTTTGTTTATAATTTAAAATTTTCTTTTTAACCTCTTGTAAATTGTTTTTGCTCTAAAAAAGGAACTATGTGCTTCTGACGTATAAATTGAATGAGTCTAAATCACAGGGAAGTGGGAAAAGATTATTATTTCATTTCGCTAGTGAATAGAATACGTTTTACTAGTTTCTTCCTTCTTTAAAGTTCGTCTCTTAAGGGGGTCCGGGACACAAAAATCGTCACATTTTCGAAATTTTTTTTTATTATTTTAAGAAATTCACTGTGTTTTTCTGATTAAAATGATATCTAAATCTATATAATCTGTCTAATTTCTATCTTAATTAGAACTAGAGATATAATAATTTTTGTGGTGTGTTGTTTTGAAATTCTAACACTCTTGACTGTTGTTGTCATGGCAACAACATCTGTCCTTAAAACTTTAAATTCGTTTTTCTCCATGATTCCTTTTTTCAAGATTTCCTGTATTCAAATTGCTATAAGTCGAAATCGATAAAGTTTAAGGGTTAAAATTTGGAATATATCGTTTTCAAACATTATACTTTAATTTTGATTCAGCAAATTTCAAACAAATATTTACTTTTAAAAATATGACTTAAAAAAAATACCTTAAAATTTTCATTCAAATATTTTTTATTAAATTAATATTTTTTAAATTGCTGAATCAAAATTAAAGTTCATAAACTTGTGAATAATTTACTGCAAGAATTTTGAAAATGGATCAAAATATTTTGAGCTTTAAAATTTTTAAATGACCCCTTTTTTTTTCAAAAAAATTTAATTTAAAATTTTTAAAGAACTTTGGAAAACTTTTGTGTTGTGATTTCGCTTATTAGTTAGATGGGTAATCAGTACAAAAAAAAAAAAAAAAAAAAAAAAAGCAGAATTCTAAATTCATTTATAAAATTGTTTTTTCAATGTGTCTCGGACCCCTGAAACCGTTTCAGAGGGAGGATCAACACAATGATGTTTACAGCGGTAAAGAATATGTTCTGAAGTATCGTAATGCAAGTACAAAAATTATGATGACTGAATGTTTAATTTTTAATTATGATTGACTGAAAGCTTAATTTTTAAAGCGTATAATTTGCTGTGTGTAAAAACATTGATTCTCTGGAATTCCTTGTCAGACTGTGTTTTCAAAACAAATAACTAAATATAATAACTCTATAGTCTTCGGGGTTGATCCCAGACTGTCGACAATAGTCCTTGGTTACTCCAGTGTGTCGTAAATTAAATACTTCTCCACATTTTAATTCATATTTTACAAACATTGTATGATTTATAAACTAAAGTATGGGACAGAAATTGTTGAAATAGGTCAAAATTACCCAATTTTACACAGTAAAGTTTGACTTGTTTATTATAATTTGGAAAACATAAAAAAACCTGGAAAATAAATTAAGAATAGGTAGAAAACAAGATGAAAATAAAAATTTGAAAGAAATCCCATTTCAGGATCGCAGGGTCGCATGTTAAGTCTAAAGGGGGAGGGAATTGAAAAAGTTGATTATAAGAAATTTTTTTTTGATGAAAAAGTTGTGGTGAATAACAAGATAAAATATGCTTTCCTGTGCTACAACCTGTGCATAAGAAATAAGGTTCGGAATTTGTGTAACAATGCAAAATAAATAATTATCAGGAGCTTGAGCATTAGGTAATTTAAATATGATAATTTTTATAATATATATCAGTTCTTCTTTATTTTAATTTTTTGTAAGTATTTAAAACTTTTTAGATGAAAAAAAAATAGTTTTTAAATTATGTAATCATTTACACCTGCCATTAATCTAATATTTCAATTTCAACTGCTGAGTTCATACACATACTGTATCGCATTTTTATGAAAATGCGGCTTTTAATTTGCATTTTTAGTGTACAAATTGCAAGCTCTCATCATAAGAGGAAAAAATGTCTTTATAAATGACAAAAATATAATATGTAGCGGTTAACTGACTTCTGAAATCTACTGTTTGTATTTTCAAGTGACGACATTTTTGGAGTAAAAATCAATAAGAATCTGTTACCATAATCAAACAGCCAATAATGAATTGGGTGATAAAAATTTGCAGAAGAAAAAAGCTGTCTGCATAAATCGAAGCTGAACCGAGTAGACTACAAACCTTAGAGGCCCTGTTCATGTACGGCGCGTAACACGCGCGTTAGCGGGGCTTTCGGGATCCCGCACTTCAAGGTCGCAAAGATAGATACTTGAATTAGAGAAATAAATAAACATAATTTGACGACGGAACCCTGTTCGCCTCGAAAAAATGATTTAAAACTATACTATCTTGGGCATAAGAAAACCTTTTTCTTTAAATTTGAGTGCTATAAATACTAGATAGTACGCATTGAAATCTTGGCTCCTTGCCAAGAGCAGACGACACGTGACTTCTCTCGCGGGGGAAGTTTGCTCGAACATCGCACAAAGAGGGCGAAAATATTTTTATTTTTCTGTTGTTCGTCTTGTGTTTTTTTCGTCTTAAATTTGAAACATAACAATTTTGTTAAGTCTTTGCACACTACAAACACTACAATTCAAATGAATTCGGATATCACTAGAGATTTAGAAAAATTACTTAATGTTTCGGGGTTGTTGTTTAAATATTTCAGTGCCTCAGATTATCAAATGAAGGTAAGGAAATTGTCTTGCTACACATACTACCGATGCAATCATTTTTTCAACAAACAAATATTTTGATTAAAATTATTTAGTTAAACGGACTTGAAGAGGAAAATAGGCATGCCAATAATCAAGAATTCTAATGCATAGCTCTTGCTTTTAAAGGTTGATTAATTATCAAATTTAATTTATATTAAAAATAATCGATATATTTTAATCTGCAAAAACCATCTAAGTTACCAACATTAGTTCATTGAGGGGGAAAAGTATCTTTAAAAAAATTAATTACGGGCTAAAAATAAAAAAGGCGGAATAAAAATGTTCGATACATTTTAAATTGAAAATTTATTGAGTGGCAATGCGTTTTATTAAATTAGAAAAATATTCCAATTGATCTTGATGAAAAAAGAATGGGGTCCGAACTGTATACTAGAAAACCACGACGGTGGCAACTTACCTATGTATTGCTTCGACAAAGTTGTATTACAAAACAATTTAACACAAATAAGTCTCCCATTGCTACGAGTGAGTAGAGATACCTTACATTCAGTCAATCAGATTCAGTCACATTTTTGAATCAAAATCACAGCTTCGAATCACAGATATTCATCAGTAGCAGTCACATTTATACATGTTACTGTGAAATAGGGATGTTAAGCGAATCACAGAACTACTTCTCAATCACTGATACTTGTGAATCACAGTTCTTATCTGATACGCAAATATCAAAATAACAGTAATTGGGTATCGGTGATTTGGTAACAGTGACTAAACTGATATCGCTAAGCTGATACCTTGGCTGATATTGATACTGCTACTGATATTAGGATCGGTGATTGCGACCGGGGTCGGTGATTTGGTAGCACTGAAAGCTGTGACTGCGTATCTGTGATTTGGTAGGGGTGACAGTTGGTCTCTGTGACTGATTGGATTTTCAACCGGATGCTTACGTAGGCTTTATGATTTTTCAGATTCCCGCGCAATTAGCACGTCAATGCGGCATGTTTCGTTTGGATCCTGATGTCTTTGACTTCAATACCTAACTTTTTCTCCCCATGAAAAATTTCATTTTGCAAATCCTATATTGGATCATGGCCTTGTTGTCGTTCGTAGATGCTGAGCTTTTCTAGACTCGACTGAACCCTAATTGAATCACTAAAACACAACAGTTTTATTTCTCACTTTTCGACTATGTTTTTCTTTTATTGAATTAATATTAAATCTTTTTAATGGATCATCGAAGTTGCCACCTCTGAATGCGGTCACAACTTGGAAGGGAAACCAGCTGATTTGCTGATCTCGCTTAAGGAGGTGGCGCCATCTCTCAGAACTTCGTACAGCTGAAAACTCATTTTAATTTCTCCAGCCAATTTAACTCATTTTTTCTTTATAAATTTTCTCACTTAAATTATGCAAATCAGTTTTATGTTGCACACACCTGATGACGGGGAGTTAAGCTGCTTTGCAGTAGGCACTCCGGAAGTGATTGTCCAGTCCAGTCCAGTCCGCGCATTTAGCTCAACAAAAAAAAAGAAGCTCGACATTTTAAAGGAATGAAGGTTCAGAAGAGAAGATTTTTAAATTTTGCTACTTTAAATTAGAAATTAATTATTGTATTTTAACTTTCTCTGATCAGTTATTTTGTTATATTTTTACAATGGACACATGCAATTTTTTTTTTCTTTCTATTTTCTGAATTTGTTGAAACAAAAAGTTTCTTTTGAACCTCTTTGTAAATCATTTATAATTCTATAAAATATGAAATATGTGAGTAAAAGTAAGTGC
The DNA here is from genome assembly GCA_947359465.1 of Metellina segmentata. NCBI lineage: Eukaryota > Metazoa > Arthropoda > Arachnida > Araneae > Tetragnathidae > Metellina > Metellina segmentata. The sequence continues at coordinate 71,024,634 of OX375883.1, forward strand.
TTTTGAAATACCTGAAAATTGAATGAGTAAATCAAGGAGGGGGGAGGCGAAGATGATTATTTGTTTTCGCTAGTGAAAACAATAAGAACATGGCTGCATGCTGATTTTTTTATACTAAGAAATTTTTATTTATTCTGTAAGATAACTTCACTCTTTTGTTATATCTGCATGCTATAGAATCCAAGGATGAATTATGGGAATTAACGAAGGGAGTATTTAAGAGAGCACTAAATTTACTCTCTAGCTTGTCCCTTTTACACTCTGAATCCAAATCTCCTTTTTGACAGTTGTTTTTCTTGAATACTTAATTTTTACTGTGCACATTCCTTCATAGTTTTACGTGGCGCAGCTTGTCCGTTCTTGGACCTCGCGCCATAAAACCCCAAAAATCCATCATCGTTTTATGAGTTTCTGCATTATTTGAAGACGAAGCAGTTTCAGTGGGAGGATCAACACAGTGATGTTTATAGCAGTAATCAATGCTAACTGAAATGGAATGAAAGTACAAAAAATTAAAATGATCGTTTAATTTTTTAGTGTAAAATTTATTGGTTTTTTTTAATTGTTTTTTTGGATTTCTACGTGTTTTGGAGACTACGTGTTTTCAAAACAAAATAAATGCTACTCGTTAGAATATTTCCTGTAATAGGATATCCTAGCTCTCTCTATTCTATAAAAATTTATTATGACACTGTCAAAAACAGTAAATTTTGTTCATGAAATAAAATCTTGAAATTTTTCCTCCTGTATATAAAAAAATTACTCTTCTGGCAACCAGTACTAATGAGCTCTCTACACAACAGTGAGAGAAATATATCCTAAAAAATTTCTGTTTTAAATTAAGACCTTTCTATTTCTGTAAAGGTTAGAAAAATATCGTTGTTTTGTTATCTGCAACTTTATTTTCCATACTCATAATTTGGAAACAGCTGGATTAAATGACTTGAAATATGGCATTCGAGGTTAAAGTTTCATGTAAAATCTAAATTTACACCAAAATTGAGTGTTTATAAGCAATTTGTTATAAAGAGAATATCTTGACACAAATGTGCATACGTATATGAATTGATAAAAAATCATGGAAAAAAAATCATATCTTTGGCAAATGAAAATAGTTAACCTTACATTTGAGCGTTGTAAACATAAATGAATTCGGCGATAAAATAAATATGCCAATTATTTATTGATTAATTAAAATTCAATAATTTGCATTCAATTAGTAGAAAATAAAGTATTCAAATGCATATCTAAAAATATCGATTGATATTGTAATCCGCAAAAACCTGTTATGTGCAAGGGACTTCTAAGTTACCTGCATTAGTTTATTGAGGGGGAAAAGTATCTTTAGAGAAAGAAGTTACAGGCTTAATACAAAAAACGGCTAATTGGCTGAACAAATTTGTTTTAAAAAAAATTTTAATTGCAAGTTTATTAAATGGTATTGCTTTTGATTAAATAATAAATTTTTTTGTGGATATTTCAGTTATTCTGGATGAAAAGAAACTTTAGGGTTCGAACTTGTTTCTCCGGCGTAGTAAGTCACGATGCTACTGACTCAGCCGTGTATGAAGTTCACCAATATAGCTTCTTAAGGATTTTCAAACATAAATAAAAGCATCACGTTGTTAAGAGGTAATTTATTTTCAGTCATTCATAGCCAGTCACAGTTCAGAGAATCACAGATATTCTTCAATAACAGTTAGAACGGTCACTGTGAATTTACTGTTTGTAACATACTACTAGAAATATAGGCCTCGTAACTACCAAGTGACAAGACCAAGTTATAACTTTGTTTTATGAACGGAACGGACGTATCAATTACGGAGTACCTTGCAGAGAACTGCGAACCCCCACATCAGAATTAATGAAGAATTTATTGATTGTAAACTTAGAAGTAAGGGAAGAAAGTTAAAGGTAGTGACAATGCACTATGAAAAAGGTAAATAATTTAGATAGACGATAGTGTTTAATAATTGATACAATTAGGAGTCCAATTCACGTTCCAAAAGGGGAGGAGACAATGAGGAGGGGCGAGCAATCAGTACCGAGAAGAGTGGCAAAATGCATGAGCTGTGGTGATGATTTAGGAGTTTGGTGATAAGGAAGGGAGGAGTGAAAAAAAACGTCAGTGTGGTGTGTCTAGGAGACTCACCAAGGGGTCCCTGAGCTTACCACATCGACGTTTTTTGCGTGGAGGAAAAGTGTGAAAGTCACGGTCGAGATGGGTTTTAGGTCTCTTGCGAGATTTAATGTGAGAGGTATCATAGGATGGTAGGTTTTGTAAAAGAGGGTTGGGGACAAGTGGGAGCCTATATTGAAGAATTCTGATGAGAGGGACTTGATATATTCAAAAATAGGTTCAATATTGAGGTCTTTGTGAATGACTTCACTTCGAACATAATATGGAGCATTTACCATCTGGAGGAGAATTGTATTTTGAAGGGATTGGAGGAATTTGATGTTGGTTTTGCATGTGGAGCCCCAAATATGGGATGCGTAAATGATAGTTGGTCTGATAATAAATTTGTATATGAGTGTTTTATTTTTCAGAAAGAGGTGGCTGTGACGACCAATGAGAGAAGAGAGGTTGGATTTAAGTGCAATCGTTTTGTTACCGATAGTTTTGATATGGGGGGGGGTGAATGTAAGTTTGGGATCAGGGGTCAGACGAAGGTAATTTTAGTTTTTGACAAATGGGATGGGTTCGTTTTAAAATTTAATGCTTTGAAGTTGAGAAGGAGATTTGTTGCTAAACATAAGGAGAGCACATTTAGAGGCGTTAATTTTAATTTTCCAGTTGGTGAGCCAGAGCTGGAGTTTATCAACATAATTTTGAATTCGTTTAACAAGAAATATCCTGTTATGATTCTGGTACATGATGGCAGTGTCATCTGCATAAATGGCGAGGGAAGTTTTTGGTTCAGTAGGGATGTCATTAATGTAAATGTTGAAAAGAAGGGGAGACAGGAGAGTCCCTTGGGGAACACCTGCTTAGATACAACGTTGTTGAGATAGAGTGGGGTTAATTTTTACTTGGAAAGTGCGTTTATAAAGAAAGTTTTGAATGATTTTGATAAGTTGAGGGGGGATTTTAAGTTGAATGAGTTTGTGGAGAAGGCCCTCGTGCCAAACACGATCGAAGGCTTTTGCGATGTCAAGAAAAAGGATACCGGTGTGTGCAGGGTTGCCGAATCCATGATGAATGAACTCAGTAACTCTAAGGAGTTGATGAACAGTACTATGTTTGTGCCTGAAACCGAATTGTTCAGGGATGAGGATATTGTTAGACACGATGTATTGATTAAGTCTCTTTAGGATAATGAATTCATAAATTTTGGTGAAAGCACTGAGAAGTGAAATAGGGCGGTAATTTTGTGGTTCGGAAGGGGAGGAGTTAGGTTTCTGAATGGCCACAACAATAGCATTTTTCCAAAAAGTAGGAAAATGTTTTTGGTTGAGAATAGAATTAATAATAATAGTGATAAAGAAAAGAATTTTGAGAGGGTTATTTTTAAGCATTTTATTGGAAATTAGGTCTTTACCAGGAGCTTTTTTAGCGTTAAGGTTTTTGATGAATTCAACAATTTCCGAAGCTGTTGCGGGTTCGAGCGAATTTTGAATAGGGGTGGAGTTAAAAAGTTGAATATCAGTGTGAACACGTTGGGTGATATTGGGGTTGTCAATATTTGAGTTAACTTTAAATTATTCCTCAAAGCTGTCAGCGATAGCTTCTGCCCTTTGGATTTTTGAGAGAGCGGGATCGTTTGTAGTATTAAGAGGAGGGAGGTTGTAGTTGTAATTTTTAAGACCTTTGGGGTTTTTTTCCATATGGAACCATCTTCAGTGGAGAGATATTCAATATGTTGACGGAATTTTTCATTCGAGTGAGAGCGAATAAGGGTTTTGATGGAGTTGCAGAGGGAGTAATAACTATTTTTGAAATTGGGGTTTTTGGTTTGTTGCCAACGCGGCGACGAAAAAAGTTTCTGAGTTTAATTTTGTTTAGGATTTCTTTAGGGAGAAAGATAGGAGTAGGTTTTAATTTTTTGGTGCTTCCATGAGAGCTTCATTTAAATAATTAGTGAGGGAGAGAATTTTGTTGTCAGCGTCGGTAGAATTTGTAATATGTAGAGGGGGGTAGTGGTTTCGTTTTGAGAATGTCATGAAATTTTTTCCAGTTGGTGTAGAAAAATTTATTAGATGTCCTATTAAAATTGGTTAGGTCAATATTTAAAATAATTGGGAGATGGTCGGAGGTAAGTTCGGTGTGGTGAGATCCACACATTTTAAGGGTTACTGTCGAGGGAAACCCGTGGGAAAGGATTCTATTGAAGCAGGCCGCTTCTTTGTGGACCATCTCTCCGATTCTACGCTATCCACACCCGTAGGGAGTTTCTCGTGGGAACGGAATGTGTCGACGAGTCCGGACATTTTTTGGACTGACCGACAAACGAGCCAGTCGGTTCCTTTGATCCGTACCCTATATAGAAAGAATTTGTCCCCAGCTGTGAGGTCAGCTATAAGAAGGGGACTGGAAGAGACTTTCTGGACTTCTTAGTCGAACTTCTGGAGAGAGGGTACGGTGTGCCTCTTTCGTATGATCTGTGATAGATCTCTGTGCATCTAAACGAGTGATGCTTTTCACTCGCCTCGGTTTTTGAAACAGCATTCCTTCATGTAAAATTGTATAAATTCTTTTATCTCCTATCCAAGATATAATAAACTTATTTTTATTCTAAAAATATTCTGTTTCGATTCGAATGGAAAAGGGATATTTTTAAAGAGAGCTAAATCAATAAACGTGCCGATAGAGTTTTGTCTGTTGGAAGGATGAATTGGGAGGTTGGGAGCTATAATTTTGATGTTGCGCGTATCATTTAAGAATTTGAGGAGTTTAATACCTCTCTGATTCGATTTTGCGTTGTTCCAAGCAGTGTGAATTGCGTTGAAATCACCGGCGAGGATAATGTTGGGGCTGATATTAAAAAGTTTTTTAAGATCTGAGGTGGGAATTAAATTGTTTAAGTTACGATTGTTATTATCTTTGTGGTGAATATAGATAGAGGCAGTACAAATGGGGGGTGAGGAATTTCCTGCGTTAACTTATATGATAGTGTTATCAATGGGGTTTGTGATGAAATTGAAGGGATTTGATGATGGTCAATATTGTTTTTAACGTAGATACAAGTACCTCCGATGTTTGCGTGATTGGGATTAATACGATCGGTTTTATAGAAAAAGTAATTGGGGATTAAAACGTTTTGGGTGGGTAAAAGGTGGGTTTCTTGGACAAGAAAGGTGTCGAGATTATGGGTGTGAACAAAGTTACGAATTTCTTGGGATTTTGAGCGTAAACCATTGGCATTCCAAATGCCAATGGAGAGTGTTTTTTCGCTGTTAATGTTTTGTGAATTGAATGAAAAGCTGTTAAGAAAATATTAATTATTGAGCGGTGACAGCACCAGATGCTTAACAATAATGTTTAAAGATGATAAATGCTCTATGGACGCCGAAAGTGGCTTCGCGAAGTTCAGGGAGTGCATTTTCGAAAGCTTGAAGCATAGTGGTAATGTCGTAATTTTCATGCTGAGCCATGTTAAGGACAGTCATAAGAGTATCAGCACATGAAAAATCCTTACCAATGCTTGATTGAGTACTGGGGGAGATTGTGGATAGGTGATTTATTGGGTTGGACAGCTCGTGCATAACTGATCGACGGTAGAGGAAAAGGATCTCTGGTTTGTATCGCTGCAATTGGTGGCACGAAGGAGTTCGCGTTCCTCATTGGTGGTCTTAGTTAGTGGGCGGAGCTAAGGAATTTTGAGCGTTGGATTTTGTGCGTGATTTAGGGAATTTGGGGCATTTTCGGTAGTTAGCAGCATGATCACCACCACAGTTGCTGCATATTAGGGGTTCAGATTTGGGTAGAGGACATTTTGGGCTATGTGAGCGCCAGAACAGCGGACACATTTACGGGGAAGGGTGCAATTTTCTGAAGAGTGAAAGAAGCCTTCGCATCTCCTGTATTGGATTGGGCCACTGCGGCCGCGATAGGTTTCAACTTTAATTTCGGTACCAAAGAGTTCTGTAATATTGTAAATTTCTTCACTATTATCAGATTGGTGAAGTTGTAGATAGAAAAGGGGCATTGGGGGAGCTTTGGTTTTAAATTTGGTAAGTTGGGTAATTTTATGGATGTTGAAGTCCATTTCAGTGATAACGGCTTTAATAGTATCAATGTGGGTATCAGCGGGAAGACCGCGGATAACCACTTTGATGGGTTTTGTTGGTAACCTTTGAATTCGACATTTTGTTGAAGGAACCATTGGGAAATCTCACGATATTCCTCTACGGTATCGACATTGATACGGAGGAATTCGCCTGAGAGGGTTGATTTAATGAAAGGGGCAACTCTTCGTACAAACGAAAGAAGTTGTGGCCAATCTTTTCTGGGGGTAACAAAGAGTGGAGGGGGCGGAATTTACGTGGTTGTGGTGGAGGTTGGGAGAGATCCTTATCCTCGGAAGGAAGAGAAGCTGCTTCAGTAGCAGAAGTAGTTTTGTCATGAACACTCCAGTCAGGAATGGGTTTAGGTTTAAGGATGTTACGTCTTGCCTCTCTGGACTGGACAAGAGTGAAGTCATCACTGCTGGAGTGACGTTTTTTTGGGGGAGTTGACTTTGGAGGTTTTTGGTTTTTCCTCTTACGAGGGGTGGTAGTAGTAGAGTTAGAGGCAGATTTTGAAGTGGAGGGTTTTTGTTGAGCGTGATTTGCTTTCTGGTTTTTAGATGCCATTTCATTAATGACTTTCATCAAGAAAGGGATAGAGTCAGGGATTGCGAATTGAGGGACGCCGAGTTTGTCAGAATGAGCGAAAAGAGATTTGCTCACCGTTTCAAGGCTTTCGTTGATGTCGACTTTGTCATCAGATTTGCATTTTCGAAGCTGAGTCTCGAACTCAAGGTGAGCAGCCTTCAGCGTTATCAGGCTGACCAGGTGGCATTGGTTGTTCTTGATCCATGTTGGAGAAAGCTATTGAGGTGACTTCGGGGGTTGACGAGCGACAGCGAGCTGGGGGCGAAGCCCCCTAGTTTGAAAAAAAAAAGAATTTTAGTCGAGATGTTGCACTTTATAACAGAAATCAAATAAGGCGGAGGGTCCTTTAAAAAACCAGTGCCAACAACTTTCGCCAACATACTCAGTAAAAAAGTGTATTGGTGTCCCGAGTGCTGGAGAAATGTGCACACAAACAACATGCTGCGTATTCAATTTCCAAAGCACAGCGCTCACAATTATAAGTTAAAATTATCTCAAAGTTTTCATTTGGGTGAAATGTAGCAGCCCAGACGTTGGCGATTTCTAGCAAAATATGGTAACCATGAACTTTTTCTCCACTTTTAAGGCAACCCTATATCGGGAAATTTTTTTTATTCTGATTCACACCATTGAAATGGAATTTCAATTTATCGAGTTTTATGATTGGTTGAGATTTAGATCTATTGCGTTATAATTGGTTACCTCCGATTTAACGGCATTTTTTTGCAACTATTTTTACTTTCTACTGTTATTTTACAAGTGATTGCTGTGCTAGTTTGTGCTCCATGTTTTCCTTGAATTTTAATTATATTTCCAGTTTCTATTTTATAGTAAGTTGGGCATTGCTTATATTTAATTGAGTTTCCTCTTTGTTTTTTTTACTACAAATTCGTGATTATATAGAATTATTAGTCACTCACTTACCATTGATCAGGTATGGCAATGGATGGTTTGACAGAGCGTATAAATTGCTTTTTTAAAATTAATGATGAGAATCCATGATACGGGAAATTGAACACCTTATTTAAAAAGATGAGAGAGAAATGTATTGAAAAACCAAAAACCACGAAGCAGAGCACACACCAGCACAAAAATCAATGGGAAAAAGCAAAGAAAGCCGTTAAAGTGTTAATATATAGAACGCGAATGGTAAGTATCAGTTTTCTATACATTGTATTGTTTATTTGTGCGTTTTTCGTTTTCAATTCCATATATGCAAGGTTCACCGTGTAGATTTTGCTTATACTAAATCCGGCCGCCATCTTGACATGGCGAGAAAAATTACAGCAGTAAAAATAAAATAAAAATATAGTATTATACTTTGTTAAATTGTCTTTGCTAAGGAATTAATTTTAAGATATTATTCTTTATTTCTGTGCAAGAATAATTAAAATACAAAGTAACTCCGGTAGTCATATCTGCCTCATAGGTTGAGGCACAGAGGACCATGCCCCTGCATAAAGACATCAATAAATTGAATTTTGCTTTTTTTTAACAATGAGATACAGATACAATGATATTATAGACCTGTAAATATGTGATTAGATTATTAAAAAAAAAATTCAAAACCAGTAAATAAATAAATTATTAAAATATAAAGAAATGAAAGTTAGCCAACTGGTAAAATAGGCTTTTAAAGTGTTCATCCATTTTCTCGACACTTGCAAATGCATCGTGTGCACACATTTTGCAGTAACTATATTGTATCCACCCTTCTCCATCTTTTGAGGATGAAAATTTGTCCATGCACTAGACACAAAGGGAATCGTCATCTGTTTCACTGTAAGAGACGTCATTAAGATTTCCCATTTGTCGTTTGCAATGCTTTAGCTTCTTATCTTGAAATGTTTTAAGTTCCATGGTAGTCAGTGGGAATTGGAGAATTCATAAACAAAGGACCAGCCTTGTTGGGCTTGAGCCTGTAGCTGGTCGTCAATATTTGTATTTGTATTTGATTCAACATTTGTTGTGGAGGTTGATGGAATCGGTGACTGTTCTCTTGAATGAGTAAAACTGTTTTCAAGGTTAATGGCTTTCTTTATTTTCTTACATTTATTCGATGAGTTACTGGATCGCTCTTTTAAGTTTCTTTCTCTTTAGCATATGACTTCGTTCTACGCTTTTCGTATTCCTCAAGTTTCGCGCGTTGAAAGGGAGAACTTGTCAATACTTCTGCTCTCTGTGCTTTTCTTTTAGAAACTGGAGGTTTTGGATATTTCTTAGCTTTTGAAACAAGTTGTGGTGAAATTTCATTGAGACCTGCATGGAATTTGCGGATTGGAGATATTGTTGTCTCCTCTCTTCTTCCTCCAGCGGTAGAACGTAAGATGCTCGTATGCTGTATTTTTTGAAGGACTAGCACTACTTGGTGATTCAGGCTGCTCAATAGGATTAGATGATGGATCGAATAAGGTAAACTTATTGTTAATCGTAGATTGTAGGAAATCAGCATCTGTGAAAACATCTGGGTTGAAGGGCATGTTACCTGTTGCTTTAAATCCAGTTATCGCCTTCTCTAGGTTGCAAGGTGTAGCAAGTTGTAATAAGCGCTTTAAATGATAAAATTATGAAAAATATTAATTATAAGAAGCGAAAATTAACATTATAATAATAGGTTATTATAAATATAATATAAAAATACAAAATATATATAATATATATATATATATATATATATATATATATATATATATATATATATATATATATATATATATATATATATATATATATATATATATATATATAAGTGGGGTCCTAACGTGTGGAGTCCAGCAACGTCTTCGTTGCGGACCCTGTTTAATGCTAAATAAGAGCTGCAAGTAATATCTCATCAAAATTCACACAAATCGGTGCGGGGCCACTTTTTAGTACGAAACATTGCTTGGCCCTTTACAGCTTTGTAAAATAAAAGTTTTAGCTACCTTACTCTTTGTAAAATACCTTACTATTTGTAATAAATATTTAATTTATATTAAAATTATATATATTGCACTTTTGCAAATGTTGTTGTTGTTGTCGTGCGGGCCATGTGGCCCAATTGGGGGTTCTATTACCCCAGAGGGTTGGACTTCTTCATGCATGACACATCCGTTTTTTTGCAGATAATATAGGTTATTTTTGCTACTAAAACCATTTTTGTAACATCGAAAATAATTTTAAATGAACGAGGCACAGAGGACCACTTGTCCTATCTGTCTGGTCCCTTCTGCCCCGATTCGCCATTTTATTTTACATGCCTGGACCTTTTCATTTAGTGTTTTGTTTTAATTTTAACTGGAAACAGATGTTAATAGTGCAAATAAAATTCCTAAGTGTTCCACATTTGTTACAAATATCTTAATGAAATACATGCGTATCATAAGAAGAGAAAAATCTCGTAGAAGATACCTCAAAAATCGAAATTTCGAAGAAAACGAACGTTCGCAGGCGAATTCAATAATGGCGGCCCGGACACTGAAAGAAGATGCCTAGTTCTTTCTATTTAGCATATTTCCACGCAGGTGGCAGAACATACCGAGATATTGTCGCCCTGAACCTCTGTGCCCTAGTCTCGCCTAAACATCACTGATTCCGTCAAAGTCGCGAAATTTTACTTACGTCTGAAGAATGAACATTTCTGTTTGCTCACTCTCGCCGAAGAGAAATTTCGCGGTTTTTTTTTTACTTTCACACTTAATGCATCCTAAACCAATAGCCGTATCAGAAAAAAGTCTTCTCCATTTTGTTCTCTGTACAATTTCTGATGTGTACTTTCTCGGGAAACCATCTGAGAATCGAACCAAAAAAGCGAGTTTTCAAACCTGAGCCGACGGCATTTTCTAGCACATAATAATTCGTTATTCCTGATTTGTTGGCCGTCTCTCTGTCTCTTTCACACAGCTAGTTTCAACTGTAAATAAAAAAATAATATTTGCTATGTCTACGGCGATCCCACATTTTCATATTCGCGATGAAAAACGTGTAAGATATCTCGCAATTTTTAAATTATACTTTTTATCGCATCGAATTTATTTATTAACCGGTTTCAAAAATAATTGTACCATAAGAAAGATTATATTCTGAGTTTTACCGTATTGTTTTCAAATATCTATATATATATTTCTCTTATGTGGCACGCAAAAAAGACGTTATTTGTTACTGCGTTTTGGCAACATTGTGCGATGTTTGTTTACTAGGAGCCTCGCGCCTCATTTGAATCTATAGCGTTATCGGATGAAATTTTATTGAAATAAATGAATTTTAGACGAGCTGTTGCGGTTTGTAATAGAAATCTAAGATAGCGTAGGATCTTTTCAGGGCTATTTAAAAAACGGTCCTTTTCAAGGCTAACAATTATAGTACAACAAGACGCGTGCACTACAACTTTCGACAACAAACTCAGTCAAAAAGTGTATGGGTGGCTCGAGTACTGGGGAAATGTACACACAAACAACATGCTGGGTATTCAATTACCAAAGCAGCGCTCACATTGCGAGTAAAAATGTGTTCAAAGTTTTCATTTAAATTCTGATTCCAGAGGTACTGTATATATCTTTTATGTAATACAACAAATTTAGATTTGAAAAATATTTTTTTGGAATATCATATTTTGTAATCAATCCCTTCTGCTAGGACACGTGTCTTCATTGATGCGAGCGAAGCGAGCATAGGTTCTCGCAGCGAACCAATGAGAATTGCGAAGCAATCCTCCGGGGGTTGGCGAGCGGTAGCGAGCAGGGGGCGGGCCCCCTAGTAAAAACTAATAGTATTAAGCTATAGATATGACAATTTTAACAAGAAGTAAAGAAATTGTAACGATTTTTCCCGAATTTCAAAAAATAAAACCTGAAATCAAATTAAAATTTCTAAAAACACTCAGTGAGGTGTACAAATTTCCGTTTAGAGTTAACTCATGACTGAAGACTGAAAATTTGCACGTGTTTTGCTCACTTGCAAAAGAAATTTTCCTTTTTTGAATTTGACACTTAATGTACCCTAAATTAATAATAGGATCGGTTAAAAAACCCTCTCCATCTTGTTCCCTGTACAATTTTGAAGAAACCATGGTAATTTTCCTAATTTTTTTATGCATACTTCCTCAGGAAACCGTCTGAGAATCAAACAAAAAAAGCGAGTTTCCAATCTTGCGGCGGCTAAGGCAGTAACTATTTTTTATATTGAGATAATATATCTCAAATTCACTGCATCACATTCCTCTGAATAACCATAAACCGATGATGAGCCAAATTCCACTCCTGTGACCGACTGACTGATATTCTCACTATACCCGCAACCCCTGCTACCAGATCACTGTTATTTTGATAATTCAGTAACAGGTAGAACTGTGATTCCAAGACATCGTGGATTAGGTAGCAGTTCTAAGATTCACTTTATACTTGTGATCGGAGCACACTGCCTTGCCACACTTGCCACACAAGCGTTGCACATTATTGGCAGAAGGGTTCTAAAGTGATTACAAGCATATTCAAAAGAAGAGTACTATAGTGATAGATAGTTCCCCACACTATCATTAAAAAGTCATAAATGTTAATGATCTCGTTATGTTTCTGTCTTCAGTCAAAACTCTAAAACAGTGCTTTCAAAACCTTTTCAATTGTGTTAAACGAATGTTCTAAATAATAAGAAACTTATTTTGACAAACTAACATTGTCAAACGATAAATGTGAGAATTAAATTATTTGACGCATAGGGCAACAGCGCCATCTAACGAGACTTTTAGATAGTATTGCAATCTTTGTTACAACAGTATTGGAAACCTTTTTCAATATCCCCTAATCATTTGTACAAATTTGTCTGACACATCAAATATCTACAGCATAAAGTTTCGAAAACGCATTTGTTTTTCCTTTAGTACAATGAATAAATAAGTTTATTCCAGTTTGCAATGTATGAATATTAATAATATCTTTGTATTCAGAGCTAGAAAAAAAAAACGTTGCGTGAGTATTTTCTCTAGATATTGTTCGCTGAATGATTTATAATAAATGCAAAATGTTTTGAACGCCCTCCCGTTTACGTTTCAATTCTTCCTAAAAGTATTTACTAGGAATCTGGAGTACTAGATGACGTTATAGGTATGTTATTTTAAAAAGCACTTTCCTTTTTTCTTGTGTTTTCTGGTTTATCAATTTTGTCTGTCATTCAAGATGAGAAGTGTTGCATAGAAGTTTTTCTACTTACAACGCGACACAGTAATTTTGGAGTGGGTCATGTACAACCTATATAGTTACACTTATTGTCTATCGTATGGGCACTGTCTTGTGGTCTTTATCGCTCAAACAAATTATCAATGCAGAGGTTTAATCGTAAACTGCAACTATATTTAGTAATTCTAGACACATTTTTAAACATGGGGACACGGTGTGGTTTAATCTTGCTTTTCCGAAAAAGTAATGATTTCATAGTTACCACTAAAATATATAACTTTTTCTTAAATAGATGTCTTATTTAAATAATTATGTGTTATAACATTTATTAATTTGAAATCAAGATAGGCTCTTTAACTTGTTAGTTGCGGAGCCTAAATTTGTTAGGGACTTAAGTCGAGTTCGTGAACGATCAGCAATGTGAAAAACTTGGATAATTTCAGAGGTTCTCGAGAAGCACCTGGAATGATCATATGTTTTAAAATGGTTGTTTTCTTTAAAATAGCTGTTCTTTTAGTGGAAATTGTTTTCTGTACAAAATAACATCCTTATTCACATGTAAACAAAACAATAGCATTCATGATTGTTCTATTTTCTTTTCCATTTGGTAACAAGCATTGTAGATTATCTTGGAACTTCTAAAAAAAGTCTGATTTCTTTGCAAAATTTTCTGAACGCTCTCGTGATAATTTCGAGAACTGTAACACCAATTTGTTTTCACTGTGATGAATCTCGCATCTTTTAATACCTAAGCATATAAAAATACAGGGTTTTATGTTTAAATTGAGAAATTTTTTCTTTTTGTTTTACTTGTACCGATTGTTCTCAACTTATTTCCCTGAACTCTTATTTGAAACTAAGTTTGAGTTAATTTTCGGCTCTTGTTCTCACTCAATTTTTACCTGAACTTTAACTTTAAAACAAAACTTGAGTTTATTTTAGTGTGTGCATTTTTTTAAATACAATTTTTATCGGTGATTAATATAAAATGACATGTGATATGATGAATGAATATCATGTAATTCAGGAACACATTATTTGGGTTGTATTAAATGTCATTTACTTTTTATAACTGCGAATATCAAACACGTTTTACATTTTTAAACGATTTAATTGTTGCATGACCATGATTAATTTCTTTGGAATTCACCCAGGAAAAAAAATCCAATCTGACTATGCTTACGCACCTCTAGAAAATACAAGATATTTAAATTAGTTTACTTATTGATGCATAGATTTAATACACTAAATCCAGATTTTTAAAAATTTGAAATGCAGTAAATTATAATTACCATTTTTTTTAAAACTTAGGGTTCAGAAATACAATTATGCTTCTTAAAAGTATTGAGTTTATTTGCAGATGCCTTTTTCCATCAAATTCTTGTCAAGGGCACCCATACAGGGGTGCTCAAGCCCCCTCCCTACCCATTGGTATTGTCAAATTTGATAAATTTAAAACAATAAAATGGACAACCTTTTTTTAAATATGAAACATTGATGATGATCCGCCGTAAGAAATAGAAGTGTACTGTATGTTGGTGAAATATGTATTTATTGTAACCATTCAAACGAAGTGAGTTGACATTGTATATACTGCTCCCATGAGGAAGTATTTTTAGAAGCGGCTCAATCCCATGATAGTACTTAACGCAAGTCCAACTTGATTGGCTAGTTTCACGGGCTTGGCTTCACTTGGATATCTCGCCAATCTGATTGTTGCAGTAACCATTTGATTTTGAATATGCGCGTTGTTTCGTAGAAATACAATACATACACTAGCGCCTCAGCGTACAGCGTAAGCGTCCGACAAGTTGACTCTGATTTGCTCCTCATATATATGTTGTATGGTTGTTGTTAGTAGTAATTCTTGCCAACTTATATTAAGGGTACTTATACTTTAAAGAGCTTCTTTTCGTGAAGCAACGATGGCCTAATGGCTGAAGTCACCCACCTTCAGATTAGCGTCGGCAGCGGCGAATGACTTCCCGAGTTCAAACCCAGCTGGCGAAAAATCATTTTTAGATCCTCCAAATTATTTTTAAAAAATTCCAATTTAATTCCTTTTCATTCTAATTTACTTTTCCTAATTTTTAATACCCTTTTCATATTTTTCCAAGCTTTCGTTGATTTTACATAAATAATCTAAGAACCACTCCTGAACTCACTACCAGCTGATATTTTTCCGCCCCTCTGCCGTCCCCTTTGCTTTAGGATGATGGTGTCGTATCCACCGCTGGCTTAGGACCATTCTGATGTAACAAAAAGCATACATAAAACACTAACTTATATAATTATTAACTTATATAATAAAAAAATACAATTTTAGGCTCCCACCTCTACCCACCCATAGCCATGGATCTGAAAAGAAAAGAAGAAAGCAGAAAGGAAGAGATAAATCGCCAACAACTATAAACCTTGATGACATACGTATCTAGGTCATGTGATCCGATTTAGCCAATCAAGTTGGACTTGCGTAAAGTACTATCATGGGATTGAGGCGCCTGTGTATTTTTAAAGAGACAAAGATGGGAGCGTCTTCCTCACACAGTTGGGAAGAGAACACTGACCTAGTTTTTCTCTTGGCATGCTTACAAGTAGCCAAGATGTTGCCAATGCGAACTATCTCGGTACGGAACATACCACCCGACGTTGAAATAATATATATATATATATATATATATATATATATATATATATCTATATATATATATATATATATATATATATATATAAAGTATACTTCAAAATATCTTTACAGTTTAGGTAAATACTCAGATCAAAACTTAGACAATTATAAGAAAATGATACATATAAACAATCACATTAATTAGTACTCAATCAATACCACAAGAACTGTATAACTAGTAACATACATAAATTATGAATATTGTAGATATAATTTTTCCAAGTTATCTAAAATAGGCGAAATGCATAAATTTGAAACAGATCTTTTAAATTCACCTCTGGGTGTACAAACAGTAACTATTCTAACATTATTATCAACTCCAGGGAAAATGTTACTTATGCGACCGATAGACCATTTACATATTGGCAGTTGATTGTCCTTTATCAGAAGTAGCATACCAGGTGTGATGTTTGGTTTTTGAAATAGCTTTTATTTCTCTGTTGCAAGTGATTTAGATAGCTATTTTTCCAGTACTTCCACACAGTTTGCAAATTTTTTGTGTTTTTTGCCATCTGCTGAGTAAGTTATCTTTCCTTTCTACGAGATCTGGTTCTGCAATAGCATTAATTGGTTTGCCAATTAGAAAGTGACCTGGCGTTAAGACTTCGAAATCATCCAAATCTTACGGCAAAGGTGTGAGGGAGCGAGAATTCAATATACCCTCAATTTGTACTGTAACAGTTAAAAATTCTTCTAAAGCTAAAGTTGTATTGCCTACAGATCTTTTAAAATGAAATTTAAACGATTTAACTCCTGCCTCCCAAAGACCGCCGAAATTAGGAGATCTTGGGGGGAGAAATTTCCAAGTTACGCCCTCTGAATTTAAGAAACTCGAGCAATCCTGATTGCCTTTCTGGATCGAATAAAGTAATTTTTTGAGTTCTGAATTTGCTCCAACAAAATTTGTTGCATTGTCACTAAAAATGGTTGAGCTTTTACCTCTACAAGCAAAAAATCTCTTCAAGGTTGCTATTAGCGATTCTGAAGTCAAATCGGAAACAAATTCCAAATGTACGGCTTTGGTGACCATACAAACAAATATAACTATGTACATTTTTTGAAGTATACCCTTTCTCTGGTTCCTGTATTTAATTGGGAAAGATCCACAAAAAATCGAGCCCGTTGTTGATAAATGGTGAACACGGGTTTACTCTCTCAGGAGGCAGATCACCCATGATTTTGTCAACAGTAATTGGTTTAGTTTTAAAACATGTTACGCATTCGTGAATTACTTGTCGAGCAATGTTTCTCCCATTGAGAGGCCAAAATGTTTGCCGAACTGTGTTTAATAAAGATTGAGGTCCGTTATGTAAATCTCTTTTATGATAATACTCAAATATAAGTTTAGTTAATTTATTACCTGATGGTAATATTATTGGATGCTTCTGATCATAACTTAAGTTGGAGTTAGATAATCAACCACCTACTCTAATAAGACCCCTTTTATCCAAAAATGGATTGAAGAACCTTAACTTACTTTTGACAGGAACTAACAATCCTTTTGTCAAGGCAGAAATTTCAGTTGCAAAATACCTTACTTGAATAAGATGCACTAAACTATCGCGAGCTTGGTAATAATCCTCTGAGGGGTCAAGAATCCGTGTTTTCCAAGCAAAGGGTATTTCGCATTATGGATGAATCTGTAAAGAAAACTTACACAAGCAGGCTATCCAAAAAAGTCTGATCTGTTGCTAGAGTTAACGCAGATTTAGTTTGAACTTTAATTTCATCAAGGTAAAGAGAGTTCATAGAAATGTTCTGGTCTGAAATAGTCTCATCTTGGAGGTGCTGCTTCAAAAGGTCCGGTTCATTTCACCATCGATTGGTGACGGCAAAGGAATCAGCATCTAGTCCTCTGGAAAGAATGTCCGCCGGATTCTGTTCCTATCGAACATGTCTCCAATGGTAGTCTTTGGACGATCGCTGTATTTGTGCCACTCTGTTGCCTACAAATATTTTCAATTGGTGAGGAGGGGGTACCGATCCAGGCCAAAGCTATCTGTGAATAACTGCACGCTATCCACCTTTACTTTCAGAGCTCTTACAACCTTGTCCAGGAGCTGAACTAAGCGAAAACAAGCTGATAGTTCCAGTCGAGGTATCGTCATGGGTTTCAATGGCGCCACGCGAGATTTGCATAAAGATTTTTGCTTTGGTAACAACGGGCCTAAGGAGACCTAGTGGGTCGTAAATGCATGCGATTTGCATTGTACATCTCGCTTAGTAATACTAGATGTTAGATGAATTGTTAATTTGAAGGCAAATGTATCACAGGAACTATTCCACAGCATACCTAAGGTTTTGACTGCCTGGTCCTCCTTGTTATGATCGATTGGGAATATACAGGATTCAGCATTTTGCGAGACAGTATTACTTCACCACTTATGCAGTCTCATTCCTCCTCGTTGGAGTAATTCAATTAAATCTCGTTTGGGAGTTTGATGTACACTTTCAAGTCTGATGAGCCTGAAAGACAATCGTCCATGTAAAAGTCCTGCAACATGACCTCAGAAGCCAGAGGAAAGTTATTTTTCTCATCTATTGCAAGTTGATGTAGAGTTCTGGTTGCTAAATATGATGCACAAGCAGTCCCATACGTAACAGTTTTTAGTTTGAATACCTTAACCGGGTCGTCAAGATTTTCTTTCCACAAAATGTGTTGAAGATAGGTTTGTGATGGCGTTATCTCAATTTGTCGAAACATCTTTTCAATGTCCGTAGTAAATGCGTAAATATGTTTTCGAAATCTAATCATGATCGAGAATAGATCGTCCTGAATTATTCCTCCTTTGTACAACAAATCGTTCAAAGAAACGCCGTTTGTAGATTTAGCGCTCGCATTAAATACTACTCGCAGTTTAGTAGTTGCGCTGGTAGGCCGCAAAACTCCATGATGTGGCAGGTAGTAACCACCATCGGTATCAGAAACTTCCGCACACTCCATCTCTTCCATATGACATAAATGTTTATATTCTCGCAAGAAATCTAAATGTAATGATTTCATGGGAGGATTTCTTTCTAAGAGTTGCCATAATTGATCCAATCTTTTGGAGAAGCAATTGCTTTAGAATTACCCAAGTTAATTTTCTTGTCGCTATCCAGTTTCAGAGGCATTTCTACAACGTACCTTCCATTAGGTTTTCTTTGATGTATTGCCTTAAAATGCTCATCGCAGTATTTTAATTCTTCACTAATTATGGGCTCGTGTTCCATAACACTTTCTGTTTCCCAAAAGGCGGATATAGCTTTGTTCAGAGTGTTAATCTCCGTCGACAAGAGACAACTATTTGATAATTTATTGGTTTCAAACCTGGAAAATGGAATGCTACCAGAGACTAAATATTCAAAACAACTATTTTGTAATAACAATCGATTATTTTCTAAGCGTATTTTGTCTCCTTTCAGGAATTCAAAAAAGAGTTCTGCTCCCAGCAACAGATCAATTTTATGAGGTACATAAAACTTTGGATCTGCAAGTGGTATATTTTCAGGGATTTGAAGTTTAGAAACATTCAGACGCTTAGGAGGTGTTATGTCAGTGATTTTCGGAACGATAAGCAAATCTAGATCCCATTCGAGATCGTTAT
The DNA here is from genome assembly GCA_947359465.1 of Metellina segmentata. Lineage (NCBI taxonomy): Eukaryota > Metazoa > Arthropoda > Arachnida > Araneae > Tetragnathidae > Metellina > Metellina segmentata. The sequence continues at coordinate 71,043,872 of OX375883.1, forward strand.
TCACATTAGACACGTGAGCCCGTATTTGAGATTTAACGAGCTGAGTGCAACAATTTAATCCACTGACTGGAACAATAATTGTTTCTTTTCTAATGCCTAATGCATGAGCACTTTCTGTTGTTATAAAATTTGACTGAGCAGCAGAATCCAAAACTGCTCGAAGTGGTTGATTGATGTTTTGCGCATCCCTGATATAAACAACAGCTGTGTTAATCAAAACAAATGTGCTGTTACCGTTCGTTAGCAGAGTTGAAAGAGGAGTCTGGTCTTGCCGATTCTGGCAACCTAAGGTTCTCTCTTCCGGCGAAAGCAATGACATTCGAGACTGGCTTTCTACTGTCTCGAGAGAATATTTATGCAACAAAGTATGATGATATTTTTGTTTGCAGACAAAGCAAGCTTATTTCGATGTGCATTGAGATAGCATATGAGAGGAATTTAAGCAATTTATTCAAAGCTTATTTTTTTTCACAAAATCAAATCTGTCCGAAAATTTCATTTGTTTAAATTCAGGGCAATGGTATAGAGGGTGTGAATTATTACATAATTGGCAACTTTGTTCTTTGTACGATTTGATGAATAGTGATTTGTAGCGATTCGAATTATTAGTATGAACTGGCGTTTTGACATTAGTAACTTTGTGTAAAAGATTACTTTTCGCTAGACCCTCAAGAATGCGAGTTCGTTCTTCTAAAAAGTTAAGAAAATCATCCAAATTTGGCACTTCAACTGTTTTGATTGTTAATTCAAATTTTTTCCGAGATTCTTTATCTAATTTTTGCAATAAATTATTCATTATTAAAACATCCGATAAGCTATTTCTATCGAATTTTTAACACTTTTAATGATCGTAAGTTACGTTTTACGTTGTCTATTAGATATCTTGAGAGGGCGATTCATTAATTTTTTCAATATTTAACAAACTATTTACATGAGCATCACACAACAACAGCTCTTTTATTCTCGTATCTGATTTCCAAAGCGGAGAATAGAGATTCGAAAGTATCCTCACACGTTTCAATTAATTTTGCTTCGCCTCTTAGGGCTGCTTACAAATAAAACAATTTTTGAGTTTCATTTAAGTCTTCGTTGTTACCAATCATGGACATAAATTGGCCCTTGAAATTTTGAAATTCCTCGTATTTTCCCCAGAATTGAGGAAGCGGCATTTCTGGAAGTTTAAAGTTCATGGATTTCGGCCCATGTTCTAGTTTCGATTCACAGTTTACATGTTCTGTATTTTCAGAAAGGAGGATTTTGAGGATTACCTCCAATTCTTCGATATTATTTTCCATCTCCTCCAAGGTTGATAGCGAATCCTTTACATCAGCGTTTTCAGGTAGTCCAATATAGTTAGCAAGAAGTTCAATTGTTGCACACTTTAAGCCAGGGGCAACTTCTAGTATTGATTTAATCACAATAGCAGCTTCGACATCACCAGTTGCTTTGAAGTTAGTGATAGATAAATTTCCGTAATCGTTTCACTTTCGATTTGAGGATGCCTCGTTGGCGATTGCATGATACTAGTATATCCATTGTGCTGTTGTTCCGGCTCTACGGACCAAAATGATCCGCCGTAAGAAATAGAAGTGGACTGTATGTTGGTGAAATATGTTTTTATTGTAACCATTCAAACGAAGTGAGTTGACATTGTATATACTGCTCCCATGAGGAAGTATTTTTAAAGAGACAAAGATGAGCGTCTTCATCACACAGTTGGGAAGAGAACACTGACCTAGTTTTTCTCTTGGCATGCTTACAAGTAGCCAAGATGTCGCCAATGCGAACTATCTCGGTAAGGAACAGATAATATAATTGCCTTCATCAAATTTCTTTCCATTTAAAAAAATAAAATTTAAACAAATCAGAAAACTTTAGTTGTACAATTCCATTGTAACTTCTGCATTGAAAAAATTGTTAACATTTGTGTGTATTTAGAGATGGATTTGAGTTAAAATTTCTTTTACCTGTAGTATAGGCTTTAGTGACAATGGTCCTATGATTATTACAAGAGAAAATTTTGTATCAAACTTAACATTTTCAATAAACTGAAGGTCATTATTAAAAACAGGTTTTTATTTGTCTTAATATTGATTAAAAACCAGTTTAATAACTTAACAATAGATCAGTCCTATATTTGCTAGCATTTATCAGGAACATTAACTTCTGATTTATGTCTTCCTATTATAAGTTAGACTAGATGGTTTCAGTTTGATAGGCTGTTAGTTGGAACACCAACATATGAAAGACGTGTGTATTGAGAAGGATGGCAGCACAAATAATTAAAATATGAATTTATTAATTTAAATTTATTTTGCAAATGTTACAATATATTTTTTTGCAATAAAATGGTTTCAGGCATGCCCTCAACAACTGAAGTCTTGGAAAAAATCTAAATTAAGTGGCTTATCACAAAATTGCTTTACTATTTACATGAAATTAAATATCAAATTCATTATTTCAATGAATTTTATAAAAATAAAGAATATATTTGTAGAAATAATCTTTATTAACACAGAATTTTAAATGTTGTAGACAGAGAAAAGTTTTCAAATGACAATTAATCACACATTATTGAAATTAAAAAGATAGGTCTAGTTCTACCCTCTAACCTCTTCCCTACCAACCATAAAAAAAATTTGTTTAAAAATCAGTTTTTTTCTTCCTATAAACATGAAATACTTCAAAGTTCTCAAGCAAATTCCTCTTTTAGATGGAGGCATTATAGGGGAAACATTTTAGGTACACATACGAGTTCTTCGAATCTCAATTATACTGATAGCCTAATAATTTTCGAATGATAAGTTATTGCTTAAGAAACTCTAGTTTTTGTACAGTGCTGTATTATTATCACTTTATAAGCCCAATAAAAATATTAGAAGGTTAGAACCACAATATACAGGGTTATTCAAAAAGATGGACCCAATTTAAGTAATTTGTATTTCACGAAATATAAATTGGATATGAACAGTTTACATACCGAAGGAAAGATGAAATTCCAAAGTTTTTTTTTATTACCGCTTAGGCATTAATAGATACAATGTTCACATATGGGGGTCTGCAAAATCCCCGTACAATATTGCAGCATGAGACAACATTGCAACATGAGAGATTCGGCGAAGCTAAACGTGTTCTGTGCCTTATCACGGACAAAAGTTTAAGGACCATTCTTATTTGCGGAAAGCACTGTTAGCAGAACAACGTACCTGGACATATTGGAACAGTGGCTTTTTCAGAGGCTCAGTAACACAAGACATGCTTTTTCGCGTGTGGGGCGAGTTTGGCAACCGCTTCGATGTTTGCCGAGCAGCAAAGGGGGACACATTGAACATTTATAACCTGTATTAAAAAAAAACTTTGAAACTTCCTCTTTTCATTAGTATGTAAACTGTTCATGTCCAATTTATACTCCATTAAATACAAATTAATAAAATTGGATCCATCTTTTGGAATAACCCTGTATATTCTTTTCATGCTATATTGTATCTTGGGAAGTACTTTTTCATATACATTCATGGCAAATGCAAAACATAGTGGGAAGAAGGGTGGGGAAAGGCCCCAGATAGTGAGTATCGAGCACAGTTATTGATCCAGAACACAAAAATACTTTTGAACTAAAAAAAATATAAATTTATTCACAACAAAAACGGATTACAAGGACTTGTAAAAATAATGATTACACACGACCCTCAGACAACCGACAACATAGCTCGCCAAAGTCGGACTTTAAGCTCTTCCTAAACATGCTTCCTTTCATCAAGTGAGTATATAGCACCCTCTAGAAAGTAGGGCTAACGCTACCCCCCCCCCATGCAAGATTGACGTATCACCTATGATACTCGATCTGACAATCCCAGAAGGAATTGTACAGAAATATTGAAATTAAAATACACATTCCTATTAATAAAACCAAAAAATATTGCTCACATGTACACTACCCACCTCTAAACACAAAATCAGTCTAAACCTTCTTTTATGATATAGCAATACAGGTAAAAAATAATATACACACTGATAATAAAAATAGAAATAAATGTAATGTACACAATTATTGTGGTTACGAAATTATCCCAATTATAAAAATTACCATTTCATAAATTGAAAAAAATATAATCACTTATTAGAAAATTAAATACATTTTAAAATAGAAAAAGTTCAGAACGGAATTCTTAACTAAGCATGTCACTAAAAATCGATCATTACAAAATGAAATTAGTTTTCACTTCATCCAAATTTATAGTTAAAACGTTTACACTTTTCGCAAGATGTGTAAGAGTGCATCAGCATGAGGCATATTTACACAGGAGCAATGTTTTGTAGTAATATTATACTTTAGTAGTGCAAAAGTCCATTTTTGCAATCTCGAAGATTAAGAAGCACTTTTAAAGTGGGTGGTGGCAAATGCCACCCTTTACCGTCCCATAAAATCGTAGACCAAGCCTGCTGTGCAGTGGTCAGTTTCTGATTGGCATAAGCAATTGGATAGATCATATCACCATATGTTTTTTGTCTGTGAACAGCAGTCAAAGATTCACGTTCAGCCGCTTTCTTCATTTTAACATTCATTTCTTGAAGATAATCAGCGGTTGACTGAGAGATTTTTGTTGGTAGGTGTATCTCACCAGCCCAGGAGGATTTGAGAACTGAGAGCGGACCCCGAGCTACTCTGCCATACAGAAGTTGATAAGGTGAAACTCCTGTTGTCGTGTTCGTCGCTTCTGGATCAGTGAACACGAAGAGTAGGTGCTGATCCCAACTTCTCGGATCTTCTTTAATTGCGTGATGAAGCATTTCCTTCAACACTATGTTCCATTGCTCCACCCAGCCGTTGCTAGAAAAAAACTTTGGATTCGATCCAATTCTTTTCAAAAACTCTTGTGTTAGGAACGATTTAAAGTTTGTTCTCTGATCAATCGCGACAATTTTGGCTATACCAGTTCTCGAGAATATTTGTAGCAAAGCGTTGCATGGCCGCCTTGGCTGAAAGTAACCGAAGAGGTACTGCTTCATACCAAGGAGTGCGCTGGTCCATCATACAGAGAATGTCTTTGTGTCATCTACTGGATGGAGGCTCAATGGGTCCAACAATATCAATATTGACAACTTCAAAAGGCAGCTCCGGACGATCTATTAGAGTGATTGGAGTTCTTTCGACAAGCTTTTCCATTTTCTGAAACTGACAACCCTTCCAAGTCTGGACAAATTCATTAATATTTTTTTTATGCCCAGCTAAGCAGTGAAATTCTACACCAATCAGGAGTTGGCAGTTTGCTTTATTAGGCAATGGGGACTCGACCAGATATTGGTTACGCATATCTGGATAAAAGTTTAGTGTCTCGTAAGTTGTACAACCCCACAGAAACTGATAGGGAAATCGTGCAGACAATATTACGATACCTTTGCAATACTATTGGACATGGCATTGTGTAGAATAATGAAGATTACAGAAGCCTGGTGTTGCAGATAACAGCTGCTCATAAACACGCAGTTGTCACAGAGGTGTAGTTATTTTCTACTCTGGAAGTACAATTACATGGAGAAGCAAGCGACAGGACCATATCCAATTGTATGACAAAGTTCATGGCATGCTGTCAAGTTTTGAAATGTAAACAGTTCATGAAAAGCATTGATAAACTGAACATGAACATGTGAGGCAGCAGATATATATATAAACAGTTCTTAAAAGGCATGATGGAGTGAAAGCAGGGATAAATTGTGACCATAAACATGTGATGCAGGCAGGTTTTAAAATGTAAAGAGTTCTTGAAAAGCATGGATAAACCGATCAACATGTGATGCAGCAGATATATAAACAGTTCTTGAAAGGCATAATGGAGTGAAAGCAGGGATACTCTGTGATCAGAAACATGTGATGCTGGCAGGTTTTGAAAGGTACAGTTCTTGAAAAGCATGGATGAAAATGAACATGTGAAGAAGGCAGGTTTTGAAAGGTAAACAGTTCTTGAGTAAACAGAAGGAGTTTGTGGCTTGTTCCATTTCATTTTTTAAAGCAACAAATTCAGCCTCAGAATTCAATTGCTTTGTTTCTTTGTCAAATTGTATCTCATGCACATCCAACAAATGACTTTCCAACTGCTTCTTTAAAGCTTGTGTCAGACTACAAATTGGGCACGCCTGGTGTTTTTTGTACCAGCATTGGTGACTGCAGATGATACATCGTGAATTTGCCGTTGGTGCAAAAACATTGCACAACTTGTCTTGAAAGACTTGTAGCAAATCGAACAGATGCGATCGGAATCCATCACAAAACGTTGTTTAGAAAAATCACCAAATACAACACAATCGTGCTCGAAACAAATAATACTTATCTGATAAAGCTAAATCTAAAGTTAAGAGCTGACATATAAAGCCAATCGTATCGAACTCGGGGAAAACTTTCAAACTGATATAAAATATAATATACTAGGGGGCCCGCCCCCTGCTCGCTGACGCTCGCCTACCCCCGGAGGATTGCTTCGCAATTCTCATTGGTTCGCTGCGCGAACATATGCTCGCTTCGCTCGCATCAATGAAGACACGTGTCCTAGCAGAAGGGATTGATTACAAAATATATTCCAAAAAAATATTTTTCAAATCTAAATTTGTTGTATTACATAAAAGATGTATACAGTACCTCTGGAATCAGAATTTAAATGAAAACTTTGAGCAAATTTTTACTCGCAATGTGAGCGCTGCTTTGGAAATTGAATACCCAGCATGTTTGTGTGTACATTTCCCCAGTACTCGAGCCACCCATACACTTTTTGACTGAGTTTGTTGTCGAAAGTTGTAGTGCACGCGTCTTGTACTATAATTGTTAGCCTTGAAAAGGACCGTTTTTTAAACAGTCCTGAAAAGATCCTCCGCTTTCTTAGATTTCTATTACAAACCGCAACAGCTCGTCTAAAATTCATTTTTTTTTCAATAAAATTTCATCCGATAACGCTATAGATTCAAATGACTCGCGAGGCTCCTAGTAAACAAACAATCGCACAATGTTGCCAAAACGCGGTAACAAATAACGTCTTTTTTGCGTGCCACGTAAGAGAAATATATATATATACATAACAGTTTGACTTAACCATAAAAGCATGTATTATCAGTTAACTGTGTCAGTCACTTATGCGCAAGCGCAGAAGGATCGCGAAAAAGGTCTGAAAACGACTGTTTTAACACTTGCGTCTTCCGCCAGTAATGAGCCGTCCATTTGGGTATATTCTCAGTCTGACTCTTAGGAGCTAGCAAATTGCGCAAGCGCAGAGTTGGAGAATGAACTTCAATGGCGACTGTTTTGTGATTTGAATCTGCCATAAATTGCCAAAAATAGAATTTTTTTTTTGTTAGAAGAAGAGTTTAAGTTAGTGATAGGTATGGGAGGTATAAGAAAGATAAAACTTTTCCTCCGTTTTCCCGCCTTTTCAAAATCTTGTTTTCATTTCCTACTCTCGACTCAATGTGGGATGAGATGTAAACGCATAGAGCAACAAACGAATTGAATAATTAAACAAAAAGGGAAAATGTATTCCACCGCTAAAAATAATTTTGTTTGAGGTAAGAGAAGGGGTCCCGATATATCCCCTTTCTTTTCACGGAAAGAATATAACTTCGAAAGTTTTTAACTTGATTCGATATTTGAATTTTTGTAAACGAAAATGAAGAATACGCTCGGATATTTTCTTTGGGAGTTGGGAGTGTGGACAAATTGATCATCAAAATACGAATATATTCATTTCTAGAGAATAATTTCAAGTCAAAATTTTCATAATCGATCTGCTTCAATAGTCACGTTGTAAAATTAAAAAAAAAATAATAAAAAAAACTGCACACATAAAAATGTTTTTAAAAATTAATTTTTGTTGAAAATTTTTTAAACTACAGAACGTTTAGACAACTTTTTTTCTTTTCCTACAACAACTCGCCAATTTTCTCTGATTATTCAAGAGTTTTTTAAATTTATGAGCAGAAATGTTTCAGTATTCATGTGCTCACTGCTAGGACATTAACATTTGTGAAAATATCACTAAATGTTTTAATAACTTCATAGCACCCAACAATCTTGGATCTCCATTTTAACATTGCATTTCTTATGCACACAGACTGGTGAAACTGAAGACGTGCAAAGGAACTTTACTCAGATCTATCCAAAGACTGCATCCCTTGGAGGTCACCAAAAGCACGAGTTCTATGTGAATGTTAACTTGAACTTCAAATCGACTTTATTTTTTAAACAATTTTAGTACTCCAGTTTAAAAAAAAAAAATTCTTTTTTTTACATTTAATTAATGTTTATTACTGTTTTTTACTCCACTTTAATTTTAAGAATTTGAGTCTGGTGTATATGCTATTTGAACCATTTTGTAGATTACTGTATGTTTATGATATTTTTTAATGTTTAAGATTTGTTGAGTTTTCTCCTAAGAGTTCTTAAACTCAAGTGGGGAGAATGTTGCATATGCATGGAAACGATAAACCACTCATTCTGTTTTTTATACTTTGTATATACTTTTGTAGTGAGAGGAGTGGCAACAAGAAGCTCGAAAACAAGAAAAAATAGAACTGTTCGCAATTTTGTTTGGATTGAGAGTTTTGAATTGAGCGGTGAATGTAAATAGTTAAGATATGTATATAAAATATAAATAACCTATTAAAGAAATTCTTGTCAGTTAATTCATGAGAGCCGTCTCATTTTATTATAAGAAATGAGTGTAATTATAGTTCGCTGCCTTTAGCGACACCCGGCCTTCAGATTTGGATATTAAGCATCCAATCCCCAAGGACAGATGTTTTAACGAATTCTATCTAACGCGCTACTGACAAGTATTTCAAGAAACTTAAATTTCCCGAACTCAAGACTTACGCTCCTTGAGCGGTTCCTCAAACTGCTCCACAGCCGTAATCTATCAGAAATTTTAGACGAATCATTTCTCTTCAGTGGATCCTATTTTTAATTACAATTTTTGTTTCAAAATATAGCAATACATTTTGCAATAAAATTTGGTTCGCTTTTGTGTTCTCCCAACACTTTAAAAATATTTTTATCTCAAATTAAATTTTTGATTACTATTCCTCCTCTTTGAGTTTTGCTACTCATTTTGTGAAGAGTCCCTCTGGTTAGTTGGCTCCGCCTCCTTAGCCAACGGAATATCTGCTCCCCACCAATTTCCTGTTCCATGGTTTGATGGTTCTGCATGTTCAAAAGTTCGAGATACTTTTTATCTGTACGGAAAATAATTTGAGATACGGGGTTGAAATCTTTTAAGAGCATCTGGGCCAAGGGTCCTCTCTATTAGTTGAACTCTTATGTTTTTAAACATTAGTCTTCTGATGGAAAAAGATAAATCTAAATAAAAACTCAGGTTATCACCAGTCAAAAAAATAATTTTTTTTTATAATATCAACCATGCATTCTGTTTTGTTAATGCTTATGAAATGAACAGCTAATGTTTTTCAACGGACTTAATATTGAAAGCGGAATAATTTAATTAGGAAAAGTTAATTTGTCTTTAGGCGTATTCTTTTGAAAGATTGCATTTACTTTTCAGTTACACATCCAATCTCCTTCTATTTTGAAATGTGTTTTTTGATGCGTTGGAGAGATGCAAGAAAAATTTGTTTCAGCTTTGATTTTGAATTGTTTTACGCTATTGCTTTTAATTATATTTGTGAAGTGTAATCTTAGTATTTTAGTAGAGGCAGTGAGATTGTTCGTTCTGCGATCAGTAGTTAATTTTTGTGATGTATAATTAGATATAATCTAGTTTTTGAGATTACATAATATGAAAGTCCACAAATTGAATACACGTGATTGTATAATCGGACCATTTCTTTCGATTTTTAGATTGTTACAGGGAATGCAAATTTAAAATTAAGTGATTATTTATTCAAAAAAAAAATCAGTGATTTAAATAAGAATTTTAATTCCATTTTCCTTTCCGTTTTATGTGTAATAATATTGAAAATGAAATAACTATGAAGAAGAGACTTGCTATTTTATTCAAGTTAGTTGAATATTAAATCAGCCTTCCCTTGAAGCACTACATAACCTTTTTTGATAGGAATCATCATTACACGACAACTCTTTCCCTTTTGGGCCATTGAACATGTGTCACTCACAAGCCTGTTCATCAGCATAGGTTTTGTTTTAAACATTCCATGTGACTATAAATCCAATGGGCAATTTTGAATCATTCGTCTTCATATGATGGGTGAAGGTTCTCTAAATATATTTACTCAAGCATTATACCTAAAAGAGTTCCAGGGCCAGTGCGACCTCATTAATTCAAATTAGAAAGACATGCTTTTTCCTAATCTCTGCAGCTATTTTTTTGTGTGCTTTCATTTGCAAAATCTTATATTAAGTATTGTTTTTTGACCCATCATATGCCTGTGCCAAAACCTTTGCATTATTAATTTTGTATAACTTCCATACACTGAATACTGATGTGCTAAAAGTCACGGGATAGCAGTATGCAAATTTACTAGTGCTGACATTGCATTAAAAGGGTATAAAGAGTCAGATACTTATCAGTGAACTCTTCTGTCTGTTGAACTCTTAAATATCTTTACCTGCATAGAATTAACCGAGTTTGAACGTGGAAGGATAGTTAAAGCTAAACGCACAGGCTTAACATTTCAGACACAGTTGAGACCGTGCTCCACATTGTCAAGGGTGTATCGAGAGTACCTCATAGAAGGCATTACCCATCACAAGTGCATTTGTGCTAACAGACAAATGACACTGTGTGAACGGGCTGCATCATTCATGAGGGACACACTGCATGCTAGAGGCGTGCCTAAGGTTCGTACAGTGAAATAGACTTGAATCTATTTATGACAGAATTTGACGATAGCTGCACTAACTGTTAAGCTTGGCGGTTTTTTGGTACCCAGCTAACGAGTACTGTATTTTCTCAATATTTGTTTTTTAATATCGGTAATAGTTGTTTTGCTGATAGTTTATTTCAAATTTTATTCTAAGTTCTAATATAGGTATGTTAAAATAAACAATGTGATATGTCGATTTGGTTTTCCTAAACCTCTGTTGAACAAAATTAGGGTAGTATTATGATTTTGTGCTATGGGGGTAACTATTTTTTGTATAGAGATAATATATCTCAAATTCACTCCATCACATTCCTCTGAATAACCATAAACCGATTATGAGCCAAAATCCACTCTTGTGACCGACTGACTGATATTCTCACTATTCCCGCAACCCCTGCTACCAGATCACTGTTATTTTGATAATTCAGTAACAGGTAGAACTGTGATTCCAAGACAATGGACTGGGTAGCTGTTCTAAGATTCACTTTAAACTTGTGATCGGAGCGCACTGCCTTGTTTGACAAGCGTCGCCTTGCATTGTTGACAGAAGGGTTCTAATGTGATTACAAGCACATTCAAAAGAAGAGTACTATAGTGATAGATAGTTCCCCACATTATCATTAAAAAGTCATAAACGTTAACGATTTCGTTATGTTTCTGTTGAAACCTATTCAGTCAAAGTTGTAAAACAGTGCTTTCAAAACCTTTTCAATTGTGTTAAACGAATGTTCTAAATAATAAGAAACCTATTTTGACAAACTAACATTGTCAAACGATAAATGTGAGAGTTAAATTATTTGATACATGGGGCAACAGCGCCATCTAACGAGACTTTTAGATAGTGTTGCAATCTTTGTTACAACAGTTTTGGAAATCTTTTTCAATATCCCCTAATCATTTGTACAAATTTGTCTGACATATCAAATATCTACTGCATAAAGTTTCGAAAACGCATTTGTTTGTCCTTTAGTAGAATGAATAAATAAGTTTATTCCAGTTTGCAATGTATGAATATTAACAATATCTTTGTATTCAGAGCTAGAAAAAAAAACATTGTGTGAGTATTTGATCTAGAAATTGTTTGCTGATTTATAATAAATGCAAAATGTTTTGAACGCCCTTCCGTTTACGTTTCAATTCTTCCAAAAAGTATTTACTAGTCATTCAAGATGAGAAGTGTTGCATAGTTTTCCTACTCACAATGCGACACAGTAATGTTAGAGTGGAGTCATGTACAACCTATACATAGTTACATTTATTGTCCTATTGTATGGGCACTGTCTTGTGGTTTTTATCGCTCAAACAAATTATCAATGCAGAGGTTTAATCGTAAACTCCAACTATATTTAGTAATTCTAGACACATTTTTAAACACTGGGGACACGGTGTGGTTTAATCTTGCTTTTACGCAAAAGTAATGATTTCATAGTTACCACTAAAATATATAACTTTTTTTTTATATAGATATGTTACCTGAAAAGTTTATAGTTCTTCTTTTTGAGTATTCAAGATAAGCTTCTTGACTTGATGGTTAAGAAGCCATAATATATTAGGTAGTCTATTAGAGATGGGCGATCCGCTCAGGAGCTGACTCAAAGAATTAGCTTTCTTGACGGAGTGAGCGAGCGTTGATTCGTTAAAAAAGAGCTGTGCTCTTTTTTAACCAATCAGGGCTCAATAGCGGTAACTCTTTTTTAACGAATCAGCGCTTCCGCTCAGGAGCTGACTCAAAGAATTAGCTTTCTTGACGGAGTGAGCGAGCGTTGATTCGTTAAAAAAGAGCTGTAGCTCTTTTTTAACCAATCAGGGCTCAATAGCGGTAACTCTTTTTTAACGGATCAGCTCTTCCGCATGTGGTCACCAGTTCAGTGATTCTTTTGGGAGTTAACTCTTTTCGATAGCTGGCTCTTTAGAAGAATCATTTCCGCATTCGATCTTTTGAGCTCACTGATTCTTTTGGAGTTGTTTCTTTTGGGAGTTAACTCTTTTCGAGCACTGGCTCTTTTTGATAAGTATTGCTCTCGAAGAGTCAATTCCGCATATGCTCTTTTGCGCTCCCCAGCTTTAAGTTACTTTTTTTAAGTTTAAAAATTTTAAATATCTATATATTATCAAATCATAAATGTTATTATTATTATTTTTTTTAATTCCATTTTAGGTTGAAAGGGCGTTTTAACGGCTTAAGTCATCCCACTCCTTTTAGCACTAATTAAAACTAGTTTTACGATTGTTATTGAAACATATTCTAACAATTATTATATTCTTTACTTAACATTAATCAAATAATAATAATAAAACCTCGATATCTCGGGTGTGATATCATTATAAAGCTACACAAAATTAAATTAAACGTAACTTTTTTTTATTGCATTGCCTTCACAAAGCAAGGCATTTTGAAAAAGTTTTATTAAAAGACAGGGAAGGGATTTGGATTTCGAAAATATTTGGGATAACGAATATTCGAGGGTATAGTATACCTATATCTTTTAATAAATAGTTAAAAATTTTAAGTATTTAATAAATTATTAATATTTTTATTATTTGATTTCAAAATATCATTTAAATTATCAGAAAGTCTCATTTGGTCCCTAAGTGGTTTTAGCCCAGGACATTCTTGAAGGAGGTGTTTTATGGGAAAAGGGTATCGTTAAACTTTAAAACTCACAACGCGGACAGAATTAAAGGTTCCCCAAACAAAAATTTCCCATAAATATTTTGACTTTCTACAGAGCTTTTGAATTTCTTCTAAATTTTGTTCCCTTGCTATTGACGGCGGGCCGGGATCAATCCCCAAAGGGAAAGATCCGAGGACAACACCTCGTAATTTTGAACCATGGTCATATCACGAGACAACACCTAAGCTGGAACCCTCTCTCCAAACTTCGACACCAACCCAACGTGAGGACTTTCGGCCACGACAGATTTAAGGTGCACCAACCGCCTCTACACCGAATGATCACGAACATCCATCCCATATATATATATATATATATATATATATATATATATATATATATATATATATATATATATATATATATATATATATATATATATATATATATATATATACATATACATATACATATATATATATAGTACATTTTCTATACAAATGGATACGATTCACACTATTTCCAAAAGAAAAACCTTTCTAAAATTATATTTGCAAAAAAAAAACTTTAAATTTAGATTTTGCCAGGTTTATGGTCTTTCAATGGCCAATTCCGATGTTTTCCATACCTACTTCCTGTTTTCCCGCCTTCTTTTAACTTTTGGAAAGTCAAATGAGTACTTTATCGAATAAAATCGAAAACTTTTTTTGGAATTTTTGGTCAAAAATGACATTTTTAACGTGTTTGGATACCGAAATTGCGACTTCTGTAATCTCATTGGGTTCATGACGGGAATTACAAAAAAAAATTGTCCTCAAAGTAATTTATTCTTTGTGGACAATTTTAAAGTTATAAGAATTGACATGGTTTTGGGCCATCAATTAAAGTTTACAGCTTAGCAGCCGTATGCTGCAATGCCTTTCATCCTCAGGCCCCGCCTCCCTCCTTTTGTTGATTTTGGAGGCAAACTGCGCAATGGACAATATGCATGATTTTCAAATTCATTTTAAAATGAAAGAGCACGAAAAACTACGTAGAAAAATGCCACTTAAACTGCAATCTGACGACATTAATTATATTTAAAACGCTTTTCAGATTGCTGTGACGTCACTTTTAACGAAAAACTGCAGTCGCTGACGATTTTTGCCTGTAACGTCATAGTACATGATTTTCACATCAAGCGTTCCTTGAACTGTGTTATCTCTATGGGTATCTTTTTAGCAGTCCTATATATTACAGATTTTTGATTATTTCAGCGATGGAAGGTTCGAAAATAGTTAAAAATAAGAATTACAAATATTATATTGTTCCGTTTGTGTCATAATTCAACGATTAAAACACCAAAAAAGTATTTTTTGCTGTACCAAAATATGAACAAGTTCGTAGAAAATGGTGCAGCGTTATGAAAAGAGATTAAAAGAAAAACAAAAAGCAGTGTTCTACTTCTTGCTTGCATTGCTGCGAAGATCATTTTTGGTAAGTTTAAAATACCTAAAATTATTTGTATTTTTAATTGTTTTTAATTAAGAATTGTGTGATTTAATCTTGTGGATAACTACTAGTGTTTTTGCTAAAACGAAAAAACATTCTTTCGGTATCAAGTCACTCATAATGCAGAATTTCTTGTTTCATGAAAAACAATTTAATAAATAAATATAGGAATACAATATATTTATAAATCAAAACTGGTTAAAAAAATATGCAAAGAGCTAACATCAATAAACATTGAATTATTATACTCGTGATAATTATTTGCAGTTGGTAAAACTGTGTCATATTTCTTCTTTAAACTGAATGATAAGTATTATAGAATTCAAATTCTTGCAATTTTAATCAAATTATCACACTACCTTCTTCATGGTTTAAAATGTTGGACTCCCAAATGTTGTGTTCAATATTTAATGCAGTTGCAATTCTCGCAATAAGTTTCTCTACACATGTTATTTTTGGATCATCTTTTAGTGCATTACGTTTTATCGTTTAAATATATTTAAAAAATTATTGTTCATTAACGAACAAAAATAATGTTGCTAAAAAATTAATGTAGAAAATTAATTTTAAGTTAGTTTTCAAAATTTACTATTTTAATACCCCAACAATTTTAATCTACTTTGAAATTATTTTTCTAACATAAAGCTCTTATTTGATATACTATTCTAATTATCTATACAAAAAAATCTGTTTCAGAATGAATTGTGTTACTTATTAAGGAAAAGAGAACAACTATATTAAAATTCTATTTTCTTAAGTACAACTTTTTGATAATAGCACTACTCTTTAAAAGCAATATAAAAATACACGTTTTTTTAAAATAAATATGGTGTACAAAATATTATCATACACTTCGTTTCTTTCATTTCTACTCCCATAAAATTTGGATGGTTTCGCAGAAAAGAAAACATGGATATAGCATCCAATTTAGGTAGATTATCCGACTGGCCTTTTACAAAGCCTTGTTCTACAGTCGTCATTTTTAAAGAAGAAATCTGAATAATAATAATAATGTAAAGACTATAATTCAACACAATTATTTAAAAAATAAAATTAGCGTAAAATCAATGAAAGCAACCTGAAATAACATGCAGCCGGCAAATGTAGATTCATGTACTATGACGTCACACCAAGCTCCACCCCGTTTTCAGTCACGTGACTTCAACGCGTTTTTTAATCGCTTATTACGCTTAAATTAAACTTTTTTGTGATTTTTAAAGTTGATTTTCGGATTGTTCATGATCGAATTTGTAAAAGAAGAACCATTTTAGGACGTTTTGTGACATAGTGCATATTCCCTATTGCTGGATGAGTGAGTGCTGCGTGGGTGTTCAAGCACGCTTGGCGCCTCTTCGTCTGGCGCTCACGTGACAACGAGGGATGTTCGATGGCCCAAACATATTATATACCATTGAGTGGCTAGCCCGGCGTTGTCCGTAATACAAGGTATTAATCTAGTGTAAAATTTTCCGCAGATTTCAAATCTGTTGAAGATATATTCAATTAAAAATTTATTTATTTAAAGAAAATAATATTGTTAGGTAACAATCTAAACTGAAATTTCAGCAGATTTCAAATCCGATGAAATTTTTACTCCATCTTTAGCGGTCTAGGAGATAGAAAAAAGATTTTTGACCTCAGTTAAAATATTTATCGTCTGGCTGGGAAATCAATCGCGCAAAATCAAAGCGGAAACGTAAACAATAATTTTCTACGTATTCTGCGTCTGAAAAAAACTTGGCATGATTCCTAACCCTGACTGCAAGGTCGCATGAGTAGAAAACGTTCTCCGCGTTTGAAAAATTGACGGAGAGTAAAATTATGAAATTCATTTAAAAATCTTCTAGATTGAATTTTAAAATTCGCCGTGACCCAAAAATTGCAAATAATTCGTACTACCTGTGTGCCAAATCTCGTTGTTGCAAGTTCCATAGAATCGTCGGGATTTTGCGGCCCCAAACAAACACTTTCTTTTATAATAGTAGAGACATCTCGATATGTTATATACATTTTTATACATCTGAAAGGAGCGATGAGTCATGAAAAAGAGCTAGCTCTTTTTAGTGAGCGAGCGGTTCCGATCCGATCCATGAAAAGAATCATTTTTTCCATCACTAAACTCAATGCGACCTCGATAATTTTCAACATCCAAACAAGAGAACGATCATAAATGTTAAATTGGTTGTTTTCTATAAAATAGCTTTTCTTTGAGAGGAAATGGTTTTCTGTACAAAATAACATCCTTATTCACATGCAAACAATACAATCGCATTCATGATCGTTCTGTCTATTTTCCTTTCCATTTGGTAACAAACATTGTAGAGGAGTATCTTGGAACTTCTAAAAAGACTGATTTCTTTGCAAAATTTTCTGAACGCTCTAGTGATAATTTCGAGAATTGAAACACCAATTTGTTTTTAGTGTGATGAGTCTCGTATCTTTTAATACCTAAGCATATAGAAGAACATGGTTTTATGTTTAAATTGAGAATTTTTTTCTTTTTGTTTTACTTTTACCGATTGTTCTCAACTTTTTTCCCTGAACTCTTATTTGAAACTAATGATAGAGTATATTGTGAATGATTATGTCGTAATTCTTTTGAGTTTAACTTGAAATCCTTCATTTGGGAAGGAATTTCAAGATGGTATAAGTAGTGATTTAATCTTTTAGCTCAGGGTATAATCAAAGCGGATGAGGGCAGGAGGAATTTAATGTTAAAACTGATTACCGCGAGATGGCTTATACATTCTATACTTTTTTTTAGTGATGCAATGATAGGGAGAACCTTGTACAGTAGAGGAGAGGAGCTGGAATATAATGATTAATGCAATCTTAGTATAACGGACTTTCTAATGAAAGTGGAAGAATTAGGAAAAATTAATTTGTCTTTAGACGTATTCTTTTAAAAGATAGGATGAAACTGACCTCTTAGCACTCCGTATCAACGGGATGCTTTACTTTATGTCTTAAAATTTTTAGTGGCAATATTGGTTAATTTAATACGCAGCCGAGTCGGTAGCGTGGTGGCTTACTTCGCCTGAGAAACCAGTTCGAACCCCAAAATTTCTTTTCATCTAGAATAGCTGAAATATCCACAAAAATGTTTTTAATTTAACCAAAAGCAATATCTTTCATTGAACTTAAAATTTAAACTTAATTCAACATTTTTGTTCAGCCGATGAGCCATTTTGTGTATTCAGCCCGTAATTTCTTTTTCTCTAAATATACTTTTTCTTCCTCAATAAACTCGTGCGGGTAACTTAGATGCCCCTGTTTATGACAGGTTTTTGCAAATTACAATATATATATATTGATATTTGTATATATGCATTAGAATTAGAATATTTAATTAATTTACTTCTAATTGAATGCAAATCTTTGTATTTTAATTAGTACTTAAATAATTGCTGCGTTTTTCGATTACGTTTCTCTTTAAAAAAAAAAGCCGTTTAAATTAATTACTCTTAAATAAAATATTGTCTTGTTGAAGAAAAAATATTTTTACACCCTAACATCCGAATTCATACACTGCTGGCCACCGTAAATGCAACACCCTGAAGGAAGCATGCAAATAATATGTTATTTACAAACATGCATTAGCGGAGGTGAGATATGCAAATGATTAGAATTTCAGCGCAGATGCACATCACGCGCGAATGTGGCGCCACTTCAAAGCGCTATTTAAGGCTTGGAGATTTCGACGTTCTTAAGTACGGCAATTGTGTTTTTCCTGTGGTTTTTTCAAAAAAACGATCAATTATGCCTCGTAGAAAACAGCGATCATCTTTTGATCAAGTATCCGAGTTCGACAGAGGAAGGATAGTGGCCTACCGAGATTGTGGATTATCTTTCAGGGAAATCGGTAGTCGTGTTGGACGAAACCAAACAACTGATCGTTGGATGCAGGAGGGTACGACGGACCGACGTGTTCGATCGCATCCACCTCAGTGCACCACTTCACGTGATGGCAGGCATATTGTGCATATGGCAGTGACGGATCGCTCAGCCACATCACGAACCATAACACAACACATTCAGTCTGTAACGCATCATCCAGTGTCTGCGCGTACCATTCGACGAAGTTTACAGCAGAGTGGTCTGTCCGCAAGACGTCCATTGCTTCGTCTACCCTTGACACAGAACCACAGGCGTCTCCGCCGCCAATGGTGCGATGAAAGAAGGATGTGGACGGCAGAATGGAATGAAATTGTCTTTACTGACGAGTCATGCTTCTGTCTGCAACACCACGATGGTCGGATTCGAGTCTGGAGACACCGTGGAGAGAGGATGCTGAACAGCTGCGTTATGCTCCGCCACACTGGGCCTGCACCGGGTATTATGGTATGAGGCGGTATTGAATATCACTCTCGCACTCCTCTAGTACGCATTGCCGGTACTTTAAATAGCCAGCGCTACATCTCCTAGGTATAGGAGCCAGTTGTCCTTCCTTACCTTCAGGGCTTGCCCACAGCCATATTTCAACAGGATAATGTGCGACCACAGGTGGCACGCATTGTCCAAGGGGTTCTTCGTCAATTGCCAGATTGAATTGCTTCCCTGGCCAGCTCGCTCTCTGGATCTTTCGCCGATAGAAAACATGTGGTCCATGGTTGCTCAACGATTGACCCAGATTACATCCCCAGCTGCCACACCAGATCAACTTTGGCAACGTGTGGAAGCTGCTTGGTCTGCTGTACCCCAAGAACACATCCAAAGTCTCTTTGAATCAATGCCGAGGCGTGTGGCAGCGGCTAGTCTGGCTACTGATTTTGGCAGGAACCACACTTCACAGAAGTCTATAAATTTAATCATTTGATACTTGGTCAACATGTTATCTACAAAATAAATTTTTTTGTGATATCTCTTGTCTTTCTTGGTGTTGCAATTTGGGTGGCCAGCAGTGTATGCATGTTTACAATACTCAAATTTAAAGTTAACTATTTTCTTTTGCCAAAGATAATATTGGTTTCCATGATTTTTATAAATTCATATATCACAATGTTAAGAGATTGTCTTCATAATAAACTGCATATAAACACTCAATTTTTGTATAAAATTTAGAATTTATGTGTGTGTAAAAATTTAATCTTGAAAGTCATATTTCAAGTCATTTAACCCAGCCGTTTCCAAATTATGAGTATGGAAAATGAAGTTCCAATGACAAGAGAGCGATATTTTTCTAACCTTCCCAGAATTGGATAGGTCTTAACTTATAACTCAGAAATTTTTATGATATATTTCTGTCACTGTTTTGCAGAGAGCTCATTAGTACTGGTTGCGAAAAGGGTAATTTTTTATAAACAGGAGGGAGAGAAAAGGTGGATTTCAGGTTTTTTTTTTTCATTAACAAAAATGGCCAGTTATTGACGCAGTGTCATAATAAATTTTTGTAGAATAAAGGGAGAGCTGGGTTACCTAGAGTGCCTATATAATAAGAGTGGCGACAAGGGACCAAATTTGGCCCAATGCGCATGCTCGGCAGCCATTTTTCAACCAGAATCGTCTCGAAGAAGGTTGATGGGCGAATTAATATATCATTTCAGAGAGAACAAAAGCCTATGATTTCTAATATGAATACATTCGGTATAAATCAATCAATCATAAAAACGCTCACTTATATGCGTAATTGATGAGATGGATTGCACAACGCTCTAGCTTAGATTGCGGGAAACACCATGTTGTTAAAAAAAAACTATTTACTTAATAATTCTTCAAATTTATACTGACAAAACACTAAAATAATAATAAATAAAATTCTAGAACACGAAATGAAACATAAAAAAGCTATATTTTCTTTTTAATTTAATATACACACGTTTTTCTCGAACACACAAAAAGTTCCCATGTTAAGTCTACGGGAGCTAGGAAAAGACCGCCTCGGGGGGTAGAAAAGGTCTCTAAGCCAATCAGAAAGTGTTTCCCGTATGTCGCCACTCTTATTATATAGGCACTCTAGATGGGCCTTCCCCTAATAGTGCCACAACTGTTGAATGACTTGAAAGTCGTTTTTTGAGTAAAAAAACCGATGCACTCATACACATTGAACAGTTCCGTTGGAAAAACGGGCAACTGACGCCATAGACGTCCTATGGCGATTAAAAATGTCACTTGTAGCCGAACCCATTTACGTTTTGCCGCTTACAGCTCCATCTATTGCTAAAATTTGGAACTATTCTTTCTTATGTCATATCATTTCCCCCTTATTCGACTATATTCAGTGTCATTCTGAGCAGAGGTTACTTTCTTTTTCAGCTTTTCGAAGTTGAACATGAAAAAAAAATTGCCCTGTACACAATTTTTACTGTGCATTTCTTCATCGTTTTACGAGTTTCTGCATTATTTAAAACGAAGTAGTTTCAGTGACCTAATGAACGCAGTGATGTTTATAGCGGTAATTAATGCATTCTGAAATGGCATAAAAGTACAAAAAATTATGACTGACTGTTTGATTTTTAAAGTGTATAATTTATGGTTCTAAAAATAAAATTAGTTCTCTGTATATCCTTGTCAGACTATGCGTTTTCAAAACAAAATAAATGTTACTCGTTTGAATATTTCCCACAATGGGATAACCTAGAGTGCCTATATAATAAGAGTGGCGACATACGGGAAACACTTTCTGATTGGCTTAGACACCTTTTCTACCGCCCGAGGCGGTCTTTTCCTAGCTCCCGTAGACTTAACATGGGAACTTTTTGTGTGTTCGAGAAAAACGTGTGTATATTAAATTAAAAAGAAAATATAGCTTTTTTATGTTCCATTTCGTGTTCTAGAATGTTTATTTATTATTATTTTAGTGTTCTGTCAGCATAAATTTGAAGACTTTTTAAGTAAATAGCTTTTTTTGAACAACATGGTGTTTCCCGCAATCTAAGTTAGCGCGTTGTGCAATCCATCTCATCAATTACGCATATAATTAAGCGTTTTTATGATTGATTCATTTATACCGAATGTATCCATATCATAACAATCATATGCTTTTTGTTCTCTCTGAAATGATATTAATTCGCCCATCAACCTTCTACAAGACGATTCTGGTTGAAAAATGGCTGCCGCGCATGCGCATTGGACCAAATTTGGTCCCTTGTCGCCACTCTTATTATATAGGCACTCTAGGCCCATCCACCTCGACTATGTCGTACCACGTAGGATGGGGAAAATCGGTTTTTAATTGTCTTGAGGCCAAAAACCGCATAGAAAGTAACAATGAAATCGGTTGTTAATAATTAACATACAGCCTACCATAATAACAAGGAAGTCTGGTTATAATTATTATCACCAGACTTGCGCAGGACATGTTCAATATGTTGTCCACTCTTTGCTGACACAAGTTGAAACCGAGAAACAGCATGTTCCACAACAGATCGGAATGTCTCAGGGGTCATGTTGTGAATGTGTTGCCCGATGCGTGCCTTCAATTCAGCTAAGTTTGCAATCGAAACAATGAACGCAACATTTTTCAGATAACCCAACAGCCAGAAGTCACAAGGATTAAGATCAAGTGCTCTTAAACGCCAGGCTGTTGGAAAATGACGGCTGATAATCATAATTTCCAAAATGCGTCTTGAGCAGCTGCTTCACTGGCTTTCCAATGTGCGATGGAGCGCCATCTTGCTTAAAAATTTTGATCCCACTCATGCACGCTGTTGAAGTGTTGGAATGACGTAGTAGTCCAAAAGACTCTCATAGGGTAACAGGACCAGCACGTCCCATCTTCTCGATAAAAACACAGTTACCTTTGCAGAATGAAGAGGTTCATGTGCGAACGGCCCATATTCTGCAATTCTGAGTAGTGACATGTCTTTGGATATGGAAATGGGATTCGTCTGTCCCAAAAATATTTCATGGCCATTCATTGACCATTTCCATGCGAGCAAGAAATTCTGGAGCAAAAGTTTGTCTTACTGGCAAGTCAGCAAGAAGCAACACCTGAACATGTGCAATTGTGTATGGATAGCAATGCAGGATGCTTCGTATAATTTTATGCACCGTGCTCACAGGCCTTCGACCAGATTTCACTTCAAAAGAACACGTCTCTTCGAATTTCTTAATCATTTTCTCCAAATCATTGGCAGACATCGGACCACAGACTATTTCCATAACCTTTATTGTCCGGAACTTCTTCAGAGCTACTGGAGCACAGTCACCGTTCTTGTAAAATAGCTTCACAAGCAGAGCGTGATTCTTCATTGAGAAAGTCATGACGAGCTTCTCAGACGCAATATGAGGATAACGAACTGGACTGGACTGGACAATCAGTTCCGGAGTGCCTACTGCAAAGCAGCTTGCATAAATAAAATAAAATAATTGAAATAAAAAATTTCAATTATTTTATCTAAGCAGTTATATTTTATGAGCTGTTATAGTACTTAAAAAAATTTGCAGACTTAAAAAAAAAGCAAGCGATTTTTAAATTTCGTAAATTCTGAATATTTTGTTGATTTAAACACAGGAATATATCCTTGGACATTAAGAAAATACACAATTGTGTTATGTAATAATCGCTGAAATCGTTGGACTACATCCGTGACGTCACATAATCGTGGTATGGCCTTTTGTTATAGGCCTTGACTTATCCCGCTACACATTCAATATAAATTTTATTCTTCTTGATTTTTTGAAATCACCTTTAAAAGAATTATGATCATTCTTTATTGAACAGCCCTCGTAGGTATCGGATATTTAAACTAAACACACCCATAAAATGGCCTTTGGTCCCTCTATATTAATACCCTAACCAAAAAACATATGTTTATAACTGTTGTAGCACACGTTCAAACGCGATGTTTATATTTTCTTTGATTTATTTCGCTGGAATCGTTTGCCCGTGTATCCTGTTGCTCGCAGCGAATAACAGCTGAATCTGCTTGGAATCGGAATGTTCGTTCCCACCGTAAATAAGTTGTTAAAAAAAAGTAGGAAGGTGTGGTTTTGCGCCGACATTCGAATTTGATCTCTGAGTCAGATACGAATGCTTCTCGCCTTGGATGCAGCTAATATGTATGGCTTCTTTTTGGCAGGGTATTAAATTCTTGTTGTTACTGTTGGATTTGAGTGTACCTTTCACCCTACCGCTGATCAATTAGAGTTATATACCTATCTAATTATGCTGATAGAAGTACCTATGTCAAATTGTTTTAAATATCACTTTTTTTTTATACAGGGTGTCCATAAAATAATGTCCCAGTTTCAATCGAAAATTACAACAGTTTAATTTAAACTATTTATAACAAATCATAAATATCCAACCTAACCTAAGTCCAATTCTTCCCGCACTTTGGTTAACAAGTCCGGAGAAAAGGAAGCAATAGCCTCTTCAATTCTGTGTCTCAAATCTGGCAAATCATTAGGTAGCGGCGGAACATAGACACGATCTTTTATAAATCACCAAAGGAAAAATCGCACGGCGTTATGTCAGGTGAACGTGGAGGCCAGCGAAAAAGAGCTCTGTCGTCTCGAACATTACGACCCATCCAACGGTCAGGGACTTCGACGTTCAACCACTCTCGTACAAAGAGATTCCAATGGGGAGGGGCTCCATCCTGTCGCCAAATAAAGTTTGCAGGGTCACCCTATACTAATTTCGGAAAGAGTCATTCGTTCAACTTATCCAGATGAGCTACCCCTGTTACGGTAAGATTTGGACTTTAGGTTGGATGTGTGCAGTATAACTAAAGGTGCACCTATTGAACATTTGTAAGAAAACCTAGGTTAGTTTACCTTCAATTTTATTCATGATTTGTTGTAAATAGTTTAAATTAAACTGTTATAAAATATCATTGAAACTGGGACATTCTTTTATGTGCACCCTGTATTCAATTTGAAAATAAAAGATTTATTAATTGTTCTTATTAAATTTTTTGACTTTGTTTTGACTTAAAATTATCTTAGTTTAAATTAATAAACACAGCAAATCACAAATTAAATCTCCTCCCCGAGCGAACATTAATGTTTGAGGTTACTAAACCAGTTTTAAAAAATGGGGAAATAAAAGATTAAATACTCTGATGTTTGAAAACATTGATGTTTTTTGGGTCGATAAACATACTTTTATTATAAAGGATATACCAGGAGCAAGATCGCAAGAAGGTAGAAAAGGTGCTTGAGTTATATGCTCATATGAACTCGTATAGTGAAAAAATTGACGCTCGTGGTATGTTAAAGCAGGGGTTCCCAACATTTTAATAACTGCGTACCACTTGAAATTTTTAGAAATTTTTGTCGTACCACCAGTCCTATATTATTTTAGAAACATATATCTAATGTCAGAAAAGTGCCCAATGTCTTGTTTCATTTTAATTAAAATACTAAGAAAGCTTCATATTTTATGATTAATGCACTTGTATTTCGTATTAATGATGTTTTAAGGGGGTCCGGGACATATTGAAATTTTTTTTTTATTAATTAATTTAGAAGTTTGAATTTTTTTTTGTACTGATTACCCATCTAACAAATAAGCAAAAACACAAAACAAAATTTTATCAAAAGTTTTAAAAAATTTTTTAATTAAAATCTTTTGAAAAAAAAAGAGGGGTCATTTTAAATTGCTAAAACTCAAAATATTCTTGATCAATTTTCAAAATTCTTGCAGTAAGTTATTCACAAATTTATAAACTTTAATTTTGATTCAGCAATTTAAAAAATATTAATTTAATAAAAAATAAAATACATTTGAATGAAATTTTTTGAAAATTTTAAGGTACTTTTTTTAAAAAAAGTCATATTTTTAAAAGTAAATATTTGTTTCAAATTTGCTGAATCAAAATTAAAGTATAATGTTTGAAAAAGATATATTCCAAATTTCAACCCTTAAACTTTATTAGTTTTCGACTTATAGTAATTTGAATACAGGAAATCTTGAAAAAATGTATCATGGAGAAAAACACATTTAAAGTTTTAAAGACAGATGTTGTTGCCATGACAACAACAGTCAAGAGTGTTAGACTGTCAAAACAACGCACCACAAAAATTATTATATCTCTAGTTCTAAATAAAATAGAAACATGATTTAGACGTCTTAAGACATTTTACGTCTTTAGACATTTTAAGCAGAAAAACACAGAGAATTTCTTAAAATAATAAAAATAAATTCGAAAATTTGACGATTTTTGTGTCCCGGACCCCCTTAATAAAAGAAAAAATTAAACGATTATCGAAAATTACAGTTTTATTTTTTACTCACAGATCTAAAAACAAAGAATTATTTCGAATTATCCGTGCGTATTTCTCATACATAAAGATAAAGGAATTCTTCGTAAAACGATTTGACTGGGAGAGATATCAACTTAATTTCGCCGAGATAGCCATGGAATAAAATTAGATAATCAGCAACGAAGTTTCTCTTTAAATAATGTGCTAATGTTAGCGTCATTTATTATAATGTAATAAAAACGTTAACCAGAAAATTGATTTCATATCACCCCATTTTTCCTATATCTCGGTTGTACATACTAAAAAATCGAGCAAACTTCGTAGAACATTTGGGCCGCTCGTATCATCCTTGCGAACCACCTAAAACGTTGCCGCGTACCACCGGTTGGGAATCCCTATGTTAAAGGTTGGCAACCCCCAGCCATATATCATCAGTATCGCCATATTTGGTAATGTGTATTATTGCCAATCAGCATTTCCTTTCCATTCTATGCATATTACACGTTTCAAATAATAACAATGAAATAAATGCAATGAGACTCCATAACAGCATAGAAATACAAGATTACTTATAGCTTTTGAAGCAAATTATAAATGCAGGACATCATATCACAATTGTAAAAGATTAAACATTTAAAACTTTTACTCGACCGTCTTTCAAATTCACTTTCAATCGGATAAAGGTCTCGTTATCAATTTTGTGGTTGTTTGAATTGAAATTTTTCCTAGTACTACCGAAGGCTTGAAATTTTTACTTATATCACTAGTGATTGTGATAAAGGTGGAACAAGGATTCGTGAGGGACAATCGTTTATAAACTATGATGTTTAAATTCTTTTTTTTTTTACTCTCAAGATTAGTGTTTATTGACTAATAATGCTTAATATTTACAAAAAGTTTTTAATATTTACAAGTAGTAGTATTTAATAATAACGTTTTCAAAGAAAAAACAAATCAAAAAGACTTCTTAATAAAGTTACTTTCCAACTTATTATTTCACTGATGGAACACTTTTTGGATAAAGCAAAAAAGATTTTCAAACGAAATTTCATATGAAATTTTGTACGTGCACCATAATAATAGTTATTTTATTCTTATCTTGCATTTTTTTACATTACCGAAGCTTGTTATCAGCTGCTATTTTTTTTTTAATTGAAAAATTGTATTTTTCCATCACTTTATTTTTAAATGTTTTTTTTTTTTTTTTTCCTTTTTAAGAAATAGAAACACAATTACCAAATTACGCCGCGCTATTTGTTTTGAAAAGTTCTTAATCTCTAATGTTATAAAAGGAAGTGTTTGTTTGTTTCTTGCACAAAAGTCATTACGAATCTATGGTACTTACAATAATGGGATTTGGCACACAAATAGTCCGAAATTTTTGCAATTTTAGGGTCAAGGCGAATTTTAAAATTCAATCTAAAACATTTAAAAATTAATTTATTAGCTTCTTCCATCGCTCTTTCTACTTTCGGAAACGAAGAAGCATCAAAATTTAGACTTTTCACCCTTACGTCACTATTGACTTCAGCCTTTGGAACCATGCCAAATTTTTTTCACCTACCATCACGAATGGGACCGAACAGATTCGAATGACCTTAGTTTGATTCGAGATTCATACATTTTGATTTCCATAGAAACGGATTCGAGTGTGTCAGTAATAATTTTTAAACTAAACATACCAGAGCGATTTGAAATGTGTTGCAAATTGGCAACATTTCCATTTTCTTTTATTTCTAAGATTCAGCATTGACCGCTATTAAATTATATTCTGACGTTTCATAAGAGACCTTCTTTGGAGATTGTAAAGATATAAACATTTTTAATTTGTGTCAATAACTTTTTGAAATATAGGATCGCACACAGGCCACTTTTATTGCAAGAAAATCTGATAAAATATATGCAGTTTTCTGAAACCTAATATTGCACCCTGGCAAGAAAAGTGACACCGGTCAAAAAATAAAAATTTTGATGTTATGTCATTGAAAAATATCTGCGAGTGCCCCAGCGTGTGTTATATTACCATTCTATAGAATTTAATAGAAGTTACCACCATAAATACTTACCTAAAATCTACAAGAACCTAAAACTGTTTCAATATAAGTTTTATGGTACCCTTTAAGATGTTTCTCAAACACTGCGTCACTTTCCTTGCCGTGTTGCGATATTTAAAACACCGATTTTCATTAAATTAAAATGGTTGTTGTATGATCCTTAACCGCGTGGTACAATACCACCATTCTTAATTTTGCGTGTCTTCTCTAGCAAAACATGATCTTAACCAGCTTACCCAGTCACATCAATGATTGGATATAATAAGAATTCGTTAAGACTATCAGTGTCAGAGTTTGGACATCAAGACGGGAGATGATTAAAATCATATTAATAACAGTCAAATTACTCAAGGTTTTATAAAATATTTATTGATGTAATTATTCTTAGTGGTGGATAAACTAGCCTTTGAACCTCTAGCTCAGGGGTGGCCAACCTTTTACATACCATGCGCCAATTTTATTTTACATCCGAGTTCAGATGCGCCATTTATCACACACCTACTCTACCTTCTTACGTTCATGATTGGGGTAGGATCTCCTTCACTTAGGGGAAACTAAATTAGTTAATGTGCGCCAGTTCAAAAGACATGCGTTTATTGGAACACCATCATACACTAGCAAGAAATGATCTCTTGGACGTGAGGGCGATCGCAGTCATGGAGCCCGCTGATGGTGCTACAGCTGCTGTCTCGTTTGGTAAAGATAACTCTGGATCACAGTTCATATGATGAGAGAGAGAGAGAGCTCTGTGCGAGATGGAGCTCCGTACGTATTACAGCACACAAACGTTGCTTACCATTAATAAGACTTTTGAGCCTGTTTCGATTTTGCTAGTCTTTTAATGTTTGGTGTTAAATTTGTTATTGAGAGCAGCAGAGATTTCTTCAAATTTGAATAAGGTCATTTGCGAAATCGCTTTGCTTTTAATACATTTCATGGATGAAAATGTTTGTTCGTGTATGTGTGTCGTTCCCAAACGACATATATTTTTTTTTTTTTGCAAATTTTCTTAGTTCTGGGTTTTTTTAATGTTTACAGAAATTAATCAGGTCAAAAGCCATTTAGATTTGAAAATATCAAATCAGCTTATCAAATTTCATTTTCAAAAATGAATTTGATTTTTAAAAATTGCGACGAGCTGATGAGTAAGAAGGCTTCATGAATTGAACTGAGAGTACTCTGGTGTTGAAAATATGAAGATGGATTTCGTTATGGCGCGTACTTCAATGGAATAAGTAGGCGAAAGGTTGCGATGCGCCACTTGTTTTCATCCAATGCGCCACAGTTTGGCCACCCCTGCCCTAGTACATTTCCGTCTATGCCTTTCCACACACACACACACACACACACACACACACACACACACACATCTCTGAATGATAAAAAAAAGCCTAAAACTCAATCGGCACTTGATTTACAGCATTATACGTTCGACTCACTTTTCGACTGTATTTCTTTTATTAAATTAATATTAAATCTTTTTTTTTTCTTACTTTTGTAATGGATTATCGATGTTAGCCACTTCTGAATGCGGTCACAACTTGGAAGGGAAACCGACTGATTTGCTGATCTCGCTTCAGGAGGTGGCGCCATCTCTCGAACGTTCGCACAGCTGAAAATTCATTTTAATTTCTCCAGCCAATTTAACTCATTTTTTTCTTTTTAAATTTTCTCACTTAAATTATGCAAATCAGTTTTATGTTGCACACACCTGTTGACGGGGAGTTAAGCTGCTTTGCAGTAGGCACTCCGGAAGTGTTTGTCCAGCCCAGTCCAGTTGCAAGCTCCAAACACTCCCAATATCCACAGCAGAATCGCCTCTTTTATGCTCTTTAAGGGAACGCGGTGGTACGGTCGGAAGAGTAGAGATTGCCGTGTACGTGGGGGCAGGTGTACGTCAAATATGTCGTGCCCTTTCATGTAAGCGTGGTGTAGAAGTTTAGAGAGTGGAATGGAAGTTCAAGTATAATTATCGTCATCTGACGGATCAGCCAATGGTGTTGCGCAACACCCCGAAAGAAAAACGTTGTTAAACTCAAATTTGCTACATCACATTCCACTGAATCACCATTCACCGATTATGAACCAACTTCTCGACAACAACCAACTGACCGATATTCTCACTATCACCGCAACACCCTTCTACCAAATCACTGTTATTTTGATAATGCAGTAACAGGTAGAACTGTGATTAAAAAACATCGTGGATTAGGGTAGCAGTTCTAGTTCTAAGATTCGCTTTAAATTTGTGATCGTATCATACTGCCTTTTTTGTCAAGCGCCGTCTTCCATTATTGGCAGAAGGGCTCTAAAGTAATTGAAAACACATTCAAAAGAAGGGTAATATAGTGATAGATAGTTGACCACATATCATTAAAAAGTCATAAACGTTAACGATCTCAAAACGTCTCTGTTGAAACCTATTCAGTCAAGATTCCAAAACAGTGTTTTGAAAACCTTTACAAATACGTTAAAAGAGTGTTCTAAACAAAAACAAAAAACTTGTGTTCACAAACTAACATTGTCAAACGATAACGGTGAGAAATAAATTATTTGACGCATGGAGCAACAGCGCCATCTAACGAGACTTTTAGATTGTGTTGCATTCTTTGTTACAACAGTAAGGAAACATTTTTCAATATCCCCCAATCGTTTGCACAAATTTGGCTGACATAACAAATATCCACTGCAAAATTTTTCGAAAACGCATTTTGTTTTCCTTTCATACAATGAATAATTAAATTTATTCTTGTTTGCAATGTATGACTATTAATAATACTCTCCTGCATACAGAGCAAGATTGTATACGAAACATTGAGTTTTTGCACAAGTAACTCGTTTGCTGAATGTTTTATAATAACTGCAATATGTTTCGAACGCCCTCCCGCTAACATTTTAATTCTTCCTAAAAGTATTTACTAGGTATCTATAGTACTAGATGACGTTATAAGTATGTTAATTTAAAAGCAATTTCTTATTTTCGTGTGTTTTCTGGTTTATCAATTTTGTCTGACATTCAAGATGTGAAGTGTTGCATAGAACCTTTTCTTCTTACAAAGTGACACAGTATTTTTGGAATGGCGTCATGTACAACCTGTATAGTCCTTATTGTCCTATAGTATGGGCACTGTCTGGTGGTCTTTATCGCTCAACAAATCATCAATGCAGAGGTTTAATCGTAAACTGCAACTATATTTAGTAATTCTAGACACATTTTTAAACACTGGGGAAATGGTGAGGTTTAATCTTGCTTTTACGAAAAAAATTAATTTAATAGTTACCACTAAAACTTTTAACTTTTTTTTCTATATATGTATAGTACATTTTGGTATCACTCTTTGCATACCTTTAAAATGCATTCTAGACAGGCTAATGCGACTTCTATGTTGCAAGGCCCATTTTTTAGAAACATTCGCCGAGGTCGTTGATTCTACAACGGATGAAGGTTAAAGTAAGAACGATCAGCAATGTTAGAACTTAGAAAATTTCAGCGGCTGAAGATTAGAAGCTGTTGTCATGTCTCGTCGATATTGAGAGAACGATCATAGGTTTTAAATTGGCATTTTTCTTTAAAAAGCTTTTCTTTTGTGTTAATCAATTCATCAATTTGTTATTCTGTGATAAATGTCTCGAATCTTTTTTTCCTAAGCATATAGAAATACAGGGTTTTATATGTTTAACCCTACAGTGCATAGTGTAGCCATTTGGCTACACATATTCTTTCTAAAATAAATGTTTCCAAACGGCAACACTATGACAAGAGGATGGAGACTGACCTAATCCTAATGTTAAAACTTACACGAATTGCCGCTAGAGACCGTATACACCTTATACTTTTTAGTTCTGCAGCGGTAAGGAAAATTTGGAAAAAATCCCTTTTCTGATCTTTAACGTTTATGTTTGTTGAAGCGTGTAATTGTACAGATACACACACATTCGAATCGAGAAACTGATGGATTTCAACGGTCTTTCTATTGAAAGTGGAAGAATAAAGAAAAGTTAACGGAAAAGTAAGTAGTACAAACTCCTCCAATTTCGAAAAGTTATTTCTGATATCGTAGATACGAAAACTGCATAACTCGGGGGGGAAAAATTTAAGTGTTGGATAGATCCAAGAAAAATTTGTTTCAGCTTTCATCTTGAATTGTTACGCTATTGCGTTTAATTATGTTTGTGAAGTGTAATTTTAGTATGAAGTGGTAGTGAGATGTTTGACCAGCAGTTTGTTTTTTGATGCATAATTAATCTAGTTTTTGAGATTACATTATATGAACATCCATAAATTGAACGCATCTAATTATATTGAAATAGACCATTTCTTACAATTTTGACTCATCTCACTCAATGTAATGATTTATTAAAATGTTTCAGGGTATGCTGATTAAAAATAATGATTTTAATCAAGTGATCAAACTGGGAGGGTCAGCATAAAGTTTGTAAACAAAATGTAAAACGGTAAAACAAGGTGAAGCTAACATGAATATTATTTTATATTTGCTTCGGCTGAGAGAGGCTGCTTTTGTTTTTGAGTTGCGATGTACTACACCGGATGAAATTATGTTCGTTTTTGTATGTTCTTTTATCATTTAATTAAATTGTTATTTTTAAAACCTCGTGTTTGGTTTTTGAAAGAGAACGCTCACAACACGCTCTATTTCGTAGAACCAGAGCAACCAGGAGATTGGACTTTAGTTGAAAGTACTCAAAACGAAATCTGGACCTAAAGATGTTTAAAGCCACGAAGAAAGAAGATATTGTTACGGTTTTGATCGAAATCGGTGTATCAGTAGTTGGCCACTTGAAGCTGGTGGACTTGAAAAATAAACTGTTAAATGGCAAAGAATTCTTGGCAGATGCGGAATTTGTTAAAGACATTTTGGCCTCAACAATAGAAAACCGAAAGAAAGAAGAGGATCGAAAGAAAGAAGATGATTCAAGGAGAGGAAGAAGAAGGATTTCGGTTACAACGAGAATATGAACTTGAATTAGCCAGAATTCTAGCAGCTCAGGACAATGTAAATATAAATTCTTCAGCTATTGTGCATAACAGCGGAGAAGGAGAGAACGAAAAATAATTTAAAAGTCCTTCTGACAGGCTTTCGTCGCTAAGAAGTTTCGAGGCCTATGCATCTGGGAATGCTAATGTCAATACTTATACAAATTGCCCCTAGATGACGTTTACTTTTACACTTTTTTTAGTTCTGCATCGGTAGGGGAAAATACTTCATGTAAAAATTTGATACTCGGATTCTCCCCGTCACGAATCTTGGTACCATAATTCCTATCTTGAATTTTTCTGCGTTACGTTCCTTTACTAGGCTAAATTTTTTATATTTTCTGACTGTTTTACTTGGATGCATGATCCGTTTTAGATTATCTTCATCTGTGTTTTCTGCTTTTTTCATTACAAGTAGTTTTACTGCATTAAAGATTCCTGCTCCGGCTAATCATTTAGTTTGTTTTTCCATCACCTTCATTCGAGTATTTTGCATTCTTTGGTTTATGATTTTGCAACATTTTACACGTCCTTTCTTTGGTATTTTGCTGCAAACTTGATTTTTATAACACTGCGTTTTGTATTAATGATCTGCCATGGATTTTATTGTTAGCCAACCCCCCTTCTAATATTTAAATTCAATTTTTATCTTCATACAAGATTTAAAATTTTGCTCATTATAAATGAGAATTTAATTATGTTCTTCAAATTTAATTAAAGCAATTCATAATTCGATCTAATTTCATAAAACTTGTATAAATTAAAAATAGTTTGTTAGTTAATTTTTCGCTGAGTTAACAATCTGATGATTAATAGAGATAATTAACAGTATATTTTTGAAAAACGCTTTGATTTTTGAAAGTGTTGCTTGATATAAATTAAGGGAGTATTGTTTGTTTATTAAGGGAGGCATGGAGTCATTAGTTTAGATTTGTATGCATTTGCTCTTTTTGTTGATATGTAAGCAGCATGATTGAAAAAAAGCTCCAATGAATTGAGCATGATAAAGTATTCTCGACTGTACCAATCATCAGAAAGCTTCATGGCAAATTTGTGTAATTCAGTTGTGTAAGTACTCGGCTGGGCTGAAGGAACTTTTTCCAGCATTATTCAACTCGAGCGCCGGGTAACTTACAAAAATTTGTGTGGTTGTTGGATTAAATAAAACGACCGGATTGCCTGATCGTAGTTACTGCGGTTTATTTACAGCAATCCTTGACCCTATATACATGAAGGCCACGATTGAATCGGATCGCGTCTTTTACACTTAAAAGCATCACAGAACACACTTTCTTACATCCGGGGCTTCCTTAAATACATCTGCGCAACTTAACTGCTCAGAGGTTGAGGAACCTCCCAAGCGCCATCTAGTGGTCTCCTTGAAAACAACAGTTGGGTGCTTAAATCATATATGTTATAGTTGTAGAATGTAAAATGTGTTTGTTCCGCAATTACATTTCATTCCAAATATTCTTTAGAGGAACACATCTGAAAATGATTTTACTCGGTAAAATGAAGAATTTTATTTCCAATCAAAATTATTAATGCCTTGGAAAAGTGATTGAAAAAGACATATTTTTCAAGTTTATAAAGAGCAGAGGAACCACCAAAGTAAATGGGATCTGAACCACTAATTTTTAGTGTTATAGTGGTTGATTTTCTAGAGTAAGGGATAGAAATATTGAGATAACAAATAGGTTCTAACAAATTAGTTAAACGCATCCTATGATGAAAATCACAAATTAATGGTGTTTGTATGTGAAGATCAATGTTCGTCACGACTTGGGTAGAATGAAAATTGGCAAGTAGGAATTGCTTATAGCTAGCAAATGGATACCAATCCCAATTTTTGATTACATTAGTGTTAGTTCAGAACCCATTCATCTCTTAACTTGTAATTTTTTCTTTAAAGTACCAAAACTACATTGGTTTCCAACTGTCTCACTGCATTCACAAAAATAAAATATTTATTTATCTTACGTTTGCCAAGAGATGAGGAAATTGAGATTTTATTAAATGTACAAAAAGTAGTATATTTTGGAGTTATATCAGGTGCCAGTTCTATATGCCAGAAAATACATAATTAATGATTAAATACATCATTTTTCACTGCTAAGAGGTAAGATATCTCACTCGTGTAATTTTTCTCGTTATGAAAAGAAGAAAAGTAATGTTTGTTTAATGACAATATTAATCATTTATAAGTGTGCAATAATTTATTCACAAGACTGCAATGAGCCTTACCATGCTACTGATTAGTTAAGTATAATGAGTTCAGTTCTAAAGTTCAATTTAAATTACTTTCCAAAACAGTTCAATCCAGAAAAATTACAAAGTTACCAATTCTCAATTTTAACAATAGTTGCGTGAACCTTAGACAGCATTGGTAATCTTGAATAATTATGAAAATCAGAACTAAATATGCAAACATAAATCTTTTAATGCAAATTGTAAGCAACATTTATTATTTTCAGAATGATTTGACATTGCAAGTTATTTTTGGACACAAACACACAAAGGTAAACAAAAAGGAGTGTTACAGTTACAGTGAATATGTACCTCCATTCATTATACAAGGTATTTTTTTAATTAATGTTGTACTGGAGCAACACAACAGGCTATCATCATACAAGAAAAACAAAGAAACAAATGGCATATAAAAACTTTTATTTTTAATTCAATATACAATAAACTTTAAATATCAAGCAATTCAGTCTTGCAGTACCAAACTTTATTTTTTTGTGAGTATAATTAACTATACAAGAATGGGAAAGAAACTTTTAGCATGGCAAAACTTAACAACTAATGACCACTAAGTGATTTGTTCAAAAATTTATGTATTTCCAATCTTAAATTTTTTTATCTTAAAACTTTAATTTTAAAAAAAATTAAAGGAGCTATTTATTTTAGTAAAAAATTGGGTCGTTTTAAAATTACTTAACAATTTGGCAACAACTCATTTACTATTAATTTTTCAAAAGTCTAACTGTTTGAGACAAGAGTCTACAGCCAGGGTAATCCATCGAGCCGAGTCTCCTCTGATTGGTTGAAAAATCACGCTTTTGTGGGCCTCAGTTTCAAAGTTCACTGCGTTCGAGAGTACACAACTAGCTGAAATGTAAACAAAGATGTTTACCTTTTATCTTCCCATTTCAACGATAGAAATCATGCAAGAAATCGAAAAAATGACTCCCCAAATGTTGAATTAAACATACGATGTGCTTAAAATGAAAAGTTTCTAAAATTTACAAACGACGTGTCATATGAACAGAATTTAAGAAAAAAGATACGTTTTCGCAAATGCTTCATAATTAACAATATTTTAGAAAAAGTTCCTAACGACTGCATCTTAGCTTGTCGTAACTATTCTAAAGCTTATGAATGGAAGAAACGCTTTTTTTCTCATTCTGAAAAATTCGTAGGAATAAGATATTAGAATTATGATACAAACTTTAATATTGGCAATATGAAGAATTCAAGCTAGTATCAAATATTTTTTCATTTTTACAAGTCATGTCCAATTTAGAACAGCAAGAACCTATTAGGACTTTCAATTAAAAAAAAATACTGTTGAGTCTATTAAAGGAAGTCATCATTCCACTAAGAAACTTCGTTGTAAAGAAACTTCTTTAAATACAAATTTGTGAATTCAGCTATGAAAATATAAAAAAGACTAACCAATCCACTTTAACTGAAATACATATCCTAAACTGAAAAAGTATAACACTGCTTTGTGCTGTTCTTATATGGTACTTTGATGTAATCAAAACTAATAAAACAGCACTGAACACCAAGTTTGGCGTTCCCTTAGGTCATCATGGTGGGTTTTGCTTCGCTTCATTCACTTACTAGTGATGATATGAATCTAGTAGTCTAATTTTATTTAAATTTATCATGTCTGTTAAATTTTTTAGGGACTTCTAGTTTAAAACACAACATGATAGCTATTTGGGCCTAAGTGCATCCTTGAATAAAATATCCAATTCTTGTAATACTTCCTCCTGAAATACAAAACGTACAGTTTACTGTGATACGTTTATTAATACATAATTCAATTTAATTAATTCTTCCAACATGCTTGCATATTTAAAATAATTTTACATAATACTTCTTATGCTAGTTTTGACAGAAAATACCTATTTAGCAAGATTATTTTTCTTTTTATTAAAATAAACGGCAATAATATTTCTTGTACTTGAGCTTCATATACTGTTCACTTTAGAATAGATATCTGGAACTAAAAAATATTTATAATTGATGCATAATGAGATTTTCAAAAGGTCATCAAATATAAACATCATTTAGTCATCCATCAACACAGCGACAACCTACAAAGAAAAACAGTTATTCAAAATTCAGGAATATATTCAGCACAGTTTCAAAAAAAAAAAAAATTCATGCAAACATCTCTATACCACAAGGCTTCTGCTTAGATTCAAGACTAGTTAGCTAATTACTATCTCCCATTTACAAGATTCAACCAAATCATAAACCTTAAATGTAAGAAAAAAGTATTTTTTGCATTATTTCAATAAAATATTGCATTTTAATGCAAAGAAAAAACATTTTTTTCATGCAAACATCTCCATGCTATAAGACTTCTACTTAAGTTTTAGATTAGTTAGCTAATTACTTTCTCACATCTACAAGATTCGACCAAAGCAGAAACCTCATAGGCAAGAAAAATATTTTTTTTTCATGCAAACATTTCCATGCTGTAAGACTTCTGCTTCGGTTTTAGATTAGTTACCTAATTACTTTCTCTTATTTACAAGATCAACAAAAGCAGAAACCAAGGCAAGAAAAAAAATAATACATTTCATGCAAAACATCTTTATGACATAAGACTTTTGCTTTGTTTTTAGATCAGTTAACTAATAACTTTCTCTGGATTACAGGATTTGTGAAAAAAAAGCAGAAACCTATTAGGCAAGTTATGCATCCTTCTCATGCAAATATTTAAAAAAACATAAGAGAAGCAACTATTACATACAACAGTTACGATGAAATCATTTAAGTATAGAAAAATCCAAATATACAGCAGATTAATTATAAAGGTCCAATAGAATGCAAAGAAAGGTCTAGGTAAAATGTTGCACATAAAAACACAAAAGAAAAACTACTAATAAAACACTATTTTTAACATGCATCTATTTTAAGGTGTTACCAAAATATTTATGCACACACACACAGAAAAATCTAAATATATGGCACATCAGTTACAAAAGGATATTGCTCATTCAATGCCAAGAAAGAGTTCAGAATAAAATATTGCATTTCAATGCAAAGAAAGTATTCCAAGTAAAATACAGCACTTTCAATATATAGCTTCAAAATTGTTATCAAAATGTGTGCACATACAAAAAAAAAATGTATTGCACAATTGAATACAAAGGCATATAAATTACACAAGAAAAATATTGCATTAAAAAACAGTACAAATCCTATAATATTGTATATTTTTCTGAAAGCAAGCTGTAAATAACAAAGAACCAACGTCTTTCACATGTTAAAGGAGATGCAGATTTCAACTCAAAAGTAAGTAAATGGGAAAGTCACACATCCAGTCTGTCTTGTTGATATGTACAGTCAACTTTTGAAACTTAAGCCTAATACTTGTGGTTTCAGGTAAAACTTATCTTGTACAGTTATTGTCAACAATCAGAATAAATTTTAATTGTGGTACAAATGCTTTCTCAAAATAATATTTTATACTTAGATCATATTCATATAAATGTCTCTTTTCTCCTTAAGAGTTGGTTTTTCTAGGGCTGATTTGGACTCTCTTTTTCTTTGTACTTTATAACCATTGTTTTGTTATACTTTTATTACGACTACTACTGTCCTTAACTGCCAAGTTATCTGTCAAAGTATTTTGTCTAAATGCCTCTAACGTAGGCAAAACTGGTTTTATTATGTGTTGGGCCACTTGGATCTCTAGCACACTTTTTACAGAATCTGCGATTCTCTCTAAATTATGTTTAAAACGTTGGAAACTGATGTCAAATGCGGAATCACCATCACAAGTTGCAATACTTAGTGGCATTTCAGAACTTTCAACAGATGAATCACCATCAGATGTTGTAGTCGTCCGAGTTTGAATACTTTGTGGTTCTTCCACGGTTTCAACTAAGTCTTGGATTCCAAAATCAATTAAGCATACCAAATGAATATGCTTGCACATATTTGCTTTAATCATCGAGTCTGGGCATGAACAAACAAATTTACGCAAGCAAGCTCTACAGTCATCACAAACTAAATAACAATTACAGCTTGGGTCACTAATTTGTACAGCAAACATTGAATCTTTGTTGTATGGCACTATCCAGTTATTCTGGTACTTAATAACTGACATGCGTGGAAGTATCAGACTAGATTTATGACAAGTTATCAAATCTTATACTTTTTAGATATTTTATTTTCCCCTTGTGTTGGGTTGTGAGATGATCAAACACATTTTCTCTATAGTAAAGTTCATTGATGCATTATTTTTTAACCTAACACACATAAACTTTTTAATGCTAGATACAACTTGATCAGGATGCTTCTGATTTGTGTGTCTTTTCAGGGATGAATTAAGTGCATATTCACATTCACAATGGCTACATTTAAACATCTTGTCAAAAATTTAAATTGCTTACCAGCACCACAAGTTGGAAAAAATTGGTTTTATTTCAATGTATCCAGGAATGACCTAATACAATAAACAAAATACTAAGGAAATTATTATTGCAGAATTAAATCATGGGTTGGGATTCCATTCAAGGATGGGTTTGCCAATTCCATCTACAGTGCAGTTACAATAAACAGGCAAAAAAAATCTAAACCAGATTATGAGATTTATCACTATCATAGGCAAATCTAACCACTTGAAAGGAATATTTTAAAAACCAGGCAAAAAAGTGATCGTAAACACTTACCTTGATTAAATTGTCATGAAAGTAAGAAAAAAGTTTCACATCAATTTTTATTTCCTCACTGATCTGATTCATTCTGTTATAAAACAGATAAAACTCAGTCATTTTTAAGTGAAATCTGATTTTAATTCTTTTAGCGTGCAGGTTAGTGCGGTTTCTTGCATGATGTCTATCGTTGAAATGGGAAGGTAAAAGATAAACAACTTTGTTTACAATTTAACTAGTATACTCTCGAACGCAGTAAGCTTTGAAACCGAGGCCCATGAAAGCGTGATTTTTCAACCAATCAGAGGAAACTCGGCTCGATGGATTACCCTGGCTGTAGACTCTTGTCTAATTGAGAACTTAACTGAAAGATAACTGCGATCGCAATACAACATAAATCAAGAAATTAAAACAAAACCCCACATAAACACATTTTGATAATATAAATTACAAAAACATTTATCCCAAATGGCCAGGCCGACCAACCGGTATAGTAGTTAAGGTGTTAGCCTCTAGAGCGGAAGGTTCCTGGTTCGAATCCGGGCATGGATATTTGCAAGCGTATGGTGTAGAGGCGGCTGGTGCACCTTAAATCTGTCGTGGACGAAAGTCCTCACGTTGGGTTGGTGTGGAAGTTTGGATAGTAGGGTGCCAGCTCATGTGTTGCTTCGTCATATGACCGTGGTTCAAAATTACGAAGTGTTGACCTCGAATCTTTCCCTTATGGAACTGATCCCGGACCGTCGTCAATAGCCCGTTGTGTTGCTCTAGTACGACGTTAACTAAAATTACCATTACCCAAATGGCCAGGTAGAAATATGACGGATGAGGAACCTGAAAATATAAAGTGTGCACATCAGTACAATACAAATGAGATCACAAACTCGCCTTTTCGTGTCAACTTAATGTACAGCTAATTCTTTTAGGACGAGCACGAGTCTCTTCTCGTACGGATGTTTCACCAGCTTTACAAATAAATTCAGTTATTATTAATCGTTGTGTTCGTGTTTCGGTTTGGCCGTCATGTATAATTCTCTGTAAGAGGCTGCCAACAACTTCTGTTCCAATGAAATTTCTCAGCTCGTTCCTCATTAGGGACATGTTTGACAAAATGATTACCCAATTTTCTACTCTATTCCAGACGTTCTTTTATTAAATCTGCATAAAGAACAGGATAATTTTTTTCATTACCACTACATTCTGTGGGATTAGGAACCTTAAGGACAACCCTTCACTTAGGGCTTTGCGGACTGATACCTCAATATCTACAAATGATAGATAATCGCATACCTACTTCTCTACCTATTGTGTGAAATTGTAATGATGTTGAGAAATTCAGTAATATTAGGAATCAAATACAATAAAAACTTTGATGATACATAGATGTACACATTGGTGAATGAAAGCACGCATTCCAAAACGCAAACACTAGCTGTTATGCAATCTCTTTGTGTGTGTAATATAACTGATGAAACTGCTATGCCAATAATAGAAAAAAAATTTCCATAAAATTTGGGCAGATAAATTCTTACAAATTGGCTTGGCCCGCTCGTGTTAAATTAAAATGACTCGCGTAAACAGAGAATGATATTTAATTTGAATTCGAGTAAAAAAAAGTTGTGCAAAAACAGAATTAAATGTGCATACACAAACAGGAAATGATTGACATAGAAAATAAATACTCTCAGGGTAGTCACATGAATTGAATCTATGTCATCTACAGCTTGCAAGGCGCTAATGCAGAGAGAAACCCATTGAACCACAACAGACCCTTTTCAGTAGTGGCGGATTTATATTTCTGCCGCCTAGGTGGATACCGTCAACACAAGAGTCTTACCGCAACTCTATCCCGTGGAACCATTTTTAAACTGCGCATGCGCGAACTGTTAAGTATATGCAAGGCGTGGCTTATCTGACATGAGTGAGTAGAGGTTCACCCTGGTTTCGAGAGTATGAGTGTAAAAACATTGTGGGGGGGGGATTTCTGTGTTTTGTTTTGTTAGGACTTGGGGCTAAAATTTATTTCCGATTTACAAGAACGGAAAAATACCAGATCCTGGAATAGAAGAGAAGCAGATACAGATAGATTTTTTTATGTGGTGAGAAGGAAATTATGACAATTAGATACTTGTTAAAAAGATAATTTGAAGTGAACAGTTGGGACCTATCTTAATTAATTAGAAATTTTATTTGAATTAAATGTGTTGTCCGCAAATGCAGTTATAAATGTTTTGTATTATGTGGAATCTCAGCTCTTATGGTAGAACGTTTTCTACAAATCATAATGGTAACTAGCACTTTATGTACACGCATATCTAATCAGCCTACGCGGAGAAAACAATGATCTTTAAAGGGTGGTTTTCAGAGGATTTCAGTTGCTCTATGATGTGAAATTATTCACTTCTGAGTAAGTTACTATTTAATATGACCTCCAGGCATTTGGTATCTGCTGCATGTAATTGTTAAATTGTGGCTACCCAATAATTTTTCTATTTTATTTTAATGTGATAACATCATTGTTGTTAAGAGTGTATTGATTTATAAACAGCATCACAGTTTGCATAGTGATAGCAGAATTGTTATACAACTGTACTTTTTTGTTAATGCTAGAAATTGGGAAATTTTTTCACTGTCAAAGACTTAAGTGTAGTGTTGACTGACTTAACTGTAGGCATACAGTGCAGGTTAAATTCCTGTTATTTAATCCTGGATGTACTTCCCTTTTGTATGAGTAAAACTTTCCTTGTGTGTAATGTCTTAGTTCACGATTTCTATCGATCAAAAACACAAGTTGGAATAAATGCATACTACATCATTAATATAACTTAGATTGAATTAAAGTACTCATCGATATTGGTTATTTATGGTGGTGTAGTTTTGCATCATTCATTTCAACTACACAGATAGTGGTACAAATCAAAATACTTATTGTTTTATTTTTAATTAAAAAAAAATTAAGGATCAAAATTAAAAAATTTGTAAAGTGGGAATGTTTTTTAGCCTTGATTATCCTTTTTCTACAAAAAGAAAGTCCTCAAAATTAAATTGGATAATTGTTCCAGTAGCAGCTATTACTAACTAGCAATAGTTCTTCCTTCCTGTGTTAGAGCTGGATAATAAGAGCAGTGTGGATATCATGTACATAGATTTTCAAAAGGCTTTTGATAAAGTACCTCATGAGGCATTACTGTTTAAATTGCAAAGGCTGGGGATTCAGGGAAAAACATTAATATGGATAAAGAATTGGTTATTGGGTAGAAAGCAAAAAGTGCAGGTAAAAGGAAATTATTCACAGTGGACAGAAGTTATAAGTGGGTGCCTCAGGGATCAGTTTTGGGACCAATTTTATTTATAATTTTCATAGATGATATAGGTCAGGGGATCAAGAATAGAAACAATATATTTGCAGATGACTTAAAAATATGGGGGACAGTGGATACCAAGTTACAGATAGAAAATTTACAAGGGGATTTTGATAAGATATCCGAATGGGCTGTAAAACGGGGTATGTCATTTAATGTAAGGAAATTTCAAGTTCTGCATATGGGTTACAGGAACAGTGGAGCTGAGTACTGTCTGCAGGGAGTAAAGGTAAAGGAGGGAGAAACAGTCAAGGATCTTGGGGTGATAATTCACAGGGATTTTAAAATGGGTCACCAATGTTCAGCTGCGGGTAAAAAGGCTAATAGGTTATTGGGGTATATTAAAAAGACTGTAACTTCAAGGAATAAGAATATAATCTTGCCGTTATATAAGGATTTAGTAAGACCACATCTAGAATATGCTGTACAATTCTGGGCTCCATATATGAGAAAGGACATAGAATCAATTGAAAGGGTTCAGCACAGAGCTACAAAAATAATAAAGGGGCTAGCAAATTTCGACTATAATGAACGTTTAAGTAAGCTAAACATGTATACACTGGAAAGAAGAAGAAGGAGGGGGGATTAGATTCAGCTTTTCAAGTTTGTAAAACAAGGGGACACAGAGGGCTTAAATTTCAATAGGGATAACAGAACAAGGGGTCATGGGTATAAATTGAATAAGACACATTTTAATTGGGATTTAAGGAAAAACTACTATTTTAATAGGGTAATAGACAGTTGGAACGTGTTGCCAGAAAATATAGTTAATTCAAAGGGAGTGTACGAATTGAGATACAATTGGATAGTCAGTGGGAATTGGGGAATTCATAAACAAAGTACCAGCCTTGTTGGGCTTGAGCCTGTAACTGGTCGTCAATATTTGTATTTGTATATAGTCTAGCATCTAAGTAATAGATTATAAAATCCAACAAAAATATTTATGATATTGTAAAATCTAGGTGTGCACAAAGTACACTACATAGAGCATCATATGTCTGAATTTAGTAATTTTATATAGGACAAGGTTTACAGCTGTACAAGGTTCACTGATGTACACTATAGTGAAACATCAATATATTGTAGATCAATAAACCTTAATTCAGTTGATTTGTGAAAATTTTTTTAAAGATTGATAGGAAAAGGCTGCTATATGTAAAGCAAGAATGGTTTTCCTTTGCCGACATGTTATTGCTGTCGCTTTTGTCACTGAACCATAAACTTAACACCAGGATCCTTGCTATAGACATC
The DNA here is from genome assembly GCA_947359465.1 of Metellina segmentata. NCBI lineage: Eukaryota > Metazoa > Arthropoda > Arachnida > Araneae > Tetragnathidae > Metellina > Metellina segmentata. Next base: position 71,088,518 of record OX375883.1, read on the forward strand.
AACAAAAGACATGGTTTGTTTACACTACTGCCAGTGTCCTAATTTAATTAATGACTTGTTCAAGACCATGTGACTCAACTGACAACCGGCAGGAGTTAGACTATACTCCAATTTTGAATTCATTAATCTGTGGATGAGTTTTCCAGTAAGGCTTGCAATAAGTACAAAATAAGCTGTGGATCAAGAAATGCTGTAAAGTATTGGACATGGCATTTTTATTTTATATTTCTGCTTATTTCAGAAGTTACCCAAATGCTTGTTTTTAAAATTCAGAATCTAGTAGTCTGGCTATGGAAATGTGTTCATTTGAGTCGATTTTGTAAGAATGAGTGGAGATGCTTAAGGGCTGGTTAGAGATATTATAATGCCAGACCATAATTGGTGGTACTGATTTCGAATTTTTTTGTTGAAAGTGATTGCAATGAGCATCAGCTGGCGAAACAAATAACCATCTAAGGCATTTGCTACATTATTTTGTATGTGGCTGCACTTTTCTTGTTTAGCTTGTTTCTGAAAATAGACCTGGTCTGTTATAAGCAATTCAATATTTCATTTATATTAATCATGCAAGTTTAGCATCAGGGCAGAAACATGCACACATACTTTTTGGTGACATTTATTAAATTTGGTACTTATAAATGCTAAGTAGATAACAATACATTTATAAATTAAATTATGTGTATGTAGTTGATCAGTTGTATTGTTTAGATTAGGTATTGATTTTTGGATTTGTTGCATGTGTTTTGGGCCACAAAGTTACTTAAATATGTTTACAAAATTCAGGCCACATTTGCTTGGGTCAATGTTGCAGAAGGTTGCTTAAGTAAATTCTGTCATTTTATTGGTTCATTATATTAGTTGAAGAATACTATACACATACCTAAACTACTTCAAAGATCCAAGTAGTTAAATTGCAGATGACTGTATTTTTGTTCAAAAAAGAGTAAAGCATCCGTTTCAGGAAGTGGCTCCAATTGTCAGTAATGTTATGTAGATGACATTTCTTCTATTATCCTATTTATTTTAATATTTCATGAAGTTATTTTATACCCAATAATTTAAAAACTGCTACTATTTGTATTTATCAGTTGGTCACATTACCAATTAGCTGGCATAAAACACATCTTCAATTGAATATCTGGTGATGTAATGGAATCACATTGATATCATAGAGGTATAATCAATGAGCATGTGAACAAAACATGTTACTAATTTGGATTTTTGGTCATTCCATAACGAATAAATTTGTGACATATTTTGTATAGCTTATTGTTGCCATTTTAAGATTTCTAAATATAATGTTACGTTTTTTACTTCAATTAAGTGTTTATTTCTTTTTTATCAGTCCATAGTGTAAGTGTACTGAGATGTAATTTCTGCTTTGTTGATCTAAATGCATTAATTTTCAGTTCTTTCAACTAAAATGGATGCTACATTGTGTTGTGCAACAGTATTTCTGGAATGGTAGCTTTAGAATTGAAATTGTATAGAGAATTTTAGTTGTAATATGAATGACCTTTATTGAGTTCTGTCGAATATAAAAGTTTTCTTTGCACCACTTGCTTGTATTTTTACAGAATATCTTGTATTCACCAGGATTTTTTATATCTAAGAAACTCATTACAATTATCTGCTGTATTTCAATTTTGTCCATATAATTTTTAAATAAATTTTCTTTAACCATGAAATTTAACTATTCTACTATTTTTAGTTTTGTTTACTTGAAACATGTAACCTATTATAAATCTCATCTGCTTTTCCCTAAAGCACGAAACAAACTGTAACGTTAACATTTTAGCTTGTTTTTGTTATTTATAAAGAAACAAGTATCTCTGGCATACTGTTTTGTAAGTAATATTTTAAAAGAGTTTTTTATCTTTTCTTTATTTTCTTGTTTACAAAAAAAGCCAAAGTTTTGTATAATATTTAGCTGGTTTTTTTTTTTTTTTTTTAAATTTTTATACTAAAATTGAAATGGTTAGTTCAAGTTACATTTATTAAATGAAAATTGTAACTTGTAGAAGTTAATTTAATAACATTTTTGTTACAAGCAAATTGCAGCATGTTTATACATGTAAACAATTGCCATTCACAATTTAATGTCAATTTTTTTACCTTCGAATGCATTTCTTACCAAGTAGAATTAGCAAGTTTTCTCGCATGCTTTATGCCTCCCATCCCAAGAGCAATAAACAGTAAAATATTGCTGTTACATTTGCACTTCAAAGTATACAAACCTTAGTGTTTTTAGTGAGTAGCTAGAAATAAGTCTCACATAAACTGTCACTAAATAAGTAATAAAACTATCATTTCAGGATCGTAATTCAATTTCGGAGCCATTATTATAAATGCTTTGAGGTGAAGCTCAGATACAGCACTTATACCAAACTGTTCTAGAAGTAAGGAGTAACAGTCCTGAAGAATACATGTAAAAAAAGATATTGTATCTATGGAAGGAAAAATTGATAAGGATCTAAAAATCGGTAAAAATAATTTTTAAAACATTCTTGAGAATGTTAGTTTTAAGCTTATTTTATTTCAACAAAATACATGTAATAAAAATGTATTAAAATAAATTGCATTCAAAATGAAAAAAACTCTTCATGAACAAAATCTGTTTTACAAGATGTTGTTCATTTTCTGACAATAAATGGTTCATATGTTTGTATACATCTAGAATATCACTCGAAGATTTTGTTTAGACAGGATGAAACAACTTCTATTTCGCATGGATTAGCAATGTTTGTTCTTAAATCGCAAGTCAAAGAGCATGCAACGCATTCTGGTCTCAGTATTTTAGTTTCAACATAGGATCATGTAAACCTCTTTATTTAAACAATCTGACATTTTTCTTCGAGGTCTAAAATAAAAATTAATGGGCTGAAACAATGATAAAGATGTGCACCAAATCCAATAAAAATTATTCATAGATACCTAGAGATACACATTAGCAAACCAAAGCATGCGTTTCCAAATGCACATTAGCTGTTATGCAATCTATTCATGCATATATACCAAAAATTAAAAAAAATTCTTAGAATCTAGGCAAACTAGAAATTGGCTCAGCCCGCTCGTGTTAAATCAAATTAGAGTAAAGAAGGTTTGTGCAAAAACAGAATTAGCCATACTTGTAGTAGTCTAAATGTTAATGATTGTTTCTGCAGAAGCTAGAGGGAAATATCTGAATGTTACTCTCTTTTGACAATGAAACAAAGCATATTTTGTACCTCAACACTTAATGCCATTTTATTAATTAGGAAAATGGTCATTTGAGTTAGAACTATCTCTAGTCTGTTTTAACTTATGACAAATATTATGGTTCACACAAGCGTCACAATTGTATTCTGTAACTTATAACATGTCCTAAAATGAACAATTCCATTTCCACATCACCCATGGGGTAGGAATCATGATGCGCTTTTTTTATAGAGGTATCGCCAAGAACCCTAATCCTCTTAAGCAGCAGTTTTCATCTTTATTTACCTTGTAAACTTGTTTGATTTGTCAAAGGATTACTAGATATTGGATGAATGAAAAAGTCGATTCCGAAACCCCGCCAAATAAGTTCACTGAGGATCCCAATAACAAGTTTCAGGAAATGTTTACGACAATCTGATTTTAAGGATTCCAATAAACTTCTAAAACCTGTATATAAAATTGCCAAAAGTAGACTTAAAATATATTTGAATGCCCTGTAATACAGTGAAAACTGAAACTATAGATAGATGGAAGTGAATAAATAACGAAACAGGATCACAAAGGCACAGCTAGCATAATTTGTCCGAGTCATCAATGTAAACGGCCGAGTGATGATAAAATGATAACGATGGTGTGTTATGGTACAAGAGCCACAAATGGCCAAGCTACACTAGACAAAATTAAGACTGACAATAAACTAATTAAAAAGTTGTTTAGAAATGATGAGTTGGACTAGTCAATATGCAGTAATTAAGTCGAAGCGACAACAAAAGACACATAGAAGCTAAAGACGGTTCTTGACAAACAACGTATAAATTTTTCACTGGTGAGGTCCTGAAGGCACAATAACAGATTCTAAATGTGGGGGGATGCACTGTATCGAGCTTTCACAAGTCTGACAGATGGAACCATAGGTAGTATACACAGAGTGAAGTCTGAAACGAATTATAGATCTTGACCATGGAGGATCTGCTTTTTGAGGATACTTTTAGAGAATTTACACAATACATCCATAGCTGAACAACATGCGAGAGGAAGCAAATTTCTGGTCAAAAATGATACCTAGAAATCTTACTCTGCCCTACCTTGTAATACCACTCAGAAAGATCTTTGGATCAAGATGCAGGTTCCAACATCTGTAGAAATTAACACAGGATGTCTTTTGAGATATACGACATGTCACTTCCCTGGCACATACTTACCAACTTTTACGGATTATAGTGGATGTATCCAGTTTGGTATTAAAACACTACTGCTTTGCAAAGTTTCTGCAGTTGATAAAAATGTGAATTTTTACCTATGCATTTTTAAACACAAATAATACTAGTTATTGTGACATACGGATATTTCTAATACACATTAATTCATGTATTAATGTTGTGTTTATGGCAAGGGGCATTCAGGGGTGCAAAAGTTTCACTGATGCAATTTTTAAAGTTGGCAAGTATGCAATGAGAGGTCTCTTGAGATTGTTATGAGGGAAATATTTTGAAAACAATATACACAGGATAGGCCACTTGCAACTATTTCAGAAGTTTTACAGAACTATACTAAATATTAGAATCCATTTAATTTTAGAAGAGTTAATTTTTAAAATAAATGATAATAAACAAGAAATTAGAGAAACACAAAAGTTCATAATGACAACAACTGAAACGCAAGAAAATACGCACCATACAAATGATAAAGCACTTGAATAGGTTTTAGAGAATTTCCTAGATTTTAGAATCATTTAAATTTTTGAAATACTTTTTAACATGAAATAAACAATAAATGAAAGAAACAACCGTTATAATAATCAAAAAGAAACTTTGTAAGAGAAGACTAATTCTATCATTTATAAGAGTAGTAGAAGTAATTCAGAAACGTAATACTTAAGTAACATTACAAGCCAACTGCAACACTGCTCTTGTAGATAACTTTCGCTGATACGCGCAATTATAAGAAACAAATCCGCTCGCTGTTCTTCAGTTTAAAATATTTACTTCAGTTTTAGCTGATCTAACCCTAAAAAGTTCTCGGAAAAGAAAATACTGCTGTATTGTCTGTACTTACCCACTTCAGAACTTAACCTAAAAAAGTATAAACGAAAACCGCTAGGAATTTTTTTTTCCCCGCTCATGCTTCTATACTCACATACTCTCGAAATCAGAGTAATTGAAATCTAGTTCTAGTCCCTCCCGTCAGATAAGCCACACCTTCCATATACTTAAACAGTTTGCGCATGCGTAGTTTAAAAATGGTTCCACGGGATAGAGTTGCGGTAAGACTCTTGTACCGTCAACTTGCCAACTCACTCCTTGCCCTCAGCAATAATGATATTCCCTCTAGACTGGACTGGACGATCACTTCCGGAGTGCCTACTGCAAAGCAGCTTAACTGCCCGTCATCAGGTGTGTGTAACATAAAACTGATTTTCATAATTTAAGTGAGAAAATTTTCAAGAAAAAATGAGTTAAATTGGCTGGAGAAATTAAAATGAGTTTTCAGCTGAACGAAATTCCTTGAGATGGCGCCACCTCCTAAAGCGAAATCAGCAAATCAGTCGGTTTCCCTTCCAAGTTGTGACAGCATTCAGAAGTGGAAAACTTCGATGATCCATTACAAAAGTGGAAAATAGATTTAATATTAATTTAATAAAAGGAAAACATAGTCGAAAAGTGAGAAATAAAACTGTTGTGTTTTAGCGATTCAATTAGGGTCCAGTCCCTCTACAGATCACCTCACTTTTAAGCTTTCTGCACATAGGTGTATCGATAGCACATAATCATTAGTATCACCCTAATTTAGTTCAACAGTGGTTTCGTATAACCAAAACCAGAACGACATATAACATTGTTTATTTTAACATATATGAGAATTTGGAATAAAATTTGAAAAAAAAAAAAAAAAATCAGCAAAACAACTCTTACCAATATTTTAATTCCAAATATTGCGAAAATACTGTATTGTTGACTATAAGGGAAATGTAGTTAAAATAAAAACTTTGTGTTCAAACAAGCCTATACTCAGAGATGGGGGAGTTAGATACTCCACTCCCCTCCTGTATGCTTTGAGTTATTTCTAGTACTTTTATACAATGACATTCAAAATTGAAACATGCTATTTTTATTTTTAAATTGTTTAACATTTTTATTGCTGTTGTGCCATTTGGTATTTTCCAAAACTTTTTGCAACCCTGGGCCACAGGCAACCCCTAAATCTGCTACTGCTCTCCCTTACGTTAAATTGAACTTGCTGGTACATACTGAAAATAATGGGGGAAATACTGGAAAGAATCAGTCATAAATTTATAAAAAATTTGGTGTGTTTCCTAAGTAATTTGTTTTCTAAGATAAAGATAATTATACCAAACGTGGCATTTCTTTTAACACAAGGAAGACGTATAGGGCCTTCATGCTGTGTGCCAGCCTAAAACTTCGCAACCAGTGAATTGAAATTTGCAATTTTATAACTGAGTTATTTGCTTAAAACTAATTATTCTGGACCGACTGCAATGGAACCAGGAGGATAGAGCAGTTTACCAAGAAAGACAGAAGTGGCAGGAGTGGAACCTAACAGTAAGATTCATGGTAGTTTCACCTTGTTTTACCGCTTTACATTTTGTCTACAAACATTATGTTCCTCTCCCCAGTTTGATCACTTGATTAAAATTATGATTTTAAATCAGCATAACCTGAAACATTTTAATAAATCATTAAAATGGGTAAGCTTTTATGAAACAAAATTGTAAGAAATGGTCTATTTCTATAGAATCAGATGTATTCAATTTGTGGACTTTCTATAAAAGTAATCTCAGAAACTACAGATTATGTGTAATTATGCATCGAAAAACAAACTTCCCATCTACGATATCAAAAACACTTTCAAAATTGAAGGAGTTGGTCTTACTTTTCAGTTTCATCCAATCTTTCAAAAGAATACGTCTTAAGATAAAATAATTTTTCCTAATTCTTCCATTTACACTAGAAAGTCCGTTATAGTTATAATCCACAATCCCAGTAAGGATTTTAAGCGAATCACAGAACTGCTACTCAATCACAGATACTTGTGAATTACAGTTCTTACTTTTACTCAAATATCCAAATAACAGTGATTGAGTAGCGGTGATTCAGTAACAGTGACTAAACTGATATCGCTAAGCTGATTCCTTGGCTGATATTGATACTGTTACTACATTGATACTGTTACTACAATTGTGATCGGGGATTGCGACTGGGATAGGTGATTCGGTAGCAGTGAAAGCTGTGACTGAGTAACGGTGATTTAGTAGGGGTGACAGTTGGTCTGTGACGGATTCGGATTTCTCTGCAGGAATTTCAACCGATGCTTAAGTAGGATTTATGACACACCAAATTCCAGCGCATTTTCCTAAACAAAAAAAAGAAGCTCGATAGTTTTAAGGAAAGTTCAGATGAAAACATTTTAAATTCGCATTTATGTGACAATTTTTTTTTTCGTTCTACAACTTTTACTGATTATTTATTTCTTTAGATTTTTTTCGAGTTTCATGAGCTAGAACTTGTTTTATTATATTTTTCGTTTTGTTTATAATTTAAAATTTTCTTTTTAACCTCTTGTAAATTGTTTTTGCTCTAAAAAAGGAACTATGTGCTTCTGACGTATAAATTGAATGAGTCTAAATCACAGGGAAGTGGGAAAAGATTATTATTTCATTTCGCTAGTGAATAGAATACGTTTTACTAGTTTCTTCCTTCTTTAAAGTTCGTCTCTTAAGGGGGTCCGGGACACAAAAATCGTCACATTTTCGAAATTTTTTTTTATTATTTTAAGAAATTCACTGTGTTTTTCTGATTAAAATGATATCTAAATCTATATAATCTGTCTAATTTCTATCTTAATTAGAACTAGAGATATAATAATTTTTGTGGTGTGTTGTTTTGAAATTCTAACACTCTTGACTGTTGTTGTCATGGCAACAACATCTGTCCTTAAAACTTTAAATTCGTTTTTCTCCATGATTCCTTTTTTCAAGATTTCCTGTATTCAAATTGCTATAAGTCGAAAACCGATAAAGTTTAAGGGTTAAAATTTGGAATATATCGTTTTCAAACATTATACTTTAATTTTGATTCAGCAAATTTCAAACAAATATTTACTTTTAAAAATATGACTTTAAAAAAATACCTTAAAATTTTCATTCAAATATTTTTTATTAAATTAATATTTTTTAAATTGCTGAATCAAAATTAAAGTTCATAAACTTGTGAATAATTTACTGCAAGAATTTTGAAAATGGATCAAAATATTTTGAGCTTTAAAATTTTTAAATGACCCCTTTTTTTTTCAAAAAAATTTAATTTAAAATTTTTAAAGAACTTTGGAAAACTTTTGTGTTGTGATTTCGCTTATTAGTTAGATGGGTAATCAGTACAAAAAAAAAAAAAAAAAAAAAAAAAAAAAGCAGAATTCTAAATTCATTTATAAAATTGTTTTTTCAATGTGTCTCGGACCCCTGAAACCGTTTCAGAGGGAGGATCAACACAATGATGTTTACAGCGGTAAAGAATATGTTCTGAAGTATCGTAATGCAAGTACAAAAATTATGATGACTGAATGTTTAATTTTTAATTATGATTGACTGAAAGCTTAATTTTTAAAGCGTATAATTTGCTGTGTGTAAAAACATTGATTCTCTGGAATTCCTTGTCAGACTGTGTTTTCAAAACAAATAACTAAATATAATAACTCTATAGTCTTCGGGGTTGATCCCAGACTGTCGACAATAGTCCTTGGTTACTCCAGTGTGTCGTAAATTAAATACTTCTCCACATTTTAATTCATATTTTACAAACATTGTATGATTTATAAACTAAAGTATGGGACAGAAATTGTTGAAATAGGTCAAAATTACCCAATTTTACACAGTAAAGTTTGACTTGTTTATTATAATTTGGAAAACATAAAAAAACCTGGAAAATAAATTAAGAATAGGTAGAAAACAAGATGAAGATAAAAATTTGAAAGAAATCCCATTTCAGGATCGCAGGGTCGCATGTTAAGTCTAAAGGGGGAGGGAATTGAAAAAGTTGATTATAAGAAATTTTTTTTTGATGAAAAAGTTGTGGTGAATAACAAGATAAAATATGCTTTCCTGTGCTACAACCTGTGCATAAGAAATAAGGTTCGGAATTTGTGTAACAATGCAAAATAAATAATTATCAGGAGCTTGAGCATTAGGTAATTTAAATATGATAATTTTTATAATATATATCAGTTCTTTATTTTAATTTTTTGTAAGTATTTAAAACTTTTTAGATGAAAAAAATAGTTTTTAAATTATGTAATCATTTACACCTGCCATTAATCTAATATTTCAATTTCAACTGCTGAGTTCATACACATACTGTATCGCATTTTTATGAAAATGCGGCTTTTAATTTGCATTTTTAGTGTACAAATTGCAAGCTCTCATCATAAGAGGAAAAAATGTCTTTATAAATGACAAAAATATAATATGTAGCGGTTAACTGACTTCTGAAATCTACTGTTTGTATTTTCAAGTGACGACATTTTTGGAGTAAAAATCAATAAGAATCTGTTACCATAATCAAACAGCCAATAATGAATTGGGTGATAAAAATTTGCAGAAGAAAAAAGCTGTCTGCATAAATCGAAGCTGAACCGAGTAGACTACAAACCTTAGAGGCCCTGTTCATGTACGGCGCGTAACACGCGCGTTAGCGGGGCTTTCGGGATCCCGCACTTCAAGGTCGCAAAGATAGATACTTGAATTAGAGAAATAAATAAACATAATTTGACGACGGAACCCTGTTCGCCTCGAAAAAATGATTTAAAACTATACTATCTTGGGCATAAGAAAACCTTTTTCTTTAAATTTGAGTGCTATAAATACTAGATAGTACGCATTGAAATCTTGGCTCCTTGCCAAGAGCAGACGACACGTGACTTCTCTCGCGGGGGAAGTTTGCTCGAACATCGCACAAAGAGGGCGAAAATATTTTTATTTTTCTGTTGTTCGTCTTGTGTTTTTTTCGTCTTAAATTTGAAACATAACAATTTTGTTAAGTCTTTGCACACTACAAACACTACAATTCAAATGAATTCGGATATCACTAGAGATTTAGAAAAATTACTTAATGTTTCGGGGTTGTTGTTTAAATATTTCAGTGCCTCAGATTATCAAATGAAGGTAAGGAAATTGTCTTGCTACACATACTACCGATGCAATCATTTTTTCAACAAACAAATATTTTGATTAAAATTATTTAGTTAAACGGACTTGAAGAGGAAAATAGGCATGCCAATAATCAAGAATTCTAATGCATAGCTCTTGCTTTTAAAGGTTGATTAATTATCAAATTTAATTTATATTAAAAATAATCGATATATTTTAATCTGCAAAAACCATCTAAGTTACCAACATTAGTTCATTGAGGGGGAAAAGTATCTTTAAAAAAATTAATTACGGGCTAAAAATAAAAAAGGCGGAATAAAAATGTTCGATACATTTTAAATTGAAAATTTATTGAGTGGCAATGCGTTTTATTAAATTAGAAAAATATTCCAATTGATCTTGATGAAAAAAGAATGGGGTCCGAACTGTATACTAGAAAACCACGACGGTGGCAACTTACCTATGTATTGCTTCGACAAAGTTGTATTACAAAACAATTTAACACAAATAAGTCTCCCATTGCTACGAGTGAGTAGAGATACCTTACATTCAGTCAATCAGATTCAGTCACATTTTTGAATCAAAATCACAGCTTCGAATCACAGATATTCATCAGTAGCAGTCACATTTATACATGTTACTGTGAAATAGGGATGTTAAGCGAATCACAGAACTACTTCTCAATCACTGATACTTGTGAATCACAGTTCTTATCTGATACGCAAATATCAAAATAACAGTAATTGGGTATCGGTGATTTGGTAACAGTGACTAAACTGATATCGCTAAGCTGATACCTTGGCTGATATTGATACTGCTACTGATATTAGGATCGGTGATTGCGACCGGGGTCGGTGATTTGGTAGCACTGAAAGCTGTGACTGCGTATCTGTGATTTGGTAGGGGTGACAGTTGGTCTCTGTGACTGATTGGATTTTCAACCGGATGCTTACGTAGGCTTTATGATTTTTCAGATTCCCGCGCAATTAGCACGTCAATGCGGCATGTTTCGTTTGGATCCTGATGTCTTTGACTTCAATACCTAACTTTTTCTCCCCATGAAAAATTTCATTTTGCAAATCCTATATTGGATCATGACCTTGTTGTCGTTCGTAGATGCTGAGCTTTTCTAGACTCGACTGAACCCTAATTGAATCACTAAAACACAACAGTTTTATTTCTCACTTTTCGACTATGTTTTTCTTTTATTGAATTAATATTAAATCTTTTTAATGGATCATCGAAGTTGCCACCTCTGAATGCGGTCACAACTTGGAAGGGAAACCAGCTGATTTGCTGATCTCGCTTAAGGAGGTGGCGCCATCTCTCAGAACTTCGTACAGCTGAAAACTCATTTTAATTTCTCCAGCCAATTTAACTCATTTTTTCTTTATAAATTTTCTCACTTAAATTATGCAAATCAGTTTTATGTTGCACACACCTGATGACGGGGAGTTAAGCTGCTTTGCAGTAGGCACTCCGGAAGTGATTGTCCAGTCCAGTCCAGTCCGCGCATTTAGCTCAACAAAAAAAAAGAAGCTCGACATTTTAAAGGAATGAAGGTTCAGAAGAGAAGATTTTTAAATTTTGCTACTTTAAATTAGAAATTAATTATTGTATTTTAACTTTCTCTGATCAGTTATTTTGTTATATTTTTACAATGGACACATGCAATTTTTTTTTCTTTCTATTTTCTGAATTTGTTGAAACAAAAAGTTTCTTTTGAACCTCTTTGTAAATCATTTATAATTCTATAAAATATGAAATATGTGAGTAAAAGTAAGTGCTTTTGAAATACCTGAAAATTGAATGAGTAAATCAAGGAGGGGGGAGGCGAAGATGATTATTTGTTTTCGCTAGTGAAAACAATAAGAACATGGCTGCATGCTGATTTTTTTATACTAAGAAATTTTTATTTATTCTGTAAGATAACTTCACTCTTTTGTTATATCTGCATGCTATAGAATCCAAGGATGAATTATGGGAATTAACGAAGGGAGTATTTAAGAGAGCACTAAATTTACTCTCTAGCTTGTCCCTTTTACACTCTGAATCCAAATCTCCTTTTTGACAGTTGTTTTTCTTGAATACTTAATTTTTACTTTGCACATTCCTTCATAGTTTTACGTGGCGCAGCTTGTCCGTTCTTGGACCTCGCGCCATAAAACCCCAAAAATCCATCATCGTTTTATGAGTTTCTGCATTATTTGAAGACGAAGCAGTTTCAGTGGGAGGATCAACACAGTGATGTTTATAGCAGTAATCAATGCTAACTAAAATGGAATGAAAGTACAAAAAATTAAAATGATCGTTTAATTTTTTAGTGTAAAATTTATTGGTTTTTTTTAATTGTTTTTTTTTGGATTTCTACGTGTTTTGGAGACTACGTGTTTTCAAAACAAAATAAATGCTACTCGTTAGAATATTTCCTGTAATAGGATATCCTAGCTCTCTCTATTCTATAAAAATTTATTATGACACTGTCAAAAACAGTAAATTTTGTTCATGAAATAAAATCTTGAAATTTTTCCTCCTGTATATAAAAAAATTACTCTTCTGGCAACCAGTACTAATGAGCTCTCTACACAACAGTGAGAGAAATATATCCTAAAAAATTTCTGTTTTAAATTAAGACCTTTCTATTTCTGTAAAGGTTAGAAAAATATCGTTGTTTTGTTATCTGCAACTTTATTTTCCATACTCATAATTTGGAAACAGCTGGATTAAATGACTTGAAATATGGCATTCGAGGTTAAAGTTTCATGTAAAATCTAAATTTACACCAAAATTGAGTGTTTATAAGCAATTTGTTATAAAGAGAATATCTTGACACAAATGTGCATACGTATATGAATTGATAAAAAATCATGGAAAAAAAATCATATCTTTGGCAAATGAAAATAGTTAACCTTACATTTGAGCGTTGTAAACATAAATGAATTCGGCGATAAAATAAATATGCCAATTATTTATTGATTAATTAAAATTCAATAATTTGCATTCAATTAGTAGAAAATAAAGTATTCAAATGCATATCTAAAAATATCGATTGATATTGTAATCCGCAAAAACCTGTTATGTGCAAGGGACTTCTAAGTTACCTGCATTAGTTTATTGAGGGGGAAAAGTATCTTTAGAGAAAGAAGTTACAGGCTTAATACAAAAAACGGCTAATTGGCTGAACAAATTTGTTTTAAAAAAAATTTTAATTGCAAGTTTATTAAATGGTATTGCTTTTGATTAAATAATAAATTTTTTTGTGGATATTTCAGTTATTCTGGATGAAAAGAAACTTTAGGGTTCGAACTTGTTTCTCCGGCGTAGTAAGTCACGATGCTACTGACTCAGCCGTGTATGAAGTTCACCAATATAGCTTCTTAAGGATTTTCAAACATAAATAAAAGCATCACGTTGTTAAGAGGTAATTTATTTTCAGTCATTCATAGCCAGTCACAGTTCAGAGAATCACAGATATTCTTCAATAACAGTTAGAACGGTCACTGTGAATTTACTGTTTGTAACATACTACTAGAAATATAGGCCTCGTAACTACCAAGTGACAAGACCAAGTTATAACTTTGTTTTATGAACGGAACGGAACGGACGTATCAATTACGGAGTACCTTGCAGAGAACTGCGAACCCCCACATCAGAATTAATGAAGAATTTATTGATTGTAAACTTAGAAGTAAGGGAAGAAAGTTAAAGGTAGTGACAATGCACTATGAAAAAGGTAAATAATTTAGATAGACGATAGTGTTTAATAATTGATACAATTAGGAGTCCAATTCACGTTCCAAAAGGGGAGGAGACAATGAGGAGGGGCGAGCAATCAGTACCGAGAAGAGTGGCAAAATGCATGAGCTGTGGTGATGATTTAGGAGTTTGGTGATAAGGAAGGGAGGAGTGAAAAAAAAAACGTCAGTGTGGTGTGTCTAGGAGACTCACCAAGGGGTCCCTGAGCTTACCACATCGACGTTTTTTGCGTGGAGGAAAAGTGTGAAAGTCACGGTCGAGATGGGTTTTAGGTCTCTTGCGAGATTTAATGTGAGAGGTATCATAGGATGGTAGGTTTTGTAAAAGAGGGTTGGGGACAAGTGGGAGCCTATATTGAAGAATTTTGATGAGAGGGACTTGATATATTCAAAAATAGGTTCAATATTGAGGTCTTTGTGAATGACTTTACTTCGAACATAATATGGAGCATTTACCATCTGGAGGAGAATTGTATTTTGAAGGGATTGGAGGAATTTGATGTTGGTTTTGCATGTGGAGCCCCAAATATGGGATGCGTAAATGATAGTTGGTCTGATAATAAATTTGTATATGAGTGTTTTATTTTTCAGAAAGAGGTGGCTGTGACGACCAATGAGAGAAGAGAGGTTGGATTTAAGTGCAATCGTTTTGTTACCGTTAGTTTTTATATGGGGGGGGGGGTGAATGTAAGTTTGGGATCAAGGGTCAGACGAAGGTAATTTTAGTTTTTGACAAATGGGATGGGTTCGTTTTAAAATTTAATGCTTTGAAGTTGAGAAGGAGATTTGTTGCTAAACATAAGGAGAGCACATTTAGAGGCGTTAATTTTAATTTTCCAGTTGGTGAGCCAGAGCTGGAGTTTATCAACATAATTTTGAATTCGTTTAACAAGAAATATCCTGTTATGATTCTGGTACATGATGGCAGTGTCATCTGCATAAATGGCGAGGGAAGTTTTTGGTTCAGTAGGGATGTCATTAATGTAAATGTTGAAAAGAAGGGGAGACAGGAGAGTCCCTTGGGGAACACCTGCTTAGATACAACGTTGTTGAGATAGAGTGGGGTTAATTTTTACTTGGAAAGTGCGTTTATAAAGAAAGTTTTGAATGATTTTGATAAGTTGAGGGGGGATTTTAAGTTGAATGAGTTTGTGGAGAAGGCCCTCGTGCCAAACACGATCGAAGGCTTTTGCGATGTCAAGAAAAAGGATACCGGTGTGTGCAGGGTTGCCGAATCCATGATGAATGAACTCAGTAACTCTAAGGAGTTGATGAACAGTACTATGTTTGTGCCTGAAACCGAATTGTTCAGGGATGAGGATATTGTTAGACACGATGTATTAAGTCTCTTTAGGATAATGAATTCATAAATTTTGGTGAAAGCACTGAGAAGTGAAATAGGGCGGTAATTTTGTGGTTCGGAAGGGGAGGAGTTAGGTTTCTGAATGGCCACAACAATAGCATTTTTCCAAAAAGTAGGAAAATGTTTTTGGTTGAGAATAGAATTAATAATAATAGTGATAAAGAAAAGAATTTTGAGAGGGTTATTTTTAAGCATTTTATTGGAAATTAGGTCTTTACCAGGAGCTTTTTTAGCGTTAAGGTTTTTGATGAATTCAACAATTTCCGAAGCTGTTGCGGGTTCGAGCGAATTTTGAATAGGGGTGGAGTTAAAAAGTTGAATATCAGTGTGAACACGTTGGGTGATATTGGGGTTGTCAATATTTGAGTTAACTTTAAATTA
Organism: Metellina segmentata; assembly: GCA_947359465.1. NCBI lineage: Eukaryota > Metazoa > Arthropoda > Arachnida > Araneae > Tetragnathidae > Metellina > Metellina segmentata. Next base: position 71,104,374 of record OX375883.1, read on the forward strand.
TTCCTCAAAGCTGTCAGCGATAGCTTCTGCCCTTTGGATTTTTGAGAGAGCGGGATCGTTTGTAGTATTAAGAGGAGGGAGGTTGTAGTTGTAATTTTTAAGACCTTTGGGGTTTTTTTCCATATGGAACCATCTTCAGTGGAGAGATATTCAATATGTTGACGGAATTTTTCATTCGAGTGAGAGCGAATAAGGGTTTTGATGGAGTTGCAGAGGGAGTAATAACTATTTTTGAAATTGGGGTTTTTGGTTTGTTGCCAACGGCGACGAAAAAAGTTTCTGAGTTTAATTTTGTTTAGGATTTCTTTAGGGAGAAAGATAGGAGTAGGTTTTAATTTTTTGGTGCTTCCATGAGAGCTTCATTTAAATAATTAGTGAGGGAGAGAATTTTGTTGTCAGCGTCGGTAGAATTTGTAATATGTAGAGGGGGGTAGTGGTTTCGTTTTGAGAATGTCATGAAATTTTTTCCAGTTGGTGTAGAAAAATTTATTAGATGTCCTATTAAAATTGGTTAGGTCAATATTTAAAATAATTGGGAGATGGTCGGAGGTAAGTTCGGTGTGGTGAGATCCACACATTTTAAGGGTTACTGTCGAGGGAAACCCGTGGGAAAGGATTCTATTGAAGCAGGCCGCTTCTTTGTGGACCATCTCTCCGATTCTACGCTATCCACACCCGTAGGGAGTTTCTCGTGGGAACGGAATGTGTCGACGAGTCCGGACATTTTTTGGACTGACCGACAAACGAGCCAGTCGGTTCCTTTGATCCGTACCCTATATAGAAAGAATTTGTCCCCAGCTGTGAGGTCAGCTATAAGAAGGGGACTGGAAGAGACTTTCTGGACTTCTTAGTCGAACTTCTGGAGAGAGGGTACGGTGTGCCTCTTTCGTATGATCTGTGATAGATCTCTGTGCATCTAAACGAGTGATGCTTTTCACTCGCCTCGGTTTTTGAAACAGCATTCCTTCATGTAAAATTGTATAAATTCTTTTATCTCCTATCCAAGATATAATAAACTTATTTTTATTCTAAAAATATTCTGTTTCGATTCGAATGGAAAAGGGATATTTTTAAAGAGAGCTAAATCAATAAACGTGCCGATAGAGTTTTGTCTGTTGGAAGGATGAATTGGGAGGTTGGGAGCTATAATTTTGATGTTGCGCGTATCATTTAAGAATTTGAGGAGTTTAATACCTCTCTGATTCGATTTTGCGTTGTTCCAAGCAGTGTGAATTGCGTTGAAATCACCGGCGAGGATAATGTTGGGGCTGATATTAAAAAGTTTTTTAAGATCTGAGGTGGGAATTAAATTGTTTAAGTTACGATTGTTATTATCTTTGTGGTGAATATAGATAGAGGCAGTACAAATGGGGGGTGAGGAATTTCCTGCGTTAACTTATATGATAGTGTTATCAATGGGGTTTGTGATGAAATTGAAGGGATTTGATGATGGTCAATATTGTTTTTAACGTAGATACAAGTACCTCCGATGTTTGCGTGATTGGGATTAATACGATCGGTTTTATAGAAAAAGTAATTGGGGATTAAAACGTTTTGGGTGGGTAAAAGGTGGGTTTCTTGGACAAGAAAGGTGTCGAGATTATGGGTGTGAACAAAGTTACGAATTTCTTGGGATTTTGAGCGTAAACCATTGGCATTCCAAATGCCAATGGAGAGTGTTTTTTCGCTGTTAATGTTTTGTGAATTGAATGAAAAGCTGTTAAGAAAATATTAATTATTGAGCGGTGACAGCACCAGATGCTTAACAATAATGTTTAAAGATGATAAATGCTCTATGGACGCCGAAAGTGGCTTCGCGAAGTTCAGGGAGTGCATTTTCGAAAGCTTGAAGCATAGTGGTAATGTCGTAATTTTCATGCTGAGCCATGTTAAGGACAGTCATAAGAGTATCAGCACATGAAAAATCCTTACCAATGCTTGATTGAGTACTGGGGGAGATTGTGGATAGGTGATTTATTGGGTTGGACAGCTCGTGCATAACTGATCGACGGTAGAGGAAAAGGATCTCTGGTTTGTATCGCTGCAATTGGTGGCACGAAGGAGTTCGCGTTCCTCATTGGTGGTCTTAGTTAGTGGGCGGAGCTAAGGAATTTTGAGCGTTGGATTTTGTGCGTGATTTAGGGAATTTGGGGCATTTTCGGTAGTTAGCAGCATGATCACCACCACAGTTGCTGCATATTAGGGGTTCAGATTTGGGTAGAGGACATTTTGGGCTATGTGAGCGCCAGAACAGCGGACACATTTACGGGGAAGGGTGCAATTTTCTGAAGAGTGAAAGAAGCCTTCGCATCTCCTGTATTGGATTGGGCCACTGCGGCCGCGATAGGTTTCAACTTTAATTTCGGTACCAAAGAGTTCTGTAATATTGTAAATTTCTTCACTATTATCAGATTGGTGAAGTTGTAGATAGAAAAGGGGCATTGGGGGAGCTTTGGTTTTAAATTTGGTAAGTTGGGTAATTTTATGGATGTTGAAGTCCATTTCAGTGATAACGGCTTTAATAGTATCAATGTGGGTATCAGCGGGAAGACCGCGGATAACCACTTTGATGGGTTTTGTTGGTAACCTTTGAATTCGACATTTTGTTGAAGGAACCATTGGGAAATCTCACGATATTCCTCTACGGTATCGACATTGATACGGAGGAATTCGCCTGAGAGGGTTGATTTAATGAAAGGGGCAACTCTTCGTACAAACGAAAGAAGTTGTGGCCAATCTTTTCTGGGGGTAACAAAGAGTGGAGGGGGCGGAATTTACGTGGTTGTGGTGGAGGTTGGGAGAGATCCTTATCCTCGGAAGGAAGAGAAGCTGCTTCAGTAGCAGAAGTAGTTTTGTCATGAACACTCCAGTCAGGAATGGGTTTAGGTTTAAGGATGTTACGTCTTGCCTCTCTGGACTGGACAAGAGTGAAGTCATCACTGCTGGAGTGACGTTTTTTTGGGGGAGTTGACTTTGGAGGTTTTTGGTTTTTCCTCTTACGAGGGGTGGTAGTAGTAGAGTTAGAGGCAGATTTTGGAGGGTTTTTGTTGAGCGTGATTTGCTTTCTGGTTTTTAGATGCCATTTCATTAATGATTTTCATCAAGAAAGGGATAGAGTCAGGGATTGCGAATTGAGGGACGCCGAGTTTGTCAGAATGAGCGAAAAGAGATTTGCTCACCGTTTCAAGGCTTTCGTTGATGTCGACTTTGTCATCATATTTGCATTTTCGAAGCTGAGTCTCGAACTCAAGGTGAGCAGCCTTCAGCGTTATCAGGCTGACCAGGTGGCATTGGTTGTTCTTGATCCATGTTGGAGAGAGCTATTGAGGTGACTTCGGGGGTTGACGAGCAACAGCGAGCTGGGGGCGAAGCCCCCTAGTTTGAAAAAAAAAATTTTGTCGAGATGTTGCACTTTATAACAGAAATCAAATAAGGCGGAGGGTCCTTTAAAAAACCAGTGCCAACAACTTTCGCCAACATACTCAGTAAAAAAGTGTATTGGTGTCCCGAGTGCTGGAGAAATGTGCACACAAACAACATGCTGCGTATTCAATTTCCAAAGCAGCGCTCACAATTATAAGTCAAAATTATCTCAAAGTTTTCATTTGGGTGAAATGTAGCAGCCCAGACGTTGGCGATTTCTAGCAAAATATGGTAACCATGAACTTTTTCTCCACTTTTAAGGCAACCCTATATCGGGAAATTTTTTTTATTCTGATTCACACCATTGAAATGGAATTTCAATTTATCGAGTTTTATGATTGGTTGAGATTTAGATCTATTGCGTTATGATTGGTTACCTCCGATTTAACGGCATTTTTTTGCAACTATTTTTACTTTCTGTAGTTATTTTACAAGTGATTGCTGTGCTAGTTTGTGCTCCATGTTTTCCTTGAATTTTAATTATATTTCCAGTTTCTATTTTATAGTAAGTTGGGCATTGCTTTTATTTAATTGAGTTTCCTCTTTGCTTTTTTTTTACTACAAATTCGTGATTATATAGAATTATTAGTCACTCACTTACCATTGATCAGGTATGGCAATGGATGGTTTGACAGAACGTATAAATTGCTTTTTTAAAATTAATGATGAGAATCCATGATACGGGAAATTGAACACCTTATTTAAAAAGATGAGAGAGAAATGTATTGAAAAACCAAAAACCACGAAGCAGAGCACACACCAGCACAAAAATCAATGGGAAAAAGCAAAGAAAGCCGTTAAAGTGTTAATATATAGAACGCGAAAGGTAAGTATCAGTTTTCTATACATTGTATTGTTTATTTGTGCGTTTTTCGTTTTCAATTCCATATATGCAAGGTTCACCGTGTAGATTTTGCTTATACTAAATCCGGCCGCCATCTTGACATGGCGAGAAAAATTACAGCAGTAAAAATAAAATAAAAATATAGTATAATACTTTGTTAAATTGTCTTTGCTAAGGAATTAATTTTAAGATATTATTCTTTATTTCTGTGCAAGAATAATTGAAATACAAAGTAACTCCGGTAGTCCTATCTGCCTCATAGGTTGATGCACAGAGGACCATGCCCCTGCATAAAGACATCAATAAATTGAATTTTGCTTTTTTTAACAATGAGATACAGATACAATGATATTATAGACCTGTAAATATGTGATTAGATTATTAAAAAAAAAATTCAAAACCAGTAAATAAATAAATTATTAAAATATAAAGAAATGAAAGTTAGCCAACTGGTAAAATAGGCTTTTAAAGTGTTCATCCATTTTCTCGACACTTGCAAATGCATCGTGTGCACACATTTTGCAGTAACTATATTGTATCCACCCTTCTCCATCTTTTGAGGATGAAAATTTGTCCATGCACTAGACACAAAGGGAATCGTCATCTGTTTCACTGTAAGAGACGTCATTAAGATTTCCCATTTGTCGTTTGCAATGCTTTAGCTTCTTATCTTGAAATGTTTTAAGTTCCATGGTAGTCAGTGGGAATTGGAGAATTCATAAACAAAGGACCAGCCTTGTTGGGCTTGAGCCTGTAGCTGGTCGTCAATATTTGTATTTGTATTTGATTCAACATTTGTTGTGGAGGTTGATGGAATCGGTGACTGTTCTCTTGAATGAGTAAAACTGTTTTCAAGGTTAATGGCTTTCTTTATTTTCTTACATTTATTCGATGAGTTACTGGATCGCTCTTTTAAGTTTCTTTCTCTTTAGCATATGACTTCGTTCTACGCTTTTCGTATTCCTCAAGTTTCGCGCGTTGAAAGGGAGAACTTGTCAATACTTCTGCTCTCTGTGCTTTTCTTTTAGAAACTGGAGGTTTTGGATATTTCTTAGCTTTTGAAACAAGTTGTGGTGAAATTTCATTGAGACCTGCATGGAATTTGCGGATTGGAGATATTGTTGTCTCCTCTCTTCTTCCTCCAGCGGTAGAACGTAAGATGCTCGTATGCTGTATTTTTTGAAGGACTAGCACTACTTGGTGATTCAGGCTGCTCAATAGGATTAGATGATGGATCGAATAAGGTAAACTTATTGTTAATCGTAGATTGTAGGAAATCAGCATCTGTGAAAACATCTGGGTTGAAGGGCATGTTACCTGTTGCTTTAAATCCAGTTATCGCCTTCTCTAGGTTGCAAGGTGTAGCAAGTTGTAATAAGCGCTTTAAATGATAAAATTATGAAAAATATTAATTATAAGAAGCGAAAATTAACATTATAATAATAGGTTATTATAAATATAATATAAAAATACAAAATATATATAATATATATATATATATATATATATATATATATATATATATATATATATATATATATATATATATATATATATATATATATATATATATATATATATATATATATAAGTGGGGTCCTAACGTGTGGAGTCCAGCAACGTCTTCGTTGCGGACCCTGTTTAATGCTAAATAAGAGCTGCAAGTAATATCTCATCAAAATTCACACAAATCGGTGCGGGGCCACTTTTTAGTACGAAACATTGCTTGGCCCTTTACAGCTTTGTAAAATAAAAGTTTTAGCTACCTTACTCTTTGTAAAATACCTTACTATTTGTAATAAATATTTAATTTATATTAAAATTATATATATTGCACTTTTGCAAATGTTGTTGTTGTTGTCGTGCGGGCCATGTGGCCCAATTGGGGGTTCTATTACCCCAGAGGGTTGGACTTCTTCATGCATGACACATCCGTTTTTTTGCAGATAATATAGGTTATTTTTGCTACTAAAACCATTTTTGTAACATCGAAAATAATTTTAAATGAACGAGGCACAGAGGACCACTTGTCCTATCTGTCTGGTCCCTTCTGCCCCGATTCGCCATTTTATTTTACATGCCTGGACCTTTTCATTTAGTGTTTTGTTTTAATTTTAACTGGAAACAGATGTTAATAGTGCAAATAAAATTCCTAAGTGTTCCACATTTGTTACAAATATCTTAATGAAATACATGCGTATCATAAGAAGAGAAAAATCTCGTAGAAGATACCTCAAAAATCGAAATTTCGAAGAAAACGAACGTTCGCAGGCGAATTCAATAATGGCGGCCCGGACACTGAAAGAAGATGCCTAGTTCTTTCTATTTAGCATATTTCCACGCAGGTGGCAGAACATACCGAGATATTGTCGCCCTGAACCTCTGTGCCCTAGTCTCGCCTAAACATCACTGATTCCGTCAAAGTCGCGAAATTTTACTTACGTCTGAAGAATGAACATTTCTGTTTGCTCACTCTCGCCGAAGAGAAATTTCGCGGTTTTTTTTTTACTTTCACACTTAATGCATCCTAAACCAATAGCCGTATCAGAAAAAAGTCTTCTCCATTTTGTTCTCTGTACAATTTCTGATGTGTACTTTCTCGGGAAACCATCTGAGAATCGAACCAAAAAAGCGAGTTTTCAAACCTGAGCCGACGGCATTTTCTAGCACATAATAATTCGTTATTCCTGATTTGTTGGCCGTCTCTCTGTCTCTTTCACACAGCTAGTTTCAACTGTAAATAAAAAAATAATATTTGCTATGTCTACGGCGATCCCACATTTTCATATTCGCGATGAAAAACGTGTAAGATATCTCGCAATTTTTAAATTATACTTTTTATCGCATCGAATTTATTTATTAACCGGTTTCAAAAATAATTGTACCATAAGAAAGATTATATTCTGAGTTTTACCGTATTGTTTTCAAATATCTATATATATATTTCTCTTATGTGGCACGCAAAAAAGACGTTATTTGTTACTGCGTTTTGGCAACATTGTGCGATGTTTGTTTACTAGGAGCCTCGCGCCTCATTTGAATCTATAGCGTTATCGGATGAAATTTTATTGAAATAAATGAATTTTAGACGAGCTGTTGCGGTTTGTAATAGAAATCTAAGATAGCGTAGGATCTTTTCAGGGCTATTTAAAAAACGGTCCTTTTCAAGGCTAACAATTATAGTACAACAAGACGCGTGCACTACAACTTTCGACAACAAACTCAGTCAAAAAGTGTATGGGTGGCTCGAGTACTGGGGAAATGTACACACAAACAACATGCTGGGTATTCAATTACCAAAGCAGCGCTCACATTGCGAGTAAAAATGTGTTCAAAGTTTTCATTTAAATTCTGATTCCAGAGGTACTGTATATATCTTTTATGTAATACAACAAATTTAGATTTGAAAAATATTTTTTTGGAATATCATATTTTGTAATCAATCCCTTCTGCTAGGACACGTGTCTTCATTGATGCGAGCGAAGCGAGCATAGGTTCTCGCAGCGAACCAATGAGAATTGCGAAGCAATCCTCCGGGGGTTGGCGAGCGGTAGCGAGCAGGGGGCGGGCCCCCTAGTAAAAACTAATAGTATTAAGCTATAGATATGACAATTTTAACAAGAAGTAAAGAAATTGTAACGATTTTTCCCGAATTTCAAAAAATAAAACCTGAAATCAAATTAAAATTTCTAAAAACACTCAGTGAGGTGTACAAATTTCCGTTTAGAGTTAACTCATGACTGAAGACTGAAAATTTGCACGTGTTTTGCTCACTTGCAAAAGAAATTTTCCTTTTTTGAATTTGACACTTAATGTACCCTAAATTAATAATAGGATCGGTTAAAAAACCCTCTCCATCTTGTTCCCTGTACAATTTTGAAGAAACCATGGTAATTTTCCTAATTTTTTTATGCATACTTCCTCAGGAAACCGTCTGAGAATCAAACAAAAAAAGCGAGTTTCCAATCTTGCGGCGGCTAAGGCAGTAACTATTTTTTATATTGAGATAATATATCTCAAATTCACTGCATCACATTCCTCTGAATAACCATAAACCGATGATGAGCCAAATTCCACTCCTGTGACCGACTGACTGATATTCTCACTATACCCGCAACCCCTGCTACCAGATCACTGTTATTTTGATAATTCAGTAACAGGTAGAACTGTGATTCCAAGACATCGTGGATTAGGTAGCAGTTCTAAGATTCACTTTATACTTGTGATCGGAGCACACTGCCTTGCCACACTTGCCACACAAGCGTTGCACATTATTGGCAGAAGGGTTCTAAAGTGATTACAAGCATATTCAAAAGAAGAGTACTATAGTGATAGATAGTTCCCCACACTATCATTAAAAAGTCATAAATGTTAATGATCTCGTTATGTTTCTGTCTTCAGTCAAAACTCTAAAACAGTGCTTTCAAAACCTTTTCAATTGTGTTAAACGAATGTTCTAAATAATAAGAAACTTATTTTGACAAACTAACATTGTCAAACGATAAATGTGAGAATTAAATTATTTGACGCATAGGGCAACAGCGCCATCTAACGAGACTTTTAGATAGTATTGCAATCTTTGTTACAACAGTATTGGAAACCTTTTTCAATATCCCCTAATCATTTGTACAAATTTGTCTGACACATCAAATATCTACAGCATAAAGTTTCGAAAACGCATTTGTTTTTCCTTTAGTACAATGAATAAATAAGTTTATTCCAGTTTGCAATGTATGAATATTAATAATATCTTTGTATTCAGAGCTAGAAAAAAAAAACGTTGCGTGAGTATTTTCTCTAGATATTGTTCGCTGAATGATTTATAATAAATGCAAAATGTTTTGAACTCCCTCCCGTTTACGTTTCAATTCTTCCTAAAAGTATTTACTAGGAATCTGGAGTACTAGATGACGTTATAGGTATGTTATTTTAAAAAGCACTTTCCTTTTTTCTTGTGTTTTCTGGTTTATCAATTTTGTCTGTCATTCAAGATGAGAAGTGTTGCATAGAAGTTTTTCTACTTACAACGCGACACAGTAATTTTGGAGTGGGTCATGTACAACCTATATAGTTACACTTATTGTCTATCGTATGGGCACTGTCTTGTGGTCTTTATCGCTCAAACAAATTATCAATGCAGAGGTTTAATCGTAAACTGCAACTATATTTAGTAATTCTAGACACATTTTTAAACATGGGGACACGGTGTGGTTTAATCTTGCTTTTCCGAAAAAGTAATGATTTCATAGTTACCACTAAAATATATAACTTTTTCTTAAATAGATGTCTTATTTAAATAATTATGTGTTATAACATTTATTAATTTGAAATCAAGATAGGCTCTTTAACTTGTTAGTTGCGGAGCCTAAATTTGTTAGGGACTTAAGTCGAGTTCGTGAACGATCAGCAATGTGAAAAACTTGGATAATTTCAGAGGTTCTCGAGAAGCACCTGGAATGATCATATGTTTTAAAATGGTTGTTTTCTTTAAAATAGCTGTTCTTTTAGTGGAAATGGTTTTCTGTACAAAATAACATCCTTATTCACATGTAAACAAAACAATAGCATTCATGATTGTTCTATTTTCTTTTCCATTTGGTAACAAGCATTGTAGATTATCTTGGAACTTCTAAAAAAAGTCTGATTTCTTTGCAAAATTTTCTGAACGCTCTCGTGATAATTTCGAGAACTGTAACACCAATTTGTTTTCACTGTGATGAATCTCGCATCTTTTAATACCTAAGCATATAAAAATACAGGGTTTTATGTTTAAATTGAGAAATTTTTTCTTTTTGTTTTACTTGTACCGCGATTGTTCTCAACTTTTTTCCCTGAACTCTTATTTGAAACTAAGTTTGAGTTAATTTTCGGCTCTTGTTCTCACTCAATTTTTACCTGAACTTTAACTTTAAAACAAAACTTGAGTTTATTTTAGTGTGTGCATTTTTTTAAATACAATTTTTATCGGTGATTAATATAAAATGACATGTGATATGATGAATGAATATCATGTAATTCAGGAACACATTATTTGGGTTGTATTAAATGTCATTTACTTTTTATAACTGCGAATATCAAACACGTTTTACATTTTTAAACGATTTAATTGTTGCGTGACCATGATTAATTTCTTTGGAATTCACCCAGAAAAAAAAAATCCAATCTGACTATGCTTACGCACCTCTAGAAAATACAAGATATTTAAATTAGTTTACTTATTGATGCATAGATTTAATACACTAAATCCAGATTTTTAAAAATTTGAAATGCAGTAAATTATAATTACCATTTTTTTTTAAACTTAGGGTTCAGAAATACAATTATGCTTCTTAAAAGTATTGAGTTTATTTGCAGATGCCTTTTTCCATCAAATTCTTGTCAAGGGCACCCATACAGGGGTGCTCAAGCCCCCTCCCTACCCATTGGTATTGTCAAATTTGATAAATTTAAAACAATAAAATGGACAACCTTTTTTTAAATATGAAACATTGATGATGATCCGCCGTAAGAAATAGAAGTGTACTGTATGTTGGTGAAATATGTATTTATTGTAACCATTCAAACGAAGTGAGTTGACATTGTATATACTGCTCCCATGAGGAAGTATTTTTAGAAGCGGCTCAATCCCATGATAGTACTTAACGCAAGTCCAACTTGATTGGCTAGTTTCACGGGCTTGGCTTCACTTGGATATCTCGCCAATCTGATTGTTGCAGTAACCATTTGATTTTGAATATGCGCGTTGTTTCGTAGAAATACAATACATACACTAGCGCCTCAGCGTACAGCGTAAGCGTCCGACAAGTTGACTCTGATTTGCTCCTCATATATATGTTGTATGGTTGTTGTTAGTAGTAATTCTTGCCAACTTATATTAAGGGTACTTATACTTTAAAGAGCTTCTTTTCGTGAAGCAACGATGGCCTAATGGCTGAAGTCACCCACCTTCAGATTAGCGTCGGCAGCGGCGAATGACTTCCCGAGTTCAAACCCAGCTGGCGAAAAATCATTTTTAGATCCTCCAAATTATTTTTAAAAAATTCCAATTTAATTCCTTTTCATTCTAATTTACTTTTCCTAATTTTTAATACCCTTTTCATATTTTTCCAAGCTTTCGTTGATTTTACATAAATAATCTAAGAACCACTCCTGAACTCACTACCAGCTGATATTTTTCCGCCCCTCTGCCGTCCCCTTTGCTTTAGGATGATGGTGTCGTATCCACCGCTGGCTTAGGACCATTCTGATGTAACAAAAAGCATACATAAAACACTAACTTATATAATTATTAACTTATATAATAAAAAAATACAATTTTAGGCTCCCACCTCTACCCACCCATAGCCATGGATCTGAAAAGAAAAGAAGAAAGCAGAAAGGAAGAGATAAATCGCCAACAACTATAAACCTTGATGACATACGTATCTAGGTCATGTGATCCGATTTAGCCAATCAAGTTGGACTTGCGTAAAGTACTATCATGGGATTGAGGCGCCTGTGTATTTTTAAAGAGACAAAGATGAGCGTCTTCCTCACACAGTTGGGAAGAGAACACTGACCTAGTTTTTCTCTTGGCATGCTTACAAGTAGCCAAGATGTTGCCAATGCGAACTATCTCGGTACGGAACATACCACCCGACGTTGAAATAATATATATATATATATATATATATATATATATATATAAGTATACTTCAAAATATCTTTACAGTTTAGGTAAATACTCAGATCAAAACTTAGACAATTATAAGAAAATGATACATATAAACAATCACATTAATTAGTACTCAATCAATACCACAAGAACTGTATAACTAGTAACATACATAAATTATGAATATTGTAGATATATTTTTTCCAAGTTATCTAAAATAGGCGAAATGCATAAATTTGAAACAGATCTTTTAAATTCACCTCTGGGTGTACAAACAGTAACTATTCTAACATTATTATCAACTCCAGGGAAAATGTTACTTATGCGACCGATAGACCATTTACATATTGGCAGTTGATTGTCCTTTATCAGAAGTAGCATACCAGGTGTGATGTTTGGTTTTTGAAATAGCTTTTATTTCTCTGTTGCAAGTGATTTAGATAGCTATTTTTCCAGTACTTCCACACAGTTTGCAAATTTTTTGTGTTTTTTGCCATCTGCTGAGTAAGTTATCTTTCCTTTCTACGAGATCTGGTTCTGCAATAGCATTAATTGGTTTGCCAATTAGAAAGTGACCTGGCGTTAAGACTTCGAAATCCTCCAAATCTTACGGCAAAGGTGTGAGGGAGCGAGAATTCAATATACCCTCAATTTGTACTGTAACAGTTAAAAATTCTTCTAAAGCTAAAGTTGTATTGCCTACAGATCTTTTAAAATGAAATTTAAACGATTTAACTCCTGCCTCCCAAAGACCGCCGAAATTAGGAGATCTTGGGGGGAGAAATTTCCAAGTTACGCCCTCTGAATTTAAGAAACTCGAGCAATCCTGATTGCCTTTCTGGATCGAATAAAGTAATTTTTTGAGTTCTGAATTTGCTCCAACAAAATTTGTTGCATTGTCACTAAAAATGGTTGAGCTTTTACCTCTACGAGCAAAAAATCTTTTCAAGGTTGCTATTAGCGATTCTGAAGTCAAATCGGAAACAAATTCCAAATGTACGGCTTTGGTGACCATACAAACAAATATAACTATGTAAATTTTTTGAAGTATACCCTTTCTCTGGTTCCTGTATTTTATTGGGAAAGATCCACAAAAAATCGAGCCCGTTGTTGATAAATGGTGAACACGGGTTTACTCTCTCAGGAGGCAGATCACCCATGATTTGGTCAACAGTAATTGGTTTAGTTTTAAAACATGTTATGCATTCGTGAACTACTTGTCGAGCAATGTTTCTCCCATTGAGAGGCCAAAATGTTTGCCGAACTGTGTTTAATAAAGATTGAGGTCCGTTATGTAAATCTCTTTTATGATAATACTCAAACATAAGTTTAGTTAATTTATTACCTGATGGTAATATTATTGGATGCTTCTGATCATAACTTAAGTTGGAGTTAGATAATCAACCTCCTACTCTAATAAGACCCCTTTTATCCAAAAATGGATTGAAGAACCTTAACTTACTTTTGACAGGAACTAACAATCCTTTTGTCAAGGCAGAAATTTCAGTTGCAAAATACCTTACCTGAATAAGATGCACTAAACTATCGCGAGCTTGGTAATAATCCTCTGAGGTGTCAAGAATCCGTGTTTTCCAAGCAAAGGGTATTTCGCATTATGGATGAATCTGTAAAGAAAACTTACACAAGCAGGCTATCCAAAAAAGTCTGATCTGTTGCTAGAGTTAACGCAGATTTAGTTTGAACTTTAATTTCATCAAGGTAAAGAGAGTTCATAGAAATGTTCTGGTCTGAAATAGTCTCATCTTGGAGGTGCTGCTTCAAAAGGTCCGGTTCATTTCACCATCGATTGGTGACGGCAAAGGAATCAGCATCTAGTCCTCTGGAAAGAATGTCCGCCGGATTCTGTTCCTATCGAACATGTCTCCAATGGTAGTCTTTGGACGATCGCTGTATTTGTGCCACTCTGTTGCCTACAAATATTTTCAATTGGTGAGGAGGGGGTACCGATCCAGGCCAAAGCTATCTGTGAATAACTGCACGCTATCCACCTTTACTTTCAGAGCTCTTACAACCTTGTCCAGGAGCTGAACTAAGCGAAAACAAGCTGATAGTTCCAGTCGAGGTATCGTCATGGGTTTCAATGGCGCCACGCGAGATTTGCATAAAGATTTTTGCTTTGGTAACAACGGGCCTAAGGAGACCTAGCGGGTAGTAAATGCATGCGATTTGCAATGTACATCTCGCTTAGTAATACTAGATGTTAGATGAATTGTTAATTTGAAGGCAAATGTATCACAGGAACTATTCCACAGCATACCTAAGGTTTTGACTGCCTGGTCCTCCTTGTTATGATCGATTGGGAATATACAGGATTCAGCATTTTGCGAGACAGTATTACTTCACCACTTATGCAGTCTCATTCCTCCTCGTTGGAGTAATTCAATTAAATCTCGTTTGAGTTTGATGTACACTTTCAAGTCTGATGAGCCTGAAAGACAATCGTCCATGTAAAAGTCCTGCAACATGACCTCAGAAGCCAGAGGAAAGTTATTTTTCTCATCTATTGCAAGTTGATGTAGAGTTCTGGTTGCTAAATATGATGCACAAGCAGTCCCATACGTAACAGTTTTTAGTTTGAATACCTTAACCGGGTCGTCAAGATTTTCTTTCCACAAAATGTGTTGAAGATAGGTTTGTGATGGCGTTATCTCAATTTGTCGAAACATCTTTTCAATGTCCGTAGTAAATGCGTAAATATGTTTTCGAAATCTAATCATGATCGAGAATAGATCGTCCTGAATTATCCCTCCTTTGTACAACAGATCGTTCAAAGAAACGCCGTTTGTAGATTTAGCGCTCGCATTAAACACTACTCGCAGTTTAGTAGTTGCGCTGGTAGGCCGCAAAACTCCATGATGTGGCAGGTAGTAACCACCATCGGTATCAGAAACTTCCGCACACTCAATCTCTTCCATATGACATAAATGTTTATATTCTCGCAAGAAATCTAAATATAATGATTTCATGGGAGGATTTCTTTCTGAGCGTTGCCATAATTGATCCAATCTTTTGGAGAAGCAATTGCTTTAGAATTACCCAAGTTAATTTTCTTGTCGCTATCCAGTTTCAGAGGCATTTCTACAACGTACCTTCCATTAGGTTTTCTTTGATGTGTTGCCTTAAAATGCTCATCGCAGTATTTTAATTCTTCACTAATTATGGGCTCGTGTTCCATAACACTTTCTGTTTCCCAAAAGGCGGATATAGCTTTGTTCAGAGTGTTAATCTCCGTCGACAAGAGACAACTATTTGATAATTTATTGGTTTCAAACCTGGAAAATGGAATGCTACCAGAGATTAAATATTCAAAACAACTATTTTGTAATAACAATCGATTATCTTCTAAGCGTATTTTGTCTCCTTTCAGGAATTAAAAAAAGAGTTCTGCTCCCAGCAACAGATCAATTTTATGAGGTATATAAAACTTTGGATCTGCAAGTGGTATATTTTCTGGGATTTAAAGTTTAGAAACATTCAGACACTTAGGAGGTGTTATGTCAGTGATTTTCGGAACGATAAGCAAATCTAGATCCCATTCGAGATCGTTATTCACATTAGACACGTGAGCCCGTATTTGAGATTTAACGAGCTGAGTGCAACAATTTAATCCACTGACTGGAACAATAATTGTTTCTTTTCTAATGCCTAATGCATGAGCACTTTCTGTTATAAAATTTGACTGAGCAGCAGAATCCAAAACTGCTCGAAGTGGTTGATTGATGTGTTTTGCGCATCCCTGATATAAACAACAGCTGTGTTAATCAAAACAAATGTGCTGTTACCGTTCGTTAGCAGAGTTGAAAGAGGAGTCTGGTCTTGCCGATTCTGGCAACCTAAGGTTCTCTCTTCCAGCGAAGGCAATGACATTCGAGACTGGCTTTATACGGTCTCGAGAGAATATTTATGCAACAAAGTATGATGAGATTTTTGTTTGTAGACAAAGCAAGATTATTTCGATCTGCATTGAGATAGCATATGAGAGGAATTTAAGCAATTTATGCAAAGCTTATTTTTCTTCACAAAATCAAATCTGTCCGAAAATTTCATTTGTTTAAATTCAGGGCAATGGTATAGAGGGTGTGAATTATTACATAATTGGCAACTTTGTTCTTTGTACGATTTGATGAATAGTGATTTGTAGCGATTCGAATTATTAGTATGAACTGGCGTTTTGACATTAGTAACTTTGTAGAATGCGAGTTCGTTCTTTTAAAAAGTTAAGAAAATCATCCAAATTTGGCACTTCAACTGTTTTGATTGTTAATTCAAATTGTTTCCGAGATTCTTTATCTAATTTTTGCAATAAATTATTCATTATTAGAACATCCGATAAGCTATTTCTATCGAATTTTAACACTTTTAATGATCGTAAGTTACGTTTTACGTTGTCTATTAGATATCTTAACTGAGAGGGCGATTCATTAATTTTTTCAATATTTAACAAACTATTTACATGAGCATCAACAACAGCTCTTTTATTCTCGTATCTGATTTCCAAAGCGGAGAATAGAGATTCGAAAGTATCCTCACACGTTTCAATTAATTTTGCTTCGTCTCTTAGGGCTGCTTACAAATAAAACAATTTTTGAGTTTCATTTAAGTCTTCGTTGTTACATAGACATAAATTGGCCCTTGAAATTTTGAAATTCCTCGTATTTTCCCCAGAATTGAGGAAGCGGCATTTCTGGAAGTTTAAAGTTCATGGATTTCGGCCCATGTTCTAGTTTCGATTCACAGTTTACATGATCTGTATTTTCAGAAAGGAGGATTTTGAGGCTTACCTCCAATTCTTCGATATTATTTTCCATCTCCTCCAAGGTTGATAGCGAATCCTTAACATCAGCGTTTTCAGGTAGTCCAATATAGTTAGCAAGAATTTCAATTGTTGCACACTTTAAGCCAGGGGCAACTTCTAGTTTTGATTTAATCGCAATAGCAGCTTCGACATCACCAGTTGCTTTGAAGTTAGTGATAGATAAAGTTCCGTAATCGTTTCACTTTCGATTTGAGGATGCCTCGTTGGCGATTGCATGATACTAGTATATCCATTGTGCTGTTGTTCCGGCTCTACGGACCAAAATGATCAGCCGTAAGAAATAGAAGTGTACTGTATGTTGGTGAAATATGTATTTATTGTAACCATTCAAACGAAGTGAGTTGACATTGTATACAGGGTGGTCCCGAATTCATGGTACAAACTTTAATGGTAGGTACAGGACATTGTAACAATGATTTATTGTATAGGAATGTATAGTCGCAAGTGACGCGGTGAGGCGAAAACAGGGGAAATAACGGCCGAAAGGAAAAACAAAGATTTTATTGAAAGCGTTGTTGACAAGTGTCATGTTTACAGTAATTGTTCAAAATTGCGTCCACCAGTATCGATACATGCTTGACAGCGTCGGTGGAGCGATTGGCGTACACGTTCAAAGATGCCTGGTATTTCACGCACACCTGCAGCAGCTACAGATAAGCGAGCGACGAGATCCTCATCTGAGTCAACTGGAGTCTCATAAACAAGATGCTTTAGATGTCCCCATAAAAAGTAATCGAGGCTCGGGAGATCGGGGTGGCCAAGGGACTGGTCCACCACGCCCAATCCATCGAGTACCAAACGTGGCATTCAGGTAATTCCGTACATCAATGCTGAAGTGTGCTGGCGCCCCATCGTGCTGAAACCACATGCGGTTACGAATGGCGATCGGAACATCATGCAGCAGTTGTGGTAACACTTCTTTCAGAAAAATAAGATAGCTTCCGCCAGTGAGCCGCGTGGGTAGTAAGTATGGGCCAATCAAAAAGTCGTTCACAATACCAGCCCACACATTAATACTGAAACGTTGTTGAAACGCATGTCGACGCGTTGCATGTGGATTATCGGTTGCCCACACATGGGAATTGTGCGCATTAAAGACACCCTCGCGTGAAAATGTCGCTTCATCTGTAAATAGCACATAATCTACGAAATCCGGCTGCAACGCACATTGCTGCATCACCCACAGGCAGAAGTTCACGCGGCGAGGATAATCTGCCGGATTCAATGCTTGTACTTTCTGAAAATGGAAGGGGTGTAAGCGATTTTCGTTTAACACTCTGCATACAGTCTGATGACTCACACCTACGTCACGCGCAACAGTTCTTGTGCTTGACTCGGGTCTATCAGCCACAATGTTTAAGATGCTTTCTTCCTGCCTTGGAGTGCGTACAGCTCTTACTCGACCAGCGCCATGTCTGTTGACGTCGAACGCACCTGTTTCACAAAGTTGACGATGTAACCGTTGAAAAATTCTATGATCCGGCATTCGTCGATCAGGATACTCCGCGCGATACATTCGTAACGCAGCTCTGCCGTTACCATTTGCACGGCCGTACATGTAATGCATGTCTGCTTTTTCTGCATACGTAAAGTCACCCATCGTCTACGGCAGCACAATTGTGAATGGCGCTTTTCCCTACTGCGATGCATCATGTTCAACAGCGGCTAGACATCTACTGCCCTCTACCGGCAATGATACCAACCGATCACTCCATTTCTCTTTCCTTTTATTTCCCCTGTTTACGCCTCACCGCGTCACTTGCGACTATACATTCCTATACAATAAATCATTGTTACAATATCCTGTACCTACCATTAAAGTTTGTACCATGAATTCGGGACCACCCTGTATACTGCTCCCATGAGGAAGTATTTTTAAAGAGACAAAGATGAGCGTCTTCATCACACCAGTTGGGAAGAGAACACTGACCTAGTTTTTCTCTTGACATGCTTACAAGTAGCCAAGATGTCGCCAATGCGAACTATCTCGGTAAGGAACAGATAATATAATTGCCTTCATCAAATTTCTTTCCATTTAAAAAAATAAAATTTAAACAAATCAGAAAACTTTAGTTGTACAATTCCATTGTAACTTCTGCATTGAAAAAATTGTTAACATTTGTGTGTATTTAGAGATGGGTTTGAGTTAAAATTTCTTTTACCTGTAGTATAGGCTTTAGTGACAATGGTCCTATGATTATTACAAGAGAAAATTTTGTATCAAACTTAACATTTTCAATAAACTGATGGTCATTATTAAAAACAGGTTTTTATTTGTCTTAATATTGATTAAAAACCAGTTTAATAACTTAACAATAGAACAGTCCTATATTTGCTAGCATTTATCAGGAACATTAACTCAGGCCTCGAAATATATTTTTTAATACAGGTGCACAAGGTGCACCTGAGTTTTTAAATTAGGTGCACAGGTGCGCCTAGCGGGAAAAAATTAGGTGCACAATTTTATTTTCATGTGCACAGTGCACCTGTGCACCCGGGTATTTCGAGCCCTGCATTAACTTCTGATTTATGTCTTGCTATTATAAGTTAGACTAGATGGTTTCAGTTTGATTGGCTGTTAGTTGGAACACCAACATATGAAAGACGTGTGTATTGAGAAGGATGGCAGCACAAATAATTAAAATATGAATTTATTAATTTAAATTTATTTTGCAAATGTTACAATATATTTTTTTTGCAATAAAATGGTTTCAGGCATGCCCTCAACAACTGAAGTTTTGGAAAAAGTCTAAATTAAGTGGCTTATCACAAAATTGCTTTACTATTTACATGAAATAAAATATCAAATTCATTATTTCAATGAATTTTATAAAAATAAAGAATATATTTGTAGAAATAATCTTTATTAACACAGAATTTTAAATGTTGTAGACAGAGAAAAGTTTTCAAATGACAATTAATCACACATTATTGAAATTAAAAAGATAGGTCTAGTTCTACCCTCTAACCTCTTCACTACCAACCATATAAAATATTTGTTTAAAAATCAGTTTTTTTCTTCCTATAAACATGAAATACTTCAAAGTTCTCAAGCAAATTCCTCTTTTAGATGGAGGCATTATAGGGGAAACATTTTAGGTACACATACGAGTTCTTCGAATCTCAATTATACTGATAGCCTAATAATTTTCGAATGATAAGTTATTGCTTACGAAACTCTAGTTTTTGTACAGTGCTGTATTATTATCACTTTATAAGCCCAATAAAAATATTAGAAGGTTAGAACCACAATATACAGAGTTATTCAAAAAGATGGACCCAATTTAAGTAATTTGTATTTCACGAAATATAAATTGGATATGAACAGTTTACATACCGAAGGAAAGATGAAATTCCAAAGTTTTTTTTTATTACCGCTTAGGCATTAATAGATACAATGTTCACATATGGGGTCTGCAAAATCCCCGTACAATATTGCAGCATGAGACAACATTGCAACATGAGAGATTCGGCGAAGCTAAACGTGTTCTGTGCCTTATCACGGACAAAAGTTTAAGGCAGGCCTCGAAATAGATTTTTTAATACAGGTGCACAAGGTGCACCTAAGATTTTAAATTAGGTGCACAGTTATGTACAGTGGGAAAAAATTAGGTGCACAGTTATATTTTCATGTGCACAGTGCACCTGTGCACCCGGGTATTTCGAGCCCTGGTTTAAGGACCATTCTTTTTAGCGGAAAGCACTGTTAGCAGAATAACGTACCTGGACATATTGGAAAAATTGGCTTTTTCAGAGGCTCAGTAACACAAGACATGCTTTTTCGCGTGTGGGGCGAGTTTGGCAACCGCTTCGATGTTTGTCGAGCAGCAAAGGGGGACACATTGAACATTTATAACCTGTATTAAAAAAAAACTTTGAAACTTCCTCTTTTCATTAGTATGTAAACTGTTCATGTCCAATTTATACTCCATTAAATACAAATTAATAAAATTGGATCCATCTTTTGGAATAACCCTGTATATTCTTTTCATGCTATATTGTATCTTGGGAAGTACTTTTTCATATACATTCATGGCAAATGCAAAACATAGTGGGAAGAAGGGCCCCAGATAGTGAGTATCGAGCACAGTTATTGATCCAGAACACAAAAATACTTTTGAACTAAAAAAAATATAAATTTATTCACAACAAAAACGGATTACAAGGACTTGTAAAAATAATGATTACACACGACCCTCAGACAACCGACATAGCTCGCCAAAGTCGGACTTTAAGCTCTTCCTAAACATGCTTCCTTTCATCAAGTGAGTATATAGCACCCTCTAGAAAGTAGGGCTAACGCTACCCCCCCCCATGCAAGATTGACGTATCACCTATGATACTCGATCTGACAATCCCAGAAGGAATTGTACAGAAATATTGAAATTAAAATACACATTCCTATTAATAAAACCAAAAAATATTGCTCACATGTACACTACCTACCTCTAAACACAAAATCAGTCTAAACCTTCTTTTATAATATAGCAATACAGGTAAAAAATAATATACACACTGATAATAAAAATAGAAATAAATGTAATGTACACAATTATTGTGGTTACGAAATTATCCCAATTATAAAAATTACCATTTCATAAATTGAAAAAAATATAATCATTTATTAGAAAATTAAATACATTTTAAAATAGAAAAAGTTCAGAACGGAATTCTTAACTAAGCATGTCACTAAAAATCGATCATTACAAAATGAAATTAGTTTTCACTTCATCCAAATTTATAGTTAAAACGTTTACACTTTTCGCAAGATGTGTAAGAGTGCATCAGCATGAGGCATATTTACACAGGAGCAATGTTCTGTAGTAATATTATACTTTAGTAGTGCAAAAGTCCATTTTTGCAATCTCGAAGATTAAGAAGCACTTTTAAAGTGGGTGGTGGCAAATGCCACCCTTTACCGTCCCATAAAATCGTAGACCAAGCCTGCTGTGCAGTGGTCAGTTTCTGATTGGCATAAATTGGATAGATCATATCACCATATGTTTTTTGTCTGTGAACAGCAGTCAAAGATTCACGTTCAGCCGCTTTCTTCATTTTAACATTCATTTCTTGAAGATAATCAGCGGTTGACTGAGAGATTTTTGTTGGTAGGTGTATCTCACCAGCCCAGGAGGATTTGAGAACTGAGAGCGAACCCCGAGCTACTCTGCCATACAGAAGTTGATAAGGTGAAACTCCTGTTGTCGTGTTCGTCGCTTCTGGATTAGTGAACAGGAAGAGTAGGTGCTGATCCCAACTTCTCGGATCTTCTTTAATTGCGTGATGAAGCATTTCCTTCAACACTATGTTCCATTGCTCCACCCAGCCGTTGCTAGAAAAAAACTTTGGATTCGATCCAATTCTTTTCAAAAACTCTTGTGTTAGGAACGATTTAAAGTTTGTTCTCTGATCACTCGCGACAATTTTGGCTATACCAGTTCTCGGGAATATTTGTAGCAAAGCGTTGCATGGCCGCCTTGGCTGAAAGTAACCGAAGAGGTACTACTTCAGATCAACGAGTGCGCTGGTCCATCATACAGAGAATGTATTTGTGTCATCTACTGGATGGAGGCTCAATGGGTCCAACAATATCAATATTGACAACTTCAAAAGGCAGCTCCGGACGATCTATTAGAGTGATTGGAGTTCTTTCGACAAGCTTTTCCATTTTCTGAAGCTGACAACCCTTCCAAGTCTGGACAAATTCATTAATATTTTTTTTTATGCCCAGCTAAGCAGTGAAATTCTACACTAATCAGGAGTTGTCAGTTTGCTTTATTAGGCAATGGGGACTCGACCAGATATTGGTTACGCATATCTGGATAAAAGTTTAGTGTCTCGTAAGTTGTACAACCCCACAGAAACTGATAGGGAAATCGTGCAGACAATATTACGATACCTTTGCAATATGTAGACATGGCATTGTGTAGAATAATGAAGATTACAGAAGCCTGGTGTTGCAGATAACAGCTGCTCATAAACACGCAGGTGTCACAGAGGTGTAGTTATTTTCTACTCTGGAAGTGCAATTACATGGAGAAGCAAGCGACAGGACCATATCCAATTGAATGACAAAGTTCATGGCATGCTGTCAAGTTTTGAAATGTAAACAGTTCTTGAAAAGCATGGATAAACTGAACATGAACATGTGATGCAGCAGATATATATATAAACAGTTCTTAAAAGGCATGATGGAGTGAAAGCAGGGATAAACTGTGACCACTGAACATGTGATGCAGGGCAGGTTTTTAAAATGTAAAGAGTTCTTGAAAAGCATGGATGAAAATGAACATGTGAAGAAGGCAGGTTTTTGAAGGTAAACAGTTTCTTGAGTAAACAGAAGGAGTTTGTCTCTTGTTCCATTTCATTTTTTAAAGTAACAAATTCAGCCTCAGAATTAAATTGCTTTGTTTCTTTGTCAAATTGTATCTCATGCACATCCAACAAATGACTTTCCAACTGCTTCTTTAAGCTTGTGTCAGACAACAAATTGGGCACGCCTGGTTTTTTCTTACCAGCATGGTGACTGCAGATGATACATCGTGAATTTGCCGTTGGTGCAAAAACATTGCAGAACTTGTCTTGAAAGACTTGTAGCAAATCGAACAGATGCGATCGGAATCCATCACAAAACGTTGTTTAGAAAAATCACCAAATACAACACAATCGTGCTCGAAACAAATAATACTTATCTGATAAAGCTAAATCTAAAGTTAAGAGCTGACATATAAAGCCAATCGTATCGAACTCGTGGAAAACTTTCAAACTGATAAAAAATATAATATATAACAGTTTGACTTAACCATAAAAGCATGTATTATCGGTTAACTGTGTCAGTCACTTCTGCGCAAGCGCAGAAGGATTGCGAAAAAAGGTCTGAAAACGACTGTTTTAACACTTGCGTCTTCCGCCAGTAATGAGCCGTCCATTTGGGTATATGCTCAGTCTGACTCTTAGGAGCTAGCAAATTGCGCAAGCGCAGAGTTGGAGAATGAACTTCAATGGCGACTGTTTTGTGATTTGAATCTGCCATAAATTGCCAAAAATAGAATTTTTTTTTGTTAGAAGAAGAGTTTAAGTTAGTGATAGGTATGGGAGGTATAAGAAAAATAAAACTTTTTCTCCGTTTTCCCGCCTTTTCAAAATCTTGTTTTCATTTCTTACTCTCGACTCAAATGTGGGATGAGATGTAAACGCATAGAACAACAAACGAATTGAATAATTAAACAAAAAGGGAAAATGTATTCCACCGCTAAAAATAATTTTGTTTGAGGTAAGAGAAGGGGTCCCGATGTATCCCCTTTTTTTTCACGGAAAGAATATAACTTCGAAAGTATTTAACTTGATTCGATATTTGAATTTTTGTAAACGAAAATGAAGAATACGCTCGGATATTTTCTTTGGGAGTTGGGAGTGTTGACAAATTGATCATCAAAATACGAATATATTCATTTCTAGAGAATAATTTCAAGTCAAAAATTTCGTAATCGATCTGCTTCAATAGTCACGTTGTAAAATTAAAAAAAAAAAAAAACTGCTCAAAATTTATTTAAAAAATTAATTTTTGTTGAAAATTTTTTAAACAACAGAACGTTTAGACAACTTTTTTCTTTTCCTACAACAACTCGCCAATTTTCTCTGATTATTCACGAGTTTTTAAAATTTATGAGCAGAAATGTTTCAGTATTCATGTGTTCACTGCTAGGACATTAACATTTGTGAAAAAATCACTAAATGTTTTAATAACCTCATAGCACCCAACATTCTTGGATCTCCATTTTAACATTGCATTTCTTATGCACACAGACTGGTGAAACTGAAGACGTGCAAAGGAACTTTACTCAGACCTATCCAAAGACTGCATCCCTTGGAGGTCACCAAAAGCACGAGTTCTATGTGAATGTTAACTTGAACTTCAAATAGACTTTATTTTTTAAACACTTTTAGTACTCCAGTTTAAAAAAAAAAATTCTTTTTTACATTTAATTAATGTTTATTACTGTTTTTTACTCCACTTTAATTTTAAGAATTTGAGTCTGGTGTATATGCTATTTGAACCATTTTGTAGATAACTGTATGTTTATGATATTTTTAGTATTTTTTAATGTTTAAGATTTGTTGAGTTTTCTCCTGAGAGTTCTTAAACTCAAGTGGGGAGAATGTTGCATATGCATGGAAACGATAAACCACTCATTCTGTTTTTTATACTTTGTGTATACTTTTGTAGTGAGAGGAGTGGCAACAAGAAGCTCGAAAACAAGAAAAAATAGAACTGTTCGCATTTTTGTTTGAATTGAGCGGTGAATGTAAATAGTTAAGATATGTATATAAAATATAAATAACCTATTAAAGAAATTCTTGTCACTTAATTCATGAGAGCCGTCTCATTTTATTATAAGAAATGAGTGTAATTATAGTTCGCTGCCTTTAGCGACACCCGGCCTTCAGAAGAAGCGGCTCAATCCCATGATAGTACTTTACGCAAGTCCAACTTGATTGGCTAGTTTCACGGGCTTGGCTTCACTTGGATATCTCGCCAATCTGATTGTTGCAATAACCATTTTGATTTTGATCTCGCCAACTTATCCTAAGGGTACTTATACTTTTAAAGAGCTTCTTTTCGGAAAGCAACGATGGCCTAATGGCTAAAGTCACCTAACTTCAGATTGACGTAGATAACGGAGGATGACTTTACGAGTTCGAATTCAGCAGGCGGAAAAAATTTTAGATCCTACAAATTATTTTTAAAAAATTCCAATTTAATTCCTTTTGAGTCTAAATTACTTTTCCTAATTTTTAATATCCTTTTTATATTTTCCCAAGCGTCCGTTGATTTTACATAAATAATCTAAGAACCACTCCTGAACTCACTACCAGCTGAAATTTTCCGCTCCTCTGCCGTCCCCTTTGATTTAGGATGATGGTGTCGTATCCACCCCCTGGCTTAGGACCATTCTGATGTAACAAAAAGCATACATAAAACACTAACTTATATAATTATTAACTTATATAATAAAAGGATACAATTTTCGATGATGATGTTAGATCAATGAAAATCATGTTACACACCTTATTTCCTTTTTTCTATAGCCCCCCCCCCCCTTCTTGATTATACAGCAGATCTGAATTTAAAGTTACCGAGTCAACTAAAATATATAACTAAACAGCAGCAAATAAATTTATCCTCACATAAATTTCGAAGTACGCCAAAGGAAGAGATAAATTGCCAACAGCAAAATTCTGATGACATACGTATGTAGGTCATGTGATCCGATTAGCCAATCAAGTTGGACTTGCGTAAAGTACTATCATGGGATTGAGGCGCCTGTGCCTTCAGATTTGGATATTAAGCATCCAATCCCCAAGGACAGATGTTTTAACGAATTCTATCTAACGCGCTACCGACAAGTATTTCAAGAAACTTAAATTTCCCGAACTCAAGACTTACGCTCCTTGAGCGGTTCCTCAAACTGCTCCACAGCCGTAATCTATCAGAAATTTTAGACGAATCATTTCTCTTCAGTGGATCCTATTTTTAATTACAATTTTTGTTTCAAAATATAGCAATACATTTTGCTATAAAATTTGGTTAGCTTTTGTGTTTAGTGTGTTCTCCCAACCCTTTAGAAATATTTTTGTCTCAAATTAAATTTTTGATTACTATTCCTCCTCTAACGGCCGTATTCACCGTCAACTGGACCGGGAGTTAAACTAGCGCCTCAGCGTACAGCGTAAGTGTCCGACAAGTTGACTCTGATTGGCTCCTCATATATATGTTGTATGGTTGTTGTTAGTAGTATTTCTCGCCAACTTATATATATAATAAGGGGAGGCAAAAATGAACTCTTCTTTTAAAGAGCTCCTCTTGGTGAAGCAACGATGGCCAAATGGCTAAAGTCACTTACCATCAGATTGGCGTTAGCGGCGGAGGATGACTTCCCGAGTTCGAACCCAACTGGCGGAAATATTTTTAGATCATCCAAATTATTTTAAAACAATTCCATTTTAATTCCTTTTGATTCTAAAATACTTTTCCTAATTTTTAATACCCTTTTTTTATTTTTCCAAACTTTCGTTGATTTTACATAAATAATCTAAAAACCACTCCTGAACTCACTACCAGCTGATATTTTTCCGCCCCTCTGCCGTCCCCTTTGCTTTAGGATGATGGTGTCGTATCCATCCCTGGTTTAGGACCATTCTGATGTAACAAAAAGCATACATAAAACACTAACTTATATAATAAAAGGATACAATTTTCGGTTCAAAATGTTAAAACCTTTCGTAAACCGTTCCTATCAGTCAAAGAGATCTGCGCCAAAACGTAGATAAATAGCCAAATGAAACACCTTTACGTCTCAGGCACATGATCCTACCAGCCAATCAGAGTCAACTTGTCGGACACTTACGCTGTACGCTGAGGCGCTTGTGGAGTTAACCGGCAGTCGAAGGAGAAAAACTGGTTTTTCCCAGGTCAGAGTTAAAAATTCATTTCACCGTCAACCGAACCGCAGGTTCAGTCCACTAACACAAGCGCCTCAGCGTACAGCGTAAGTGTCCGACAAGTTGACTCTGATTGGCTGGTATGATCATGTGCCTGAGACGTAAAGGTGTTTCATTTGGCTATTTATCTACGTTTTGGCGCAGATCTCTTTGACTGATAGGAACGGTTTTCGAAAGGTTTTAACATTTTGAACCGAAAATTGTATCCTTTTATTATATAAGTTAATAATTATATAAGTTAGTGTTGTATGTATGCTTTTTGTTACATCAGAATGGTCCTAAACCAGGGATGGATACGACACCATCATCCTAAAGCAAAGGGGACGGCAGAGGGGCGGAAAAATATCAGCTGGTAGTGAGTTCAGGAGTGGTTTTTAGATTATTTATGTAAAATCAACGGAAGTTTGGAAAAATAAAAAAAGGGTATTAAAAATTAGGAAAAGTAATTTAGAATCAAAAGAAATTAAATTGGAATTGTTTTAAAATAATTTGGATGATCTAAAAATATTTCCGCCAGCTGGGTTCGAACTCGGGAAGTCATCCTCCGCCGCTAACGCCAATCTGATGGTAAGTGACTTTATCCATTTGGCCATCGTTGCTTCACTAAGAGGAGCTCTTTAAAAGAAGAGTTCCAATCTTATCGGACGTGCGGAGCACGGAGTGCATGGCCGCGTAGCGGCCTAAACCTCCTGTGGAAAAGGTGGTGGGAAAAACAGATCAAAAGATAAATTGCCCTGAATTAGTTTTAAAAGCTGAATGATAAAATTTAGAAGTTTCAGCTAGGAGTGATCGCGGAGTCATGGTCGGTCACCCTCCCATATACTGTCCGCGATCTTAGGTTTCGGTTTCGTTTTGAGTAGTTGCTGGGTGGGTTCGGCTGAAGCCGTCATCAGAACTGGTTTGCAGGGGTGGCAGAGGGGAGGAGGGGGGTTACTTTTCGGATTCGCATGGATTTCGTTCTGGAATCGTTTCTCTTTTTGGCTGAAGGAGTTCTTCTCTTTCCAAGAACTGGTTCGATGTGTTTAGCTGGGAGGGGGGGGGGATTCGCTTAGAATCGTTGAAGGGTGGTTTCGGAAGTCAGCTGTGCGCTGTTTGACAGGTAATTGTAGTGGGTGGGTAAGAGGCTAATGGGTTACTCGGGTAGTCTATTAAGTTGGGTGGTGAATCTGGGTCTCCAGCGGTTGTTCGGGATGCTTGCGTCATATCTGGGTATCTGTTGGATAGCAATATTATCATTAGTATCGAGTTTATCGTAGAATTTAGAAGAAATTTTTGCAATATGAGCTTTAAGAGAGATAATTTTCAGATCGTGTCTGATTTCAGAGTTACGTTGAAACCATCTGGCTTTGGCTATTGTTCTTAGTGTAGTTGATTGAAGGGCTTCGAGGGCATTGATATTATTGCTATTAAAAGAAGAGTTCATTTTTGCCTTCCCTTAATATATAAGTTGGCGAAAAATACTACTAACAACAACCATACAACATATACATATATGAGGAGCCAATCAGAGTCAACTTGTCGGACACTTACGCTGTACGCTGAGGCGCTAGTCCACTAACCGCCGGTCGAGTTACGGAACTTGAACCTGGCTCAGAGCTCGGTTAGATTTAACCGCGCATGCGCAGTAAGCGATTTTTCGTGTGTTTACAAACAGTTATGGATATTTGCGATTAATTTCAAACTCTAATGATGGATAAACTGAATAAAATTTCAATGATTCGGCAATTCGATTTGATAGAGGAAATGGAATCCAAAAAAGAAAGGCGTATGATGTATTATCAATAATTTGTTCTAATTAGTTTGTCGTTGACATCGAAAAAGGACTTTACACAACTCTGGCCAAACTTTTTTCGGCAAGTTTCAAATGTTTATTTGTAATTGTAATATTTGTGGGTCATAAAAAGGGTTTTTTATAGGTGATTAATTCAAAAAAGCAGTTTAAATTAGCTTGTTTTGTGGCATTTAGTTTTGTCATTACAGCAAAATTAAAAATGATACTCCATATTACCTAAAGTTCCTGTATATATTTATTACTTTTCTACCCGGGGGTGGTAATGTGAAATGCATACTTACTCTGACCAATAAAAGAATGTAAGTTTTCCTAGTACAAAAATTACGTAATCTAAAAGAATTACCAATTTTTAAATTATGAACATTTTAACCTGAGGAATAATTTTTAGAAAGAAACAAGTTTCTGTCAAAATTAAGTCGAATTGTCTTACAAACTACAAATTAGTGACATATAATTCCAGGTAATTCTCTACTTAAATTTTATTCTGTGTCGGGTATAATAAATCACATGTACTGACTAGGAACACAGTTGAGCGAAAATATGGCATCCTCAAAAAAAATTCCTCTGTCTATCCTGACGGCAGTTCCTGACGCACCTATTCCTGACGACAGTTCAGGTTTAAACTGCCACATAGATCGTGTGCCCGATATAATTATTGTGTTCTTCACAACTTAGCTATCCGTCTAGGTAAAAATGTTTTGCATTTTAATTATCTTTTAAGTTTTTCTATTTTTAAGTCTAATCAATTTACATAATCATAACGTGTATCCAACATTATAGACAAAATCATAACTTTTATCTCTCTAATGATCTATTTTTAAAAATTATCTCACCATTCAAACACCCAGTATAAAATTTGCACAGCATAAAATTCAAACCCATGGAAATCAGAATTTTACAAATATGTGGGGGAAAATGCTTCATTAAATGGGATGATGTTAAGCATATACCAAATTTCAAAATCAAATTTTTGATATCCCTGAATTTCTCTCGTCGAAGAGAATCGATTTCATTGCTTTCAAAGCCTCCCGTAGATTATTAAATTAATTATTACCAAAAACCCTAAGCGGCAAAGCAAAAAACCTTAAGGGAGTCAAACTCGTTTTTCAGCGCTTCATAAGATAGTAAAAATATCGCTCTTGTGGTATTCAAACGTCCAATTATTAGCTAATTTTTATCAGGTCCTCAAAAATTGATTATTTTCGATGACATCAAAATGCGGCTTGGCCAGAACTAAAATAAGTTATTTTTCGAACTGTGTACAAAATAATTTATCTGGTGGTAGAGCCATTTTAAGTTAAGATAAAATTAAAGAAATACACACTGAAAAAGCAACGTTATCTGGATTCGCGCGGACCAGGTGAAAGCAAATCATCCGAGGTCACGAGGTCTGTTTTGACCAATGAGAATCAATCGGTAACTGACGGTTAAGTAACCTGCAGTTCAGTAACCGGAGTCGAAAAAAGAGTGGTGAAATCAAGTTTGAACCGGCGGTTAGCTTTTACCTCCCTCGGTTTCCGAACTGCGGGTTTCTTTCTCCGGTCCAGTTAACGGTGAATACGGCGGTTAGAGTTTTGCTACTCATTTTGTGAAGAGTCCCTCTGTTTAGTTGGCTCCGCCTCCTTAGCCTACGGAATATCTGCTCCCCACCAATTTCCTGTTCCATGGTTTGATGGTTCTGCAAGCATAGTTCAAAAGTTCGAGATACTTTTTATCTGACGGAAAATAATTTGAGATACGGGGTTGAAATTTTTTAAGAGCATCTGGGCCAAGGGTCCTCTCTATTAGTTGAACTCTCTTGTGTTTTTAAACATTAGTCTTCTGATGGAAAAAGATAAATCTAAATAAAAACTCAGGTTGTCACCAGTCAAAAAAATAATTTTTTTTTATAATATAAACCATGCATTCTGTTTTGTTAATGCTTATGAGATAAAGAGCTAATGTTTATCAACGGACTTTGTGTTGAAAGCGGAATAATTTAATTAGGAAAAGTTATTTTGTCTTTAGGCGTGTTCTTTTGAAAGATTGTATTTACTTTTCAGTTACACATCCAATCTCCTTCAATTTTGAAATGTGTTTTTTGATGCGTTGGAGAGATGCAAGAAAAATTTGTTTCAACTTTGATTCTGAATTGTTTTACGCTATTGCTTTTAATTATATTTGTGAAGTGCAATCTTGGTATTTTAGTAAAGGCAGTGAGATTATTCGTTCTGCGATCAGTAGTTAATTTTTGTGATGTATAATTAGATATAATCTAGTTTTTGAGATTACATAATATGGAAGTCCACAAATTGAATATATCTGATTCTATAATCGGACCATTTCTTTCGATTTTTAGATTGTTACAGGGAATGCAAATTTAAAATTAAGTGATTAGTTATTTTAAAAAAAATCAGTGATTTAAATAAGAATTTTAATTCCATTTTCCTTTCTGTTTTATGTGTAATAATATTGAAAAAGAAATAACTATGAAGAAGAGACATGCTATTTTATTCAAGTTAGTTGAATATTAAATCAGCCTTCCCTTGAAGCACTACATAACCTTTTTTTGATAGGAATCATCATTACACGACAACTCTTTCCCTTTAGGGCCATTGAACATGTGTCACTCACAAGCCTGTTCATCAGCATAGGTTTTGATTCAAACATTCCATGCGACTATAAATCTAATGGGCAATTTTGAATCATTCTTCTTCATATGATGGGTGAAGATTCTCTTATATATTTACTCAAGCATTATACCTAAAAAAGTTCCAGGGCCAGTGCGACCCCATTAGTTCAAATTAGAAAGACATGCTTTTTCCTAATCTCTGCAGCTATTTTTTGTGTGCTTTCATTTGCAATATCTTGTATGAAGTATTGTTTTTTGACCCATCATATGCCTGTGCCAAAACCTTTGCATTATTAATTTTGTATAACTTCCATACACTGAATACTGATGTGCTAAAAGTCATGGGATAGCAGTATGCAAATTTACTAGTGCTGACATTGCATTAAAAGGGTATAAAGAGTCAGATACTTATCAGTGAACTCTTCTGTCTGTTGAACTCTTAAATATCTTTACCTGCATAGAATTAACCGAGTTTGAACGTGGAAGGATAGTTAAAGCTAAACGCACAGGCTTAACATTTCAGACACAGTTGAGACCGTGCTCCACATTGTCAAGGGTGTATCGAGAGTACCTCATAGAAGGCATTACCCATCACAAGTGCATTTGTGCTAACAGACAAATGACACTGTGTGAACGGGCTGCATCATTCATGAGGGACACACTGCATGCTAGAGGCGTGCCTAAGGTTCGTACAGTGAAATAGACTTGAATCTATTTATGACAGAATTTGACGATAGCTGCACTAACTGTTAAGCTTGGCGGTTTTTTGGTACCCAGCTAACGAGTACTGTATTTTCTCAAATTTGTTTTTAAATATCGGTAATAGTTGTTTTGCTGATAGTTTATTTCAAATTTTATTCTAAGTTCTAATATAGGTATGTTAAAATAAACAATGTGATATGTCGATTTGGTTTTCCTAAACCTCTGTTGAACAAAATTAGGGTAGTATTAATGATTTTGTGCTATGGGGGTAACTATTTTTTGTATAGAGATAATATATCTCAAATTCACTCCATCACATTCCTCTGAATAACCATAAACCGATTATGAGCCAAAATCCACTCTTGTGACCGACTGACTGATATTCTCACCATTCCCGCAACCCCTGCTACCAGATCACTATTATTTTGATAATTCAGTAACAGGTAGAACTGTGATTCCAAGACATAATGGACTGGGTAGCTGTTCTAAGATTCACTTTATACTTGTGATCGGAGCGCACTGCCTTGTTTGACAAGCGTCGCCTTGCATTGTTGACAGAAGGGTTCTAATGTGATTACAAGCACATTCAAAAGAAGAGTACTATAGTGATAGATAGTTCCCCACATTATCATTAAAAAGTCATAAACGTTAACGATTTCGTTATGTTTCTGTTGAAACCTATTCAGTCAAAGTTGTAAAACAGTGCTTTCAAAACCTTTTCAATTGTGTTAAACGAATGTTCTAAATAATAAGAAACCTATTTTTACAAACTAACATTGTCAAACGATAAATGTGAGTTAAATTATTTGATACATGGGGCAACAGCGCCATCTAACGAGACTTTTAGATAGTGTTGCAATCTTTGTTACAACAGTATTGGAAACCTTTTTCAATATCCCCTAATCATTTGTACAAATTTGTCTGACACATCAAATATCTACAGCATAAAGTTTCGAAAACGCATTTGTTTTTCCTTTAGTACAATGAATAAATAAGTTTATTCCAGTTTGCAATGTATGAATATTAATAATATCTTTGTATTCAGAGCTAGAAAAAAAACATTGTGTGAGTATTTGATCTAGAAATTGTTTGCTGATTTATAATAAATGCAAAATGTTTTGAACGCCCTTCCGTTTACGTTTCAATTCTTCCAAAAAGTATTTACTAGTCATTCAAGATGAGAAGTGTTGCATAGTTTTCCTACTCACAACGCGACACAGTAATGTTAGAGTGTAGTTACATTTATTGTACATTGTATGGGCACTGTCTTGTGGTTTTTATCGCTCAAACAAATTATCAATGCAGAGGTTTAATCGTAAACTCCAACTATATTTAGTAATTCTAGACACATTTTTAAACACTGGGGACACGGTGTCGTTTAATCTTGCTTTTACGCAAAAGTAATGATTTCATAGCTACCACCAAAATATATAACTTTTTTTTTATATAGATATGTTACCTGATATTTCTATATGGTATTTTAGTTGAGTCTTCAAAATAAGCTTCTTGACTTGTTGGTTAAGAAGCCTTAATTTTTTAGGTACTCTATTAGAGATAACCGGCGTTAAAATCCCCAAAAAGTTTAATTTAAGCGTAACGCCGGTTACTCACACGGCGTATTTTTTCCGTCGCGGAGAATTGACCGTCGCCGCTCACAGAATTCGAACGTTTACACACAGGGCGGTAAAATCTCCGTCGCCGTCGTACGAGTCACCTTGGCAGTGTAGTTTTATCATCGAATCAATTAACTTTAGTTTAACTGTGTTATTTAAATCATTTATTGCTGAGTGTAGTTTGATATGAACAGAGCAAATTCTAGAATAACTTTTGAAATTTATAAGTTAGAAATTGTTAAATAATATTGAGTAAAATAAATACAATTAAATAATAAAGTAAAATAAAGATTTTACTTTTATCTGTATAACTTATTCTCTGTGAAAATTATTATCATTTTTGATAACACTTCCTTAAACTTTTTCACATATAAGTCACAAAGAACAAAGATATTTTAACTTTGTACGTTTAAAGCATCCATCATGTCGTTTATTTTATTTTATTTTTAAAAACTTGCTTTACTTATAATTACTTCTGTAGGTACATAGTTATTATGACGCACCTTTTATAATAGTGTGTGGGATAATCATTTTCAAAAGAGGTTTGAAGGTAACGGCATTTATTGATACATTTAATACATAATTTACACAAACACAAATACACTTCATATACACAAATATACAATTAGAAAGTGACGTCTATTGAGCTAGATGACTATACTGAAGAATTTCTTTCGGTCTTCTTCGCCAAAGTACTCAGCAAAATGTTCGTGGTGTTTAACTGCTGTATTTATTTTAGTTTATTCTTTAATTGAGAGAGACGGCGATGAGTTCTAGTGTGGAAGAAGTGAAAGTTGTGAAGAGTACGATGGCAGAGTAGTAAATGTTGGATGATTCTGGCTTGGTTGGGGTGGTGGAATGCGTGTAGGCTATAAATTTTGACTACCAACTGAGGGAATCGATGGTGGAAGATGTGGAGGTTGTGAGTAGTACTAAGTCGTAGGAGTAGGGAAAGATTGTTGAAGTGGCTGTGGAAAGGTCTGTGTGCTTTTTCTTTTTCTCAGGAGGTTGTTGCCTAGAGCCATCGGTTTCATCCTTGTTGTCTTCTTGTATGATAAAACTCTCTGCAGTCTCTGTTTTTTTGTATAATTTTTTTTTAAAACTTGATTTCTTCGTTTAATAGGTATATTTTTATTTTTTTTTTGTTAGTTTGTGAGCCACTAGCTCTGTTTTCTTTAGCCCTTTTTTCAGCGTCAAGTATATGTTTCCAGCGTTTAATCGCTTCCATACCTAAAAAAAGAAAAACATTAAGTACCGTCTACATTAGCTGCATAAAAAGTAAAACAATAATTTTTTTCGTTTTTCAGATATCTAGCAAGTGGATGTACTTTCACTGACCTTCATTATTCATTCAGAGTAAGAATCTCAACAGCAAGAGTGATAGTTGAGATATTGTCAAGCACTGTGGAATGTTATGCAAAGCGAGTGCATACCTCCCATTAAAAAAGAAATGTGGGAATCATTAGCGAATGGATTTGAACATACAGCAAACTTTCCCCATTGCATAGGAGCAGTAGACGGGAAACATGTCCGCATCGTGAGTCCAACAAAAAGTGGATCCATGTATTTTAATTATAAAGAATACTATTTCATTGTATTAATGGGCATTGCAGATAGTAAGTACCGTTTTGCTTTTTGTGCATATTAGTAGCTATGGAAAAGACTGTGACTCGTCAGTTTTTAAACAGACTCAGCTGTGGAAATCAATAAAAAGCAGTTCAAAAAATCTACCTGATGAGAAGTGCCTACCAGGCACATGAAGTCCGAAAGTGCCATATTTGTTTGTTGGTGATGCACATTTGGACTGCATAAACATTCGCTAAGGCCTTATGCTGGGACACATTTGACAATCGAAAAGAGAATCTTCAAATATCGATTGTGCCGAGCAAAAAGGGTACACAGAATGCACTTTCGGTATTCTCATCAACAAATTGAGAATATTCCATCGACCATTAAATGTCCAACCACAACTTGCTAATGATATTGTTAAAGCCTGCATTATTTTTTCATAATTATGTTAGGGATATAGATGGATACATGATTGAGGATACAACATTAATTATAGGGGCGGAAGATATTCGAGGAGAGAATACTACAAGAGCAGGCCTCAAAGCAAACAATGTGGGGAAACATTCTATGTAGATATTTTGTTTCAAGTGTAGGAAGGGTTTCCTGGCAGATGTCCAAGAAATAAGGACTTTCTCATCGCCGTGACATCGACAACAGATAATTATCAAATGTGCCGCTTTCTTATTTAACACAAGTATTCCAAGTTAAATTTTTTCTTCTATTAATTTTTATTTATACGTAATTTTAAAATATTATTGTGATACTAGAAGTAGTTTACAAGCATAATAAAACTTCTTAAAAAAACGTGACCATTGTTACAAATTGACAAATAATATGTTTATATTTTTACAAAATTTGTTTAATAACAGTCCCCATAGTTGTCAAAAATGTTAAAAAAACCGAAATAAATAATTACATCCAAAAAAAGATTCCAATATACTAAAGATTTTTGTGGCAACTACAGAGTGTGATTACTACAACAACTGGAATCTCAAAATCGAATTTTTTACACCTTCACTTTCTAGTAAATATATGTGAGGAAATATGAACTTACCAAAATCATTTCTCTCTTTTTTCTTCCAACACATCAAAGTCGTTTCGAATTTCCAGGCAAACTTCATGCCAAGGCGTTTCTGGTAGCATTTCTGTCCTTAAAGATGTCTAGGGTTTTATCCCACAAAACAGGCCTTTCTTGGATTCATGAAATTAAAATTTCATTATCAATAATTACGTTAATGTTCACAATAGAAAATAACAATTGATGCTTCGACAACAGTGTTACACAAACAAAGTTCAACTCACTGAGCAAACGATGTCTAAACGGTAGAATAACAGCCGTGTGTGTAAACGTGCATTTAGTCACGTACGCCACTAGTTCGGCGGTCGGCGCTAGTGGGCAGTTGGCGGCTGCATAGCTGCCAGCCGCCAACGGAAAATTGACCGAGCGTTTTTTTTGTCCGTCTAATGTGTAAGCTCTAATTGACTTCAGTACGCTACTGTGGGAACGGCGGCGACGGTCAATTCTCCGTGACGGAAAAATTCCGCCGTGTGTGTAACCAGCGTTAAAGTTGATTTTTCGGATTGTTCATGATCGAATTTTTTGTAAAAAAAGAACCATTTTAGGACGTTTCGTGACATAGTGCATATTCCCTATTGCTGGATGAGTGAGTGCTGCGTGGGTGTTCAAGCACGCTTGGCGCCTCTTCGTCTGGCGCTCACGTGACAACGAGGGATGTTCGATGGCCCAAACATATTATATACCATTGAGTGGCTAGCCCGGCGTTGTCCGTAATACAAGGTATTAATCTAGTGTAAAATTTTCCGCAGATTTCAAATCTGTTGAAGATATATTCAATTAAAAAATTTATTTATTTAAAGAAAATAATATTGTTAGGTAACAATCTAAACTGAAATTTCAGCAGATTTCAAATCCGATGAAATTTGTACTCCATCTTTAACGGTCTAGGAGATAGAAAAAAGATTTTTGACCTCAGTTAAAATATTTATCGTCTGGCTGGGAAATCAATCGCGCAAAATCAAAGCGGAAACGTAAACAATAATTTTCTACGTATTCTGCGTATGAAAAAATCTTGGCATGATTCCTAACCCTGACTGCAAGGTCGCATGAGTAGAAAACGTTCTCCGCGTTTTGAAAAATTGATGGAGAGTAAAATTATGAAATTCATTTAAAAATCTTCCTAGATTGAATTTTAAATTCGCCGTGACCCAAATATTGCAATTAATTCGTACTACCTGTGTGCCAAATCTCGTTGTTGCAAGTGCCATAGAATCGTCGGGATTTTGCGGCCCCAAACAAACACTTTCTTTTATAATAGTAGAGACATCTCGATATGTTATATACATTTTTATACATCTGAAAGGAGCGATGAAGTCATGAAAAAGAGCTAGCTCTTTTTAGTGAGCGAGCGGTTCCGATCCGATCCATGAAAAGAATCATTTTTTCCATCACTAAACTCAATGCGACCTCGATAATTTTCAACATCCAAACAAGAGAACGATCATAAATGTTAAATTGGTTGTTTTCTATAAAATAGCTTTTCTTTGAGAGGAAATGGTTTTCTGTACAAAATAACATCCTTATTCACATGCAAACAATACAATCGCATTCATGATCGTTCTGTCTATTTTCCTTTCCATTTGGTAACAAACATTGTAGAGGAGTATCTTGGAACTTCTAAAAAGACTGATTTCTTTGCAAAATTTT
The DNA here is from genome assembly GCA_947359465.1 of Metellina segmentata. Classification (NCBI taxonomy): domain Eukaryota; kingdom Metazoa; phylum Arthropoda; class Arachnida; order Araneae; family Tetragnathidae; genus Metellina; species Metellina segmentata. The sequence goes on from OX375883.1 coordinate 71,142,647, forward strand.
CTGAACGCTCTAGTGATAATTTCGAGAATTGAAACACCAATTTGTTTTTAGTGTGATGAGTCTCGTATCTTTTAATACCTAAGCATATAGAAGAACATGGTTTTATGTTTAAATTGAGAATTTTTTTCTTTTTGTTTTACTTTTACCGATTGTTCTCAACTTTTTTCCCTGAACTCTTATTTGAAACTAATGATAGAGTATATTGTGAATGATTATGTCGTAATTCTTTTGAGTTTAACTTGAAATCCTTCATTTGGGAAGGAATTTCAAGATGGTATAAGTAGTGATTTAATCTTTTAGCTCAGGGTATAATCAAAGCGGATGAGGGCAGGAGGAATTTAATGTTAAAACTGATTACCGCGAGATGGCTTATACATTCTATACTTTTTTTTAGTGATGCAATGATAGGGAGAACCTTGTACAGTAGAGGAGAGGAGCTGGAATATAATGATTAATGCAATCTTAGTATAACGGACTTTCTAATGAAAGTGGAAGAATTAGGAAAAATTAATTTGTCTTTACACGTATTCTTTTAAAAGATAGAATGAAACTGACCTCTTAGCACTCCGTATCAACGGGATGCTTTACTTTATGTCTTAAAATTTTTAGTGGCAATATTGGTTAATTTAATACGCAGCCGAGTCGGTAACGTGGTGGCTTACTTCGCCTGAGAAACCAGTTCGAACCCCAAAATTTCTTTTCATCTAGAATAGCTGAAATATCCACAAAAATGTTTTTAATTTAACCAAAAGCAATATCTTTCATTGAACTTAAAATTTAAACTTAATTCAACATTTTTGTTCAGCCGATGAGCCATTTTGTGTATTCAGCCCGTAATTTCTTTTTCTCTAAATATACTTTTTCTTCCTCAATAAACTCGTGCGGGTAACTTAGATGCCCCTGTTTATGACAGGTTTTTGCAAATTACAATATATATATATTGATATTTGTATCTATGCATTAGAATTAGAATATTTAATTAATTTACTTCTAATTGAATGCAAATCTTTGTATTTTAATTAGTACTTAAATAATTGCTGCGTTTTTCGATTACGTTTCTCTTTAAAAAAAAAAAGCCGTTTAAATTTATTACTCTTAAATAAAATATTGTCTAGTTGAAGAAAAAATATTTTTACACCCTAACATCCGAATTCATACACTGCTGGCCACCGTAAATGCAACACCCTGAAGGAAGCATGCAAATAATATGTTATTTACAACATGCATTAGCGGAGGTGAGATATGCAAATGATTAGAATTTCAGCGCAGATGCACATCACGCGCGAATGTGGCGCCACTTCAAAGCGCTATTTAAGGCTTGGAGATTTCGACGTTCTCAAGTACGGCAATTGTGTTTTTCTTGTGGTTTTTTCAAAAAAACGATCAATTATGCCTCGTAGAAAACAGCGATCATCTTTTGATCAAGTATCCGAGTTCGACAGAGGAAGGATAGTGGCCTACCGAGATTGTGGATTATCTTTCAGGGAAATCGGTAGTCGTGTTGGACGAAACCAAACAACTGATCGTTGGATGCAGGAGGGTACGACGTGTTCGATCGCATCCACCTCAGTGCACCACTTGACGTGATGACAGGCATATTGTGCATATGGCAGTGACGCGGATCGCTCAGCCACATCACGAACCATAACACAACACATTCAGTCTGTAACGCATCATCCAGTGTCTGCGCGTACCATTCGACGAAGTTTACAGCAGAGTGGTCTGTCCGCAAGACGTCCATTGCTTCGTCTACCCTTGACACAGAACCACAGACGTCTCCGCCGCCAATGGTGCGATGAAAGAAGGATGTGGACGGCAGAATGGAATGAAATTGTCTTTACTGACGAGTCATGCTTCTGTCTGCAACACCACGATGGTCGGATTCGAGTCTGGAGACACCGTGGAGAGAGGATGCTGAACAGCTGCGTTATGCTCCGCCACACTGGTCCTGCACTGGGTATTATGGTATGAGGCGGCATTGAATATCACTCTCGCACTCCTCTAGTACGCATTGCCGGTACTTTAAATAGCCAGCGCTACATCTCCTAGGTGTAGGAGCCAGTTGTCCTTCCTTACCTTCAGGGCTTGCCCACAGCCATATTTCAACAGGATAATGTGCGACCACAGGTGGCACGCATTGTCCAAGGGGTTCTTCGTCAATTGCCAGATTGAATTGCTTCCCTGCCAGCTCGCTCTTCGGATCTTTTGCCAATAGAAAACATGTGGTCCATGGTTGCTCAACGATTGACCCAGATTACATCCCCAGCTGCCACACCAGATCAACTTTCGCAACGTGTGGAAGCTGCTTGGTCTGCTGTACCCCAAGAACACATCCAAAGTCTCTTTGAATCAATGCCGAGGCGTGTGGCAGCGGCTACTCTGGCTACTGATTTTGGCAGGAACCACACTTCACAGAAGTCTATAAATTTAATCATTTGATACTTGGTCAACATGTTATCGACAAAATAAATTTTGTTGTGATATCTCTTGTCTTTCTTGGTGTTGCAATTTGGGTGGCCAGCAGTGTATGCATGTTTATAATACTCAAATTTAAAGTTAACTATTTTCTTTTGCCAAAGATAATATTGTTTTCCATGATTTTTATAAATTCATATATCACAATGTTAAGAGATTGTCTTCATAATAAACTGCATATAAACACTCAATTTTTGTATAACATTTAGAATTTATGTAAAAATTTAATCTTGAAAGTCATATTTCAAGTCATTTAACCCAGCCGTTTCCAAATTATGAGTATCGAAAATGAAGTTGCAATGACAAGAGAGCGATATTTTTCTAACCTTCCCAGAATTGGATAGGTCTTAACTTATAACTCAGAAAATTTTATGATATATTTCTGTCACTGTTTTGCAGAGAGCTCATTAGTATTGGTTGCGAAAAGGGTAATTTTTTATAAACAGGAGGGAGAGAAAAGGTGGATTTCAGGTGTTTTTTTTTCATTAACAAAAATGGCCAGTTATTGACGCAGTGTCATAATAAATTTTTGTTGAATAAAGGGAGAGCTGGGTTACCTAGAGTGCCTATATAATAAGAGTGGCGACAAGGGACCAAATTTGGCCCAATGCGAATGCGCGGCAGCCATTTTTCAACCAGAATTGTCTCGAAGAAGGTTGATGGGCGAATTAATATCATTTCAGAGAGAACAAAAAGCATATGATTGTTATAATATGGATACATTCGGTAAAATGAATCAATCATAAAAACGCTTAATTGTATGCGTAATTGATGAGATGGATTGCACAACGCGCTAACTTAGATTGCGGGACACACCATGTTGTTCAAAAAAAGCTATTTACTTAAAAAGTCTTCACATTTATGCTGACAGAACACTAAAATAATAATAAATAAACATTCTAGAACACGAAATGGAACATAAAAAAGCTATATTTTCTTTTTAATTTAATATACACACGTTTTTCTCGAACACACAAAAAGTTCCCATGTTAAGTCTACGGGAGCTAGGAAACGACCGCCTCGGGCGGTAGAAAAGGTCTCTAAGCCAATCAGAAAGTGTTTCCCGTATGTCGCCACTCTTATTATATAGGCACTCTAGATGGGCCTTCCCCTAATAGTGCCACAACTGTTGAATGACTTGAAAGTCGTTTTTTGAGTAAAAAAACCGATGCACTTATACACATTGAACAGTTCCGTTGGTTTAACGGGCAACTGACGCCATAGACGTCCTATTGCGATTGAAAATGTCACTTGTAGCCGAACCCATTTACGTTTTGCCGCTTACAGCTCCATCTATTGCTAAAATTTGGAACTATTCTTTCTTATGTCATATCATTTCCCCCTTATTCGACTATATTCAGTGTCATTCTGAGCAGAGGTTATTTTTTTTTCAGCTTTTCGAAGTTAAACATTAAAAAAAAATTGCCCTGTACACAATTTTTACTGTGCATTTCTTCATCGTTTTACGAGTTTCTGCATTATTTAAAACGAAGTAGTTTCAGTGACCTAATGAACGCAGTGATGTTTATAGCGGTAATTAATGCATTCTGAAATGGCATAAAAGTACAAAAAATTATGACTGACTGTTTGATTTTTAAAGTGTATAATTTATGGTTCTAAAAATAAAATTGGTTCTCTGTATATCCTTGTCAGACTATGCGTTTTCAAAACAAAATAAATGTTACTCGTTTGAATATTTCCCACAATGGGATAAGCTAGAGCAGGGCTCGAAATACCCGGGTGCACAGGTGCACTGTGCACAGGAAAATATAATTGTGCACCTTGTGCACCTAATTTAAAAACTTAGGTGCACAAGGTGCACCTGTATTAAAAAATCTATTTCGAGGCCTGACCTAGAGTGCCTATATAAAAAGAGTGGCGACATACGGGAAACACTTTCTGATTGGCTTAGACACCTTTTCTACCGCCCGAGGCGATCTTTTCCTAGCTCCCGTAGACTTAACATGGGAACTTTTTGTGTGTTCGAGAAAAACGTGTGTATATTAAATTAAAAAGAAAATATAGCTTTTTTATGTTCCATTTCGTGTTCTAGAATGTTTATTTATTATTATTTTAGTGTTCTGTCAGCATAAATGTGAAGACTTTTTAAGTAAATAGCTTTTTTTGAACAACATGGTGTGTCCCGCAATCTAAGTTAGCGCGTTGTGCAATCCATCTCATCAATTACGCATACAATTAAGCGTTTTTATGATTGATTCATTTTACCGAATGTATCCATATTATAACAATCATATGCTTTTTGTTCTCTCTGAAATGATATTAATTCGCCCATCAACCTTCTTCGAGACAATTCTGGTTGAAAAATGGCTGCCGCGCATGCGCATTGGGCCAAATTTGGTCCCTTGTCGCCACTCTTATTATATAGGCACTCTAGGCCCATCCACCTCGACTATGTCGTCCCACGCAGGATGGGGAAAATCGGTTTTTAATTGTCTTGAGGCCAAAAACCGCATAAAAAGCAACAATGAAATCGGTTGTTAATAATTAACATACAGCCTACCATAATAACAAGGAAGTCTGGTTATAATTATTATCACCAGACTTGCGCAGGACATGTTCAATATGTTGTCCACTCTTTGCTGACACAAGTTGAAACCGAGAAACAGCATGTTCCACAACAGATCGGAATGTCTCAGGGGTCACGTTGTGAATGTGTTGCGCGATGCGTGCCTTCAATTCAGCTAAGTTTGCAATCGAAACAATGAGCGCAACCTTTTTCAGATAACCCAACAGCCAGAAGTCACAAGGATTAAGATCAAGTGCTCTTAAACGCCAGGCTGTTGGAAAATGACGGCTGATAATCATAATTTCCAAAATGCGTCTTGAGCAGCTGCTTCACTGGCTTTCCAATGTGCGAAGGAGCGCCATCTTGCTTAAAAATTTTGATCCCACTCATGCACGCTGTTGAAGTGTTGGAATGACGTAGTAGTCCAAAAGACTCTCATAGGGTAACAGGACCAGCACGTCCCATCTTCTCGATAAAAACACAGTTACCTTTGCAGAATGAAGAGGTACTGGTTCATGTGCGAACGGCCCATATTCTGCAATTCTGAGTAGTGACATGTCTTTGGATATGGAAATGGGATTCGTCTGTCCCTAAAATATTTCATGGCCATTCATTGACCATTTCCATGCGAGCAAGAAATTCTGGAGCAAAAGTTTGTCTTACTGGCAAGTCAGCAAGAAGCAACACCTGAACATGTGCAATTGTGTATGGATAGCAATGCAGGATGCTTCGTATAATTTTATGCACCGTGCTCACAGGCCTTCAACCAGATTTCACTTCAAAAGAACACGTCTCTTCGAATTTCTTAATCATTTTCTCCAAACCATTGGCAGACATCGGGCCACAGACTATTTCCATAACCTTTATTGTCCGGAACTTCGTCGGAGCTACTGGAGCACAGTCACCGTTCTTGTAAAATAGCTTCACAAGCAGAGCGTGATTCTTCATTGAGAGAGTCATGACGAGCTTCTCAGACGCAATATGAGGATAACGAACTGGACTGGACTGGACAATCAGTTCCGGAGTGCCTACTGCAAAGCAGCTTGCATAAATAAAATAAAATAATTGAAATAAAAAATTTCAATTATTTTATCTAAGCAGTTATATTTTATGAGCTGTTATAGTACTTAAAAAAATTTGCAGACTTAAAAAAAGCAAGCGATTTTTAAATTTCGTAAATTCTGAATATTTTGTTGATTTAAACACAGGAATATATCCTTGGACATTAAGAAAATACACAATTGTGTAATGTAATAATCGCTGAAATCGTTGGACTACATCCGTGACGTCACAAAATCGTGGTATCGCCTTTTGTTATAGGCCTTGACTTATCCCGCTACACATTCAATATAAATTTTATTCTTCTTGATTTTTTGAAATCACCTTTAAAAAAATTATGATCATTCTTTATTGAACAGCCCTCGTAGGTATCGGATATTTAAACTAAACACACCCATAAAATGGCCTTTGGTCCCTCTATATTAATACCCTAACCAAAAAACATATGTTTATAACTGTTGTAGCACACGTTCAAACGCGATGTTTATATTTTCTTTGATTTATTTCGCTGGAATCGTTTGCACTTGTATCCTGTTGCTCGCAGCGAATAACAGCTGAATCTGCTTGGAATCGGAATGTTCGTTCCCACCGTAAATAAGTTGTTAAAAAAAAGTAGGAAGGTATGGTTTTGCGCCGATGTTCGAATTTGATCTCTGAGTCAGATACGAATGCTTCTCGCCTTGGATGCAGCTAATAGGTATGCCTTCTTTTTGGCAGGGTATTAAATTCTTGTTGTTACTGTTGGATTTGAGTGTACCTTTCTCCCTACCGCTGATCAATTAGAGTTATGTACCTATCTAATTATGCTGATAGAAGTACCTATGTCAAATTGTTTTAAATATCACTTTTTTTTTATACAGGGTGTCCATAAAATAATGTCCCAGTTTCAATCGACAATTACAACAGTTTAATTTAAACTATTTATAACAAATCATAAATATCCAACCTAACCTAAGTCCAATTCTTCCCGCACTTTGGTTAACAAGTCCAGAGAAAAGGAAGCAATAGCTCGAAAATCGAAGCTGAATGACAGAGACAGAAGGGTTTTGAAGGGGATTGTGGCAAAAAAACATAACAGCATCTCAGATAACATCTGAGACGAACACACATCTACAGGAAGCAGTTTCATCAAAAACTATCCGGCGTGATCTTCATATGGCAAATATTCATGGTAGAGCGGTTATTTCAAAACCATTGATTACACCATGTAATGCCTTGAAGCGACGAATATGGTGTCGCGAGCATAAAAATTTGACACAACAGCAATGGGAGAATGTAATATGGTCAGACGAATCGTCGTTCACAATAGTCCTGACAAATGGACGTGTTTACGTTTGGAGAACGCCACCAGAAGCCTACCAAGTTGACTGTCTTCGGCCTATGGTTAAGCATGGCTTCGGTTCAGTGATGATCTGGGGTGCGATATCACATCGTGGTCTTGGCCCACTTGTTGTTCTGAATGGCCGTGTTACAGGAGAGGATTATGTCAGTCTTCTGGCCGACCATCTTCACCCAATGGTGCAAACAGTGCTTCATGATAAACGACCAGTCTTCCAAGATGATAATGCCCCCATTAACACCAGTGGAATTGCAGGAGACTGGTTTTATGAACACGATGATGAAATAGAGCACCTCATCTGGCCCACTCAATCCCCTGATCTCAATATAATTGAACCTTTGTGGGGTATTTTGGAAAACAAGCTGCGCAGTCGTTATGTCAGGTGAACAAGTCGCACGGCGTTATGTCAGGTGAACGTGGAGGCCAGCGAAAAAGAGCCCTGTCGTCTCGAACATTACGACCCATCCAACGGTCAGGGACTTCGACGTTCAACCACTCTCGTACAAAGAGATTCCAATGGGGAGGGGCTCCATCCTGTTGCCAAATAAAGTTTGCAGGGTCACCCTATACTAATTGCGGAAAGAGTCATTCTTTCAACTTATCCAGATAAGCTACCCCTGTTACGGTAAGAATTGGACTTTAGGTTGGATGTGTGCCGTATAACTAAAGGTGCACCTATTGAACATTTGTAAGAAAACCTAGGTTAGTTTACCTTCAATTTGATTCATGATTTGTTGTAAATAGTTTAAATTAAACTGTTATAAAATATCATTGAAACTGGGACATTCTTTTATGTGCACCCTGTATTATTCAATTTGGAAATAAAAGATTTATTAATTGTTCTTATTAAATTTTTTGACTTTGTTTTGACTTAAAATTATCTTAGTTTAAATTAATAAACACAGCAAATCACAAATTAAATCTCCTCCCCGAGCGAACATTAATGTTTGAGGTTACTAAACCAGTTTTAAAATATGGGGAAATAAAAGATTAAATACTCTGATGTTTGAAAACATTGATGTTTTTTGGGTCGATAAACATACTTTTATTATAAAGGATATACCAGGAGCAAGATCGCAAGAAGGTAGAAAAGGTGCTTGAGTTATATGCTCATATGAACTCGTATAGTGAAAAAATTGACGCTCGTGGTATGTTAAAGCAGGGGTTCCCAACATTTTAATAACTGCGTACCACTTGAAATTTTTAGAAATTTTTGTCGTACCACCAGTCCTATATTATTTTAGAAACATATATCTAATGTCAGAAAAGTGACCAATGTCTTGTTTCGTTTTAATTAAAATACTAAGATAGCTTCATATTTTATGATTAATGCACTTGTATTTCGTATTAATGATGTTTTAAGGGGGTCCGGGACATATTGAAATTTTTTTTTTATTAATTAATTTAGAAGTTTGAATTTTTTTTTGTACTGATTACCCATCTAACAAATAAGCAAAAATACAAAACAAAATTTTATCAAAAGTTTTAAAAATTTTTAAATTAAAATCTTTTGAAAAAAAAAGAGGGGTCATTTTAAATTGCTAAAACTCAAAATATTCTTGATCAATTTTCAAAATTCTTGCAGTAAGTTATTCACAAATTTATAAACTTTAATTTTGATTCAGCAATTTAAAAAATATTAATTTAATAAAAAATAAAATACATTTGAATGAAATTTTTTGAAAATTTTAAGTTACTTTTTTAAAAAAAAGTCATATTTTTAAAAGTAAATATTTGTTTCAAATTTGCTGAATTAAAATTAAAGTATAATGTTTGAAAAAGATATATTCCAAATTTCAACCCTTAAACTTTATTAGTTTTCGACTTATAGTAATTTGAATACAGGAAATCTTGAAAAAATGTATCATGGAGAAAAACACATTTAAAGTTTTAAAGACAGATGTTGTTGCCATGACAACAACAGTCAAGAGTGTTAGACTGTCAAAACAACGCACCACAAAAATTATTATATCTCTAGTTCTAAATAAAATAGAAACATGATTTAGACGTCTTAAGACATTTTACGTCTTTAGACATTTTAAGCAGAAAAACACAGAGAATTTCTTAAAATAATAAAAATAAATTCGAAAATTTGACGATTTTTGTGTCCCGGACCCCCTTAATAAAAGAAAAAATTAAACGATTATCGAAAATTACAGTTTTATTTTTTACTCACAGATCTAAAAACAAAGAATTATTTCGAATTATCCGTGCGTATTTCTCATACATAAAGATAAAGGAATTCTTCGTAAAACGATTTGACTGGGAGAGATATCAACTTAATTTCGCCGAGATAGCCATGGAATAAAATTAGATAATCAGCAACGAAGTTTCTCTTTAAATAATGTGCTAATGTTAGCGTCATTTATTATAATGTAATAAAAACGTTAACCAGAAAATTGATTTCATATCACCCCATTTTTCCTATATCTCGGTTGTACATACTAAAAAATCGAGCAAACTTCGTAGAACATTTGGGCTGCTCGTATCATCCTTGCGAACCACCTGAAACGTTGCCGCGTACCACCGGTTGGGAATCCCTATGTTAAAGGTTGGCAACCCCCAGCCATATATCATCAGTATCGCCATATTTGGTAATGTGTATTATTGCCAATCAGCATTTCCTTTCCATTCTATGCATATTACACGTTTCAAATAATAACAATGAAATAAATGCAATGAGACTCCATATCAGCATAGAAATACAAGATTACTTATAACTTTTGAAGCAAATTATAAATGCAGGACATCGTATCACAATTGTAAAAGATCAAACATTTAAAACTTTTACTCGACCGTCTTTCAAATTCACTTTCAATCTGATAAAGGTCTCGTTATCAATTTTGTGGTTGTTTGAATTGAAATTTTTCCTAGTACTACCGAAGGCTTGAAATTTTTACTTATATCACTAGTGATTGTGATAAAGGTGGAACAAGGATTCGTGAGGGACAATCGTTTATAAACTATGATGTTTAAATTCTTTTTTTTTTTACTCTCAAGATTAGTGTTTATTGACTAATAATGCTTAATATTTACAAAAAGGTTTTTATATTTACAAGAAGTAGTATTTAATAATAACGTTTTCAAAGAAAAAACAAATCAAAAAGACTTCTTAATAAAGTTACTTTCCAACTTATTATTTCACTGATGGAACACTTTTTGGATAAAGCAAAAAAGATTTTCAAACGAAATTTCATATGAAATTTTGTACGTGCACCATAATAATAGTTATTTTATTCTTATCTTGAATTTTTTTACATTACCGAAGCTTGTTATCAGCTGCTATTTTTTTTTAATTGAAAAATTGTATTTTTCCATCACTTTATTTTTAAATGTTTTTTTTTTTTTCCTTTTTAAGAAATAGAAACACAATTACCAAATTACGCCGCGCTATTTGTTTTGAAAAGTTCTTAATCTCTAATGTTATAAAAGGAAGTGTTTGTTTGTTTCTTGCACAAAAGTCATTACGAATCTATGGTACTTACAATAATGGGATTTGGCACACAAATAGTCCGAAATTTTTGCAATTTTAGGGTCAAGGCGAATTTTAAAATTCAATCTAAAACATTTAAAAATTAATTTAATAGCTTCTTCCATCGCTCTTTCTGCTTTCGGAAACGAAGAAGCATCAAAATTTAGACTTTTCACCCTTACGTCACTATTGACTTCAGCCTTTGGAACCATGCCAAATTTTTTTCACCTACCATCACGAATGGGACCGAACAGATTCGAATGACCTTAGTTTGATTCGAGATTCATACATTTTGATTTCCATAGAAACGGATTCGAGTGTGTCAGTAATAATTTTTAAACTAAACATACCAGAGCGATTTGAAATGTGTTGCAAATTGGCAACATTTCCATTTTCTTTTATTTCTAAGATTCAGCATTGACCGCTATTAAATTATATTCTGACGTTTCATAAGAGACCTTCTTTGGAGATTGTAAAGATATAAACATTTTTAATTTGTGTCAATAACTTTTTGAAATATAGGATCGCACACAGGCCACTTTTATTGCAAGAAAATCTGATAAAATATATGCAGTTTTCTGAAACCTAATATTGCACCCTGGCAAGAAAAGTGACACCGGTCAAAAAATAAAAATTTTGATGTTATGTCATTGAAAAATATCTGCGAGTGCCCCAGCGTGTGTTATATTACCATTCTATAGAATTTAATAGAAGTTACCACCATAAATACTTACCTAAAATCTACAAGAACCTAAAACTGTTTCAATATAAGTTTTATGGTACCCTTTAAGATGTTTCTCAAACACTGCGTCACTTTCCTTGCCGTGTTGCGATATTTAAAACACCGATTTTCATTAAATTAAAATGGTTGTTGTATGATCCTTAACCGCGTGGTACAATACCACCATTCTTAATTTTGCGTGTCTTCTCTAGCAAAACATGATCTTAACCAGCTTACCCAGTCACATCAATGATTGGATATAATAAGAATTCGTTAAGACTATCAGTGTCAGAGTTTGGACATCAAGACGGGAGATGATTAAAATCATATTAATAACAGTCAAATTACTCAAGGTTTTATAAAATATTTATTGATGTAATTATTCTTAGTGGTGGATAAACTAGCCTTTGAACCTCTAGCTCAGGGGTGGCCAACCTTTTACATACCATGCGCCAATTTTATTTCACATCCGAGTTCAGATGCGCCATTTATCACACACCTATTCTACCTTCTTACGTTCATGATTGGGGTAGGATCTCCTTCACTTAGGGGAAACTAAATTAGTTAATGTGCGCCAGTTCAAAAGACATGCGTTTATTGGAGCACCATCATACACTAGCAAGAAATGATCTCTTGGACGTGAGGGCGATCGCAGTCATGGAGCCCGCTGATGGTGCTACAGCTGCTGTCTCGTTTGGTAAAGATAACTCTGGATCACAGTTCATATGATGAGAGAGAGAGAGCTCTGTGCGAGATGGAGCTCCGTACGTATTACAGCACACAAACGTTGCTTACCATTAATAAGACTTTTGAGCCTGTTTCGATTTTGCTAGTCTTTTAAACTTGGTGTTAAATTTGGAACTGAGAGCAGCAGAGATTTCTTCAAATTTGAATAAGGTCATTTGCGAAATCGCTTTGCTTTTAATACATTTCATGGATGAAAAAGTTTGTTCGTGTATGTGTGTCGTTCCCAAACGACATATATTTTTTTTTTTGCAAATTTTCTTAGTTCTGGGTTTTTTTAATGTTTACAGAAATGAATCAGGTCAAAAGCCATTTAGATTTGAAAATATCAAATCAGCTTATCAAATTTCATTTTCAAAAATGAATTTGATTTTAAAGAATTGCGACGAGCTGATGAGTAAGAAGGCTTTATGAATTGAACTGAGAGTACTCTGGTGTTGAAAGTATGAAGATGGATTCCGTTATAGCGCGTACTTCAATGGAATAAGTAGGCGAAAGGATGCAATGCGCCACTTGTTTTCATCCAATGCGCCACGTTTGGCGCATGCGCCACAGGTTGGCCACCCCTGCAACTACTTGTTTAATTTAATACTTCACACTTATGATAGAAAAGGTATCTCAGGAGAAGAGAAAAAGGAAGGGTTATTGGCATGGCCACTACTTATTTTATGTAACTATCTATGTGGAGGGAAGGTTCGATAGCGATAACAGTGATGTGAGGTGGTTTAGATAAAATAGGCTAATATAGATGGCGTAACTAACAGCTTAAATAAAGTTTTCGACAATCTTCTCTGTAAATTGTGAACAAATTCTTTTCTCCAAATACTCCCTCTTGAAAATCGTTTTTGCCAGTTACTGGGCGTTTAAAGAGTTTGTGGAGTGTATATGGACTATTGGGATGCTCTATGCAACCTCAGATGAAATTCGAATATGCGTTTCTTCTAATGTTTGTTAATAGCTTATAATTGTCGTACTGTTGTGAGTGAAGGTTTTTTTTAGAGGAATTAAAGGTATCTTGGTATGAAATAAAATAATTTATTTACAAGATCTTCGAAACTTTCGATTAAGCAAAATTAAACTTTACAATTAACAAATGCGAAACAACAGCTTCGTGCTATTCCCAACCTTTTGTATTTAGAGTACATAGAATTCTGTACTTCTGGTTTTTATAAGAGAGATTATGCGCTTTGACATGTTCTGCCAAATCACCAGATCTCAGAAAACGCGAGGTCCACTACTCTTAAAGAATAAAGAGTTCGAATTATGTAAAACTTAATAGTTAAGTTAAACATATTAATGTGGACTTCCGTTTTCTCGTCTCTGACGTTTGCCTGATAGGTAGACCGCAACACGTCTCATTAAACGAGTCTTCATCATCATGGGACAACTACGGTAGTCATTCTATAACGAGAGTAAAGTTCAATAAATTCACCAATTTGTCACATTCCACTGCCATGTGAAGGGACACTAACAATAAGGCCCCTCACATTTGTACATTGGGCCTAAAATCAGAATTGGCCCCGTAGAAGGGCAGATGAGGGGACCCATTTGATATGGATGTTAAGAGAATCATGGAACTGCTACTTTATCACCTGATACTTTTGAATCACAGCTCTTGCCTGCTACTGAAGTATCAAAATAACAGTGATTACTGGAACATTGATTAAGCATGTGTAATTCGTTAGCAGTGACTGAGGGATACCGTTTGATCCGATACTACAATTGTGATTCGGAAGTAGGGATTGAGGGGTGTGATATCAGTTGATATCATTTTACCTCAATCGGTGAGTGCGAATGGTATTGGTGATTCAATAGCAGAGAAAACTGCTGCTGAGTCAGTGATTTGGTAGGCCTAATCGGTGGTAATATCATTTGGCGTTGCAAGCCGCGGCGTAAACAACTGTGTGCAACAATTTTCATTTTTCACAAAGAACAGCATTCCTTTCCAAACAAATTGATTCAGTCTAAGTTAAGTAACACAATCACAGTTTAGAATCACAGATATTCTTTGGTAGCAGTCACAGTTGAAACTGCTACTGTGAGAATTTCGTCAGAATTTCTACTATTTTTTCCAACGAAGATATAATAACCTTAACAATAGAATTGCATACTCTAGTCGGAGGGAGGGCGAGGATTATGAGCACCAGTATTCGAAAGATATTCATATGGTTGATTTAGTTAATGAAATTCAATGTTTCAAAACTCAAGTTGTGGATCTCATTGAGGATATAGAGTTAGCTAACCCAACTTGACTCTTTTAAGTGTAAAGGCAAATATTCCCTTAAGATCTATATCCGAATATAGAACTTGACCTGAGGATTTTTTACTTCAGCGGTTAAAGTGGCATCCTGCAAGAGCAGTTTTACAAAATTGAAACATTAAAAATTACCTCCGGCCTAGCATGGGACAAGAACCATTTCACAAACCTTGCTATTTCATTCATTTAACAAGAGGTGGCAGAAAATATGGACTTTTACGACATAATCACAGAATTTGCCATACGAAAAGCAAGAAAAGTAAAGTTGTAGGTTTTGCAATTTTTCAATGTAGTTTGATTTATTAAACCTTTTTTTTTTATGAAGTAGTATATTCAATACGCGTTTTATTTTTAGTCCTAGTCCTACCTTTGCCATGGGTGCTATAACCCTATGTACGGTGCCCGCCACACACAAAATAAGCTGATTACCTTTAGAGGCCATTCCTATATATCGATATGAATTTTTCGTGATTTTAAGACCCATCCCCCTAAAATATCTAACGATATCAAGAACCAACATTCAACTGATCATGAAGTTGAGGGCTATAGAAAAAACACTGCTTCTGGTATTACAAGGGAAGTGAAAGATTTCAGGCTTTTGTGTCGCTCGGTCGCATGATATGACATATTATATAGAGTCAATCTTGTGAATAAATAACTTCAGTGCGAAAATATTAACAGAGTGCTTTAGACCTGATTCAAAACGTCAAGACTTTCTTAAAAGTATAAGATCGGAGAATGGTGTCATAACTGATGCAAAAGAGCAGACAGAGAAATGGGAGATCAGTCCAGAGTTCAAAACTGAAACATCAGGTCAAGGAAAATAAAGACACAATTTTCATATGAAGGGGAAGATCAACCTGTAGGTGCAGGAAAGACCTCTTTCAAAGTAAACTTCTATGTGGTTATTGAATCAAACAGCCAGTTCTTGGTCATAGGTTTGATCAAATGCAGAAGCATAACGATAACTTCAAAGTTCTCTATGACGATCACGCCTTCAGCAATGGATAAAAATGAACTAAAAGAGTGCTGTTTTTTTTTTTTAAATCTGCAGACAGTTTTGACTGACCAAATCGAATGCGATGTAGAAAGAAAGGAGCTGCTGCATGAAATCTTACTTTTAGCACCGATGCTGCCATAAAAACGCTGCCACGAAAATACTCTTTATTTTATTTAACTACAAATTCTTTCCCAATGTTTTTGTGAAACTAAGAATCTTACTTACCATTCCTGTGTGCCAGTTGCTAGTTGGGAGAGGAGTTTATCCAAATTGAAACAAATCAAAAACTACCTCAGGTCGACCATTTCTTAGGGCGTCAGAGCGGATTAGCGAACCTGACCCCAGAAAACAAGGTGCTTAAGACCAATTCTTAAGAGATTTTGCAAAGCAAAAAGCCAATGATACTAAGAATATTTTTAAACGCATGTTATTTTCAATTATAAATAAATGGTTTAATATTCAATTGCTGATATACCAAATACATATTATGCTATAATGCAAAGTTGACTGTTCTGTATTAAATGATTTCGACCAATCAAGCAATTGTAGAAGTCTCGTCGTATCTCATTTGGTAGTAAGTTAATTCACACACACGACCAGTGATTGTGGGCTGTATGAATTTTATTGTAGCATCATGATTTCAATCACCTCATGGACAATTCTTCCCTGTGAAGAATATAACACTAAAGGGTATTGAACCCCAAGGCAAAATCCCTCTTGGATTGCGAAGCACACTTCTGTCTCCCCACACACTCAGAATACGAATCCAAAAAGAACAAAGTTGGCACCTAAAAAACTAAGATATTACCTGACCTTTGTTTTGAATGTAAAAAAGAACATAGTTTGCTACTGTTAATCGCTTATACGGATTTCTGTGTGATCCATCTAGAACATTCCATGTAGAACATTCCATCTAGAATATTCCCTCCAGAACATTCAATGTAAAATTGAATCATGTGAAAAATGAACAGAATACAACTGGCTAAGAGGATGGGATTAAGGCTTCCAAATTGCTTTTCAAATTATTACGTATAAAAAAGCACTGAAGTACCATTGACTCTTATGCAAGCCAACTAGCATGGCATAACTGTTTTTAAGTACAACGGTTGTGTTTATAATCACTAAATCCATGAGCTCATGAAGGCCGAGCATGAGAAAACCATGGCAATATAAAATACGCTTTATACTCAATGAAATAAATTGATTTCACAGTAGGCTATTCTAAGGGGGAGGGAAACATTATCTATTCTTTGAAAAGAGAGGGGGGCAAATCATCATCTCGCATCCGCAATAAATTTCCGTTGGACCGGCTCTGCAGCGGAACATATTAGGAGAATTTACTTCACACAAGTCTCGGAACGGATATACCGATTATGGAGTACCTGGCTAAAAAAAAAAGCTTACATCCACATCATAATTAATGATAATTCATGGATTCAATAAAATTATGAATGAGAAAGTTAAAGGGTGCCGTAAGTCACACAAAGTGGGCGATAAGTAGAATGAAAAAGTAATAATTGAGGAAAATAGATAATTAAGATAATTGATTTAATTAGGGGTCCGAGAACACATTCCAAAGAGTGAAGGAAGTGTGGTGCACCTGTATAATGCGATATATTTCTTTTGCACCTCTGAAGATGGCAGCACCTCACTACCGATCTCTGTATTTCACCAGACCATGTAGGTTGGCCGCGCATGCGTGAGAGATGTTTTCAACCTCATCCTCTCCCCCCCCCCCAACGGCAAAAATAACAGTCTAGCGTTGTACTTGTAATTGCATAACGATGCATGCTCCCTCTGAGCTGTGAAAGTAAACGTGCTTCTTTTCACAGACCAGAGGTTTGAATCTAATTCAATCTTTGAATAGAGGGTTTCCTAATCCACTTATAAAAAGAAAGTAGATAACCAAAAATCGAAAGGGAAAAGGCAAACGCAAGTTAGTAAACAACGAACAACAAATGTATAGAAGAAGTTGGGATAACTGGTGTTGATTACGGAAGAAAAAGGGGCAACAAATATACGTAAGAAAAGGGTTTTAAATTTGTTGAAGAATAGTAAATCCAAAACCCATTATTATAATTTAATTGGGGGGCGATAAAATTAGACGAGATAAAAATGTTTGAAGATGATGAGGGCGTCATCAACGCCTGTAGTTGCAAAGCAGAGTTGGAGGAGAACATTTTTGAAGGCAATCAGCATGGTGGATTAATCAAAGTTATTTTCTTTAGTAAGATTAAGAACTGCAAAGAAAGTATCATTACAAGAAGTATCGTGATTGGAGGGGGGGGAGGGGGAGTGAATATTAAGACTTGAGTCTAATTTGAGAAAAACGATGACTCCGTATGACGTAGTTGTGTACCAAATTCGATAAAATCGTTGATAATACATACATAGATACCTAGACGTACATATTGCTAAATGAAAGCACGCGTTTCAAAACGAGCACACTAGCTGTTATGCAATATATTCGTTCGTTATACTACAGGGGTTGGACAAAATATGAACACTTGTGAAAAAATAGCATTCGAAAGAAACCTCTCGTATACTCCTGCCCTCTAGCGGTGAAGGGTGCCTCCTAGCAGATTATAAAGTACACACATCAGTCTGCTACCAGCAGTGATAAAAGTCGGATGCGAAATATATTTCTGTGTTAAAATTGCGTTATGGCTGACCTCTCTGATTTCGAAAGAGGCATAAATGTTGGGGCCCGTCTTGCTGGAGACTCAGTAACGATAACGGCCACGTTGGGAGAAGTACAGTGTCGACTGTAATGTCAGCATACTTGAAACAGGGAAAAACATAATCTAAAGAGCACAGTAGTGGTCGAAAATCGAAGCTGAATGACAGAGACAGAAGGGTTTCGAAGGGGATTGTGGCAAAAAAACACAAGACAACAGCATCTCAGATAACATCTGAGATGAACACACATCTACAGGAAGCAGTTTCATCAAAAACTATCCGGCGTGATCTTCATATGGCAAATATTCATGGTAGAGCGGCTATTTCAAAACCATTGATTACACCATGTAATGCCTTGAAGCGACGAATATGGTGTCGCGAGCATAAAAATTTGACACAACAGCAATGGGAGAATGTAATATGGTCAGACGAATCGTCGTTCACAATAGTCCTGACAAATGGACGTGTTTACGTTTGGAGAACGCCACCAGAAGCCTACCAAGTTGACTGTCTTCGGCCTATGGTTAAGCATGGCTTCGGTTCAGTGATGATCTGGGGTGCGATATCACATCGTGGTCTTGGCCCACTTGTTGTTCTGAATGGCCGTGTTACAGGAGAGGATTATGTCAGTCTTCTGGCCGACCATCTTCACCCAATGGTGCAAACAGTGCTTCATGATAAACGACCAGTCTTCCAAGATGATAATGCCCCCATTAACACCAGTGGAATTGCAGGAGACTGGTTTTATGAACACGATGATGAAATAGAGCACCTCATCTGGCCCACTCAATCCCCTGATCTCAATATAATTGAACCTTTGTGGGGTATTTTGGAATACAAGCTGCGCAGTCCGTATGTCAGGTGAACAAGTCGCACGGCGTTATGTCAGGTGAACGTGGAGGCCAGCGAAAAAGAGCTCTGTCGTCTCGAACATTACGACCCATCCAACGGTCAGGGACTTCGACGTTCAACCACTCTCGTACAAAGAGATTCCAATGGGGAGGGGCTCCATCCTGTTGCCAAATAAAGTTTGCAGGGTCACCCTATACTAATTGCGGAAAGAGTCATTCTTTCAACTTATCCAGATAAGCTACCCCTGTTACGGTAAGAATTGGACTTTAGGTTGGATGTGTGCCGTATAACTAAAGGTGCACCTATTGAACATTTGTAAGAAAACCTAGGTTAGTTTACCTTCAATTTGATTCATGATTTGTTGTAAATAGTTTAAATTAAACTGTTATAAAATATCATTGAAACTGGGACATTCTTTTATGTGCACCCTGTATTATTCAATTTGGAAATAAAAGATTTATTAATTGTTCTTATTAAATTTTTTGACTTTGTTTTGACTTAAAATTATCTTAGTTTAAATTAATAAACACAGCAAATCACAAATTAAATCTCCTCCCCGAGCGAACATTAATGTTTGAGGTTACTAAACCAGTTTTAAAAAATGGGGAAATAAAAGATTAAATACTCTGATGTTTGAAAACATTGATGTTTTTTGGGTCGATAAACATACTTTTATTATAAAGGATATACCAGGAGCAAGATCGCAAGAAGGTAGAAAAGGTGCTTGAGTTATATGCTCATATGAACTCGTATAGTGAAAAAATTGACGCTCGTGGTATGTTAAAGCAGGGGTTCCCAACATTTTAATAACTGCGTACCACTTGAAATTTTTAGAAATTTTTGTCGTACCACCAGTCCTATATTATTTTAGAAACATATATCTAATGTCAGAAAAGTGCCCAATGTCTTGTTTCATTTTAATTAAAATACTAAGATAGCTTCATATTTTATGATTAATGCACTTGTATTTCGTATTAATGATGTTTTAAGGGGGTCCGGGACATATTGAAATTTTTTTTTTATTAATTAATTTAGAAGTTTGAATTTTTTTTGTACTGATTACCCATCTAACAAATAAGCAAAAATACAAAACAAAATTTTATCAAAAGTTTTAAAAATTTTTAAATTAAAATCTTTTGAAAAAAAAAGAGGGGTCATTTTAAATTGCTAAAACTCAAAATATTCTTGATCAATTTTCAAAATTCTTGCAGTAAGTTATTCACAAATTTATAAACTTTAATTTAGATTCAGCAATTTAAAAAATATTAATTTAATAAAAAATAAAATACATTTGAATGAAATTTTTTGAAAATTTTAAGGTACTTTTTTTTAAAAAAGTCATATTTTTAAAAGTAAATATTTGTTTCAAATTTGCTGAATCAAAATTAAAGTATACTGTTTGAAAAAGATATATTCCAAATTTCAACCCTTAAACTTTATTAGTTTTCGACTTATAGCAATTTGAATACAGGAAATCTTGAAAAAATGTATCATGGAGAAAAACGCATTTAAAGTTTTAAAGACAGATGTTGTTGCCATGACAACAACAGTCAAAAGTGTTAGAGTGTCAAAACAACGCACCACAAAAATTATTATATCTCTAGTTCTAAATAAAATAGAAACATGATTTAGACGTCTTAAGACATTTTACGTCTTTAGACATTTTAAGCAGAAAAACACAGAGAATTTCTTAAAATAATAAAAATAAATTCGAAAATTTGACGATTTTTGTGTCCCGGACCCCCTTAATAAAAGAAAAAATTAAACGATTATCGAAAATTACAGTTTTATTTTTTACTCACAGATCTAAAAACAAAGAATTATTTCGAATTATCCGTGCGTATTTCTCATACATAAAGATAAAGGAATTCTTCGTAAAACGATTTGACTGGGAGAGATATCAACTTAATTTCGCCGAGATAGCCATGGAATAAAATTAGATAATCAGCAACGAAGTTTCTCTTTAAATAATGTGCTAATGTTAGCGTCATTTATTATAATGTAATAAAAACGTTAACCAGAAAATTGATTTCATATCACCCCATTTTTCCTATATCTCGGTTGTACATACTAAAAAATCGAGCAAACTTCGTAGAACATTTGGGCTGCTCGTATCATCCTTGCGAACCACCTGAAACGTTGCCGCGTACCACCGGTTGGGAATCCCTATGTTAAAGGTTGGCAACCCCCAGCCATATATCATCAGTATCGCCATATTTGGTAATGTGTATTATTGCCAATCAGCATTTCCTTTCCATTCTATGCATATTACACGTTTCAAATAATAACAATGAAATAAATGCAATGAGACTCCATATCAGCATAGAAATACAAGATTACTTATAACTTTTGAAGCAAATTATAAATGCAGGACATCGTATCACAATTGTAAAAGATCAAACATTTAAAACTTTTACTCGAACGTCTTTCAAATTCACTTTCAATCGGATAAAGGTCTCGTTATCAATTTTGTGGTTGTTTGAATTGAAATTTTTCCTAGTACTACCGAAGGCTTGAAATCTTTACTTATATCACTAGTGATTGTGATAAAGGTGGAACAAGGATTCGTGAGGGACAATCGTTTATAAACTATGATGTTTAAATTCTTTTTTTTTTACTCTCAAGATTAGTGTTTATTGACTAATAATGCTTAATATTTACAAAAAGGTTTTTATATTTACAAGAAGTAGTATTTAATAATAACGTTTTCAAAGAAAAAACAAATCAAAAAGACTTCTTAATAAAGTTACTTTCCAACTTATTATTTCACTGATGGAACACTTTTTGGATAAAGCAAAAAAGATTTTCAAACGAAATTTCATATGAAATTTTGTACGTGCACCATAATAATAGTTATTTTATTCTTATCTTGCATTTTTTTACATTACCGAAGCTTGTTATCAGCTGCTATTTTTTTTTTAAATTGAAAAATTGTATTTTTCCATCACTTTATTTATAAATGTTTTTTTTTTTTTTTTTTCCTTTTTAAGAAATAGAAACACAATTACCAAATTACGCCGCGCTATTTTTTTGGAAAAGTTCTTAATCTCTAATGTTATAAAAGGAAGTGTTTGTTTGTTTCTTGCACAAAAGTCATTACGAATCTATGGTACTTACAATAATGGGATTTGGCACACAAATAGTCCGAAATTTTTGCAATTTTAGGGTCAAGGCGAATTTTAAAATTCAATCTAAAACATTTAAAAATTAATTTAATAGCTTCTTCCATTGCTCTTTCTGCTTTCGGAAACGAAGTAGCATCAAAATTTAGACTTTTCACCCTTACGTCACTATTGACTTCAGCCTTTGGAACCATGCCAAATTTTTTTCACCTACCATCACGAATGGGACCGAACAGATTCGAATGACCTTAGTTTGATTCGAGATTCATACATTTTGATTTCCATAGAAACGGATTCGAGTGTGTCAGTAATAATTTTTAAACTAAACATACCAGAGCGATTTGAAATGTGTTGCAAATTGGCAACATTTCCATTTTCTTTTATTTCTAAGATTCAGCATTGACCGCTATTAAATTATATTCTGACGTTTCATAAGAGACCTTCTTTGGAGATTGTAAAGATATAAACATTTTTAATTTGTGTCAATAACTTTTTGAAATATAGGATCGCACACAGGCCACTTTTATTGCAAGAAAATCTGATAAAATATATGCAGTTTTCTGAAACCTAATATTGCACCCTGGCAAGAAAAGTGACACTGGTCAAAAAATAAAAATTTTGATGTTATGTCATTGAAAAATATCTGCGAGTGCCCCAGCGTGTGTTATATTACCATTCTATAGAATTTAATAGAAGTTACCACCATAAAAATACTTACCTAAAATCTACAAGAACCTAAAACTGTTTCAATATAAGTTTTATGGTACCCTTTAAGATGTTTCTCAAACACTGCGTCACTTTCCTTGCCGTGTTGCGATATTTAAAACATCGATTTTCATTAAATTAAAATGGTTGTTGTATGACAACATGATCTTAACCAGCTTACCCAGTCACATCAATGATTGGATATAATAAGAATTCGTTAAGACTATCAGTGTCAGAGTTTGGACATCAAGACGGGAGATGATTAAAATTATATTAATAACAGTCAAATTACTCAAGCTTTTATAAAATATTTATTGATGTAATTATTCTTAGTGGTGGATAAACTAGCCTTTGAACCTCTAGCTCAGGGGTGGCCAACCTTTTACATACCATGCGCCAATTTTATTTTACATCCGAGTTCAGATGCGCCATTTATCACACACCTATTCTACCTTCTTACGTTCATGATTGGGGTAGGATCTGCTTCACTTAGGGGAAACTTGCACTCCAAACTTACACACCACGCTAACGTAAGAACACAACACATTTAACATGCACCAGCCCCCTTTCTACAAGACGGTCTTTGGCAGGATTCCCAACCTCCGGCTGCTAGTCCATTGCTCTTCCAACCGTGGCACCTGTTATAGTTGTAGTTTCTTAGGAGTTACATCAGATGTCAGTTTTGTATGCCAAAAAATACATAATCAATGATTAAATATATAATTTTTTACTGCTATGAGGTAGGATATCTCATGTAATTTTTCTTATTAAGAACAGAAGAAAATTTTTTTTGTTTTATAATAAAATTACAATATTAATCGGAGTAATATTATTCGTTTAATTACTAAGTGTGCAATAATTTATTCGCAAGACCTTTAAGGTGTTATATCATACTACTGATTAGTCTAAAACCAAGATTTTGATGAAATGTGGTATATCCAATGGTATTTTTAATTAACGTTCCACTGGAGCAACACAATGGGCTATTTGTGACGATCCTGGATCAACCCCAAAGGGAAAGATTTAGACATAACATAATTTTGAATCATGGTCATACAACGAGGCAACACCAGAGTTGGCACTCTAAACTTCCACACAACAGATTTAACATGCACCAGCCCCCATCTACATGATGGTCTTTGGCTGGATTCGAACTCCCAACCCTCTGGTTGCTCTTCCCACATCGGCACCTGTTATATTAGCATGATGCTGATTTAATTTATTTTTCAAAAGGTCTATTCAAAATTATTTTATCTAAAATTTTCATGTCCTGATCAGGACAGATGTTGAGTGAGTTAAATATATAGAGATAGCATGAGCACATTTTATATAAGTTTCACAGAAGTCTACTTTGAACAAGTTTAGCTGACTCATAGTTCTAGATAAGCTTTGAATGTGAATCTGACTAAAGCCAATATTGCTAAAGTTGCAAGAATCAGAATGTATAGTTACAGAAAATTTTACGACTTGAAAATATTTACCAACCTAAATATTGGTTTACAATTTCTTCAGTTGTTATGCAGGATGTTTACATAGGACATCATTTTGTTTTGGAATAACTTTTAAATAAAACATTTCTAATTTCATTGTGCACTCAATGAATGACATTATTCATTGAATTTAATATGAGTCAAATGACTGCCAGCACTGCAAATTTAGTCTTTCGTCCACATGATTTCTTAAGACCATTTTCCTCTACAGCTTTTACAGGGTTTGATTGTCATTTATTTAGGGAGCTGATCTAGGATAGTGAGTGTGAAGCTTCAGCACATTTTAGCAAAATATTTAATCAAAATGCATTTTCTATGATGGAGACTTCTTGAAAATTGTAAAATTACTTTGGGTTACATCGTGTGCCTTCAAAACAAATATGTGTAAAAAAAAAATTTCAAAACACTGTTCTCTGCAAGATATGAAAAAGTCTGACTGACTTCTCACAGAAAGTTCCCAAGAAAACATTGATACTGTATGATAGTGTTATTGAAAAACAAGGGACCTCTGTTGGCATTACACACAAGTAGGCTTTCTCCAAACACAATATGGGAAAAATTTGGATTTTCATCGAAGCTCTAAATGTTTTTATGCATGCAATTCACTTGGTCTATATTATATTCCACAAATAAGTATAATTATTCCAGTTCTAAAGTTAAATTTAAATTACATTCCAAAACAATTCTCAATCCCGTAAAAAATTACTAGGTTACCAATTCTCAATTTTAACAATAATTGCGTGTATCAGACCAACATTGGTAATCTTGAATAATTATGAAAATCAGAACTAAATATAAATCTTTTAGTACAAATTGTAAGCGACATTTAATATATTCAGAATGATTTATTGAGACTGATTCTGACATTGCAAGATATTTTTTAAACAAACACATGAAGGTAAACAAAAAGAAGTGTTTCAGTTACAGTGAATATATGTACTTCAATTCATTATAGAAGGTATATTTTAATTAATGTCTTACAAGAAAAACAAAGATACAAATAGTACGTAAAAACTTTTATTTTCATTTTAACATAATGAACTTTAAATATCAAGTAATTTAGTCATACATAACAAAAATTCATTTTTCTGTAAATATAATTAATCGTACAAGACTCACGAAGAAACTTTTTGCATGAAAACTTAACTTATGACCATTAAGTGTAAAATTGTTCAAATTGAAGTATTTCCAATCTTAAATTTTTTTAATCTTGAACTTTTTTTTTAAATAGAGAAAATGTTTATTTTTTTAAAAAATTGGGTAATTTAAAAAATTACTAAACATTTTGGCAATAACTCTGACTAATAACTGATTTGCAATAACTGCTATCACAAAAACACCTGCTTCAAGAAAACCACATAGAAACACATTTTGATAATAGAAATTACAAAAACATAAATACGAGTAAGAGGGCTAGTTAAAAATCTGAAGGATGAGGAACCTGAAAATATAAAGTGTGTACATCAGTACAATACAAATGAGATCACAAACTCACCTTTTAGAGTCACCTTAACCTAATTCTGTTTGGACGAGCAGGAGTATCATCTCGTGCAGATGTTTCAACAGTTTTACGAACGAATTCAGTTATTAATTGTTGTGTTTTGGTAAGGCCATTATATAATTATCTGTAAGAGGCTACTAAGAACTTCAGTTCACGTTGAAATTTCCCAGCGCGTTTCTCATTAGGGTCATGTTTGACAAAATGATTACCCAATTTTCAGGTTAGTTCCAGACATTCTTTTTTACTAAACCTGCATTTACAACAAGATCATATTGTTCATTATCACTACATTCTGGGGGATTAGGAGTCTCAAAGACAAACTCTTCTAATATTTTATTCTTTGCTTACGGCTTTCTCGACTGATTCATGAATATCTTCAAATGATAGATCACCGAATCCTTCTCCAGTTGTGTGTCATTGTAATCATATTGGGAATACAGTCGTGTTAGTTACCAAATACAACAAGAACATTGTAGATACATAGATGTATACATTGGTAAATGAAAACATGCGTTCCAAAACGCATACACTAGATGTTATGCAATCTACACTGCTGGCCACCCAAATTGCAACACCAAGAAAGAGATATCACAACAAAATTTATTTTGTCGATAACATGTTGACTAAGTATCAAATGATTAAATTTATAGACTTCTGCGAAGTGTGGTTCCTGCCAAAATCAGTAGCCAGAGTAGCCACCATTGTTGGAGATCACCGCTGCCACACGCCTCGGCATTGATTCAAAGAGACTTTGGATGTGTTCTTGGGGTACAGCAGACCAAGCAGCTTCCACACGTTGCCAAAGTAGATCTGGTGTGGCAGCTGAGGATGTAATCTGGGTCAATCGTTGAGCAACCATGTACCACATGTTTTCTATTGGCGAAAGATCCGGAGAGTGAGCTGACCAGGGAAGCAATTCAGTCTGGCGATTGACGAAGAACCCTTGGACAATGCGTGCCACGTATGGTCGCGTTTTATCATGTTGAAATATGGCTGTGGGCAAGCCCTGAAGGTAAGGAAGGACAACTGGCTCCAACACCTCGGAGATGTAGCGCTGGCTGTTTGAAGTACCGGCAATGCGTGCTAGAGTGATATCCAATACCGCCCCATACCATAACACCCGGTGCAGGACCAGTGTGGCGGTGCATAACGCAGCTGTTCAGCATCCTTTCTCCACGGTGTCTCGAATCCGACCATCGTGGTGTTGCAGACAGAAGCGTGACTCGTCAGTAAAGACAATTTCATCGATCGTTAAGTAGGCCGTTCTGATTTTACTGTGAGGAGGTGTTGGGATTAGTGGACAGAAGAGACGTCATTTACACGGCGACCAGGTTCAGTACGCCCTCGACAGACCAGTCGTCGAGAAGACCGTCACATCATACGAAACGCACGCGTATAGCCAACTGCCTCATTGGCCGCTATCCAGACACAGGCAGCACCTTCACTACGGGTCTGATAAAGATCCCCTCATGCACAGCACACGTAATGGGCGCCGCGATAACAGATGTCCTTCAACCAGGCGCCTTGCGATGGTTCAGGAAGACACAGTGTATTACCTAGCCTGGATTTCTTCTTGTGAGGAATCCTGATAGCCGTGGTCTAGATCACTGCTGATTCTGACACGAAAGGATCTCCGACGCAGCTGCAAACATCTGTGAAATGCCGTGTAGTTTTGAAAAGCTCCGAAACTCAATGCGTCGTCGTTGTGAAGCGTGCAGTGGTAAGAACTTTGAGCACTTGTTGTGAATTTTAACGTGTACACATACTGTTCTAGTGTAAGAATCATTGAAAATTTTTTTCCACCCATTATCGGCTTGTCATTTCTGCATCTTCGTTTATTCTCCACCTGATCAAGTTTCCTGTCATACATTCCTATGTGATTCTGTTCTGTTTTTGTGTTTTCAACCTCCCTTAACCCTTCTTTGCATAGTGGTGGAAATTTCCATCATAACATTGAATGCCCAAAAATTATATAAAAGAACAAGTTCACTTTAAGTTGATCGTGTCTGGATACCTTTTTAATGTCCATTGCATAAAAAAAAACATAGCTGTCAAAAATAAGCAAGTGTCACTATCAGTAAAACGAGCTTGAAGTTGTCATTCCGCTGTTTGTTGTAGTTGCAATAAACGTATGATTTTGTTTTTAATTTTGTTTTTATTATATTTGAGTTTCTATTGCTAAAAAAGTGAAAATGAGTGGAAGAAAGGTTTGTAATATGTGTTTATGTTATTTTTAGAGCAGTTTCTGAAAACGTTTGCGTTTAATTTAAAAAATACCACATGAGACCATCCTATTGCTTTTTGCTAAATTTATACTATAAATATATACTAAGATTTTTTTAACCATTTTTCCTTTAATTTTGAACATGAATTATATCACCTTGATTTATTTCACCAATAAAGAAAAAATCATGCAAAGAAGGGTTAAAGGTTTGGATGAGTTTTGAATCATCCTGTATGAAGCAGAGTTGGAGTTTGTCTGTTCGCTATACATATCCACACCGTTTTACCAATCCACACCACATTCGGTACACTTATATTTTAGAACCCTGTGGGTATGATAGGTTACTATAACCCGCGTTAGATTTGTCCCACGGGGCTAAAAATCAAATTGTTACGGCATTCGTGACTAATTCAGTTTGGGACAAGCGCCCGTTTTCTTGAAAATTCCATTCAGCAGCATGTGGAACAACGGAACATGCGTTAGAATGTCATTAGTGTATAGACAAATTAAATTCAATCGATTGCAATTTTTCAATAAACTGGAGGAGGATTTAACAAGGTTTTTACAAAACAACAAATCACTGCATTCTAGGAATGATTCACATACATCTAAGTTGGATAAGAACAGCTTCAATATGTAGAATAAGCAACTTCGACTTTCTATTACTTAAGGCAAAAAATTTCTATATTTCAAAATGACTAACTGTGATATTATTCCAATATCAACAAAGTCTTGTTTAAAATTCCCTTCTTACAGACGTACAGTTTTCAGACGTACAGTTTTAAATTGAACTGTTCTGATACTTTTTTTAAATTCACAGAATTTTGGTTTCTAAATGGAAAGCACGTACCTATTTAGAATGATAGATGCAATTACTTGACTATGAAGTACAGCTTTCAATAACACCCAATGAAACACGAAAAACAAATGAAATTTAATTGATTTTAATCGTATTTCAATGAAAAGCTTTTAAAAATTTTGAAATATATTTGAACTTTAACGTATGACAATCCGTTTCAATTGAACTTAACCCATCTTATTTTAAAGTTATTTAAAAAAAATTTACTGGTTATTTAAAATAATAAATTACACACTTTAAAAATATTTTGATGTGTATATTTTATTTATTTTATGACACAGCAATCTACAGACCATTACTTATTAAAACAGAGATTTAAAGAAAGTTGGTCGAAATATGCATATACCACCAAGGAATTATCAATGTCTAGTGATATTTTGAAGGAAATAAATAAATATTTAAAATCCAACTCCTGAATTATATTTATGCAATAGGAAATACATAAATGCAAACGGAAACAAAATTCCAATCCTTGAAAAAAATGCAGAATTGTGAAAAAAAAATTATGTTTTAACGTGTTATATTTCGACTTGCTGAATATATTCTGAAATACAACAATTCGACAAAAGACGAACAATATTGATAAAAAGAATAATGATTTATAAACAAAAAGAAAATCCTCAAATATGACAACATCTCGCTGTCTACTCAAATACCCAAACAAAGAATTCTAAATTAAATTTAAAAATTAAACATTAATTCTAACGTTCCCAGATACCGAAAAGTAAATAATGCTTTTATGATCAATGAGTTTTTCTTTAAGGCTTTCGTGTTCCATTACAAAATGTAAGTAATTCAAATTAAATGCTTTAAAATATTATTTCTTCATCAATCAAATATTTATAAGCATTATTTTCATCATGGGAAGAAGTAAAAAGTCAGTTCAAACATGAATATTATAATTTAGTTTGTTTAACAAAATTGTTTTTCGATCAACACTGGTAAAGCAATCTGAGTATGAATCTGTATGTAATCTGAAAATATATGTAATGTATAATGTAATCTGTAAGAAAATCTGTAATCTGTAATCTGTAAGAAATAAAATATAATGTAACCTAAAAATATTATTTTCATCATGGTAAGAAGTAAAAAGTCAGTTCAAACATGAATATTATTAATTTAATTTGTTTAAAAAAATAGATTGTCGATCAACACTGGTAAAGCAATCTAAGCTGCGTACAGCAATCGTTTAAAACTATGTACTATTTCTATGGCGATTTGGAATTGCTTTTGGCTTAGGGTACGTCCATAGTGCACCGCTTCCAGCTTCCTGCTTTACCGCTAAAACCGCAGCAGTTCCAAACAGCGTTGTAAAACCGCGCGATTCTAGCAGGGGGTGGTTATAGTGCAACGCGCGTTGAACCGCCTGTCAGTTTGCAACATGGAGCTATCACATGAGGATCTATTGCAGTTATGGCGAACCTATGACCCGCGGGTCACACTGGCCCACGCAGGCTTTTTAAATGACACACGCGTTGATTTTTATAAACTTATCATTTCATCATATACATAAATTTTTGATATTTTTCGAACCCTTCTTTTAAAAAACATGAAGAAAATATCAGTGTTAATAAAAACTTAAAATTGAAAAAAAATTGCACAAAGGATTTTTGTAAAATGTTTTAGACAGGGTGTAAGAAAATCATGATTAAAAAATAAATCAATTGGAATTTTTTATTTAAATCGGATTTTTTTTATTTAAATCAGATTTTTTAAATTTAAATTTCTGTAGTTTCTCAACTGTTTTTACAAAAAAATGTATGAATTTTTTAAATAAAAAATTGAGTTTGTGACTTGGTAAATCAATATTTACTTAACATTTGTTTAACTTTAAAACACAAGTTGACATCCCATATAGTTTTTCTTGAGTAAATTACATCATCATGTTAACAAATTTATCAGTAAGAGTAAGTGACAGACCTGAACTACAATGTGAAAAGTAGAATAGAGGACAGAGAAATAATCATACTATAGTAAATTCTAATAATAAAACTGCCGAGCAGCAATAATAAATGAATTTTCACTTGTAATTCATATTGGATCTTTCTTTCTTATTGCTGACATTTCAATGGCTGTGTGAATATGTATATTTCTACTCTTTAATCTCTATTGCAAACCACAAGAATAAGCTGAGCCTTAAAAAACTTTCCTTCTAACTGTGTGTGTGGTTTTTTTTTTTAGTTCATGAAATCAGTCACCCCTTTAGTTTATAATTTTGAATCAAACTGTTACGTACTTCCTTTAAGTGTTTATATTATGAGTGTTGTTAATCAGGAATGTTTATACATTACTCTTCCTGGCATTTAGATTTATGATGTCATGTGTATTTACATTACTGTTTCCAGTATATAGTATATTCTAAGTTACAACTGGATGTTGCAATCTTTTATAATATGCAGTAATTGACCCAGTTCCCTCTTTGCTGGGTGTAGCCATTAGTGCTGAAATCAGTATGAGTGAAGAAAGATTAAAGCATTTGACAGCTTCTGTGATTATTCTGTGGTGCATTTACTTAGTTATAAAAATGTGTGTTTAGTTGTGATTTAAATCAATGATTTAAAAAAAAAATCATTTGATTAAAATCAGTGATTTAAAAAAAATCATTTGATTAAAATCATGATTTTAATTGTTGATTTAAATATAGTGATTTAGATCTTGACACCCTGGTTTTAGATGTATTGATTATACATACATAATGCTGTTTTAAAATTTATGTGAATGCCTATTGAGTAGAATATGTAAATTTATAAAATACCGCTTGTGAGAATGAACACATATGGTAAATACTAATAATAAAGACATTTATTAAGACCGTTCATATGAGGCTCGTAAAACGCGCGTTTGGCGACAACATTTTGACATACAACAATGTTCGATGGCTCAGTTCGGGTCAAGTTCTTAATCGGTTTGTCATTTAATAAGAAGAAATTACGCTCTTTTTGAATGAAAAAAACAATAAGTTTGACGAATTTTCAAGTATAGATTAGTTAAATGATTTTATGTTTTTATGCGACATCACACTCAGCATTTTAATGAAGTAAATAAAAAAACTTCAAGGAAATAGACAAATTGTTTTAATGACGTTTGAAAATATTAGAAAATATTTATGACGACACTTGACATTTTTACTTGGGATTTGGAAATGAAAATCATGAAATATTTTCCTCAGTTACAAAAACATTTTCAAAACACAATAACAATGGAAAATACGTTTGACATTTAAGAAAATACAATAAAAAAATATTTAATGATTATATACAGTAAATAAAACAAGGCCTTTCAAGATATATTTAATCAAATTAAAGATATGGAAAACGCATTTCACTTTATTTTATATCCATACAAAACGAAATTCGAAACCATGGAGTAAAACGAATTTAAGTGGCTGGGTATCCATGATTTAGAAATGGAATTAGTTGAATTTCAGAGCAGTATAGTTTGGAAAAATATATTTGATAACTTGATTTCCGAAGTAGAAGGGAAAATATCTGAAATTAGTGCAAATTAGAATGAACCCGCACAAATATATTAAACGTATGGGATTCTTTACAAAATAATTTATATCAATGAAGAAAGTTGCAAATGCTCTTTTAACGATGTTTGGATCCACATAATCACGTAAAAATATTTTGTCCCAAATTACACTTTTTAGAAACACTTGGAAATTAAAACATCTTTGTCTGCTTCCGTTTTGTTCCAACAACCAAAGAGCGTAGAAGTGCAGAACGGAATAACACAACAAACTAAACGAGCGAGTCAAGCGGGTAAGCGGTTCAAGCGGGAAAAAGAATTAATAATTCATTCCGGAAAAAGCGGGTGGAAGCGGGTAAAGCAGGCGGAAGCAGGGAAGCAGGTGCACTATAACCGCACCAATACAGTTTACGCTACTTTTCCTCCCCGCTCAACTGCCGCGATAAAGCCGGAAGTTGGAAGCGGTGCACTATGGACGTAGCCTTAGGCCTTAGGTCACTTTTAGGCCTCTTAGGAGTCAAATTTTTCAAAATACTTTCTTAGTGCACCTCTACAGTATGAGAAAAAAAACGTCCTGCAAAATTATTCGCTGCTAGCAACAGAAAACACATGGAAACGATTCCAGCGAAATAAATCAAAGAAAATATAAACATCGCGTTTGAACGTGTGCTCCAATATGCCGCCCGCGCTTTGAAGTATAAGCTTCAACATTAATTTTACATTCAGCATTAAAATACACAGAAAATATGCTTGACAAAATACAGTTACACCAAAATTCAGAAGGAAAATATAGATAGATTATCCTTGTTTTTCTACACTCTTCAAATAAAGGGTACAAAAGTCCTTTAAATTGATAATACAGTTTGAAATTCACAGGAGTCAATTTTCGATAGGCAACAAACATAACTTTGAAATAAGACGTTTGAGTGTGTCGTCACCGCATATTACCAACCTTTACCTGGAATAGAAGACATGGGGAAATTTCGTTGGTTTCAATTTTAAGCCCGCTGATTCGTTGGTTTCTCACCTAGATATATGACGTCACTCATTCGCCCATAGTGCGCACTCCACATGTGTGAAAAGTATCTCTATTTACTTGCAATGTTTGCGAAAAAAAAAGTTGAAACTGCTTCGACCGAAAATAGAATACTAATAAAAAAGAAAGCGATAGCTTTTAGAGGATTAACAAGCGATAGTTCAACGGCTTGTGCCATGTACTCGTAATTTGATCGCAAATGGTTTGTGTTCAGTTTTAATTCCAGTATAGATTCTACACGCATAATTTAAAATTAATCCATTTTCGAACTTTAAAGGACACTTGGGTCCTTGAACAGAATAAAAGGCTTAAACAGGGGAGTTTTTCGTTATAAGATTGTGTCTTATTTCGGTATTTCGCTGAAACCATCTGGCTTGGGCGATGGTTCTGAGGGTGGTAGATTTCAAGAGTGTTATTTGTAGATCCCCAGATTTTGCTTGCGTAGGCCATGTGAATTTCTTCGCACGGAGTTGTATGGGATGTGTGAACTTTCGGAACTTGAAAATCTTTTCATTCTTAAGGGGGTCCGGGACACAAAAATCGTCATATTTTCGAAATTTATTTTATTATTTTAAGAAATTCTCTGTGTTTTTCTGCTTAAAATGACGTCTAAATCATGTTTTGATCTTAATTAGAACTAGAGATATAATAATTTTTGTGGTGCGTTGTTTGAACACTCTTGACAGTTGTTGTCATAGCAACAACATTTGTTTTTAAAACTTTAAATGCGTTTTTCTCCATGATACATTTTTTCAAGATTTCCTGTATTCAAATTGCTATAAATCGAAAACCGATAAAGTTTAAGGGTTGAAATTTGGAATATATCTTTTTCAAACATTATACTTTAATTTTGATTCCGCAAATTTGAAACAAATATTAACTTTTAAAACTATGACTTTAAAAAAAAAAAGTATCTTAAAATTTTCAAAAATTTTCATTCAAATATATTTTAATTTTTGAAAATTTTAAGGTACGTTTTTCTCCATGATACATTTTTTCAAAATTTCCTGTATTCAAATTGCTATAAATCGAAAACCGATAAAGTTTAAGGGTTGAAATTTGGAATATATCTTTTTCAAACATTATACTTTAATTTTGATTCAGCAAATTTGAAACAAATATTAACTTTTAAAACTATGACTTTTTTAAAAAAAAGTACCTTAAAATTTTCAAAAACTTTCATTCAAATATATTTTATTTTTTATTAAATTAATATTTTTTAAATTGCTGAATCAAAATTAAAGTTTATAAATTTGTGAATAATTTACTGCAAGAATTTTGAAAATGGATCAAGAATATTATGAGTTTTAGCAATTTAAAATGACCCCTCTTTTTTTTTTAAACTTTTAATTTAAAATTTTTAAAAAACTTTTGGAAAAATTTTGTGTTGTGATTTTGTTTATTAGTTAGATGAGTAATCAGTACAAAAAAAAATTCTAAATTCTAAATTAATAAATCAAAATTTTTTTTTCAATGTGTCCCGGACGCATACTCGGAAACCCTCACGCTTTCAGCACCTCTTGGCGAGTTGGCGATAGATGCCTGTATCGCCAACTACGATAATCCTAATGTTAAAACTTAGAGGAATTGCCGCTAGAAGGCGTATTAGTTCTGTCGGCGGTTTGAAAAATCGCGCGCTGTTCTGATGTTGAATGCATTCTGTTTTGTTTATGCTTATGAGAATGTGTGAGGAGCTCATGTTTTTCAACGGTCTTTGTATTGAAAGCGGAATAATTTGATTAGGAAAAGTTAATTTGTCTTTAGGCGTATTCTTTTGAAAGATTGTATTTACTTTTCAGTTATACATCCAATCTCCTTCAATTTTCAAATGTGTTTATTTGATGCTTTAGAGATGCAAGAAAAATTTGTTTCAGCTTTGATTTTGAATTGTTTTATGCTATTGCGTTTAATTATATTTGTGAAGTGTAATTTTAGTAGAGGCAGTGAGATTGTTCTTTCTGCGATCAGTAGTTTTAATTTTTGATTTATAGTTAGATGTAATCTAGTTTTTGAGATTACATTATATGAAAGTCCACAAATTGAATACATCTGATTCTATCAAAACGGACCATTTCTTTCGATTTTTAGATTGTTACAGGGAATGCAAATTTAAAATTAAGTGATTATTTTTAAAAATCAGTGATTTAAATAAGAATTTTGATTTCATTTCCTTTCTGTTTTATGTGTAATAATATTGAAAATGAAATAACTATGAAGAAGAGACATGCTATTTTATTGAAGTTAGTTGAATATTAAATCAGCCTTCCTTTGAAGCACTACATAACCTTTTTTGATAGGGATCATAATTACAAGACAACTCTTTCCCTTTTGGGCCATTGAACATATGTCACTCACAAGCCTGTTCATCAGCATAGGTTTTGTTTAAAACATTCCTTGTGACTATAAATCCAATGGGCAATTTTGAATCATTCTTCTTCATATGATGGGTGAAGATTCACTTAATATATTTACTCAAGCATTATACCTAAAAAAGTTCCAGGGCCAGTGCGACCCCATTAATTCAAATTAGAAACACATGCTTTTTCCTAATCTCTGCAGCTATTTTTTTATGTGCTTTCATTTGCAAAATCTTATATTAAGTATTATTTTTTGACCCCTCATATGCCTGTACCAAAACTTTTGCATTATTAATTTTATATAACTTCCATACACCGAACACTGATGTGCTAAAAGTCATGGGATAGCAGTATGCAAATTTACTAGTGCTCACATTGCATTAAAAGAGTATAAAGAGTCAGATAGTTATCAGTGCTCTCTGTTAAACTCTTGAAAGTCGACCTGCCAAGAATTAACCGAGTTTGAACGTGGAAGGATAGTTAAAGCTAAACGCATAAGCTTAACATTTTGGACATAGTTGAGACCTTGCTCCACATTGTCAAGGGTGTATCGAGAGTACCTCATAGAAGGCATTACCCATCACAAGTGCATTTGTGCTAACAGACTTAAGTTCTCATATAGGTATGTTGAAATAAACAATGTAATATGTCGATTTGGTTTTCCAAAACCTCTGTTGAACAAAATTTGGGTAGTACTAATGATTTTGTGCTATTCTATTGATACACAAGCGGAAAGGGGAGGTGAGGTGTAGAGGGAATAGTATCATTACTGAGTACAAGGAGTGGGAAAGCAACTTGCTGGTGGTTCAGTGGGTTTCTCATTGTTAATAGCTTGCAAGCTGTAGATGACATAGGTTCAATTCATGCGACTACCCTGAGCGTATTTATTTTTTTGCGTCAAACATTTCCTGTTTGTATACGCACACCTAATTCTGTTTTTGCACAAATATTTTTTTTTTACTCAGATTCAAAATAAATATTTCATTCTCTATTTACTCCAGTCAGTTTGAATTTATTTGCCCAAATTTTACGAAATTTTTTTTTCTTCTATTTGTGGCATAGTAGTATCATCTGTTAAACTACATGGGTATTCGTAGCAATTACTGGGGGTTAGCAAGCAGTGGTCACACCTGACCCCATGAAAAGAACTATCACGGGCAATGCAGTGGTTAGTCAGTTATATTGCACCCACAAATAGATTGCATAACATGCAGTGTATGCGTTTTGGAATTCATGTTTTCATTTACCAATGTATGTATCTACAATTTTCTAATTGTATTTGGTAACTAACACGACTGTATTCCCAACATCATTACAATGACACGCAACTGGAGGATTCAGTGATCTATCATTTGAAGATATTCATGAATCATTCAAGAAAGCCGTAAGCAAAGATGAATTATTAGAAGAGGTTGGCTTTGAGACTCCTAATCCCACAGAATGTAGTGATAATGAACAATAGGATCTTGTTCTAAATGCAGGTTTAGTAAAAGAATGTCTGGAACTGACCTGAAAATTGGGTAATCATTTTGTCAAACATGACCCTAATGAAAAACGCGCTAGGAAATTTCAACGTGAACTGAAGTTCTTGGTAGCCTCTTACAGATAATTATATAATGGCCTAACCAAAACACAACAATTAATAACTGAATTTGTTCGTAAAACTGTTGAAACATTCACACAAGATGATACTCATGCTCGTCCAAACAGAATTAGGTGTACATTAGTGTTGACTCGAAAAGGTGAGTTTGTGATCTCATTTGTATTGTACTGATGTGCACACTTTATATTTTCAGGTTCCTCATCCTTCAGATTTTTAACTATCCCTTACTTGTATTTATGTTTTTGTAATTTCTATTATCAAAATGTGTTTCTATGTGGTTTTGTTTTTATTTCTTGAAGCAGGTGTTTTTGTGATAGCAGTTATTGCCAAAATGTTAAGTAATTTTTTAAATTACACAATTTTTTACAAAAATAAACATTTTCTCTATAAAAAAAAAGTTTCAAGATAAAAAAAAAAAATTTAAGATTGGAAATACTTAAATTTGAATAATTCTACACTTAATGGTCATAAGTTAAATTTTCATGCAAAAAGTTTCTTTTTGAGTCTTATTAATTTAATTTGTTTAAAAAAATAGATTGTCGATCAACACTGGTAAAGCAATCTAAGCTGCGTACAGCAATCGTTTAAAACTATGTACTATTTCTATGGCGATTTGGAATTGCTTTTGGCTTAGGCCTTAGGTCACTTTTAGGCCTCTTAGGAGTCAAATTTTTCAAAATACTTTCTTAGTGCACCTCTACAGTATGAGAAAAAAAACGTCCTGCAAAATTATTCGCTGCTAGCAACAGAAAACACATGGAAACGATTCCATCGAAATAAATCAAAGAAAATATAAACATCGCGTTTGAACGTGTGCTCCAATATGCCGCCCGCGCTTTGAAGTATAAGCTTCAACATTAATTTTACATTCAGCATTAAAATACACAGAAAATATGCTTGACAAAATACAGTTACACCAAAATTCAGAAGGAAAATATAGATAGATTATCCTTGTTTTTCTACACTCTTCAAATA
Organism: Metellina segmentata; assembly: GCA_947359465.1. Lineage (NCBI taxonomy): Eukaryota > Metazoa > Arthropoda > Arachnida > Araneae > Tetragnathidae > Metellina > Metellina segmentata. The sequence continues at coordinate 71,181,115 of OX375883.1, forward strand.
AAGGGTACAAAAGTCCTTTAAATTGATAATACAGTTTGAAATTCACAGGAGTCAATTTTCGATAGGCAACGAACATAACTTTGAAATAAGACGTTTGAGTGTGTCGTCACCGCATATTACCAACCTTTACCTGGAATAGAAGACATGGGGAAATTTCGTTGGTTTCAATTTTAAGCCCGCTGATTCGTTGGTTTCTCTCCTAGATATATGACGTCACTCATTCGCCCATAGTGCGCACTCCACATGTGTGAAAAGTATCTCTATTTACTTGCAATGTTTGCGAAAAAAAAAGTTGAAACTGCTTCGACCGAAAATAGAATACTAATAAAAAAGAAAGCGATAGCTTTTAGAGGATTAACAAGCGATAGTTCAACGGCTTGTGCCATGTACTCGTAATTTGATCGCAAATGGTTTGTGTTCAGTTTTAATTCCAGTATAGATTCTACACGCATAATTTAAAATTAATCCATTTTCGAACTTTAAAGGACACTTGGGTCCTTGAACAGAATAAAAGGCTTAAACAGGGGAGTTTTTCGTTATAAGATTGTGTCTTATTTCGGTATTTCGCTGAAACCATCTGGCTTGGGCGATGGTTCTGAGGGTGGTAGATTTCAAGAGTGTTATTTGTAGATCCCCAGATTTTGCTTGCGTAGGCCATGTGAATTTCTTCGCACGGAGTTGTATGGGATGTGTGAACTTTCGGAACTTGAAAATCTTTTCATTCTTAAGGGGGTCCGGGACACAAAAATCGTCATATTTTCGAAATTTATTTTATTATTTTAAGAAATTCTCTGTGTTTTTCTGCTTAAAATGACGTCTAAATCATGTTTTGATCTTAATTAGAACTAGAGATATAATAATTTTTGTGGTGCGTTGTTTGAACACTCTTGACAGTTGTTGTCATAGCAACAACATTTGTTTTTAAAACTTTAAATGCGTTTTTCTCCATGATACATTTTTTCAAGATTTCCTGTATTCAAATTGCTATAAATCGAAAACCGATAAAGTTTAAGGGTTGAAATTTGGAATATATCTTTTTCAAACATTATACTTTAATTTTGATTCCGCAAATTTGAAACAAATATTAACTTTTAAAACTATGACTTTTAAAAAAAAAAGTATCTTAAAATTTTCAAAAATTTTCATTCAAATATATTTTAATTTTTGAAAATTTTAAGGTACGTTTTTCTCCATGATACATTTTTTCAAAATTTCCTGTATTCAAATTGCTATAAATCGAAAACCGATAAAGTTTAAGGGTTGAAATTTGGAATATATCTTTTTCAAACATTATACTTTAATTTTGATTCAGCAAATTTGAAACAAATATTAACTTTTAAAACTATGACTTTTTTAAAAAAAAGTACCTTAAAATTTTCAAAAACTTTCATTCAAATATATTTTATTTTTTATTAAATTAATATTTTTTAAATTGCTGAATCAAAATTAAAGTTTATAAATTTGTGAATAATTTACTGCAAGAATTTTGAAAATGGATCAAGAATATTATGAGTTTTAGCAATTTAAAATGACCCCTCTTTTTTTTTTAAACTTTTAATTTAAAATTTTTTAAAAACTTTTGGAAAAATTTTGTGTTGTGATTTTGTTTATTAGTTAGATGAGTAATCAGTACAAAAAAAATTCTAAATTCTAAATTAATAAATCAAAATTTTTTTTTCAATGTGTCCCGGACCCCCTTAATAGGATATTTACTAAACAGCCCGGAATTTTCTTGTATTACGGATTCAATTCGATAATTAAGGTTCGCATATACTGTATGAAAAGATGAACAAGCAAAAAACTTGTTTATTCACGATGTTTTACGAAAATAGTACTTACGATTGAAATGGAGCAGTATGAGGATTTTTTTACTTCTCAAACATTTCAAAATTCGAAAAAATATTGTGCTAAGTATTTTTTAATTTGTCATTAAATCTCATCCATCATAAAACCATAGGATAAGGAGTAATGAAAATGTGATCAGTAGGAGCTAAATTCATCCTTCAAAAGAAATTATTTAACAAAAAAAATACTTAGTCCCTATTATAACCCTAGCTCTATTATAACCCAAAAATCAATCCTTATTATAACCCAGAAATCAATCCCTATAAAAACCCAAAAATAGTACTTCTTAAAGTAACACCAATTATTATAAATTGGAGATGGCTAATATCTCAGCAATTCCCCAAAAATATAAAATCACGTATTTATTGAAAAAACTATTCCTGAAAAAGGCTTTGAAATTCAATAATTAAAAATTAGTAAAATAAAAAATGAATTAGATTAAAAATTTGTGAAATACGGTGTATAAGAGTATAATATTTATGTTCATATCATATGTATTCATTCATCAGCATTCCTATAAATAATAAAATTATTTCAGAAAAATACTTATCCATAAAGACAAATTACATACTAAAACAGTATTAGATACTTGTTTGTTAAATAAAAACTAAACCAATAATTTCCAAATATATTTATTCATAAAGCAATCATCTAAATTACAGCAATGTATAGCAACAGCAATATAAGTATAAAAATAACAGTAGTATAAGTATAAAATTACAAATAATTATTTTGTTGCAGTCGTTAATTATCTTTTGTTTACAATTCTTTTATTATTATTTTTAGATTTAGAATAGTTATTTAACTAAGTGTCAGGTGAGGATCTTATTATCAAACTCATAATTTTGGAAGAATATCCAAAGAAACACATTTCAAAATGTATTTCTTTATCTTGTAGTATATCTAGAGTTAATGTTGCTGCCAAATGCCTTTAATTTGACACTTTAAAAAAATCAATTTAATACTTACTGACAAGTTTTTGAACAATAATGTAATTATGTACAACTACATTAACAACAGAATTTGAAGAAATCCTCCTCTATCACTAATGAATTGGAAGAATACTCTTCACAGAATGGAACTTCTACAACAGAATGGAAGAATAATCCTCCTCTATCACTAATACTAATCAATTTGAAAGATTAATTTTCGTCTATTGGTTTATTTACAACTCACATTTAAATTGCCTAATAGATATATTATATTGTGTATCAGCCATTCGACGATAACAGCCGTACAGACATTCTAATTCATCAGTCTGAATTGTCCCTAGTAATAAATATGACATGCAGAGCTTGTGTCGTACAATACCTAGTAAGTTCTATTAAACAGGTAGTTGTCAATGTTAATGTACTATGTGTCTCTCTAGTTAAATGACCTGCGTCACACCTCATCTTTCCACAAACCCAACCAGCGCAAGAATTTAGAAAGAAAAATCAATTTTTGATCAGATTCACTAGATGTTAATGGCTCACACATAATATTCAATGAATGTTTTCCTTTATAAGGGGTCTTAACATTTGCGATATCAAACCAAGAAAATGTTCCTGTATATGAATCAGTGCTTTTAAAATGTGCTAAATTATCCACTGGGCCAAGTTCAACAAGACTTTGATTTATATGGCATTAAAAACCTGCTGTGCTAAATTAACCTTTTGCCTTTCAAAACTTGATGGCCACAATGCTTTTCTTCTTAAAGAGAAACCATATTTTAGTAAGTTCACTGATTTAATTTCATAAAGTTTCTTCAGTGTAAGAAAGAAACCGGTGCATCAACTTTTAGAGTTTAAATCAAATCGGGGACACATAATATTCCACGAATGTTTACCTTTATAAGGGGTCTTAACATTTACGATATTAAACCAAGAAAATGTTCCTGTATATGAATCAGTGCTTTTAAAATGTGCTAAATTATCCACTGGGCCAAGTTCAAGACTTTGATTTATATGGCATTACAAACCTGCTGTGCTAAATTAACCTTTTGCCTTTCTAAACTTGATGGCCACAATGCTTTTCTTCTTAAAGAGAAACCATATTTTAGTAAGTTCACTGATTTAATTTCATAAAGTTTCTTCAGTGTAAGAAAGAAACCAGTGCATCAACTTTTAGAGTTTAATTCAAATCGGGGAAATACATTGCCTGCTCAATATTTTTTTGATTTAGCCAATTATTTCTAACGCTTTTAATTAAATGGACTGAATCAATTGCAATAAAACAAAGGCCGTGTCGAATCAATGGGATGTGAGTACACGTATCTTAACTGTGGCTGTGGATAAACAAGGACATTGCTTTGCTGTTAATTAAGTTACTGTCAGAAACTGCTTCAAAACGTAAAATGACTTTCTTAATTACATTAACGAATGTTTCTGCTAAAATTTTATAAGTTGGCAATATTTGTACAACATCTTTATATCTTGAGAACACACTTTGCACCATGAAAACAAAAGCACTTAATGCTATTTCTCCTGAATATTGTGTAGCTTTGAATCAGGAGTAGCTTGCACATTTTCAAACACATTTAGTATTTTGTGAATTTTATTGGGTCACTTTTAATGGAAATTCTCTAATAATTGAAAGTTTACGTAAACACCAAGTTCATCCAGTGAAGACAATGTCCTCTTTCTCGTAATCCTTTTGCGATTCAATACTTTCGCAAATTCCTTTAAAAAAAGATGCCTCTTCCCGTTTTTTTTTACTGGATGGACTTTCTTTTGATGGTCCAGCAGTCAAGGATGCATAACTTGGCTTTGGTCCTTCCTTTGACTTTGGTCTTTAAAGACGTGAAGAGGTAATCCTTCCCGATTTATCATCAAAAACCGATGACTCCCAAAGGATTTCTTTAATCTTGAAATGCTTCAGGCAAACCTATAAAAAAAATCAACGTAGAGTTAACATTTTTTAAGACTCCCAGTAACAGCTCTTCCAACATTATCAAGTTGTGAAGATGAATATAATGTTTACACCCATGCGACCAAAGAACCTATTAACTCTAAAATTCAGCCAATTCAAATTACCTGTTTTAAATTGATGTCTGCAAATACTGGATATTACCCTGCATTTCAACAATGCTCTAGTTCAATATTTAAAAAAATATTTTGTCTTCAAATCTAAATTTTTTCTTTCTAAGGTTAAAACTGTTTATCTGTTTTGTTCGTCCGCTGAAATCGTTCCTCGGAAAAAACAATTTTAGAATCTGTTATCTATTTATACTGTTGCCATTCTAAGAAACACAATAATAATTAAATTCCAATAAATTAATTTTAAAATGTTTTAAAATAAAATAAAAGGCTTTATGAATTGAACTGAGAGTACTCTGGTGTTGAAAGTATGAAGATGGATTTCGTTATGGCGCGTACTTCAATGGAATAAGTAGGCGAAAGGTTGCAATGCGCCACTTGTTTTCATCCAATGCGCCACAGTTTGGCCACCCCTGCCCTAGTACATTTCCGTCTATGCCTCTTTCACACACACACATCTCTGAATGATAGAAAAAAGCCTAAAACTCAATCGGCACTTGATTTACAGCATTATACGTTCGACTCACTTTTCGACTGTTTTTCTTTTATTAAATTAATATTAAATCTTTTTTTTTCTTACCTTTGTAATGGATTATCGATGTTTGCCACTTCTGAATGCGGTCACAACTTGGAAGGGAAACCGACTGATTTGCTGATCTCGCTTCAGGAGGTGGCGCCATCTCTCGAACGTTCGCACAGCTGAAAATTCATTTTAATTTCTCCAGCCAATTTAACTCATTTTTTCTTTTTAAATTTTCTCACTTAAATTATGCAAATCAGTTTTATGTTGCACACACCTGTTGACGGGGAGTTAAGCTGCTTTGCAGTAGGCACTCCGGAAGTGTTTGTCCAGCCCAGTCCAGTTGCAAGCTCCAACCACTCCCAATATCCACAGCAGAATCGCCTCTTTTATGCTCTTTAAGGGAACGCGGTGGTACGGTCGGAAGAGTAGAGATTGTCGTGTACGTGGGGGCAGGTGTACGTCAAATATGTCGTGCCCTTTCATGTAAGCGTGGTGTAGAAGTTTAGAGAGTGGAATGGAAGTTCAAGTATAATTATCGTCATCTGACGGTTCAGCCAATGGTGTTGCGCAACACCCCGAAAGAAAAACGTTGTTAAACTCAAATTTGCTACATCACATTCCACTGAATCACCATTCACCGATTATGAACCAACTTCTTCTCGACAACAACCAACTGACCGATGTTCTCACTATTACCGCAACACCCTTCTACCAAATCACTGTTATTTTGATAATGCAGTAACAGGTAGAACTGTGATTCAAAATCATCGTGGATTAGGGTAGCAGTTCTAGTTCTAAGATTCGCTTTAAATTTGTGATCGTATCATACTGCCTTTTTTGGCAAGCGCCGTCTTCCATTATTGGCAGAAGGGCTCTAAAGTAATTGAAAACACATTCAAAAGAAGGGTAATATAGTGATAGATAGTTGACCACATATCATTAAAAAGTCATAAACGTTAACGATCTCAAAACGTCTCTGTTGAAACCTATTCAGTCAAGATTCCAAAACAGTGTTTTGAAAACCTTTACAAATACGTTAAAAGAGTGTTCTAAACAAACAAAAAAACTTGTGTTCACAAATTAACATTGTCAAACGATAAAGGTGAGAAATAAATTATTTGACGCATGGAGCAACAGCGCCATCTAACGAGACTTTTAGATTGTGCTGCATTCTTTGTTACAACAGTAATGGAAAAAATTTTCAATATCCCCCAATCGTTTGCACAAATTTGGCTGACATACCAAATATCCACTGCAAAATTTTTCGAAAACGCATTTTGTTTTCCTTTCATACAATGAATAATTAAATTTATTCTTGTTTGCAATGTATGACTATTAATAATACTCTCCTGCATACAGAGCAAGATTGTATACGAAACATTGAGTTTTTGCACAAGTAACTCGTTTGCTGAATGTTTTATAATAACTGCAATATGTTTCGAACGCCCTCCCGCTAACATTTAAATTCTTCCTAAAAGTATTTACTAGGTATCTATAGTACTAGATGACGTTATAAGTATGTTAATTTAAAAGCAATTTCTTATTTTCGTGTGTTTTCTGGTTTATCAATTTTGTCTGACATTCAAGATGTGAAGTGTTGCATAGAACCTTTTCTTCTTACAAAGTGACACAGTATTTTTGGAATGGCGTCATGTACAACCTGTATAGTCCTTATTGTCCTATAGTATGGGCACTGTCTGGTGGTCTTTATCGCTCAACAAATCATCAATGCAGAGGTTTAATCGTAAACTGCAACTATATTTAGTAATTCTAGACACATTTTTAAACACTGGGGAAATGGTGAGGTTTAATCTTGCTTTTACGAAAAAAATTAATTTAATAGTTACCACTAAAACTTTTAACTGTTTTTTTTATATATGTATAGTACATTATGGTATCATTTTTTGCATACTTTTAAAATGCATTCTAGACAGGCTAATGCGACTTCTATGTTGCGAGGCCCATTTTTTAGAAACATTCGCCGAGGTCGTTGATTCTACAACGGATGAAGGTTAAAGTAAGAACGATCAGCAATGTTAGAACTTAGAAAATTTCAGCGGCTGAAGATTAGAAGCTGTTGTCATGTCTCGTCGATATTGAGAGAACGATCATAGGTTTTAAATTGGCATTTTTCTTTAAAAAGCTTTTCTTTTGTGTTAATCAATTCATCAATTTGTTATTCTGTGATAAATGTCTCGAATCTTTTTTTCCTAAGCATATAGAAATACAGGGTTTTATATGTTTAACCCTACAGTGCATAGTGTAGCCATTTGGCTACACATATTCTTTCTCCAATAAATGTTTCCAAACGGCAACACTATGACAAGAGGATGGAGACTGACCTAATCCTAATGTTAAAACTTACACGAATTGCCGCTAGAGACCGTATACACCTTATACTTTTTAGTTCTGCAGCGGTAAGGAAAATTTGGAAAAAATCCCTTTTCTGATCTTTAACGTTTATGTTTGTTGAAGCGTGTAATTGTACAGATACACACACATTCGAATCGAGAAACTGATGGATTTCAACGGTCTTTCTATTGAAAGTGGAAGAATAAAGAAAAGTTAACGGAAAAGTAAGTAGTACAAACTCCTCCAATTTCGAAAAGTTATTTCTGATATCGTAGATACGAAAACTGCATAACTCGGGGGGAAAAAATTCAAGTGTTGGATAGATCCAAGAAAAATTTGTTTCAGCTTTCATCTTGAATTGTTACGCTATTGCGTTTAATTATGTTTGTGAAGTGTAATTTTAGTATGAAGTGGTAGTGAGATGTTTGACCAGCAGTTTGTTTTTTGATGCATAATTAATCTAGTTTTTGAGATTACATTATATGAACATCCATAAATTGAACGCATCTAATTATATTGAAATAGACCATTTCTTACAATTTTGACTCATCTCACTCAATGTAATGATTTATTAAAATGTTTCAGGGTATGCTGATTAAAAATAATGATTTTAATCAAGTGATCAAACTGGGAGGGTCAGCATAAAGTTTGTAAACAAAATGTAAAGCGGTAAAACAAGGTGAAGCTAACATGAATATTATTTTATATTTGCTTCGGCTGAGAGAGGCTGCTTTTGTTTTTGAGTTGCGATGTACTACACCGGATGAAATGATGTTCGTTTTTGTATGTTCTTTTATCATTTAATTAAATTGTTATTTTTAAAACCTCGTGTTTGGTTTTTGAAAGAGAACATCACAACACGCTCTATTTCGTAGAACCAGAGCAACCAGGAGATTGGACTTTAGTTGAAAGTACTCAAAACGAAATCTGGACCTAAAGATGTTTAAAGCCACGAAGAAAGAAGATATTGTTACGGTTTTGATCGAAATCGGTGTATCAGTAGTTGGCCACTTGAAGCTGGTGGACTTGAAAAATAAACTGTTAAATGGCAAAGAATTCTTGGCAGATGCGGAATTTGTTAAAGACATTTTGGCCTCAACAATAGAAAACCGAAAGAAAGAAGAGGATCGAAAGAAAGAAGATGATTCAAGGAGAGGAAGAAGAAGGATTTCGGTTACAACGAGAATATGAACTTGAATTAGCCAGAATTCTAGCAGCTCAGGACAATGTAAATATAAATTCTTCAGCTATTGTGCATAACAGCGGAGAAGGAGAGAACGAAAAATAATTTAAAAGTCCTTCTGACAGGCTTTCGTCGCTAAGAAGTTTCGAGGCCTATGCATCTGGGAATGCTAATGTCAATACTTATACAAATTGCCCCTAGATGACGTTTACTTTTACACTTTTTTTAGTTCTGCATCGGTAGGGGAAAATACTTCATGTAAAAATTTGATACTCGGATTCTTCCTGTCACGAATCTTGGTACCATAATTCCTATCTTGAATTTTTCTGCGTTACGTTCCTTTACTAGGCTAAATTTTTTATATTTTCTGACTGTTTTACTTGGATGCATGATCCGTTTTAGATTATCTTCATCTGTGTTTTCTGCTTTTTTCATTACAAGTAGTTTTACTGCATTAAAGATTCCTGCTCCGGCTAATCATTTAGTTTGTTTTTCCATCACCTTCATTCGAGTATTTTGCATTCTTTGGTTTATGATTTTGCAACATTTTACACGTCCTTTCTTTGGTATTTTGCTGCAAACTTGATTTTTATAACACTGCGTTTTGTATTAATGATCTGCCATGGATTTTATTGTTAGCCAACCCCCCTTCTAATATTTAAATTCAATTTTTATCTTCATACAAGATTTAAAATTTTGCTCATTATAATTGAGAATTTAATTATGTTCTTCAAATTTAATTAAAGCAATTCATAATTCGATCTAATTTCATAAAACTTGTATAAATTAAAAATAGTTTGTTAGTTAATTTTTCGCTGAGTTAACAATCTGATGATTAATAGAGATAATTAACAGTATATTTTTGAAAAACGCTTTGATTTTTGAAAGTGTTGCTTGATATAAATTAAGGGAGTATTGTTTGTTTATTAAGGGAGGCATGGAGTCATTAGTTTAGATTTGTATGCATTTGCTCTTTTTGTTGATATGTAAGCAGCATGATTGAAAAAAAGCTCCAATGAATTGAGCATGATAAAGTATTCTCGACTGTACCAATCATCAGAAAGCTTCATGGCAAATTTGTGTAATTCAGTTGTGTAAGTACTCGGCTGGGCTGAAGGAACTTTTTCCAGCATTATTCAACTCGAGCGCCGGGTAACTTACAAAAATTTGTGTGGTTGTTGGATTAAATAAAACGACCGGATTGCCTGATCGTAGTTACTGCGGTTTATTTACAGCAATCCTTGACCCTATATACATGAAGGCCACGATTGAAACGGATCGCGTCTTTTACACTTAAAAGCATCACAGAACACACTTTCTTACATCCGGGGCTTCCTTAAATACATCTGCGCAACTTAACTGCTCAGAGGTTGAGGAACCTCCCAAGCGCCATCTAGTGGTCTCCTTGAAAACAACAGTTGGGTGCTTAAATCATATATGTTATAGTTGTAGAATGTAAAATGTGTTTGTTCCGCAATTACATTTCATTCCAAATATTCTTTAGAGGAACACATCTGAAAATGATTTTACTCGGTAAAATGAAGAATTTTATTTCCAATCAAAATTATTAATGCCTTGGAAAAGTGATTGAAAAAGACATATTTTTCAAGTTTATAAAGAGCAGAGGAACCACCAAAGTAAATGGGATCTGAACCACTAATTTTTAGTGTTATAGTGGTTGATTTTCTAGAGTAAGGGATAGAAATATTGAGATAACAAATAGGTTCTAACAAATTAGTTAAACGCATCCTATGATGAAAATCACAAATTAATGGTGTTTGTATGTGAAGATCAATGTTCGTCACGACTTGGGTAGAAAGAAAATTGGCAAGTAGGAATTGCTTATAGCTAGCAAATGGATACCAATCCCAATTTTTGATTACATTAGTGTTAGTTCAGAACCCATTCATCTCTTAACTTGTAATTTTTTCTTTAAAGTACCAAAACTACATTGGTTTCCAACTGTCTCACTGCATTCACAAAAATAAAATATTTATTTATCTTACGTTTGCCAAGAGATGAGGAAATTGAGATTTTATTAAATGTACAAAAAGTAGTATATTTTGGAGTTATATCAGGTGCCAGTTCTATATGCCAGAAAATACATAATTAATGATTAAATACATCATTTTTCACTGCTAAGAGGTAAGATATCTCACTCATGTAATTTTTCTCGTTATGAAAAGAAGAAAAGTAATGTTTGTTTAATGACAATATTAATCATTTATAAGTGTGCAATAATTTATTCACAAGACTGCAATGAGCCTTACCATGCTACTGATTAGTTAAGTATAATGAGTTCAGTTCTAAAGTTCAATTTAAATTACTTTCCAAAACAGTTCAATCCAGAAAAATTACAAAGTTACCAATTCTCAATTTTAACAATAGTTGCGTGAACCTTAGACAGCATTGGTAATCTTGAATAATTATGAAAATCAGAACTAAATATGCAAACATAAATCTTTTAATGCAAATTGTAAGCAACATTTATTATTTTCAGAATGATTTGACTTTGCAAGTTATTTTTGGACACAAACACACAAAGGTAAACAAAAAGGAGTGTTACAGTTACAGTGAATATGTACCTCCATTCATTATACAAGGTATTTTTTTAATTAATGTTGTACTGGAGCAACACAACAGGCTATCATCATACAAGAAAAACAAAGAAACAAATGGCATATAAAAACTTTTATTTTTAATTCAATATACAATAAACTTTAAATATCAAGCAATTCAGTCTTGCAGTACCAAACTTTATTTTTTTGTGAGTATAATTAACTATACAAGAATGGGAAAGAAACTTTTAGCATGGCAAAACTTAACAACTAATGACCACTAAGTGATTTGTTCAAAAATTTATGTATTTCCAATCTTAAATTTTTTTATCTTAAAACTTTAATTTAAAAAAAAATTAAAGGAGCTATTTATTTTAGTAAAAAATTGGGTCGTTTTAAAATTACTTAACAATTTGGCAACAACTCATTTACTATTAATTTTTCAAAAGTCTAACTGTTTGAGACAAGAGTCTACAGCCAGGGTAATCCATCGAGCCGAGTCTCCTCTGATTGGTTGAAAAATCACGCTTTTGTGGGCCTCAGTTTCAAAGTTCACTGCGTTCGAGAGTACACAACTAGCTGAAATGTAAACAAAGATGTTTACCTTTTATCTTCCCATTTCAACGATAGAAATCATGCAAGAAATCGAAAAAATGACTCCCCAAATGTTGAATTAAACATACGATGTGCTTAAAATGAAAAGTTTCTAAAATTTACAAACGACGTGTCATATGAACAGAATTTAAGAAAAAAGATACGTTTTCGCAAATGCTTCATAATTAACAATATTTTAGAAAAAGTTCCTAACGACTGCATCTTAGCTTGTCGTAACTATTCTAAAGCTTATGAATGGAAGAAACGCTTTTTTTCTCATTCTGAAAAATTCGTAGGAATAAGATATTAGAATTATGATACAAACTTTAATATTGGCAATATGAAGAATTCAAGCTAGTATCAAATATTTTTTCATTTTTACAAGTCATGTCCAATTTAGAACAGCAAGAACCTATTAGGACTTTCAATTAAAAAAAAATACTGTTGAGTCTATTAAAGGAAGTCATCATTCCACTAAGAAACTTCGTTGTAAAGAAACTTCTTTAAATACAAATTTGTGAATTCAGCTATGAAAATATAAAAAAGACTAACCAATCCACTTTAACTGAAATACATATCCTAAACTGAAAAAGTATAACACTGCTTTGTGCTGTTCTTATATGGTACTTTGATGTAATCAAAACTAATAAAACAGCACTGAACACCAAGTTTGGCGTTCCCTTAGGTCATCATGGTGGGTTTTGCTTCGCTTCATTCACTTACTAGTGATGATATGAATCTAGTAGTCTAATTTTATTTAAATTTATCATGTCTGTTAAATTTTTTAGGGACTTCTAGTTTAAAACACAACATGATAGCTATTTGGGCCTAAGTGCATCCTTGAATAAAATATCCAATTCTTGTAATACTTCCTCCTGAAATACAAAACGTACAGTTTACTGTGATACGTTTATTAATACATAATTCAATTTAATTAATTCTTCCAACATGCTTGCATATTTAAAATAATTTTACATAATACTTCTTATGCTAGTTTTGACAGAAAATACCTATTTAGCAAGATTATTTTTCTTTTTATTAAAATAAACGGCAATAATATTTCTTGTACTTGAGCTTCATATACTGTTCACTTTAGAATAGATATCTGGAACTAAAAAATATTTATAATTGATGCATAATGAGATTTTCAAAAGGTCATCAAATATAAACATCATTTAGTCATCCATCAACACAGCGACAACCTACAAAGAAAAACAGCTATTCAAAATTCAGGAATATATTCAGCACAGTTTCAAAAAAAAAAAAAATTCATGCAAACATCTCTATACCACAAGGCTTCTGCTTAGATTCAAGACTAGTTAGCTAATTACTATCTCCCATTTACAAGATTCAACCAAATCATAAACCTTAAATGTAAGAAAAAAGTATTTTTTGCATTATTTCAATAAAATATTGCATTTTAATGCAAAGAAAAAACATTTTTTTCATGCAAACATCTCCATGCTATAAGACTTCTACTTAAGTTTTAGATTAGTTAGCTAATTACTTTCTCACATCTACAAGATTCGACCAAAGCAGAAACCTCATAGGCAAGAAAAATATATTTTTTCATGCAAACATTTCCATGCTGTAAGACTTCTGCTTCGGTTTTAGATTAGTTACCTAATTACTTTCTCTTATTTACAAGATCAACAAAAGCAGAAACCAAGGCAAGAAAAAAATAATACATTTCATGCAAAACATCTTTATGACATAAGACTTTTGCTTTGTTTTTAGATCAGTTAACTAATAACTTTCTCTGGATTACAGGATTTGTGAAAAAAAAGCAGAAACCTATTAGGCAAGTTATGCATCCTTCTCATGCAAATATTTAAAAAAACATAAGAGAAGCAACTATTACATACAACAGTTACGATGAAATCATTTAAGTATAGAAAAATCCAAATATACAGCAGATTAATTATAAAGGTCCAATAGAATGCAAAGAAAGGTCTAGGTAAAATGTTGCACATAAAAACACAAAAGAAAAACTACTAATAAAACACTATTTTTAACATGCATCTATTTTAAGGTGTTACCAAAATATTTATGCACACACACACAGAAAAATCCAAATATATGGCACATCAGTTACAAAAGGATATTGCTCATTCAATGCCAAGAAAGAGTTCAGAATAAAATATTGCATTTCAATGCAAAGAAAGTATTCCAAGTAAAATACAGCACTTTCAATATATAGCTTCAAAATTGTTATCAAAATGTGTGCACATACAAAAAAAAAATGTATTGCACAATTGAATACAAAGGCATATAAATTACACAAGAAAAATATTGCATTAAAAAACAGTACAAATCCTATAATATTGTATATTTTTCTGAAAGCAAGCTGTAAATAACAAAGAACCAACGTCTTTCACATGTTAAAGGAGATGCAGATTTCAACTCAAAAGTAAGTAAATGGGAAAGTCACACATCCAGTCTGTCTTGTTGATATGTACAGTCAACTTTTGAAAATTAAGCCTAATACTTGTGGTTTCAGGTAAAACTTATCTTGTACAGTTATTGTCAACAATCAGAATAAATTTTAATTGTGGTACAAATGCTTTCTCAAAATAATATTTTATACTTAGATCATATTCATATAAATGTCTCTTTTCTCCTTAAGAGTTGGTTTTTCTAGGGCTGATTTGGACTCTCTTTTTCTTTGTACTTTATAACCATTGTTTTGTTATACTTTTATTACGACTACTACTGTCCTTAACTGCCAAGTTATCTGTCAAAGTATTTTGTCTAAATGCCTCTAACGTAGGCAAAACTGGTTTTATTAAGTGTTGGGCCACTTGGATCTCTAGCACACTTTTTACAGAATCTGCGATTCTCTCTAAATTATGTTTAAAACGTTGGAAACTGATGTCAAATGGGGAATCACCATCACAAGTTGCAATACTTAGTGGCATTTCAGAACTTTCAACAGATGAATCACCATCAGATGTTGTAGTCGTCCGAGTTTGAATACTTTGTGGTTCTTCCACGGTTTCAACTAAGTCTTGGATTCCAAAATCAATTAAGCATACCAAATGAATATGCTTGCACATATTTGCTTTAATCATCGAGTCTGGGCATGAACAAACAAATTTACGCAAGCAAGCTCTACAGTCATCACAAACTAAATAACAATTACAGCTTGGGTCACTAATTTGTACAGCAAACATTGAATCTTTGTTGTATGGCACTATCCAGTTATTCTGGTACTTAATAACTGACATGCGTGGAAGTATCAGACTAGATTTATGACAAGTTATCAAATCTTATACTTTTTAGATATTTTATTTTCCCCTTGTGTTGGGTTGTGAGATGATCAAACACATTTTCTCTATAGTAAAGTTCATTGATGCATTATTTTTTAACCTAACACACATAAACTTTTTAATGCTAGATACAACTTGATCAGGATGCTTCTGATTTGTGTGTCTTTTCAGGGATGAATTAAGTGCATATTCACATTCACAATGGCTACATTTAAACATCTTGTCAAAAATTTAAATTGCTTACCAGCACCACAAGTTGGAAAAAATTGGTTTTATTTCAATGTATCCAGGAATGACCTAATACAATAAACAAAATACTAAGGAAATTATTATTGCAGAATTAAATCATGGGTTGGGATTCCATTCAAGGATGGGTTTGCCAATTCCATCTACAGTGCAGTTACAATAAACAGGCAAAAAAAATCTAAACCAGATTATGAGATTTATCACTATCATAGGCAAATCTAACCACTTGAAAGGAATATTTTAAAAACCAGGCAAAAAAGTGATCGTAAACACTTACCTTGATTAAATTGTCATGAAAGTAAGAAAAAAGTTTCACATCAATTTTTATTTCCTCACTGATCTGATTCATTCTGTTATAAAACAGATAAAACTCAGTCATTTTTAAGTGAAATCTGATTTTAATTCTTTTAGCGTGCAGGTTAGTGCGGTTTCTTGCATGATGTCTATCGTTGAAATGGGAAGGTAAAAGATAAACAAAACTTTGTTTACAATTTAACTAGTATACTCTCGAACGCAGTAAGCTTTGAAACCGAGGCCCATGAAAGCGTGATTTTTCAACCAATCAGAGGAAACTCGGCTCGATGGATTACCCTGGCTGTAGACTCTTGTCTAATTGAGAACTTAACTGAAAGATAACTGCGATCGCAATACAACATAAATGAAGAAATTAAAACAAAACCCCACATAAACACATTTTGATAATATAAATTACAAAAACATTTATCCCAAATGGCCAGGCCGACCAACCGGTATAGTAGTTAAGGTGTTAGCCTCTAGAGCGGAAGGTTCCTGGTTCGAATCCGGGCATGGATATTTGCAAGCGTATGGTGTAGAGGCGGCTGGTGCACCTTAAATCTGTCGTGGACGAAAGTCCTCACGTTGGGTTGGTGTGGAAGTTTGGATAGTAGGGTGCCAGCTCATGTGTTGCTTCGTCATATGACCGTGGTTCAAAATTACGAAGTGTTGACCTCGAATCTTTCCCTTATGGAACTGATCCCGGACCGTCGTCAATAGCCCGTTGTGTTGCTCTAGTACGACGTTAACTAAAATTACCATTACCCAAATGGCCAGGTAGAAATATGACGGATGAGGAACCTGAAAATATAAAGTATGCACATCAGTACAATACAAATGAGATCACAAACTCGCCTTTTCGTGTCAACTTAATGTACAGCTAATTCTTTTAGGACGAGCACGAGTCTCTTCTCGTACGGATGTTTCACCAGCTTTACAAATAAATTCAGTTATTATTAATCGTTGTGTTCGTGTTTCGGTTTGGCCGTCATGTATAATTCTCTGTAAGAGGCTGCCAACAACTTCTGTTCCAATGAAATTTCTCAGCTCGTTCCTCATTAGGGACATGTTTGACAAAATGATTACCCAATTTTCTACTCTATTCCAGACGTTCTTTTATTAAATCTGCATAAAGAACAGGATAATTTTTTTCATTACCACTACATTCTGTGGGATTAGGAACCTTAAGGACAACCCTTCACTTAGGGCTTTGCGGACTGATACCTCAATATCTACAAATGATAGATAATCGCATACCTACTTCTCTACCTATTGTGTGAAATTGTAATGATGTTGAGAAATTCAGTAATATTAGGAATCAAATACAATAAAAACTTTGATGATACATAGATGTACACATTGGTGAATGAAAGCACGCATTCCAAAACGCAAACACTAGCTGTTATGCAATCTCTTTGTGTGTGTAATATAACTGATGAAACTGCTATGCCAATAATAGAAAAAAAATTTCCATAAAATTTGGGCAGATAAATTCTTACAAATTGGCTTGGCCCGCTCGTGTTAAATTAAAATGACTCGCGTAAACAGAGAATGATATTTAATTTGAATTCGAGTAAAAAAAAGTTGTGCAAAAACAGAATTAAATGTGCATACACAAACAGGAAATGATTGACATAGAAAATAAATACTCTCAGGGTAGTCACATGAATTGAATCTATGTCATCTACAGCTTGCAAGGCGCTAATGCAGAGAGAAACCCATTGAACCACAGCAGACCCTTTTCAGTAGTGGCGGATTTATATTTCTGCCGCCTAGGTGGATACCGTCAACTTGCCAACTCACTCCTTGCCCTCAGCAATAATGATATTCCCTCTAGACTGGACTGGACGATCACTTCCGGAGTGCCTACTGCAAAGCAGCTTAACTGCCCGGCATCAGGTGTGTGTAACATAAAACTGATTTTCATAATTTAAGTGAGAAAATTTTCAAGAAAAAATGAGTTAAATTGGCTGGAGAAATTAAAATGAGTTTTCAGCTGAACGAAATTCCTTGAGATGGCGCCACCTCCTAAAGCGAAATCAGCAAATCAGTCGGTTTCCCTTCCAAGTTGTGACAGCATTCAGAAGTGGAAAACTTCGATGATCCATTACAAAAGTGGAAAATAGATTTAATATTAATTTAATAAAAGGAAAACATAGTCGAAAAGTGAGAAATAAAACTGTTGTGTTTTAGCGATTCAATTAGGGTCCAGTCCCTCTACAGATCACCTCACTTTTAAGCTTTCTGCACATAGGTGTATCGATAGCACATAATCATTAGTATCACCCTAATTTAGTTCAACAGTGGTTTCGTATAACCAAAACCAGAACGACATATAACATTGTTTATTTTAACATATATGAGAATTTGGAATAAAAAATTTGAAAAAAAAAAAATCAGCAAAACAACTCTTACCAATATTTCAATTCCAAATATTGCGAAAATACTGTATTGTTGACTATAAGGGAAATGTAGTTAAAATAAAAACTTTGTGTTCAAACAAGCCTATACTCAGAGATGGGGGAGTTAGGTACTCCACTCCCCTCCTGTATGCTTTGAGTTATTTCTAGTACTTTTATACAATGACATTCAAAATTGAAACATGCTATTTTTATTTTTAAATTGTTTAACATTTTTATTGCTGTTGTGCCATTTGGTATTTTCCAAAACTTTTTGCAACCCTGGGCCACAGGCAACCCCTAAATCTGCTACTGCTCTCCCTTACGTTAAATTGAACTTGCTGGTACATACTGAAAATAATGGGGGAAATACTGGAAAGAATCAGTCATAAATTTATAAAAAATTTGGTGTGTTTCCTAAGTAATTTGTTTTCTAAGATAAAGATAATTATACCAAACGTGGCATTTTTTTTAACACAAGGAAGACGTATAGGGCCTTCATGCTGTGTGCCAGCCTAAAACTTCGCAACCAGTGAATTGAAATTTGCAATTTTATAACTGAGTTATTTGCTTAAAACTAATTATTCTGGACCGACTGCAATGGAACCAGGAGGATAGAGCAGTTTACCAAGAAAGACAGAAGTGGCAGGAGTGGAACCTAACAGTAAGATTCATGGTAGTTTCACCTTGTTTTACCGCTTTACATTTTGTCTACAAACATTATGTTCCTCTCCCCAGTTTGATCACTTGATTAAAATTATGATTTTAAATCAGCATAACCTGAAACATTTTAATAAATCATTAAAATGGGTAAGCTTTTATGAAACAAAATTGTAAGAAATGGTCTATTTCAATAGAATCAGATGTATTCAATTTGTGGACTTTCTATAAAAGTAATCTCAGAAACTACAGATTATGTGTAATTATGCATCGAAAAACAAACTTCCCATCTACGATATCAAAAACACTTTCAAAATTGAAGGAGTTGGTCTTACTTTTCAGTTTCATCCAATCTTTCAAAAGAATACGTCTTAAGATAAAATAATTTTTCCTAATTCTTCCATTTACACTAGAAAGTCATAGTTATAATCCACAATCCCAGTAAGGATTTTAAGCGAATCACAGAACTGCTACTCAATCACAGATACTTGTGAATTACAGTTCTTACTTTTACTCAAATATCCAAATAACAGTGATTGAGTAGCGGTGATTCAGTAACAGTGACTAAACTGATATCGCTAAGCTGATTCCTTGGCTGATATTGATACTGTTACTACATTGATACTGTTACTACAATTGTGATCGGGGATTGCGACTGGGATTGGTGATTCGGTAGCAGTGAAAGCTGTGACTGAGTAAAGGTGATTTAGTAGGGGTGACAGTTGGTCTGTGACGGATTCGGATTTCTCTGCAGGAATTTCAACCGATGCTTAAGTAGGATTTATGACACACCAAATTCCAGCGC
Organism: Metellina segmentata; assembly: GCA_947359465.1. NCBI lineage: Eukaryota > Metazoa > Arthropoda > Arachnida > Araneae > Tetragnathidae > Metellina > Metellina segmentata. The sequence goes on from OX375883.1 coordinate 71,200,860, forward strand.
ATTTTCCTAAACAAAAAAAAGAAGCTCGATAGTTTTAAGGAAAGTTCAGATGAAAACATTTTAAATTCGCATTTATGTGACAATTTTTTTTTTCGTTCTACAACTTTTACTGATTATTTATTTTATTAGATTTTTTTCGAGTTTCATGAGCTAGAACTTGTTTTATTATATTTTTCGTTTTGTTTATAATTTAAAATTTTCTTTTTAACCTCTTGTAAATTGTTTTTGCTCTAAAAAAGGAACTATGTGCTTCTGACGTATAAATTGAATGAGTCTAAATCACAGGGAAGTGGGAAAAGATTATTATTTCATTTCGCTAGTGAATAGAATACGTTTTACTAGTTTCTTCCTTCTTTAAAGTTCGTCTCTTAAGGGGGTCCGGGACACAAAAATCGTCACATTTTCGAAATTTTTTTTTATTATTTTAAGAAATTCACTGTGTTTTTCTGATTAAAATGATATCTAAATCTATATAATCTGTCTAATTTCTATCTTAATTAGAACTAGAGATATAATAATTTTTGTGGTGTGTTGTTTTGAAATTCTAACACTCTTGACTGTTGTTGTCATGGCAACAACATCTGTCCTTAAAACTTTAAATTCGTTTTTCTCCATGATTCCTTTTTTCAAGATTTCCTGTATTCAAATTGCTATAAGTCGAAAACCGATAAAGTTTAAGGGTTAAAATTTGGAATATATCGTTTTCAAACATTATACTTTAATTTTGATTCAGCAAATTTCAAACAAATATTTACTTTTAAAAATATGACTTAAAAAAATACCTTAAAATTTTCATTCAAATATTTTTTATTAAATTAATATTTTTTAAATTGCTGAATCAAAATTAAAGTTCATAAACTTGTGAATAATTTACTGCAAGAATTTTGAAAATGGATCAAAATATTTTGAGCTTTAAAATTTTTAAATGACCCCTTTTTTTTTTCAAAAAAATTTAATTTAAAATTTTTAAAGAACTTTGGAAAACTTTTGTGTTGTGATTTCGCTTATTAGTTAGATGGGTAATCAGTACAAAAAAAAAAAAAAAAAAAAAAAGCAGAATTCTAAATTCATTTATAAAATTGTTTTTTCAATGTGTCTCGGACCCCTGAAACCGTTTCAGAGGGAGGATCAACACAATGATGTTTACAGCGGTAAAGAATATGTTCTGAAGTATCGTAATGCAAGTACAAAAATTATGATGACTGAATGTTTAATTTTTAATTATGATTGACTGAAAGCTTAATTTTTAAAGCGTATAATTTGCTGTGTGTAAAAACATTGATTCTCTGGAATTCCTTGTCAGACTGTGTTTTCAAAACAAATAACTAAATATAATAACTCTATAGTCTTCGGGGTTGATCCCAGACTGTCGACAATAGTCCTTGGTTACTCCAGTGTGTCGTAAATTAAATACTTCTCCACATTTTAATTCATATTTTACAAACATTGTATGATTTATAAACTAAAGTATGGGACAGAAATTGTTGAAATAGGTCAAAATTACCCAATTTTACACAGTAAAGTTTGACTTGTTTATTATAATTTGGAAAACATAAAAAAACCTGGAAAATAAATTAAGAATAGGTAGAAAACAAGATGAAAATAAAAATTTGAAAGAAATCCCATTTCAGGATCGCAGGGTCGCATGTTAAGTTTAAAGGGGGAGGGAATTGAAAAAGTTGATTATAAGAAATTTTTTTTTGATGAAAAAGTTGTGGTGAATAACAAGATAAAATATGCTTTCCTGTGCTACAACCTGTGCATAAGAAATAAGGTTCGGAATTTGTGTAACAATGAAAAATAAATAATTATCAGGAGCTTGAGCATTAGGTAATTTAAATATGATAATTTTTATAATATATATCAGTTCTTCTTTATTTTAATTTTTTGTAAGTATTTAAAACTTTTTAGATGAAAAAAATAGTTTTTAAATTATGTAATCATTTACACCTGCCATTAATCTAATATTTCAATTTCAACTGCTGAGTTCATACACATACTGTATCGCATTTTTATGAAAATGCGGCTTTTAATTTGCATTTTTAGTGTACAAATTGCAAGCTCTCATCATAAGAGGAAAAAATGTCTTTATAAATGACAAAAATATAATATGTAGCGGTTAACTGACTTCTGAAATCTACTGTTTGTATTTTCAAGTGACGACATTTTTGGAGTAAAAATCAATAAGAATCTGTTACCATAATCAAACAGCCAATAATGAATTGGGTGATAAAAATTTGCAGAAGAAAAAAGCTGTCTGCATAAATCGAAGCTGAACCGAGTAGACTACAAACCTTAGAGGCCCTGTTCATGTACGGCGCGTAACACGCGCGTTAGCGGGGCCTTCGGGATCCCGCACTTCAAGGTCGCAAAGATAGATACTTGAATTAGAGAAATAAATAAACATAATTTGACGACGGAACCCTGTTCGCCTCGAAAAAATGATTCTATCTTGGGCATAAGAAAACCTTTTTCTTTAAATTTGAGTGCTATAAATACTAGATAGTACGCATTGAAATCTTGGCTCCTTGCCAAGAGCAGACGACACGTGACTTCTCTCGCGGGGGAAGTTTGCTCGAACATCGCACAAAGAGGGCGAAAATATTTTTATTTTTCTGTTGTTCGTCTTGTGTTTTTTTCGTCTTAAATTTGAAACATAACAATTTTGTTAAGTCTTTGCACACTACAAACACTACAATTCAAATGAATTCGGATATCACTAGAGATTTAGAAAAATTACTTAATGTTTCGGGGTTGTTGTTTAAATATTTCAGTGCCTCAGATTATCAAATGAAGGTAAGGAAATTGTCTTGCTACACATACTACGATGCAATCATTTTTTCAACAAACAAATATTTTGATTAAAATTATTTAGTTAAACGGACTTGAAGAGGAAAATAGGCATGCCAATAATCAAGAATTCTAATGCATAGCTCTTGCTTTTAAAGGTTGATTAATTATCAAATTTAATTTATATTAAAAATAATCGATATATTTTAATCTGCAAAAACCATCTAAGTTACCAACATTAGTTCATTGAGGGGGAAAAGTATCTTTAAAAAAATTAATTACGGGCTAAAAATAAAAAAGGCGGAATAAAAATGTTCGATACATTTTAAATTGAAAATTTATTGAGTGGCAATGCGTTTTATTAAATTAGAAAAATATTCCAATTGATCTTGATGAAAAAAGAATGGGGTCCGAACTGTATACTAGAAAACCACGACGGTGGCAACTTACCTATGTATTGCTTCGACAAAGTTGTATTACAAAACAATTTAACACAAATAAGTCTCCCATTGCTACGAGTGAGTAGAGATACCTTACATTCAGTCAATCAGATTCAGTCACATTTTTGAATCAAAATCACAGCTTCGAATCACAGATATTCATCAGTAGCAGTTACATTTATACATGTTACTGTGAAATAGGGATGTTAAGCGAATCACAGAACTACTTCTCAATCACTGATACTTGTGAATCACAGTTCTTATCTGATACGCAAATATCAAAATAACAGTAATTGGGTATCGGTGATTTGGTAACAGTGACTAAACTGATATCGCTAAGCTGATACCTTGGCTGATATTGATACTGCTACTGATATTAGGATCGGTGATTGCGACCGGGGTCGGTGATTTGGTAGCACTGAAAGCTGTGACTGCGTATCTGTGATTTGGTAGGGGTGACAGTTGGTCTCTGTGACTGATTGGATTTTCAACCGGATGCTTACGTAGGCTTTATGATTTTTCAGATTCCCGCGCAATTAGCACGTCAATGCGGCATGTTTCGTTTGGATCCTGATGTCTTTGACTTCAATACCTAACTTTTTCTCCCCATGAAAAATTTCATTTTGCAAATCCTATATTGGATCATGACCTTGTTGTCGTTCGTAGATGCTGAGCTTTTCTAGACTCGACTGAACCCTAATTGAATCACTAAAACACAACAGTTTTATTTCTCACTTTTCGACTATGTTTTTCTTTTATTGAATTAATATTAAATCTTTTTAATGGATCATCGAAGTTGCCACCTCTGAATGCGGTCACAACTTGGAAGGGAAACCAGCTGATTTGCTGATCTCGCTTAAGGAGGTGGCGCCATCTCTCAGAACTTCGTACAGCTGAAAACTCATTTTAATTTCTCCAGCCAATTTAACTCATTTTTTCTTTATAAATTTTCTCACTTAAATTATGCAAATCAGTTTTATGTTGCACACACCTGATGACGGGGAGTTAAGCTGCTTTGCAGTAGGCACTCCGGAAGTGATTGTCCAGTCCAGTCCAGTCCGCGCATTTAGCTCAACAAAAAAAAAGAAGCTCGACATTTTAAAGGAATGAAGGTTCAGAAGAGAAGATTTTTAAATTTTGCTACTTTAAATTAGAAATTAATTATTGTATTTTAACTTTCTCTGATCAGTTATTTTGTTATATTTTTACAATGGACACATGCAATTTTTTTTTTCTTTCTATTTTCTGAATTTGTTGAAACAAAAAGTTTCTTTTGAACCTCTTTGTAAATCATTTATAATTCTATAAAATATGAAATATGTGAGTAAAAGTAAGTGCTTTTGAAATACCTGAAAATTGAATGAGTAAATCAAGGAGGGGGGAGGCGAAGATGATTATTTGTTTTCGCTAGTGAAAACAATAAGAACATGGCTGCATGCTGATTTTTTTATACTAAGAAATTTTTATTTATTCTGTAAGATAACTTCACTCTTTTGTTATATCTGCATGCTATAGAATCCAAGGATGAATTATGGGAATTAACGAAGGGAGTATTTAAGAGAGCACTAAATTTACTCTCTAGCTTGTCCCTTTTACACTCTGAATCCAAATCTCCTTTTTGACAGTTGTTTTTCTTGAATACTTAATTTTTACTGTGCACATTCCTTCATAGTTTTACGTGGCGCAGCTTGTCCGTTCTTGGACCTCGCGCCATAAAACCCCAAAAATCCATCATCGTTTTATGAGTTTCTGCATTATTTGAAGACGAAGCAGTTTCAGTGGGAGGATCAACACAGTGATGTTTATAGCAGTAATCAATGCTAACTGAAATGGAATGAAAGTACAAAAAATTAAAATGATCGTTTAATTTTTTAGTGTAAAATTTATTGGTTTTTTTTAATTGTTTTTTTGGATTTCTACGTGTTTTGGAGACTACGTGTTTTCAAAACAAAATAAATGCTACTCGTTAGAATATTTCCTGTAATAGGATATCCTAGCTCTCTCTATTCTATAAAAATTTATTATGACACTGTCAAAAACAGTAAATTTTGTTCATGAAATAAAATCTTGAAATTTTTCCTCCTGTATATAAAAAAATTACTCTTCTGGCAACCAGTACTAATGAGCTCTCTACACAACAGTGAGAGAAATATATCCTAAAAAATTTCTGTTTTAAATTAAGACCTTTCTATTTCTGTAAAGGTTAGAAAAATATCGTTGTTTTGTTATCTGCAACTTTATTTTCCATACTCATAATTTGGAAACAGCTGGATTAAATGACTTGAAATATGGCATTCGAGGTTAAAGTTTCATGTAAAATCTAAATTTACACCAAAATTGAGTGTTTATAAGCAATTTGTTATAAAGAGAATATCTTGACACAAATGTGCATACGTATATGAATTGATAAAAAATCATGGAAAAAAAATCATATCTTTGGCAAATGAAAATAGTTAACCTTACATTTGAGCGTTGTAAACATAAATGAATTCGGCGATAAAATAAATATGCCAATTATTTATTGATTAATTAAAATTCAATAATTTGCATTCAATTAGTAGAAAATAAAGTATTCAAATGCATATCTAAAAATATCGATTGATATTGTAATCCGCAAAAACCTGTTATGTGCAAGGGACTTCTAAGTTACCTGCATTAGTTTATTGAGGGGGAAAAGTATCTTTAGAGAAAGAAGTTACAGGCTTAATACAAAAAACGGCTAATTGGCTGAACAAATTTGTTTTAAAAAAAATTTTAATTGCAAGTTTATTAAATGGTATTGCTTTTGATTAAATAATAAATTTTTTTGTGGATATTTCAGTTATTCTGGATGAAAAGAAACTTTAGGGTTCGAACTTGTTTCTCCGGCGTAGTAAGTCACGATGCTACTGACTCAGCCGTGTATGAAGTTCACCAATATAGCTTCTTAAGGATTTTCAAACATAAATAAAAGCATCACGTTGTTAAGAGGTAATTTATTTTCAGTCATTCATAGCCAGTCACAGTTCAGAGAATCACAGATATTCTTCAATAACAGTTAGAACGGTCACTGTGAATTTACTGTTTGTAACATACTACTAGAAATATAGGCCTCGTAACTACCAAGTGCCAAGACCAAGTTATAACTTTGTTTTATGAACGGAACGGACGTATCAATTACGGAGTACCTTGCAGAGAACTGCGAACCCCCACATCAGAATTAATGAAGAATTTATTGATTGTAAACTTAGAAGTAAGGGAAGAAAGTTAAAGGTAGTGACAATGCACTATGAAAAAGGTAAATAATTTAGATAGACGATAGTGTTTAATAATTGATACAATTAGGAGTCCAATTCACGTTCCAAAAGGGGAGGAGACAATGAGGAGGGGCGAGCAATCAGTACCGAGAAGAGTGGCAAAATGCATGAGCTGTGGTGATGATTTAGGAGTTTGGTGATAAGGAAGGGAGGAGTGAAAAAAAAACGTCAGTGTGGTGTGTCTAGGAGACTCACCAAGGGGTCCCTGAGCTTACCACATCGACGTTTTTTGCGTGGAGGAAAAGTGTGAAAGTCACGGTCGAGATGGGTTTTAGGTCTCTTGCGAGATTTAATGTGAGAGGTATCATAGGATGGTAGGTTTTGTAAAAGAGGGTTGGGGACAAGTGGGAGCCTATAGTGAAGAATTCTGATGAGAGGGACTTGATATATTCAAAAATAGGTTCAATATTGAGGTCTTTGTGAATGACTTCACTTCGAACATAATATGGAGCATTTACCATCTGGAGGAGAATTGTATTTTGAAGGGATTGGAGGAATTTGATGTTGGTTTTGCATGTGGAGCCCCAAATATGGGATGCGTAAATGATAGTTGGTCTGATAATAAATTTGTATATGAGTGTTTTATTTTTCAGAAAGAGGTGGCTGTGACGACCAATGAGAGAAGAGAGGTTGGATTTAAGTGCAATCGTTTTGTTACCGATAGTTTTGATATGGGGGGGGGGGGGGGGTGAATGTAAGTTTGGGATCAGGGGTCAGACGAAGGTAATTTTAGTTTTTGACAAATGGGATGGGTTCGTTTTAAAATTTAATGCTTTGAAGTTGAGAAGGAGATTTGTTGCTAAACATAAGGAGAGCACATTTAGAGGCGTTAATTTTAATTTTCCAGTTGGTGAGCCAGAGCTGGAGTTTATCAACATAATTTTGAATTCGTTTAACAAGAAATATCCTGTTATGATTCTGGTACATGATGGCAGTGTCATCTGCATAAATGGCGAGGGAAGTTTTTGGTTCAGTAGGGATGTCATTAATGTAAATGTTGAAAAGAAGGGGAGACAGGAGAGTCCCTTGGGGAACACCTGCTTAGATACAACGTTGTTGAGATAGAGTGGGGTTAATTTTTACTTGGAAAGTGCGTTTATAAAGAAAGTTTTGAATGATTTTGATAAGTTGAGGGGGGATTTTAAGTTGAATGAGTTTGTGGAGAAGGCCCTCGTGCCAAACACGATCGAAGGCTTTTGCGATGTCAAGAAAAAGGATACCGGTGTGTGCAGGGTTGCCGAATCCATGATGAATGAACTCAGTAACTCTAAGGAGTTGATGAACAGTACTATGTTTGTGCCTGAAACCGAATTGTTCAGGGATGAGGATATTGTTAGACACGATGTATTAAGTCTCTTTAGGATAATGAATTCATAAATTTTGGTGAAAGCACTGAGAAGTGAAATAGGGCGGTAATTTTGTGGTTCGGAAGGGGAGGAGTTAGGTTTCTGAATGGCCACAACAATAGCATTTTTCCAAAAAGTAGGAAAATGTTTTTGGTTGAGAATAGAATTAATAATAATAGTGATAAAGAAAAGAATTTTGAGAGGGTTATTTTTAAGCATTTTATTGGAAATTAGGTCTTTACCAGGAGCTTTTTTAGCGTTAAGGTTTTTGATGAATTCAACAATTTCCGAAGCTGTTGCGGGTTCGAGCGAATTTTGAATAGGGGTGGAGTTAAAAAGTTGAATATCAGTGTGAACACGTTGGGTGATATTGGGGTTGTCAATATTTGAGTTAACTTTAAATTATTCCTCAAAGCTGTCAGCGATAGCTTCTGCCCTTTGGATTTTTGAGAGAGCGGGATCGTTTGTAGTATTAAGAGGAGGGAGGTTGTAGTTGTAATTTTTAAGACCTTTGGGGTTTTTTTCCATATGGAACCATCTTCAGTGGAGAGATATTCAATATGTTGACGGAATTTTTCATTCGAGTGAGAGCGAATAAGGGTTTTGATGGAGTTGCAGAGGGAGTAATAACTATTTTTGAAATTGGGGTTTTTGGTTTGTTGCCAACGGCGACGAAAAAAGTTTCTGAGTTTAATTTTGTTTAGGATTTCTTTAGGGAGAAAGATAGGAGTAGGTTTTAATTTTTTGGTGCTTCCATGAGAGCTTCATTTAAATAATTAGTGAGGGAGAGAATTTTGTTGTCAGCGTCGGTAGAATTTGTAATATGTAGAGGGGGGTAGTGGTTTCGTTTTGAGAATGTCATGAAATTTTTTCCAGTTGGTGTAGAAAAATTTATTAGATGTCCTATTAAAATTGGTTAGGTCAATATTTAAAATAATTGGGAGATGGTCGGAGGTAAGTTCGGTGTGGTGAGATCCACACATTTTAAGGGTTACTGTCGAGGGAAACCCGTGGGAAAGGATTCTATTGAAGCAGGCCGCTTCTTTGTGGACCATCTCTCCGATTCTACGCTATCCACACCCGTAGGGAGTTTCTCGTGGGAACGGAATGTGTCGACGAGTCCGGACATTTTTTGGACTGACCGACAAACGAGCCAGTCGGTTCCTTTGATCCGTACCCTATATAGAAAGAATTTGTCCCCAGCTGTGAGGTCAGCTATAAGAAGGGGACTGGAAGAGACTTTCTGGACTTCTTAGTCGAACTTCTGGAGAGAGGGTACGGTGTGCCTCTTTCGTATGATCTGTGATAGATCTCTGTGCATCTAAACGAGTGATGCTTTTCACTCGCCTCGGTTTTTGAAACAGCATTCCTTCATGTAAAATTGTATAAATTCTTTTATCTCCTATCCAAGATATAATAAACTTATTTTTATTCTAAAAATATTCTGTTTCGATTCGAATGGAAAAGGGATATTTTTAAAGAGAGCTAAATCAATAAACGTGCCGATAGAGTTTTGTCTGTTGGAAGGATGAATTGGGAGGTTGGGAGCTATAATTTTGATGTTGCGCGTATCATTTAAGAATTTGAGGAGTTTAATACCTCTCTGATTCGATTTTGCGTTGTTCCAAGCAGTGTGAATTGCGTTGAAATCACCGGCGAGGATAATGTTGGGGCTGATATTAAAAAGTTTTTTAAGATCTGAGGTGGGAATTAAATTGTTTAAGTTACGATTGTTATTATCTTTGTGGTGAATATAGATAGAGGCAGTACAAATGGGGGGTGAGGAATTTCCTGCGTTAACTTATATGATAGTGTTATCAATGGGGTTTGTGATGAAATTGAAGGGATTTGATGATGGTCAATATTGTTTTTAACGTAGATACAAGTACCTCCGATGTTTGCGTGATTGGGATTAATACGATCGGTTTTATAGAAAAAGTAATTGGGGATTAAAACGTTTTGGGTGGGTAAAAGGTGGGTTTCTTGGACAAGAAAGGTGTCGAGATTATGGGTGTGAACAAAGTTACGAATTTCTTGGGATTTTGAGCGTAAACCATTGGCATTCCAAATGCCAATGGAGAGTGTTTTTTCGCTGTTAATGTTTTGTGAATTGAATGAAAAGCTGTTAAGAAAATATTAATTATTGAGCGGTGACAGCACCAGATGCTTAACAATAATGTTTAAAGATGATAAATGCTCTATGGACGCCGAAAGTGGCTTCGCGAAGTTCAGGGAGTGCATTTTCGAAAGCTTGAAGCATAGTGGTAATGTCGTAATTTTCATGCTGAGCCATGTTAAGGACAGTCATAAGAGTATCAGCACATGAAAAATCCTTACCAATGCTTGATTGAGTACTGGGGGAGATTGTGGATAGGTGATTTATTGGGTTGGACAGCTCGTGCATAACTGATCGACGGTAGAGGAAAAGGATCTCTGGTTTGTATCGCTGCAATTGGTGGCACGAAGGAGTTCGCGTTCCTCATTGGTGGTCTTAGTTAGTGGGCGGAGCTAAGGAATTTTGAGCGTTGGATTTTGTGCGTGATTTAGGGAATTTGGGGCATTTTCGGTAGTTAGCAGCATGATCACCACCACAGTTGCTGCATATTAGGGGTTCAGATTTGGGTAGAGGACATTTTGGGCTATGTGAGCGCCAGAACAGCGGACACATTTACGGGGAAGGGTGCAATTTTCTGAAGAGTGAAAGAAGCCTTCGCATCTCCTGTATTGGATTGGGCCACTGCGGCCGCGATAGGTTTCAACTTTAATTTCGGTACCAAAGAGTTCTGTAATATTGTAAATTTCTTCACTATTATCAGATTGGTGAAGTTGTAGATAGAAAAGGGGCATTGGGGGAGCTTTGGTTTTAAATTTGGTAAGTTGGGTAATTTTATGGATGTTGAAGTCCATTTCAGTGATAACGGCTTTAATAGTATCAATGTGGGTATCAGCGGGAAGACCGCGGATAACCACTTTGATGGGTTTTGTTGGTAACCTTTGAATTCGACATTTTGTTGAAGGAACCATTGGGAAATCTCACGATATTCCTCTACGGTATCGACATTGATACGGAGGAATTCGCCTGAGAGGGTTGATTTAATGAAAGGGGCAACTCTTCGTACAAACGAAAGAAGTTGTGGCCAATCTTTTCTGGGGGTAACAAAGAGTGGAGGGGGCGGAATTTACGTGGTTGTGGTGGAGGTTGGGAGAGATCCTTATCCTCGGAAGGAAGAGAAGCTGCTTCAGTAGCAGAAGTAGTTTTGTCATGAACACTCCAGTCAGGAATGGGTTTAGGTTTAAGGATGTTACGTCTTGCCTCTCTGGACTGGACAAGAGTGAAGTCATCACTGCTGGAGTGACGTTTTTTTGGGGGAGTTGACTTTGGAGGTTTTTGGTTTTTCCTCTTACGAGGGGTGGTAGTAGTAGAGTTAGAGGCAGATTTTGGAGGGTTTTTGTTGAGCGTGATTTGCTTTCTGGTTTTTAGATGCCATTTCATTAATGATTTTCATCAAGAAAGGGATAGAGTCAGGGATTGCGAATTGAGGGACGCCGAGTTTGTCAGAATGAGCGAAAAGAGATTTGCTCACCGTTTCAAGGCTTTCGTTGATGTCGACTTTGTCATCATATTTGCATTTTCGAAGCTGAGTCTCGAACTCAAGGTGAGCAGCCTTCAGCGTTATCAGGCTGACCAGGTGGCATTGGTTGTTCTTGATCCATGTTGGAGAGAGCTATTGAGGTGACTTCGGGGGTTGACGAGCAACAGCGAGCTGGGGGCGAAGCCCCCTAGTTTGAAACAAAAAAATTTGTCGAGATGTTGCACTTTATAACAGAAATCAAATAAGGCGGAGGGTCCTTTAAAAAACCAGTGCCAACAACTTTCGCCAACATACTCAGTAAAAAAGTGTATTGGTGTCCCGAGTGCTGGAGAAATGTGCACACAAACAACATGCTGCGTATTCAATTTCCAAAGCAGCGCTCACAATTATAAGTCAAAATTATCTCAAAGTTTTCATTTGGGTGAAATGTAGCAGCCCAGACGTTGGCGATTTCTAGCAAAATATGGTAACCATGAACTTTTTCTCCACTTTTAAGGCAACCCTATATCGGGAAATTTTTTTTATTCTGATTCACACCATTGAAATTTGAATTTCAATTTATCGAGTTTTATGATTGGTTGAGATTTAGATCTATTGCGTTATGATTGGTTACCTCCGATTTAACGGCATTTTTTTGCAACTATTTTTACTTTCTGCTGTTATTTTACAAGTGATTGCTGTGCTAGTTTGTGCTCCATGTTTTCCTTGAATTTTAATTATATTTCCAGTTTCTATTTTATAGTAAGTTGGGCATTGCTTTTATTTAATTGAATTTCCTCTTTGCTTTTTTTTTACTACAAATTCGTGATTATATAGAATTATTAGTCACTCACTTACCATTGATCAGGTATGGCAATGGATGGTTTGACAGAACGTATAAATTGCTTTTTTAAAATTAATGATGAGAATCCATGATACGGGAAATTGAACACCTTATTTAAAAAGATGAGAGAGAAATGTATTGAAAAACCAAAAACCACGAAGCAGAGCACACACCAGCACAAAAATCAATGGGAAAAAGCAAAGAAAGCCGTTAAAGTGTTAATATATAGAACGCGAAAGGTAAGTATCAGTTTTCTATACATTGTATTGTTTATTTGTGCGTTTTTCGTTTTCAATTCCATATATGCAAGGTTCACCGTGTAGATTTTGCTTATACTAAATCCGGCCGCCATCTTGACATGGCGAGAAAAATTACAGCAGTAAAAATAAAATAAAAATATAGTATAATACTTTGTTAAATTGTCTTTGCTAAGGAATTAATTTTAAGATATTATTCTTTATTTCTGTGCAAGAATAATTGAAATACAAAGTAACTCCGGTAGTCCTATCTGCCTCATAGGTTGATGCACAGAGGACCATGCCCCTGCATAAAGACATCAATAAATTGAATTTTGCTTTTTTTAACAATGAGATACAGATACAATGATATTATAGACCTGTAAATATGTGATTAGATTATTAAAAAAAAAATTCAAAACCAGTAAATAAATAAATTATTAAAATATAAAGAAATGAAAGTTAGCCAACTGGTAAAATAGGCTTTTAAAGTGTTCATCCATTTTCTCGACACTTGCAAATGCATCGTGTGCACACATTTTGCAGTAACTATATTGTATCCACCCTTCTCCATCTTTTGAGGATGAAAATTTGTCCATGCACTAGACACAAAGGGAATCGTCATCTGTTTCACTGTAAGAGACGTCATTAAGATTTCCCATTTGTCGTTTGCAATGCTTTAGCTTCTTATCTTGAAATGTTTTAAGTTCCATGGTAGTCAGTGGGAATTGGAGAATTCATAAACAAAGGACCAGCCTTGTTGGGCTTGAGCCTGTAGCTGGTCGTCAATATTTGTATTTGTATTTGATTCAACATTTGTTGTGGAGGTTGATGGAATCGGTGACTGTTCTCTTGAATGAGTAAAACTGTTTTCAAGGTTAATGGCTTTCTTTATTTTCTTACATTTATTCGATGAGTTACTGGATCGCTCTTTTAAGTTTCTTTCTCTTTAGCATATGACTTCGTTCTACGCTTTTCGTATTCCTCAAGTTTCGCGCGTTGAAAGGGAGAACTTGTCAATACTTCTGCTCTCTGTGCTTTTCTTTTAGAAACTGGAGGTTTTGGATATTTCTTAGCTTTTGAAACAAGTTGTGGTGAAATTTCATTGAGACCTGCATGGAATTTGCGGATTGGAGATATTGTTGTCTCCTCTCTTCTTCCTCCAGCGGTAGAACGTAAGATGCTCGTATGCTGTATTTTTTGAAGGACTAGCACTACTTGGTGATTCAGGCTGCTCAATAGGATTAGATGATGGATCGAATAAGGTAAACTTATTGTTAATCGTAGATTGTAGGAAATCAGCATCTGTGAAAACATCTGGGTTGAAGGGCATGTTACCTGTTGCTTTAAATCCAGTTATCGCCTTCTCTAGGTTGCAAGGTGTAGCAAGTTGTAATAAGCGCTTTAAATGATAAAATTATGAAAAATATTAATTATAAGAAGCGAAAATTAACATTATAATAATAGGTTATTATAAATATAATATAAAAATACAAAATATATATAATATATATATATATATATATATATATATATATATATATATATATATATATATATATATATAAGTGGGGTCCTAACGTGTGGAGTCCAGCAACGTCTTCGTTGCGGACCCTGTTTAATGCTAAATAAGAGCTGCAAGTAATATCTCATCAAAATTCACACAAATCGGTGCGGGGCCACTTTTTAGTACGAAACATTGCTTGGCCCTTTACAGCTTTGTAAAATAAAAGTTTTAGCTACCTTACTCTTTGTAAAATACCTTACTATTTGTAATAAATATTTAATTTATATTAAAATTATATATATTGCACTTTTGCAAATGTTGTTGTTGTTGTCGTGCGGGCCATGTGGCCCAATTGGGGGTTCTATTACCCCAGAGGGTTGGACTTCTTCATGCATGACACATCCGTTTTTTTGCAGATAATATAGGTTATTTTTGCTACTAAAACCATTTTTGTAACATCGAAAATAATTTTAAATGAACGAGGCACAGAGGACCACTTGTCCTATCTGTCTGGTCCCTTCTGCCCCGATTCGCCATTTTATTTTACATGCCTGGACCTTTTCATTTAGTGTTTTGTTTTAATTTTAACTGGAAACAGATGTTAATAGTGCAAATAAAATTCCTAAGTGTTCCACATTTGTTACAAATATCTTAATGAAATACATGCGTATCATAAGAAGAGAAAAATCTCGTAGAAGATACCTCAAAAATCGAAATTTCGAAGAAAACGAACGTTCGCAGGCGAATTCAATAATGGCGGCCCGGACACTGAAAGAAGATGCCTAGTTCTTTCTATTTAGCATATTTCCACGCAGGTGGCAGAACATACCGAGATATTGTCGCCCTGAACCTCTGTGCCCTAGTCTCGCCTAAACATCACTGATTCCGTCAAAGTCGCGAAATTTTACTTACGTCTGAAGAATGAACATTTCTGTTTGCTCACTCTCGCCGAAGAGAAATTTCGCGGTTTTTTTTTTACTTTCACACTTAATGCATCCTAAACCAATAGCCGTATCAGAAAAAAGTCTTCTCCATTTTGTTCTCTGTACAATTTCTGATGTGTACTTTCTCGGGAAACCATCTGAGAATCGAACCAAAAAAGCGAGTTTTCAAACCTGAGCCGACGGCATTTTCTAGCACATAATAATTCGTTATTCCTGATTTGTTGGCCGTCTCTCTGTCTCTTTCACACAGCTAGTTTCAACTGTAAATAAAAAAATAATATTTGCTATGTCTACTGCGATCCCACATTTTCATATTCGCGATGAAAAACGTGTAAGATATCTCGCAATTTTTAAATTATACTTTTTATCGCATCGAATTTATTTATTAACCGGTTTCAAAAATAATTGTACCATAAGAAAGATTATATTCTGAGTTTTACCGTATTGTTTTCAAATATCTATATATATATTTCTCTTATGTGGCACGCAAAAAAGACGTTATTTGTTACTGCGTTTTGGCAACATTGTGCGATGTTTGTTTACTAGGAGCCTCGCGCCTCATTTGAATCTATAGCGTTATCGGATGAAATTTTATTGAAATAAATGAATTTTAGACGAGCTGTTGCGGTTTGTAATAGAAATCTAAGATAGCGTAGGATCTTTTCAGGGCTATTTAAAAAACGGTCCTTTTCAAGGCTAACAATTATAGTACAACAAGACGCGTGCACTACAACTTTCGACAACAAACTCAGTCAAAAAGTGTATGGGTGGCTCGAGTACTGGGGAAATGTACACACAAACAACATGCTGGGTATTCAATTACCAAAGCAGCGCTCACATTGCGAGTAAAAATGTGTTCAAAGTTTTCATTTAAATTCTGATTCCAGAGGTACTGTATATATCTTTTATGTAATACAACAAATTTAGATTTGAAAAATATTTTTTTGGAATATCATATTTTGTAATCAATCCCTTCTGCTAGGACACGTGTCTTCATTGATGCGAGCGAAGCGAGCATAGGTTCTCGCAGCGAACCAATGAGAATTGCGAAGCAATCCTCCGGGGGTTGGCGAGCGGTAGCGAGCAGGGGGCGGGCCCCCTAGTAAAAACTAATAGTATTAAGCTATAGATATGACAATTTTAACAAGAAGTAAAGAAATTGTAACGATTTTTCCCGAATTTCAAAAAATAAAACCTGAAATCAAATTAAAATTTCTAAAAACACTCAGTGAGGTGTACAAATTTCCGTTTAGAGTTAACTCATGACTGAAGACTGAAAATTTGCACGTGTTTTGCTCACTTGCAAAAGAAATTTTCCTTTTTTGAATTTGACACTTAATGTACCCTAAATTAATAATAGGATCGGTTAAAAAACCCTCTCCATCTTGTTCCCTGTACAATTTTGAAGAAACCATGGTAATTTTCCTAATTTTTTTATGCATACTTCCTCAGGAAACCGTCTGAGAATCAAACAAAAAAAGCGAGTTTCCAATCTTGCGGCGGCTAAGGCAGTAACTATTTTTTATATTGAGATAATATATCTCAAATTCACTGCATCACATTCCTCTGAATAACCATAAACCGATGATGAGCCAAATTCCACTCCTGTGACCGACTGACTGATATTCTCACTATACCCGCAACCCCTGCTACCAGATCACTGTTATTTTGATAATTCAGTAACAGGTAGAACTGTGATTCCAAGACATCGTGGATTAGGTAGCAGTTCTAAGATTCACTTTATACTTGTGATCGGAGCACACTGCCTTGCCACACTTGCCACACAAGCGTTGCACATTATTGGCAGAAGGGTTCTAAAGTGATTACAAGCATATTCAAAAGAAGAGTACTATAGTGATAGATAGTTCCCCACACTATCATTAAAAAGTCATAAACGTTAATGATCTCGTTATGTTTCTGTCTTCAGTCAAAACTCTAAAACAGTGCTTTCAAAACCTTTTCAATTGTGTTAAACGAATGTTCTAAATAATAAGAAACTTATTTTGACAAACTAACATTGTCAAACGATAAATGTGAGAATTAAATTATTTGACGCATAGGGCAACAGCGCCATCTAACGAGACTTTTAGATAGTGTTGCATTCTTTGTTACAACACTAATGGAAACATATTTCAATATCCCCTAATCATTTGTACAAATTTGTCTGACGCATCAAATATCTACAGCATAAAGTTTCGAAAACGCATTTGTTTTTCCTTTCGTACAATGAATAAATAAGTTTATTCCAGTTTGCAATGTATGAATATAATAATATCTTTGTATTCAGAGCTAGAAAAAAAAAAACGTTGCGTGAGTATTTTCTCTAGATATTGTTCGCTGAATGATTTATAATAAATGCAAAATGTTTTGAACGCCCTCCCGTTTACGTTTCAATTCTTCCTAAAAGTATTTACTAGGAATCTGGAGTACTAGATGACGTTATAGGTATGTTATTTTAAAAAGCCCTTTCCTTTTTTCTTGTGTTTTCTGGTTTATCAATTTTGTCTGTCATTCAAGATGAGAAGTGTTGCATAGAAGTTTTTCTACTTACAACGCGACACAGTAATTTTGGAGTGGGTCATGTACAACCTATATAGTTACACTTATTGTCTATCGTATGGGCACTGTCTTGTGGTCTTTATCGCTCAAACAAATTATCAATGCAGAGGTTTAATCGTAAACTGCAACTATATTTAGTAATTCTAGACACATTTTTAAACATGGGGACACGGTGTGGTTTAATCTTGCTTTTCCGAAAAAGTAATGATTTCATAGTTACCACTAAAATATATAACTTTTTCTTAAATAGATGTCTTATTTAAATAATTATGTGTTATAACATTTATTAATTTGAAATCCAGATAGGCTCTTTAACTTGTTAGTTGCGGAGCCTAAATTTGTTAGGGACTTAAGTCGAGTTCGTGAACGATCAGCAATGTGAAAAACTTGGATAATTTCAGAGGTTCTCGAGAAGCACCTGGAATGATCATATGTTTTAAAATGGTTGTTTTCTTTAAAATAGCTGTTCTTTTAGTGGAAATGGTTTTCTGTACAAAATAACATCCTTATTCACATGTAAACAAAACAATAGCATTCATGATTGTTCTATTTTCTTTTCCATTTGGTAACAAGCATTGTAGATTATCTTGGAACTTCTAAAAAAAGTCTGATTTCTTTGCAAAATTTTCTGAACGCTCTCGTGATAATTTCGAGAACTGTAACACCAATTTGTTTTCACTGTGATGAATCTCGCATCTTTTAATACCTAAGCATATAAAAATACAGGGTTTTATGTTTAAATTGAGAAATTTTTTCTTTTTGTTTTACTTGTACCGATTGTTCTCAACTTTTTTCCCTGAACTCTTATTTGAAATTAAGTTTGAGTTAATTTTCGGCACTTGTTCTCACTCAATTTTTACCTGAACTTTAACTTTAAAACAAAACTTGAGTTTATTTTAGTGTGTGCATTTTTTTAAATACAATTTTTATCGGTGATTAATATAAAATGTCAATGACATGTGATATGATGAATGAATATCATGTAATTCAGGAACACATTATTTGGGTTGTATTAAATGTCATTTACTTTTTATAACTGCGAATATCAAACACGTTTTACATTTTTAAACGATTTAATTGTTGCATGACCATGATTAATTTCTTTGGAATTCACCCAGGAAAAAAAAATCCAATCTGACTATGCTTACGCACCTCTAGAAAATACAAGATATTTAAATTAGTTTACTTATTGATGCATAGATTTAATACACTAAATCCAGATTTTTAAAAATTTGAAATGCAGTAAATTATAATTACCATTTTTTTTAAAACTTAGGGTTCAGAAATACAATTATGCTTCTTAAAAGTATTGAGTTTATTTGCAGATGCCTTTTTCCATCAAATTCTTGTCAAGGGCACCCATACAGGGGTGCTCAAGCCCCCTCCCTACCCATTGGTATTGTCAAATTTGATAAATTTAAAACAATAAAATGGACAACCTTTTTTTAAATATGAAACATTGATGATGATCCGCCGTAAGAAATAGAAGTGTACTGTATGTTGGTGAAATATGTATTTATTGTAACCATTCAAACGAAGTGAGTTGACATTGTATATACTGCTCCCATGAGGAAGTATTTTTAGAAGCGGCTCAATCCCATGATAGTACTTAACGCAAGTCCAACTTGATTGGCTAGTTTCACGGGCTTGGCTTCACTTGGATATCTCGCCAATCTGATTGTTGCAGTAACCATTTGATTTTGAATATGCGAGTTGTTTCGTAGAAATACAATACATACACTAGCGCCTCAGCGTACAGCGTAAGCGTCCGACAAGTTGACTCTGATTTGCTCCTCATATATATGTTGTATGGTTGTTGTTAGTAATTCTTGCCAACTTATATTAAGGGTACTTATACTTTAAAGAGCTTCTTTTCGTGAAGCAACGATGGCCTAATGGCTGAAGTCACCCACCTTCAGATTAGCGTCGGCAGCGGCGAATGACTTCCCAAGTTCAAACCCAGCTGGCGAAAAATCATTTTTAGATCCTCCAAATTATTTTTAAAAAATTCCAATTTAATTCCTTTTCATTCTAATTTACTTTTCCTAATTTTTAATACCCTTTTCATATTTTCCCAAGCTTTCGTTGATTTTACATAAATAATCTAAGAACCACTCCTGAACTCACTACCAGCTGATATTTTTCCGCCCCTCTGCCGTCCCCTTTGCTTTAGGATGATGGTGTCGTATCCACCGCTGGCTTAGGACCATTCTGATGTAACAAAAAGCATACATAAAACACTAACTTATATAATTATTAACTTATATAATAAAAAAATACAATTTTAGGCTCCCACCTCTACCCACCCATAGCCATGGATCTGAAAAGAAAAGAAGAAAGCAGAAAGGAAGAGATAAATCGCCAACAACTATAAACCTTGATGACATACGTATCTAGGTCATGTGATCCGATTTAGCCAATCAAGTTGGACTTGCGTAAAGTACTATCATGGGATTGAGGCGCCTGTGTATTTTTAAAGAGACAAAGATGGGGGGGAGCGTCTTCCTCACACAGTTGGGAAGAGAACACTGACCTAGTTTTTCTCTTGGCATGCTTACAAGTAGCCAAGATGTTGCCAATGCGAACTATCTCGGTACGGAACATACCACCCGACGTTGAAATAATATATATATATATATATATATATATATATATATATATATATATATATATATATATATATATAAAGTATACTTCAAAATATCTTTACAGTTTAGGTAAATACTCAGATCAAAACTTAGACAATTATAAGAAAATGATACATATAAACAATCACATTAATTAGTACTCAATCAATACCACAAGAACTGTATAACTAGTAACATACATAAATTATGAATATTGTAGATATAATTTTTCCAAGTTATCTAAAATAGGCGAAATGCATAAATTTGAAACAGATCTTTTAAATTCACCTCTGGGTGTACAAACAGTAACTATTCTAACATTATTATCAACTCCAGGGAAAATGTTACTTATGCGACCGATAGACCATTTACATATTGGCAGTTGATTGTCCTTTATCAGAAGTAGCATACCAGGTGCGATGTTTGGTTTTTGAAATAGCTTTTATTTCTCTGTTGCAAGTGATTTAGATAGCTATTTTTCCAGTACTTCCACACAGTTTGCAAATTTTTTGTGTTTTTTGCCATCTGCTGAGTAAGTTATCTTTCCTTTCTACGAGATCTGGTTCTGCAATAGCATTAATTGGTTTGCCAATTAGAAAGTGACCTGGCGTTAAGACTTCGAAATCATCCAAATCTTACGGCAAAGGTGTGAGGGAGCGAGAATTCAATATACCCTCAATTTGTACTGTAACAGTTAAAAATTCTTCTAAAGCTAAAGTTGTATTGCCTACAGATCTTTTAAAATGAAATTTAAACGATTTAACTCCTGCCTCCCAAAGACCGCCGAAATTAGGAGATCTTGGGGGGAGAAATTTCCAAGTTACGCCCTCTGAATTTAAGAAACTCGAGCAATCCTGATTGCCTTTCTGGATCGAATAAAGTAATTTTTTGAGTTCTGAATTTGCTCCAACAAAATTTGTTGCATTGTCACTAAAAATGGTTGAGCTTTTACCTCTACGAGCAAAAAATCTTTTCAAGGTTGCTATTAGCGATTCTGAAGTCAAATCGGAAACAAATTCCAAATGTACGGCTTTGGTGACCATACAAACAAATATAACTATGTAAATTTTTTGAAGTATACCCTTTCTCTGGTTCCTGTATTTTATTGGGAAAGATCCACAAAAAATCGAGCCCGTTGTTGATAAATGGTGAACACGGGTTTACTCTCTCAGGAGGCAGATCACCCATGATTTGGTCAACAGTAATTGGTTTAGTTTTAAAACATGTTACGCATTCGTGAACTACTTGTCGAGCAATGTTTCTCCCATTGAGAGGCCAAAATGTTTGCCGAACTGTGTTTAATAAAGATTGAGGTCCGTTATGTAAATCTCTTTTATGATAATACTCAAACATAAGTTTAGTTAATTTATTACCTGATGGTAATATTATTGGATGCTTCTGATCATAACTTAAGTTGGAGTTAGATAATCAACCTCCTACTCTAATAAGACCCCTTTTATCCAAAAATGGATTGAAGAACCTTAACTTACTTTTGACAGGAACTAACAATCCTTTTGTCAAGGCAGAAATTTCAGTTGCAAAATACCTTACCTGAATAAGATGCACTAAACTATCGCGAGCTTGGTAATAATCCTCTGAGGGGTCAAGAATCCGTGTTTTCCAAGCAAAGGGTATTTCGCATTATGGATGAATCTGTAAAGAAAACTTACACAAGCAGGCTATCCAAAAAAGTCTGATCTGTTGCTAGAGTTAACGCAGATTTAGTTTGAACTTTAATTTCATCAAGGTAAAGAGAGTTCATAGAAATGTTCTGGTCTGAAATAGTCTCATCTTGGAGGTGCTGCTTCAAAAGGTCCGGTTCATTTCACCATCGATTGGTGACGGCAAAGGAATCAGCATCTAGTCCTCTGGAAAGAATGTCCGCCGGATTCTGTTCCTATCGAACATGTCTCCAATGGTAGTCTTTGGACGATCGCTGTATTTGTGCCACTCTGTTGCCTACAAATATTTTCAATTGGTGAGGAGGGGGTACCGATCCAGGCCAAAGCTATCTGTGAATAACTACACGCTATCCACCTTTACTTTCAGAGCTCTTACAACCTTGTCCAGGAGCTGAACTAAGCGAAGACAAGCTGATAGTTCCAGTCGAGGTATCGTCATGGGTTTCAATGGCGCCACGCGAGATTTGCATAAAGATTTTTGCTTTGGTAACAACGGGCCTAAGGAGACCTAGCGGGTAGTAAATGCATGCGATTTGCAATGTACATCTCGCTTAGTAATACTAGATGTTAGATGAATTGTTAATTTGAAGGCAAATGTATCACAGGAACTATTCCACAGCATACCTAAGGTTTTGACTGCCTGGTCCTCCTTGTTATGATCGATTGGGAATATACAGGATTCAGCATTTTGCGAGACAGTATTACTTCACCACTTATGCAGTCTCATTCCTCCTCGTTGGAGTAATTCAATTAAATCTCGTTTGAGTTTGATGTACACTTTCAAGTCTGATGAGCCTGAAAGACAATCGTCCATGTAAAAGTCCTGCAACATGACCTCAGAAGCCAGAGGAAAGTTATTTTTCTCATCTATTGCAAGTTGATGTAGAGTTCTGGTTGCTAAATATGATGCACAAGCAGTCCCATACGTAACAGTTTTTAGTTTGAATACCTTAACCGGGTCGTCAAGATTTTCTTTCCACAAAATGTGTTGAAGATAGGTTTGTGATGGCGTTATCTCAATTTGTCGAAACATCTTTTCAATGTCCGTAGTAAATGCGTAAATATGTTTTCGAAATCTAATCATGATCGAGAATAGATCGTCCTGAATTATCCCTCCTTTGTACAACAGATCGTTCAAAGAAACGCCGTTTGTAGATTTAGCGCTCGCATTAAACACTACTCGCAGTTTAGTAGTTGCGCTGGTAGGCCGCAAAACTCCATGATGTGGCAGGTAGTAACCACCATCGGTATCAGAAACTTCCGCACACTCAATCTCTTCCATATGACATAAATGTTTATATTCTCGCAAGAAATCTAAATATAATGATTTCATGGGAGGATTTCTTTCTGAGCGTTGCCATAATTGATCCAATCTTTTGGAGAAGCAATTGCTTTAGAATTACCCAAGTTAATTTTCTTGTCGCTATCCAGTTTCAGAGGCATTTCTACAACGTACCTTCCATTAGGTTTTCTTTGATGTGTTGCCTTAAAATGCTCATCGCAGTATTTTAATTCTTCACTAATTATGGGCTCGTGTTCCATAACACTTTCTGTTTCCCAAAAGGCGGATATAGCTTTGTTCAGAGTGTTAATCTCCGTCGACAAGAGACAACTATTTGATAATTTATTGGTTTCAAACCTGGAAAATGGAATGCTACCAGAGATTAAATATTCAAAACAACTATTTTGTAATAACAATCGATTATCTTCTAAGCGTATTTTGTCTCCTTTCAGGAATTAAAAAAAGAGTTCTGCTCCCAGCAACAGATCAATTTTATGAGGTATATAAAACTTTGGATCTGCAAGTGGTATATTTTCTGGGATTTAAAGTTTAGAAACATTCAGACACTTAGGAGGTGTTATGTCAGTGATTTTCGGAACGATAAGCAAATCTAGATCCCATTCGAGATCGTTATTCACATTAGACACGTGAGCCCGTATTTGAGATTTAACGAGCTGAGTGCAACAATTTAATCCACTGACTGGAACAATAATTGTTTCTTTTCTAATGCCTAATGCATGAGCACTTTCTGTTGTTATAAAATTTGACTGAGCAGCAGAATCCAAAACTGCTCGAAGTGGTTGATTGATGTTTTGCGCATCCCTGATATAAACAACAGCTGTGTTAATCAAAACAAATGTGCTGTTACCGTTCGTTAGCAGAGTTGAAAGAGGAGTCTGGTCTTGCCGATTCTGGCAACCTAAGGTTCTCTCTTCCAGCGAAGGCAATGACATTCGAGACTGGCTTTATACGGTCTCGAGAGAATATTTATGCAACAAAGTATGATGAGATTTTTGTTTGTAGACAAAGCAAGATTATTTCGATCTGCATTGAGATAGCATATGAGAGGAATTTAAGCAATTTATGCAAAGCTTATTTTTCTTCACAAAATCAAATCTGTCCGAAAATTTCATTTGTTTAAATTCAGGGCAATGGTATAGAGGGTGTGAATTATTACATAATTGGCAACTTTGTTCTTTGTACGATTTGATGAATAGTGATTTGTAGCGATTCGAATTATTAGTATGAACTGGCGTTTTGACATTAGTAACTTTGTAGAATGCGAGTTCGTTCTTTTAAAAAGTTAAGAAAATCATCCAAATTTGGCACTTCAACTGTTTTGATTGTTAATTCAAATTGTTTCCGAGATTCTTTATCTAATTTTTGCAATAAATTATTCATTATTAGAACATCCGATAAGCTATTTCTATCGAATTTTAACACTTTTAATGATCGTAAGTTACGTTTTACGTTGTCTATTAGATATCTTAACTCAGAGGGCGATTCATTAATTTTTTCAATATTTAACAAACTATTTACATGAGCATCAACAACAGCTCTTTTATTCTCGTATCTGATTTCCAAAGCGGAGAATAGAGATTCGAAAGTATCCTCACACGTTTCAATTAATTTTGCTTCGTCTCTTAGGGCTGCTTACAAATAAAACAATTTTTGAGTTTCATTTAAGTCTTCGTTGTTACATAGACATAAATTGGCCCTTGAAATTTTGAAATTCCTCGTATTTTCCCCAGAATTGAGGAAGCGGCATTTCTGGAAGTTTAAAGTTCATGGATTTCGGCCCATGTTCTAGTTTCGATTCACAGTTTACATGATCTGTATTTTCAGAAAGGAGGATTTTGAGGCTTACCTCCAATTCTTCGATATTATTTTCCATCTCCTCCAAGGTTGATAGCGAATCCTTAACATCAGCGTTTTCAGGTAGTCCAATATAGTTAGCAAGAATTTCAATTGTTGCACACTTTAAGCCAGGGGCAACTTCTAGTTTTGATTTAATCGCAATAGCAGCTTCGACATCACCAGTTGCTTTGAAGTTAGTGATAGATAAAGTTCCGTAATCGTTTCACTTTCGATTTGAGGATGCCTCGTTGGCGATTGCATGATACTAGTATATCCATTGTGCTGTTGTTCCGGCTCTACGGACCAAAATGATCAGCCGTAAGAAATAGAAGTGTACTGTATGTTGGTGAAATATGTATTTATTGTAACCATTCAAACGAAGTGAGTTGACATTGTATACAGGGTGGTCCCGAATTCATGGTACAAACTTTAATGGTAGGTACAGGACATTGTAACAATGATTTATTGTATAGGAATGTATAGTCGCAAGTGACGCGGTGAGGCGAAAACAGGGGAAATAACAGCCGAAAGGAAAAACAAAGGTTTTTTTTGAAAGCGTTGTTGACAAGTGTCATGTTTACAGTAATTGTTCAAAATTGCGTCCACCAGTATCGATACATGCTTGACAGCGTCGGTGGAGCGATTGGCGTACACGTTCAAAGATGCCTGGTATTTCACGCACACCTGCAGCAGCTACAGATAAGCGAGCGACGAGATCCTCATCTGAGTCAACTGGAGTCTCATAAACAAGATGCTTTAGATGTCCCCATAAAAAGTAATCGAGGCTCGATAAATCGGGAGATCGGGGTGGCCAAGGGACTGGTCCACCACGCCCAATCCATCGAGTACCAAACGTGGCATTCAGGTAATTCCGTACATCAATGCTGAAGTGTGCTGGCGCCCCATCGTGCTGAAACCACATGCGGTTACGAATGGCGATCGGAACATCATGCAGCAGTTGTGGTAACACTTCTTTCAGAAAAATAAGATAGCTTCCGCCAGTGAGCCGCGTGGGTAGTAAGTATGGGCCAATCAAAAAGTCGTTCACAATACCAGCCCACACATTAATACTGAAACGTTGTTGAAACGCATGTCGACGCGTTGCATGTGGATTATCGGTTGCCCACACATGGGAATTGTGCGCATTAAAGACACCCTCAGGTGAAAATGTCGCTTCATCTGTAAATAGCACATAATCTACGAAATCCGGCTGCAACGCACATTGCTGCATCACCCACAGGCAGAAGTTCACGCGGCGAGGATAATCTGCCGGATTCAATGCTTGTACTTTCTGAAAATGGAAGGGGTGTAAGCGATTTTCGTTTAACACTCTGCATACAGTCTGATGACTCACACCTACGTCACGCGCAACAGTTCTTGTGCTTGACTCGGGTCTATCAGCCACAATGTTTAAGATGCTTTCTTCCTGCCTTGGAGTGCGTACAGCTCTTACTCGACCAGCGCCATGTCTGTTGACGTCGAACGCACCTGTTTCACAAAGTTGACGATGTAACCGTTGAAAAATTCTATGATCCGGCATTCGTCGATCAGGATACTCCGCGCGATACATTCGTAACGCAGCTCTGCCGTTACCATTTGCACGGCGGTACATGTAATGCATGTCTGCTTTTTCTGCATACGTAAAGTCACCCATCGTCTACGGCAGCACAATTGTGAATGGCGCTTTTCCCTACTGCGATGCATCATGTTCAACAGCGGCTAGACATCTACTGCCCTCTACCGGCAATGATACCAACCGATCACTCCATTTCTCTTTCCTTTTATTTCCCCTGTTTACGCCTCACCGCGTCACTTGCGACTATACATTCCTATACAATAAATCATTGTTACAATATCCTGTACCTACCATTAAAGTTTGTACCATGAATTCGGGACCACCCTGTATACTGCTCCCATGAGGAAGTATTTTTAAAGAGACAAAGATGAGCGTCTTCATCACACCAGCTGGGAAGAGAACACTGACCTAGTTTTTCTCTTGACATGCTTACAAGTAGCCAAGATGTCGCCAATGCGAACTATCTCGGTAAGGAACAGATAATATAATTGCCTTCATCAAATTTCTTTCCATTTAAAAAAATAAAATTTAAACAAATCAGAAAACTTTAGTTGTACAATTCCATTGTAACTTCTGCATTGAAAAAATTGTTAACATTTGTGTGTATTTAGAGATGGGTTTGAGTTAAAATTTCTTTTACCTGTAGTATAGGCTTTAGTGACAATGGTCCTATGATTATTACAAGAGAAAATTTTGTATCAAACTTAACATTTTCAATAAACTGATGGTCATTATTAAAAACAGGTTTTTATTTGTCTTAATATTGATTAAAAACCAGTTTAATAACTTAACAATAGAACAGTCCTATATTTGCTAGCATTTATCAGGAACATTAACTCAGGCCTCGAAATATATTTTTTAATACAGGTGCACAAGGTGCACCTGAGTTTTTAAATTAGGTGCACAGGTGCGCCTAGCGGGAAAAAATTAGGTGCACAATTTTATTTTCATGTGCACAGTGCACCTGTGCACCCGGGTATTTCGAGCCCTGCATTAACTTCTGATTTATGTCTTGCTATTATAAGTTAGACTAGATGGTTTCAGTTTGATTGGCTGTTAGTTGGAACACCAACATATGAAAGACGTGTGTATTGAGAAGGATGGCAGCACAAATAATTAAAATATGAATTTATTAATTTAAATTTATTTCGCAAATGTTACAATATATTTTTTTTGCAATAAAATGGTTTCAGGCATGCCCTCAACAACTGAAGTCTTGGAAAAAGTCTAAATTAAGTGGCTTATCACAAAATTGCTTTACTATTTACATGAAATAAAATATCAAATTCATTATTTCAATGAATTTTATAAAAATAAAGAATATATTTGTAGAAATAATCTTTATTAACACAGAATTTTAAATGTTGTAGACAGAGAAAAGTTTTCAAATGACAATTAATCACACATTATTGAAATTAAAAAGATAGGTCTAGTTCTACCCTCTAACCTCTTCACTACCAACCATATAAAATATTTGTTTAAAAATCAGTTTTTTTCTTCCTATAAACATGAAATACTTCAAAGTTCTCAAGCAAATTCCTCTTTTAGATGGAGGCATTATAGGGTAAACATTTTAGGTACACATACGAGTTCTTCGAATCTCAATTATACTGATAGCCTAATAATTTTCGAATGATAAGTTATTGCTTACGAAACTCTAGTTTTTGTACAGTGCTGTATTATTATCACTTTATAAGCCCAATAAAAATATTAGAAGGTTAGAACCACAATATACAGAGTTATTCAAAAAGATGGACCCAATTTAAGTAATTTGTATTTCACGAAATATAAATTGGATATGAACAGTTTACATACCGAAGGAAAGATGAAATTCCAAAGTTTTTTTTTATTACCGCTTAGGCATTAATAGATACAATGTTCACATATGGGGTCTGCAAAATCCCCGTACAATATTGCAGCATGAGACAACATTGCAACATGAGAGATTCGGCGAAGCTAAACGTGTTCTGTGCCTTATCACGGACAAAAGTTTAAGGCAGGCCTCGAAATAGATTTTTTAATACAGGTGCACAAGGTGCACCTAAGATTTTAAATTAGGTGCACAGTTATGTACAGTGGGAAAAAATTAGGTGCACAGTTATATTTTCATGTGCACAGTGCACCTGTGCACCCGGGTATTTCGAGCCCTGGTTTAAGGACCATTCTTTTTAGCGGAAAGCACTGTTAGCAGAATAACGTACCTGGACATATTGGAAAAATTGGCTTTTTCAGAGGCTCAGTAACACAAGACATGCTTTTTCGCGTGTGGGGCGAGTTTGGCAACCGCTTCGATGTTTGTCGAGCAGCAAAGGGGGACACATTGAACATTTATAACCTGTATTAAAAAAAAACTTTGAAACTTCCTCTTTTCATTAGTATGTAAACTGTTCATGTCCAATTTATACTCCATTAAATACAAATTAATAAAATTGGATCCATCTTTTGGAATAACCCTGTATATTCTTTTCATGCTATATTGTATCTTGGGAAGTACTTTTTCATATACATTCATGGCAAATGCAAAACATAGTGGGAAGAAGGGCCCCAAATAGTGAGTATCGAGCACAGTTATTGATCCAGAACACAAAAATACTTTTGAACTAAAAAAAATATAAATTTATTCACAACAAAAACGGATTACAAGGACTTGTAAAAATAATGATTACGCACGCCCCTCAGACAACCGACATAGCTCGCCAAAGTCGGACTTTAAGCTCTTCCTAAACATGCTTCCTTTCATCAAGTGAGTATATAGCACCCTCTAGAAAGTAGGGCTAACGCTACCCCCCCCCCCATGCAAGATTGACGTATCACCTATGATACTCGATCTGACAATCCCAGAAGGAATTGTACAGAAATATTGAAATTAAAATACACATTCCTATTAATAAAACCAAAAAATATTGCTCACGTGTACACTACCCACCTCTAAACACAAAATCAGTCTAAACCTTCTTTTATAATATAGCAATACAGGTAAAAAATAATATACACACTGATAATAAAAATAGAAATAAATGTAATGTACACAATTATTGTGGTTACGAAATTATCCCAATTATAAAAATTACCATTTCATAAATTGAAAAAAATATAATCATTTATTAGAAAATTAAATACATTTTAAAATAGAAAAAGTTCAGAACGGAATTCTTAACTAAGCATGTCACTAAAAATCGATCATTACAAAATGAAATTAGTTTTCACTTCATCCAAATTTATAGTTAAAACGTTTACACTTTTCGCAAGATGTGTAAGAGTGCATCAGCATGAGGCATATTTACACAGGAGCAATGTTCTGTAGTAATATTATACTTTAGTAGTGCAAAAGTCCATTTTTGCAATCTCGAAGATTAAGAAGCACTTTTAAAGTGGGTGGTGGCAAATGCCACCCTTTACCGTCCCATAAAATCGTAGACCAAGCCTGCTGTGCAGTGGTCAGTTTCTGATTGGCATAAGCAATTGGATAGATCATATCACCATATGTTTTTTGTCTGTGAACAGCAGTCAAAGATTCACGTTCAGCCGCTTTCTTCATTTTAACATTCATTTCTTGAAGATAATCAGCGGTTGACTGAGAGATTTTTGTTGGTAGGTGTATCTCACCAGCCCAGGAGGATTTGAGAACTGAGAGCGGACCCCGAGCTACTCTGCCATACAGAAGTTGATAAGGTGAAACTCCTGTTGTCGTGTTCGTCGCTTCTGGATTAGTGAACAGGAAGAGTAGGTGCTGATCCCAACTTCTCGGATCTTCTTTAATTGCGTGATGAAGCATTTCCTTCAACACTATGTTCCATTGCTCCACCCAGCCGTTGCTAGAAAAAAACTTTGGATTCGATCCAATTATTTTCAAAAACTCTTGTGTTAGGAACGATTTAAAGTTTGTTCTCTGATCACTCGCGACAATTTTGGCTATACCAGTTCTCGGGAATATTTGTAGCAAAGCGTTGCATGGCCGCCTTGGCTGAAAGTAACCGAAGAGGTACTACTTCAGATCAACGAGTGCGCTGGTCCATCATACAGAGAATGTATTTGTGTCATCTACTGGATGGAGGCTCAATGGGTCCAACAATATCAATATTGACAACTTCAAAAGGCAGCTCCGGACGATCTATTAGAGTGATTGGAGTTTTTTCGACAAGCTTTTCCATTTTCTGAAGCTGACAACCCTTCCAAGTCTGGACAAATTCATTAATATTTTTTTTTATGCCCAGCTAAGCAGTGAAATTCTACACCAATCAGGAGTTGTCAGTTTGCTTTATTAGGCAATGGGGACTCGACCAGATATTGGTTACGCATATCTGGATAAAAGTTTAGTGTCTCGTAAGTTGTACAACCCCACAGAAACTGATAGGGAAATCGTGCAGACAATATTACGATACCTTTGCAATATGTAGACATGGCATTGTGTAGAATAATGAAGATTACAGAAGCCTGGTGTTGCAGATAACAGCTGCTCATAAACACGCAGGTGTCACAGAGGTGTAGTTATTTTCTACTCTGGAAGTGCAATTACATGGAGAAGCAAGCGACAGGACCATATCCAATTGAATGACAAAGTTCATGGCATGCTGTCAAGTTTTGAAATGTGAACAGTTCTTGAAAAGCATGGATAAACTGAACATGAACATGTGATGCAGCAGATATATATAAACAGTTCTTAAAAGGCATGATGGAGTGAAAGCAGGGATAAACTGTGACCATGAACATGTGATGCAGGCAGGTTTTAAAATGTAAAGAGTTCTTGAAAAGCATGGATGAAAATGAACATGTGAAGAAGGCAGGTTTTGAAAGGTAAACAGTTCTTGAGTAAACAGAGGGAGTTTGTCTCTTGTTCCATTTCATTTTTTAAAGTAACAAATTCAGCCTCAGAATTAAATTGCTTTGTTTCTTTGTCAAATTGTATCTCATGCACATCCAACAAATGACTTTCCAACTGCTTCTTTAAAGCTTGTGTCAGACTACAAATTGGGCACGCCTGGTTTTTTCTTACCAGCATTGGTGACTGCAGATGATACATCGTGAATTTGCCGTTGGTGCAAAAACATTGCAGAACTTGTCTTGAAAGACTTGTAGCAAATCGAACAGATGCGATCGGAATCCATCATAAAACGTTGTTTAGAAAAATCACCAAATACAACACAATCGTGCTCGAAACAAATAATACTTATCTGATAAAGCTAAATCTAAAGTTAAGAGCTGACATATAAAGCCAATCGCGTATCGAACTCGTGGAAAACTTTCAAACTGATAAAAAATATAATATATAACAGTTTGACTTAACCATAAAAGCATGTATTATCGGTTAACTGTGTCAGTCACTTCTGCGCAAGCGCAGAAGGATTGCGAAAAAGGTCTGAAAACGACTGTTTTAACACTTGCGTCTTCCGCCAGTAATGAGCCGTCCATTTGGGTATATGCTCAGTCTGACTCTTAGGAGCTAGCAAATTGCGCAAGCGCAGAGTTGGAGAATGAACTTCAATGGCGACTGTTTTGTGATTTGAATCTGCCATAAATTGCCAAAAATAGAATTTTTTTTTGTTAGAAGAAGAGTTTAAGTTAGTGATAGGTATGGGAGGTATAAGAAAAATAAAACTTTTTCTCCGTTTTCCCGCCTTTTCAAAATCTTGTTTTCATTTCTTACTCTCGACTCAAATGTGGGATGAGATGTAAACGCATAGAACAACAAACGAATTGAATAATTAAACAAAAAGGGAAAATGTATTCCACCGCTAAAAATAATTTTGTTTGAGGTAA
Organism: Metellina segmentata; assembly: GCA_947359465.1. NCBI lineage: Eukaryota > Metazoa > Arthropoda > Arachnida > Araneae > Tetragnathidae > Metellina > Metellina segmentata. Next base: position 71,233,175 of record OX375883.1, read on the forward strand.
GAGAAGGGGTCCCGATATATCCCCTTTTTTTTCACGGAAAGAATATAACTTCGAAAGTATTTAACTTGATTCGATATTTGAATTTTTGTAAACGAAAATGAAGAATACGCTCGGATATTTTCTTTGGGAGTTGGGAGTGTTGACAAATTGATCATCAAAATACGAATATATTCATTTCTAGAGAATAATTTCAAGTCAAAAATTTCGTAATCGATCTGCTTCAATAGTCACGTTGTAAAATTAAAAAAAAAAAAACTGCTCAAAATTTATTTAAAAAATTAATTTTTGTTGAAAATTTTTTAAACAACAGAACGTTTAGACAACTTTTTTCTTTTCCTACAACAACTCGCCAATTTTCTCTGATTATTCACGAGTTTTTAAAATTTATGAGCAGAAATGTTTCAGTATTCATGTGTTCACTGCTAGGACATTAACATTTGTGAAAAAATCACTAAATGTTTTAATAACCTCATAGCACCCAACATTCTTGGATCTCCATTTTAACATTGCATTTCTTATGCACACAGACTGGTGAAACTGAAGACGTGCAAAGGAACTTTACTCAGACCTATCCAAAGACTGCATCCCTTGGAGGTCACCAAAAGCACGAGTTCTATGTGAATGTTAACTTGAACTTCAAATAGACTTTATTTTTTAAACACTTTTAGTACTCCAGTTTAAAAAAAAAATTCTTTTTTACATTTAATTAATGTTTATTACTGTTTTTTACTCCACTTTAATTTTAAGAATTTGAGTCTGGTGTATATGCTATTTGAACCATTTTGTAGATAACTGTATGTTTATGATATTTTTAGTATTTTTTAATGTTTAAGATTTGTTGAGTTTTCTCCTGAGAGTTCTTAAACTCAAGTGGGGAGAATGTTGCATATGCATGGAAACGATAAACCACTCATTCTGTTTTTTATACTTTGTGTATACTTTTGTAGTGAGAGGAGTGGCAACAAGAAGCTCGAAAACAAGAAAAAATAGAACTGTTCGCATTTTTGTTTGAATTGAGCGGTGAATGTAAATAGTTATAAGATATGTATATAAAATATAAATAACCTATTAAAGAAATTCTTGTCACTTAATTCATGAGAGCCGTCTCATTTTATTATAAGAAATGAGTGTAATTATAGTTCGCTGCCTTTAGCGACACCCGGCCTTCAGAAGAAGCGGCTCAATCCCATGATAGTACTTTACGCAAGTCCAACTTGATTGGCTAGTTTCACGGGCTTGGCTTCACTTGGATATCTCGCCAATCTGATTGTTGCAATAACCATTTTGATTTTGATCTCGCCAACTTATCCTAAGGGTACTTATACTTTTAAAGAGCTTCTTTTCGGAAAGCAACGATGGCCTAATGGCTAAAGTCACCTAACTTCAGATTGACGTAGATAACGGAGGATGACTTTACGAGTTCGAATTCAGCAGGCGGAAAAAATTTTAGATCCTACAAATTATTTAAAAAAAATTCCAATTTAATTCCTTTTGAGTCTAAATTACTTTTCCTAATTTTTAATATCCTTTTTATATTTTCCCAAGCGTCCGTTGATTTTACATAAATAATCTAAGAACCACTCCTGAACTCACTACCAGCTGAAATTTTCCGCTCCTCTGCCGTCCCCTTTGATTTAGGATGATGGTGTCGTATCCACCCCCTGGCTTAGGACCATTCTGATGTAACAAAAAGCATACATAAAACACTAACTTATATAATTATTAACTTATATAATAAAAGGATACAATTTTCTATGATGATGTTAGATCAATGAAAATCATGTTACACACCTTATTTCCTTTTTTCTATAGCCCCCCCCCCTTCTTGATTATACAGCAGATCTGAATTTAAAGTTACCGAGTCAACTAAAATATATAACTAAACAGCAGCAAATAAATTTATCCTCACATAAATTTCGAAGTACGCCAAAGGAAGAGATAAATTGCCAACAGCAAAATTCTGATGACATACGTATGTAGGTCATGTGATCCGATTAGCCAATCAAGTTGGACTTGCGTAAAGTACTATCATGGGATTGAGGCGCCTGTGCCTTCAGATTTGGATATTAAGCATCCAATCCCCAAGGACAGATGTTTTAACGAATTCTATCTAACGCGCTACCGACAAGTATTTCAAGAAACTTAAATTTCCCGAACTCAAGACTTACGCTCCTTGAGCGGTTCCTCAAACTGCTCCACAGCCGTAATCTATCAGAAATTTTAGACGAATCATTTCTCTTCAGTGGATCCTATTTTTAATTACAATTTTTGTTTCAAAATATAGCAATACATTTTGCTATAAAATTTGGTTAGCTTTTGTGTTTAGTGTGTTCTCCCAACCCTTTAGAAATATTTTTGTCTCAAATTAAATTTTTGATTACTATTCCTCCTCTAACGGCCGTATTCACCGTCAACTGGACCGGGAGTTAAACTAGCGCCTCAGCGTACAGCGTAAGTGTCCGACAAGTTGACTCTGATTGGCTCCTCATATATATGTTGTATGGTTGTTGTTAGTAGTATTTCTCGCCAACTTATATAATAAGGGGAGGCAAAAATGAACTCTTCTTTTAAAGAGCTCCTCTTGGTGAAGCAACGATGGCCAAATGGCTAAAGTCACTTACCATCAGATTGGCGTTAGCGGCGGAGGATGACTTCCCGAGTTCGAACCCAACTGGCGGAAATATTTTTAGATCATCCAAATTATTTTAAAACAATTCCATTTTAATTCCTTTTGATTCTAAAATACTTTTCCTAATTTTTAATACCCTTTTTTTATTTTTCCAAACTTCCGTTGATTTTACATAAATAATCTAAAAACCACTCCTGAACTCACTACCAGCTGATATTTTTCCGCCCCTCTGCCGTCCCCTTTGCTTTAGGATGATGGTGTCGTATCCATCCCTGGTTTAGGACCATTCTGATGTAACAAAAAGCATACATAAAACACTAACTTATATAATAAAAGGATACAATTTTCGGTTCAAAATGTTAAAACCTTTCGTAAACCGTTCCTATCAGTCAAAGAGATCTGCGCCAAAACGTAGATAAATAGCCAAATGAAACACCTTTACGTCTCAGGCACATGATCCTACCAGCCAATCAGAGTCAACTTGTCGGACACTTACGCTGTACGCTGAGGCGCTTGTGGAGTTAACCGGCAGTCGAAGGAGAAAAACTGGTTTTTCCCAGGTCAGAGTTAAAAATTCATTTCACCGTCAACCGAACCGCAGGTTCAGTCCACTAACACAAGCGCCTCAGCGTACAGCGTAAGTGTCCGACAAGTTGACTCTGATTGGCTGGTATGATCATGTGCCTGAGACGTAAAGGTGTTTCATTTGGCTATTTATCTACGTTTTGGCGCAGATCTCTTTGACTGATAGGAACGGTTTTCGAAAGGTTTTAACATTTTGGACCGAAAATTGTATCCTTTTATTATATAAGTTAATAATTATATAAGTTAGTGTTTTATGTATGCTTTTTGTTACATCAGAATGGTCCTAAACCAGGGATGGATACGACACCATCATCCTAAAGCAAAGGGGACGGCAGAGGGGCGGAAAAATATCAGCTGGTAGTGAGTTCAGGAGTGGTTTTTAGATTATTTATGTAAAATCAACGGAAGTTTGGAAAAATAAAAAAAGGGTATTAAAAATTAGGAAAAGTAATTTAGAATCAAAAGAAATTAAATTGGAATTGTTTTAAAATAATTTGGATGATCTAAAAATATTTCCGCCAGCTGGGTTCGAACTCGGGAAGTCATCCTCCGCCGCTAACGCCAATCTGATGGTAAGTGACTTTATCCATTTGGCCATCGTTGCTTCACTAAGAGGAGCTCTTTAAAAGAAGAGTTCATTTTTGCCTCCCCTTAATATATATATATATATAAGTTGGCGAAAAATACTACTAACAACAACCATACAACATATACATATATGAGGAGCCAATCAGAGTCAACTTGTCGGACACTTACGCTGTACGCTGAGGCGCTAGTCCACTAACCGCCGGTCGAGTTACGGAACTTGAACCTGGCTCAGAGCTCGGTTAGATTTAACCGCGCATGCGCAGTAAGCGATTTTTCGTGTGTTTACAAACAGTTATGGATATTTGCGATTAATTTCAAACTCTAATGATGGATAAACTGAATAAAATTTCAATGATTCGGCAATTCGATTTGATAGAGGAAATGGAATCCAAAAAAGAAAGGCGTATGATGTATTATCAATAATTTGTTCTAATTAGTTTGTCGTTGACATCGAAAAAGGACTTTACACAACTCTGGCCAAACTTTTTTCGGCAAGTTTCAAATGTTTATTTGTAATTGTAATATTTGTGGGTCATAAAAAGGGTTTTTTATAGGTGATTAATTCAAAAAAGCAGTTTAAATTAGCTTGTTTTGTGGCATTTAGTTTTGTCATTACAGCAAAATTAAAAATGATACTCCATATTACCTAAAGTTCCTGTATATATTTATTACTTTTCTACCCGGGGGTGGTAATGTGAAATGCATACTTACTCTGACCAATAAAAAAATGTAAGTTTTCCTAGTACAAAAATTACGTAATCTAAAAGAATTACCAATTTTTAAATTATGAACATTTTAACCTGAGGAATAATTTTTAGAAAGAAACAAGTTTCTGTCAAAATTAAGTCGAATTGTCTTACAAACTACAAATTAGTGACATATAATTCCAGGTAATTCTCTACTTAAATTTTATTCTGTGTCGGGTATAATAAATCACATGTACTGACTAGGAACACAGTTGAGCGAAAATATGGCATCCTCAAAAAAAATTCCTCTGTCTATCCTGACGGCAGTTCCTGACGCACCTATTCCTGACGACAGTTCAGGTTTAAACTGCCACATAGATCGTGTGCCCGATATAATTATTGTGTTCTTCACAACTTAGCTATCCGTCTAGGTAAAAATGTTTTGCATTTTAATTATCTTTTAAGTTTTTCTATTTTTAAGTCTAATCAATTTACATAATCATAACGTGTATCCAACATTATAGACAAAATCATAACTTTTATCTCTCTAATGATCTATTTTTAAAAATTATCTCACCATTCAAACACCCAGTATAAAATTTGCACAGCATAAAATTCAAACCCATGGAAATCAGAATTTTACAAATATGTGGGGGAAAATGCTTCATTAAATGGGATGATGTTAAGCATATACCAAATTTCAAAATCAAATTTTTGATATCCCTGAATTTCTCTCGTCGAAGAGAATCGATTTCATTGCTTTCAAAGCCTCCCGTAGATTATTAAATTAATTATTACCAAAAACCCTAAGCGGCAAAGCAAAAAACCTTAAGGGAGTCAAACTCGTTTTTCAGCGCTTCATAAGATAGTAAAAATATCGCTCTTGTGGTATTCAAACGTCCAATTATTAGCTAATTTTTATCAGGTCCTCAAAAATTGATTATTTTTGATGACATCAAAATGCGGCTTGGCCAGAACTAAAATAAGTTATTTTTCGAACTGTGTACAAAATAATTTATCTGGTGGTAGAGCCATTTTAAGTTAAGATAAAATTAAAGAAATACACACTGAAAAAGCAACGTTATCTGGATTCGCGCGGACCAGGTGAAAGCAAATCATCCGAGGTCACGAGGTCTGTTTTGACCAATGAGAATCAATCGGTAACTGACGGTTAAGTAACCTGCAGTTCAGTAAAGCTTCGGTTTCCTAAGAAAGCGCAGCCGTGATCTAGCGGCCGTGATGTATCGGTGGGTGACGTCACTAAAACGTTGTTTATACTAACACATGGTGTTGGTTTCCTAGAGAGCGGTGTTTGTGAGCGTAACGAAATTTATCGGAGCCGCCATTTCCATGACTGTCGTCATAGCGGTCTCAAACAGTTGGTGAACGTTTTTTCTCTTGTAGCGGCCACATTTCATTTCCTGCTCCAAGCGATTCGAGCCAAGAGCAATATAAATAAACATTTTTGACTGCCATTGAATAATTCGTTTTTGTAAAATCGGGATCGTTAAACACAGAATAAAAATTTCAACGGATTCGAAATCTGCGGAAAATTTGACACCAGATCGATACCTTAAATGTGATTTTCTTTGAATAAATAATTAATTATTTAATACATAATTAAATAATCAAATGGTAAATAATTGAACAATAAAACTGTTTTTTATATCGATCTGGCGTAGAAATTTACGCTGATTTGAAATCTGTTGACATTTTCACTCTACCTTCAACGATCCCGAAGTTAGGAACTTTGAACTAGAGAATAAAAAACCACTTTGTTTTGTTTCTCGAATAAAATAAACCACGACAGCCGTCTGTGTTGCCCATTCTCCAACGTATTCTATCCGCCTAAGTTGACACCTTGGATTCTTGTTTAGACGGCCGTCTAGTTATGCCCGCGGCATCATGACGTATCACGGCTGTTAGATAACGGCTCCACTTTCTTAGGAAACCAAAGCTTTACCGGAGTCGAAAAAAGAGTGGTGAAATCAAGTTTGAACCGGCGGTTAGCTTTTACCTCCCTCGGTTTCCGAACTGCGGGTTTCTTTCTCCGGTCCAGTTAACGGTGAATACGGCGGTTAGAGTTTTGCTACTCATTTTGTGAAGAGTCCCTCTGTTTAGTTGGCTCCGCCTCCTTAGCCTACGGAATATCTGCTCCCCACCAATTTCCTGTTCCATGGTTTGATGGTTCTGCAAGCATAGTTCAAAAGTTCGAGATACTTTTTATCTGACGGAAAATAATTTGAGATACGGGGTTGAAATTTTTTAAGAGCATCTGGGCCAAGGGTCCTCTCTATTAGTTGAACTCTCTTGTGTTTTTAAACATTAGTCTTCTGATGGAAAAAGATAAATCTAAATAAAAACTCAGGTTGTCACCAGTCAAAAAAATAATTTTTTTTTATAATATAAACCATGCATTCTGTTTTGTTAATGCTTATGAGATAAAGTAAAGCAGATGGAGACCGACCGAATCCTAATGTTAAAACTTACAAAAATCGCCGATAGAGGGCCTATACGTTTCGTACTTTTCAGCGGTAAGGGAAAAATACTTTAGGGAGGGATATTCGTTCAAATGGGGAAAATCTCCGCGTGTTTCATTTAACATAAGCATTTGGTGTCTTGATTCTTCTAGCTGCCGTTCCCGCCGTGATTTTTTGTCTCATGTTCTTCGGAATTAGCTCAGATTTCTAGCTGAAATTCAAAAGTATCGTAATTTCTTTGTCATATTTAGTTCATGATTTTGCATAATTTTATATTGTCATAAACTGTGTTTCTTTTTAAATAAGTTAATTAGCGTTTAATAAAATTACGATTTTCGTTGATCCGCCATTTTTTTTTTCATCACTGATTTTAAAGCGTATTTGTATTTATGTTCCCTTCGGATTAATTACTAAGCGAAATTCAAGTACTTTTTGTTTGTCATATTTAGTATTGATTTCATATTGTCATTTCTGTTCATTAACGTTTTATAAAATTAGGATTCCCTCTAATCCGCCAATTTTTTATTTCGCTAATTTGTTTTATAATTATTCTTCTAATTAGAGTGTTTTAGCAATTCATTGAATTAATTGTATACTGTAACAATCTGTTTGTTTTTAGTTTAGTTAATAAGCGTTTGACAAAATTAGGATTATCGTTCATCTCTCATTGTTTTTATTTTCATCGCTGATTTTGATGCATAATGTTTCTGTGTTCTCATCGGATTAATTACTAACCGAAATTTAAGTATCAATTTTTTATTTGTAGGTTTGAGTTTGTATTGTCATTTTCTATTCATTAACGTATAAAATTAGGATTCCCTCTGATCCGCCATTTTTTTTATTTCGCTAATTTGTTTTATATTTACTCTTCTAATAAAACTTTTCTAACAATTCACACACATTTCACTTCAATGCATTTCGTTTGGATTAATTAACGATTGGATAGTTGTTTTGGTTTATTAGTAAATTGATGTTTCATAGAATTGTCAAGTTTTCTTGTGATTTTATCTTGGACAAATTTAAGGAGTTTTGATTAATTTATTTTGTTTTTATTGGTTCACTCATAAAGCAGCATGGTAGGAATTAATCATTTATGTTGACACATCAGATTTAAAATGTACCTTGTGTCCAATAACTGTAATCTCCAGAAAATCTTTGGAAGAACACATGATGTCTGCATGATTTAACTCTGCAAAGTGAAGAGTTAAAATTCCAGTCAAAAGAATTCATGGCTTGGAAAAATGAAACCGAAAAAGAAACATCTTCCATATTTGTAAAGTGGAATGGAGTTTAAAGGCATAAATGGTATCTGTAAAACCTATTTTCATTGCCATCACAGTGGGGAATTTGCTAGTAAAAGTAAAAGAAAGAAAACCATTAAATTGCTTAGTTCAAATAAAATTAATTCAGTCTGCCCTGTTATGATGAAATTAACAGAATAGCAGTGGTTTCTTTGTTACATACGTCAAAACCCATGTTGGTCATGATATTGACTTGGGTCAAATGAATGTTGGTGGGGAGGAAAAAGAAAAGATTGATATGAACGAATGGTATACCCATCGCGATAATTCTGGATGAAATACGTGTTTCAATAGGTGATCAATTAGAACCTATTAATCTCTCAACTATGCGAGATGTTATTGATAAACATTCTAACTAAATATAATTAAAACTTGAATGGAGTATTAGACAGGAATGATGCTGTTAGTGTTACCATGGGTAAGTCACATGCAGCAAGATGAAAACTCTGTTGTGGTTTTCTATAAGCCACAAAATGTACTTCTTGCCGACTGTCCCGGTTGAAAAAATGAAGATTTTCTTCTAGTTATTGTGAATGATTCCCAGAAAGGTATGCTTAATTTGTATGGCAATGATGTTATATGCATTGATTATACACATGGTGTAAATGCATATAACTGATTTAGTCACAGTGCTGCTTCTGGACGATATAAGGAAGGTTTTCCCTCTGCTTTCATTTTCAGCAATCGTCAAGATAGTATTGCTTTCAGTGCATTCAAATACTATCCATTTGTATTTTTTCCATAAACCTTTGTATGAGTGATGATGCTAAAGCATTTATAAATGCTTGGGCATCAGCTTTTGGTAAACCTTTAAAACGTCTGATTTGCTCTTGGCATGTGGATAGAAGTTTGGAGAAGGAAATTGAATGAATAAGTTTCAGATTCATTAGAGTAGGCCATTATTTATAAAATGCTCAGATGCTTACAATCAGACTGATAAAGATACATTTGTGGTTTTGAAAAACAAGAGTGGGCTTTGTGTATTGCAAATGGGCTGGTGTCAACACGAACATGGAATGTATGCACAGGATGATAAAATATATATATATGGGGGTAAAAAAGTAAAACGTCTGGATAGAACAATCCATTTGCTAATGAAATTTGTCAGTGACAGGATGTTTGATAAAATTATTGCTCTAGAGCAGTGTTTCCCAAACTTTTGACATATGCGTACCCCTTCTATAATTTTCGTAACGCTGAGTACCCCTTTTAAAAAGCGGATGTATTTTAATAACAATCAAAAAGGTTTTATTTTTTTGGGGGGGGGGACATACACAAAATAATAAGAGAAATAAAACGATTCATAATAAAATATAAATAAAATTTCTTTTATAAATAACGTTTATTTGGATCAATGAGAAGGATGAAATTGTTTGTGCTGAGATAACAGATCCTCATAATTTGGTTCCCTGGTTGTTAATTTTAATCTGAGATGTGGTTCTTCGTCCAATAGTCTGTTCCTTTTTTTTTTCGACTTAATGTCTACAAATGCTGAAAAAGCAACTTCACATAAATATAAAGTTAGAAAAGGCAAGATGTATTTTAGAAATTTTTCTGTTAAAACCGGATACACAAGTTGCATTTGTAACCAGAATGATGTTAAAGTACTCTCCTTATGTTTATTTTTCAAGAATCCGTCTGTAGCCAATTCCAACAATTGCTCTTCTTCTGCATGCGACAAATCTTCTGGCATGGATGTTGTGTAAATGTTAAACGGATATCTTATCCATTCAATATTTTTGGTTAAATCAGGGAAATAGTTTTTCAAGCCCACTTGCAAACTCTCCAAATGTTGTGTTATGCATTTCAGAGTATCAGCATCAATTTTAGTAGCCGAACTTGTTATAAACTCATGAAGAGAGGGAAACAAGTCTACGTTTCCATTACTCTCTTTTGCCATAACTTTAGTTTTGCAATGGCAGCGTTCTCTTTATCTTGAACGTGAAATAATAAAATTTCTTTGCCTTGTAAAATACCTTTATATGTGTAACGCATTTGGCCGCAATGTTCCTGAGAGATCAGAATGACGCTGACAGCTGTCCACGAAGCACGTGAATAAAATTAAAAGGTTGGGTCCAAACATCCGGTAAAGATAAGAGACTACTAGAATAAGCAGATTTCTACCCCTTCTATGAGAGGAGTGGGGAGCGGTTGCGCCCAACGGAGGGTTAATGAAGTAAGTTGTTTCTGTAACGAAGTGTGGTAAATTTCTGCCGTGTCACTCGAGACCATCTCACGACTCACAAGACTCTGTCTTGACTTGACTCATGAGAACATAGAATTAGGTGCAGCTAAGCACAGTACAGTGTAGTGCATATCCCCACCAAACTCCGGTGCAACGCGTACCCCTGCCAAACTCTTCCCGTACCCCTGGGGGTACGCGTACCACACTTTGGGAAACACTGCACTAGAGAAAGGAAAAGTTAGCTCAAATTTCAACTTTTTTTTCAGGTGCAGAGAGGATTAAGGCTCCTGGCAATACCTCTTTAAAAAAAACGCATCATGATTCCTACCTCATGGGTGATGTGGAAATGGAATCTGGTTTATTTTAGGTTGCCTAGTCTGCAGATAAAGGAGTTTGTTCAAGTACCTGAACTCAGGAAAATGTTCTGTTTAATGCAACTATAGTTATATTATTTTATAAAACCTATGAGCTTTTAATACTTTAAATCAAACTTGGTGTATAAAATTATCTTTCCAGGAATAAAGGGGGGAAAGAATACCCTTGAATTAATCAAAATTAGCATCAATTTTATCTGAAGCGTTTACCACCTGTTGTGATTTACTTGTCATTTAGTTTGGATGTTGACAAATCTGCAAACAAATTAAAGTTCAGAGAATTGTTTAATGTTTATTGGCTACAGCTAGCTTAGTAGGAAATCGTTCAAAATTTAAAACATTGATGTTAGCGTATCATCGGTAAACCAGCATTCAAAATAAACAATCTATCGCTGATTTAAAAAACTGCTGTCTCAATGGCATACATCAATGTTTAAAAATTTCAGTACTGAAGAGCAATTTTATATGTACGTTTCATAAAAGATGACAGCAAGATATTTTTATCCATTTTACTTCTAGAAAATGCAACTGCTGACAGATTCCTTAAGGCTGTTGAAACAACACTTGACAAATGTGGGCTTTCAGATTTATTATCTTGTAGTTTTTATGTAATTCGATGATGTGCTATATAAATGGACCATCAGTGAAAGATTTTGATCCCACAAGGACTGGACAAGAGGTAAAGCAACAAGACATGTTCATGGCCATAAAATAATTTCATTTGTCAGAATGATTTTGTCTTATGGTCTATATTGGGGTACTATGCAGCTGGAAAAAATTAGTTTAATTCAACTCCACTCCTAAGTTCCACACCAACGTGAGGACACAAAAGATTTAACATGCACCAGACCCCTTTCCACACAACTGTCTCTGGCTGGATGCGAACTCGTAATCCTCTGGTTGCTCTTCCAACCGGGCTACTGTGGCACCTATTATATCAATGACCTCAACTAGTAGTGAATGGAAAAAGAATGAGGAAAACTATCACATTCTGTTCGAGTTATTAAGCTTTGATTTTAATAAAAGTTACTCCATCTTAAAATTGTGCTATTTTCTCATAAAACAGATGGTAAGTGAAACATTGTCCAGATATGTATCCCAAGTACTTTAAATGGGTTTTAATTAACTTAGAAGCATGATGCAGGTTTAATTTATTTTTCAAGGCTATTCAAAATTATTTTGTAATCTAAAATTTTTATGTTCTGATTAGGACAGATGTTATGAGTGAGTTACATTACATCTATGGCGATAGCATGAGCACAGTTTATGTAAGTTACACAGAAGTCTACTTTAAACAAGTCTAGCTGACTCAGAGTTTAGAATAGAGGTGCACAACCTGCGGCCAGCGAATCATCAAGTTGCGGCCCATAAACTAATTTTGACTAAACTTCCAAGGGGATTTAAGTTAAGAAGCAAATTGACTGACAAACATTTAGAATCAGTCTTAGTTTCTACTAGCCGTATTGAACCTAAAATACCTAAATTAGTTAGTAAAACTCAGTATCAGCCATCCCATTAGCAAGCTGTAACAATTATTGTTTATAGTTTAGAAATTTAAATATTAAATATATTTGATGCTGTAATTTTTATTTCTAACTTTACTGATATCATTAAAATTTCTGATACTCATCTTTATTGCTCATTGTACTATTACTGTTATTAAATCAATAACCTAAAATAATTTGCTGAATTACATAAAACGTTCTTGAGACACATTCTTAAAAGTAATTCTAAATGATTGATCATTGCAAATGTTTGTTAACTTCTTTTTTTAAACTATTCACAATATCATTCATTTAGCTCTGTAACGAGCTCCTAGATTTTTTGAGAAAACATTTGCAAGTTTAATCTTAAAAAAAATAAATGCTTATTTTTTACTATACATATTAAGTGTAATAACAGCTGAACATAATTGGGTAGTAGCACTTTCATTGTGTCTGTGCTGTAACTTCATCTGCGGTCCCCCCATATCTCAATCAACGGTGCGAGTGGCCCTTGTCCCAAAAAGGTTGTGCACCCCTAGTTTAGAAAATTATGATAGTTTAATGCAATTTTAAGTAACATATTACCAAAGAGTATTATATTTATGTAGAATAGTGTAAAATTTTCAACTGAAGCTTTTCCTCTTCATTATTTTAATCAAGAACATACATCTGATTAAGATTAAAATTTATTTTTTCTTCAATAGGACTGAAGAGAAACTGGATTAGCTTTTAATGTAAATCTGACCAAAGCCAATATTGCTAATGTTGCAATAATCAGATTGTATAACTACAGAAAATTGTATGACTTAAGACATTTACCAAACTAAAAATTGGTTTGCAATTTCTTCAAATGTTATCAGTGCTGTAGTAGTAAAAAAAAACAGGGTATGCCTGAAGAATTTTTTCCATGGGGAGGCGAAACAATGTACTTACTATTTACACTCTCCACGGGGAGCAAAAAAACATGTACACACATGCACATGTTTATATATAGGAAATCCATAAGCCAGGGGGTTGACCGCCTCCCTCCTCCAAATTATGTACCAAGCTGATTTCTTAAAATAGAAACTTTTCTTTTGCTTCTGTAGCTATCTGCGTTACTCGTGATGTTTCATAGGAAACGCAAAGCGTGTACGTAGTTTTTAAGAAAAATCAGAGAGTATACGGTGTATACCCTCCACTACAGCCCTGGTTGTTATGCAGGATGTTTACAAGGACATCATATTTTTTGGAATAACTTTAATAAAACATTTTTACTTTTATTGTGTACTCAATTAATGACATTATTTTTTCAGACCATTTTCCCTTTAAAGCTTTTACTGTATTCAATTGTCATTTACTTAGGAAGATCCAGCACATTTTAGCAAACAATTTAATCAAAATGCATTATCTATGATGGAGACTTCTAGAAAATTACTTTGGGTTGCATCATGTGCCTTCAAAACAAATACATGTAAAAAAGATTTTCGAAACACTGTTCTCTGGAAGATATAAAAAACTATGACTTCTTACAGAAAAGTTCCTAAGAAAACATTGAGGGACCTCTGATGACATTACACACAAGTAGGCTTTCTCCAAACACAATATGGAAAAAATTTGGAATTTCATCCAAACTCTAAATGACTTCTTTATGCATGCAGTCACCTGGTCTATATTATGTTCCACAAATAAGTACGATTAGTTCAGTTCCAAAGTTCAATTTAAATTACAAAACAGTTCAATCCAGAAAAATTACTAAGTTACCAAGTCTAAATTTTAACAATACTTGCGTGTACCATAGACAGCATTGGTAATCTTGAATAATTATTAAAATCATAACTAAAGATGTAGATATAAATGTTTTAATACAAATTGTCAGCAACATTTAATATTTTCAGAATGATTTGCAAGACACTGACATTGCAAGATATTTTTGTACACAAACACATAAAGGTAAACAAAAAGAGTGTTACAGTTACAGTGAATATGTACTTCATTATTCAAGGTATTTTTTAATTAATGTCGTATTGGAGCAACACAACAGGCTATCATCATACAAGAAAAACAAAGAAACAAATGGTAGATAAAAACTTTTATTTTCAATTCAATAAACAAAGAACTTTAAATATCAAGTAATTCAGTAATGGTACCAAAATTTATTTTTCTGTAAATATAATTTATTATACAAGACTTAAAGAAACTTTTTGCATGGCAAAACTTAAATAATGACCATTGAGAGATTTTTCCCAGTTTTAAATATTTTTATCTTAAAACTTTATTATTTAATTGGGTCATTTAAAAAACCACTTAACATGTTAGCCATAACTCATTCACTGTTTATTTTTCAAAAGTCTGATTTCCAATAACACCTGCCTCAAGAAATAAAAACAAAACCACATAGAACACATTTTGATAATAGAAATTTCAAAAACATAAATAAAAGTACTATCCCAGATGGCCAATTAGATATCTGATGGATGAGGAACCTAAAAATATAAAGTGTGCACATCAGTACAATACAAATGAGATCAAACTCTCCTTTTTTTGTCAACTTAATGTACACCTAATTCTGTTTGGACGAGCACGAGCCTCATCTCGTGCGGATGTTTCAACAGTTTTACAAACTAATTCAGTTATTAATCGTTGTTGTTGTTAGCACGTTATATAATTCTCTGCAAGAGGCTGCCAACAACTTCACTTCACGTTCAAATTTTCCAGCGCGTTCCTCAAAAAGATCATGTTTTACAAAATTATTACCCAATTTTCTGGTCAGTTCCAGACATTCTTCTATTAAATCTGCTTTTAGAACAAGATAATTTTATTCATTATCACTACATCCTGTGGATTAGGAGTCTCCAATTACAGCCTCTAATATTTCATCTTCGCTTAGGGAGCTTTGTCGACTGATTCATCAATATCTTCAAATGATAGATCATCAAATCCTTCTCCACCGATTGTGTAACAATGTAATGATGTTAGGAAATTCAGATGTGTTAGCAACCAAATACAATAAAAACTTTGATGCTTAGATGTAGATTGGTAAATGAAAGCACGCGTTCCAAAACGCATACACTAGCTGTCATGCAATTAAAATTTGGGCAAATAAATTCTTAGAAATTGGCTTGGTCCGCTTATGTTAAATCAAAATGATTCACCTGAAAACAGAATTAGGTGTGCATTCACAAACAGGAAATGTTTGACACAAAAATAAATACACTCAGGGTATAGAGTCACATGAATTGAACACATGTCATTTACAGCTTGCAAGCCACTAACACCATGAGAAACCTGAACCACAACAGCACCTTTTCAGTGGCAGATTTATACTTCTCTGCCGCCCCACTCCTTGCCTTCAGCAATGATATCACCTCCCTTTTACGCTTTCTCCCCATAGGTATATCAATAGCACAAAATCATTAGTAGGTACTACCCTAATTTTGTTCAACAGTGGTTTGGTATAACCAAATCCAGATCGACATATAACATTGTTTATTATAAAATATATGAGAACTTAGAATAAAATTTGAAACAAACAATCAGCAAAACAACTCGTAACAATATTTCAACAAATATTGAGCAAATACTGTATAGTTGACTATAAGAGTAACTGTATTTAAAATAAAAACTTGGTTCTCAAACAAGCGTATTCTCAGTTACGGGTGAGTTGGGTACTTAAATTCTGCACTCCCCTCCTGAGCTATTTCCTTGTATACAATGCCATTCAAAATTCAAGCATGTTATTAGTGTTTTTAAATTGGTTGATTTTAATTTATTTTTGTTGTGCATTTGTTATTTTTCCAAAACTTTTTGCTGCCCTGGACTATAGCCCACCCCTAGATCTGCCACGGCACCTCGCCCCCTTTAAGTTAAATCAAACTTGCTGGCACATACTGAAAGCAATGGGCAGAATTATACAGGAAAGAATCATTCATAAATTTTATAGAAAACTTGGTATGTTTCCTAAGTACATTTGTTTTCTAAGATAAAGATAATTATACTAAACAAGGCATTTCTTTTAACACGAGAAATGCATATAGAGCCTTCATGCAGTATGCCAGCCTAAAACTCCCCGACCAGTGAATTGAATTTGAAATTTTATGACTGCATTATTTGGTTTATACTAATTATTCTGGTCTGACTGAAATGGAACCAGGAGGAGAGCAGTTTACCTAGAAAGACAGAAATGGCCAAAGTGGAACCCAACAATAATATTCATGTTTGCTTCACCGCTTTACATTTTGTTTACAAACAGTATGTTCCTCCTCCCAGTTTGATCAATGGATTAAAATCATGATTTTTAATGAGCATTCCCTTAAACATTTTAATAAATCATTAAATTGAGTAAGATTTTATGAGACAAAATTGTAAGAAATGGTCTATTACAACATAATCAGATGTATTCTAGATGCATCTATCCAACACTTAAATTTTTTCTAACCGAGTTATGCAGTTTTCAAATCTGCTATATCAAAAATAACTTTTCAAAATTGGAGGAGATTGTACTACTTACTTTTCCGTGAACTTTTTTTTATTCTTCCACTTTCAATAGAAAGACCGTTGAAATCCGTCAGTTTCTCTCCTCGAATGTGTGTGTCGAATCTGTACAAGTACATGCTTTAACAAACGTAAACATAAATATCAGAAAAGGGATTTTTTCCAAATTTTCCCTACCGCTGCAGAACTAAAAAAGTTTAAGGTATATACGCCCTCCAGTGGCAATTTGTGTAAGTTTTAACATTAGGATTCGGTCTGTCTCCATCCTCTTGTGAGATAAAGAGCTAATGTTTATCAACGGACTTTGTGTTGAAAGCGGAATAATTTAATTAGGAAAAGTTATTTTGTCTTTAGGTGTGTTCTTTTGAAAGATTGTATTTACTTTTCAGTTACACATCCAATCTCCTTCAATTTTGAAATGTGTTTTTTGATGCGTTGGAGAGATGCAAGAAAAATTTGTTTCAACTTTGATTCTGAATTGTTTTACGCTATTGCTTTTAATTATATTTGTGAAGTGCAATCTTGGTATTTTAGTAAAGGCAGTGAGATTATTCGTTCTGCGATCAGTAGTTAATTTTTGTGATGTATAATTAGATATAATCTAGTTTTTGAGATTACATAATATGGAAGTCCACAAATTGAATATATCTGATTCTATAATCGGACCATTTCTTTCGATTTTTAGATTGTTACAGGGAATGCAAATTTAAAATTAAGTGATTAGTTATTTTAAAAAAAATCAGTGATTTAAATAAGAATTTTAATTCCATTTTCCTTTCTGTTTTATGTGTAATAATATTGAAAAAGAAATAACTATGAAGAAGAGACATGCTATTTTATTCAAGTTAGTTGAATATTAAATCAGCCTTCCCTTGAAGCACTACATAACCTTTTTTTGATAGGAATCATCATTACACGACAACTCTTTCCCTTTAGGGCCATTGAACATGTGTCACTCACAAGCCTGTTCATCAGCATAGGTTTTGATTCAAACATTCCATGCGACTATAAATCTAATGGGCAATTTTGAATCATTCTTCTTCATATGATGGGTGAAGATTCTCTTATATATTTACTCAAGCATTATACCTAAAAAAGTTCCAGGGCCAGTGCGACCCCATTAGTTCAAATTAGAAAGACATGCTTTTTCCTAATCTCTGCAGCTATTTTTTGTGTGCTTTCATTTGCAATATCTTGTATGAAGTATTGTTTTTTGACCCATCATATGCCTGTGCCAAAACCTTTGCATTATTAATTTTGTATAACTTCCATACACTGAATACTGATGTGCTAAAAGTCATGGGATAGCAGTATGCAAATTTACTAGTGCTGACATTGCATTAAAAGGGTATAAAGAGTCAGATACTTATCAGTGAACTCTTCTGTCTGTTGAACTCTTAAATATCTTTACCTGCATAGAATTAACCGAGTTTGAACGTGGAAGGATAGTTAAAGCTAAACGCACAGGCTTAACATTTCAGACACAGTTGAGACCGTGCTCCACATTGTCAAGGGTGTATCGAGAGTACCTCATAGAAGGCATTACCCATCACAAGTGCATTTGTGCTAACAGACAAATGACACTGTGTGAACGGGCTGCATCATTCATGAGGGACACACTGCATGCTAGAGGCGTGCCTAAGGTTCGTACAGTGAAATAGACTTGAATCTATTTATGACAGAATTTGACGATAGCTGCACTAACTGTTAAGCTTGGCGGTTTTTTGGTACCCAGCTAACGAGTACTGTATTTTCTCAAATTTGTTTTTAAATATCGGTAATAGTTGTTTTGCTGATAGTTTATTTCAAATTTTATTCTAAGTTCTAATATAGGTATGTTAAAATAAACAATGTGATATGTCGATTTGGTTTTCCTAAACCTCTGTTGAACAAAATTAGGGTAGTATTAATGATTTTGTGCTATGGGGGTAACTATTTTTTGTATAGAGATAATATATCTCAAATTCACTCCATCACATTCCTCTGAATAACCATAAACCGATTATGAGCCAAAATCCACTCTTGTGACCGACTGACTGATATTCTCACCATTCCCGCAACCCCTGCTACCAGATCACTATTATTTTGATAATTCAGTAACAGGTAGAACTGTGATTCCAAGACATAATGGACTGGGTAGCTGTTCTAAGATTCACTTTATACTTGTGATCGGAGCGCACTGCCTTGTTTGACAAGCGTCGCCTTGCATTGTTGACAGAAGGGTTCTAATGTGATTACAAGCACATTCAAAAGAAGAGTACTATAGTGATAGATAGTTCCCCACATTATCATTAAAAAGTCATAAACGTTAACGATTTCGTTATGTTTCTGTTGAAACCTATTCAGTCAAAGTTGTAAAACAGTGCTTTCAAAACCTTTTCAATTGTGTTAAACGAATGTTCTAAATAATAAGAAACCTATTTTTACAAACTAACATTGTCAAACGATAAATGTGAGAGTTAAATTATTTGATACATGGGGCAACAGCGCCATCTAACGAGACTTTTAGATAGTGTTGCAATCTTTGTTACAACAGTATTGGAAACCTTTTTCAATATCCCCTAATCATTTGTACAAATTTGTCTGACACATCAAATATCTACAGCATAAAGTTTCGAAAACGCATTTGTTTTTCCTTTAGTACAATGAATAAATAAGTTTATTCCAGTTTGCAATGTATGAATATTAATAATATCTTTGTATTCAGAGCTAGAAAAAAAACATTGTGTGAGTATTTGATCTAGAAATTGTTTGCTGATTTATAATAAATGCAAAATGTTTTGAACGCCCTTCCGTTTACGTTTCAATTCTTCCAAAAAGTATTTACTAGTCATTCAAGATGAGAAGTGTTGCATAGTTTTCCTACTCACAACGCGACACAGTAATGTTAGAGTGTAGTTACATTTATTGTACATTGTATGGGCACTGTCTTGTGGTTTTTATCGCTCAAACAAATTATCAATGCAGAGGTTTAATCGTAAACTCCAACTATATTTAGTAATTCTAGACACATTTTTAAACACTGGGGACACGGTGTCGTTTAATCTTGCTTTTACGCAAAAGTAATGATTTCATAGCTACCACTAAAATATATAACTTTTTTTTTATATAGATATGTTACCTGATATTTCTGAATGGTATTTTAGTTGAGTCTTTAAAATAAGCTTCTTGACTTGTTGGTTAAGAAGCCTTAATTTTTTAGGTACTCTATTAGAGATAACCGGCGTTAAAATCCCCAAAAAGTTTAATTTAAGCGTAACGCCGGTTACTCACACGGCGTATTTTTTCCGTCGCGGAGAATTGACCGTCGCCGCTCAGAGAATTCGAACGTTTACACACAGGGCGGTAAAATCTCCGTCGCCGTCGTACGAGTCACCTTGGCAGTGTAGTTTTATCATCGAATCAATTAACTTTAGTTTAACTGTGTTATTTAAATCATTTATTGCTGAGTGTAGTTTGATATGAACAGAGCAAATTCTAGAATAACTTTTGAAATTTATAAGTTAGAAATTGTTAAATAATATTGAGTAAAATAAATACAATTAAATAATAAAGTAAAATAAAGATTTTACTTTTATCTGTATAACTTATTCTCTGTGAAAATTATTATCATTTTTGATAACACTTCCTTAAACTTTTTCACATATAAGTCACAAAGAACAAAGATATTTTAACTTTGTACGTTTAAAGCATCCATCATGTCGTTTATTTTATTTTATTTTTAAAAACTTGCTTTACTTATAATTACTTCTGTAGGTACATAGTTATTATGACGCACCTTTTATAATAGTGTGTGGGATAATCATTTTCAAAAGAGGTTTGAAGGTAACGGCATTTATTGATACATTTAATACATAATTTACACAAACACAAATACACTTCATATACACAAATATACAATTAGAAAGTGACGTCTATTGAGCTAGATGACTATACTGAAGAATTTCTTTCGGTCTTCGCCAAAGTACTCAGCAAAATGTTCGTGGTGTTTAACTGCTGTATTTATTTTAGTTTATTCTTTAATTGAGAGAGACGGCGATGAGTTCTAGTGTGGAAGAAGTGAAAGTTGTGAAGAGTACGATGGCAGAGTAGTAAATGTTGGATGATTCTGGCTTGGTTGGGGTGGTGGAATGCGTGTAGGCTATAAATTTTGACTACCAACTGAGGGAATCGATGGTGGAAGATGTGGAGGTTGTGAGTAGTACTAAGTCGTAGGAGTAGGGAAAGATTGTTGAAGTGGCTGTGGAAAGGTCTGTGTGCTTTTTCTTTTTCTCAGGAGGTTGTTGCCTAGAGCCATCGGTTTCATCCTTGTTGTCTTCTTGTATGATAAAACTCTCTGCAGTCTCTGTTTTTTTGTATAATTTTTTTAAAAACTTGATTTCTTCGTTTAATAGGTATTTTTTATTTTTTTTTGTTAGTTTGTGAGCCACTAGCTCTGTTTTCTTTAGCCCTTTTTTCAGCGTCAAGTATATGTTTCCAGCGTTTAATCGCTTCCATACCTAAAAAAAGAAAAACATTAAGTACCGTCTACATTAGCTGCATAAAAAGTAAAACAATAATTTTTTCGTTTTTCAGATATCTAGCAAGTGGATGTACTTTCACTGACCTTCATTATTCATTCAGAGTAAGAATCTCAACAGCAAGAGTGATAGTTGAGATATTGTCAAGCACTGTGGAATGTTATGCAAAGCGAGTGCATACCTCCCATTAAAAAAGAAATGTGGGAATCATTAGCGAATGGATTTGAACATACAGCAAACTTTCCCCATTGCATAGGAGCAGTAGACGGGAAACATGTCCGCATCGTGAGTCCAACAAAAAGTGGATCCATGTATTTTAATTATAAAGAATACTATTTCATTGTATTAATGGGCATTGCAGATAGTAAGTACCGTTTTGCTTTTGTGCATATTAGTAGCTATGGAAAAGACTGTGACTCGTCAGTTTTTAAACAGACTCAGCTGTGGAAATCAATAAAAAGCAGTTCAAAAAATCTACCTGATGAGAAGTGCCTACCAGGCACATGAAGTCCGAAAGTGCCATATTTGTTTGTTGGTGATGCACATTTGGACTGCATAAACATTCGCTAAGGCCTTATGCTGGGACACATTTGACAATCGAAAAGAGAATCTTCAAATATCGATTGTGCCGAGCAAAAAGGTACACAGAATGCACTTTCGGTATTCTCATCAACATATTGAGAATATTCCATCGACCATAAAATGTCCAACCACAACTTGCTAATGATATTGTTAAAGCCTGCATTATTTTTCATAATTATGTTAGGGATATAGATGGATACATGATTGAGGATACAACATTAATTATAGGGGCGGAAGATATTCGAGGAGAGAATACTACAAGAGCAGGCCTCAAAGCAAACAATGTGGGAAACATTCTATGTAGATATTTTGTTTCAAGTGTAGGAAGGGTTTCCTGGCAGATGTCCAAGAAATAAGGACTTTCTCATCGCCGTGACATCGACAACAGATAATTATCAAATGTGCCGCTTTCTTATTTAACACAAGTATTCCAAGTTAAATTTTTTCTTCTATTAATTTTTATTTATACGTAATTTTAAAATATTATTGTGATACTAGAAGTAGTTTACAAGCATAATAAAACTTCTTAAAAAAACGTGACATTGTTACAAATTGACAAATAATATGTTTATATTTTTACAAAATTTGTTAATAACAGTCCACCATAGTTGTCAAAAATGTTAAAAAAACCGAAATAAATAATTACATCCAAAAAAGATTCCAATATACTAAAGATTTTGTGCAACTACAGAGTGTGATTACTACAACAACTGGAATCTCAAAATCGAATTTTTTACACCTTCACTTTCTAGTAAATATATGTGAGGAAATATGAACTTACCAAAATCATTTCTCTCTTTTTCTTCCAACACATCAAAGTCGTTTCGAATTTCCAGGCAAACTTCATGCCAAGCGTTTCTGGTAGCATTTCTGTCCTTAAAGATGTCTAGGGTTTTATCCCACAAAACAGGCCTTTCTTGGATTCATGAAATTAAAATTTCATTATCAATAATTACGTTAATGTTCACAATAGAAAATAACAATTGATGCTTCGACAACAGTGTTACACAAACAAAGTTCAACTCACTGAGCAAACGATGTCTAAACGGTAGAATAACAGCCGTGTGTGTAAACGTGCATTTAGTCACGTACGCCACTAGTTCGGCGGAGACGGTCAAACCGCCGTCGGCGCTAGTGGCAGTTGGCGGCTGCATAGCTGCCAGCCGCCAACGGAAAATTGACCGAGCGTTTTTTTGTCCGTCTAATGTGTAAGCTCTAATTGACTTCAGTACGCTACTGTGGGAACGGCGGCGACGGTCAATTCTCCGTGACGGAAAAATCCGCCGTGTGTGTAACCAGCGTTAAAGTTGATTTTCGGATTGTTCATGATCGAATTTGTAAAAAAAGAACCATTTTAGGACGTTTCGTGACATAGTGCATATTCCCTATTGCTGGATGAGTGAGTGCTGCGTGGGTGTTCAAGCACGCTTGGCGCCTCTTCGTCTGGCGCTCACGTGACAACGAGGGATGTTCGATGGCCCAAACATATTATATACCATTGAGTGGCTAGCCCGGCGTTGTCCGTAATACAAGGTATTAATCTAGTGTAAAATTTTCCGCAGATTTCAAATCTGTTGAAGATATATTCAATTAAAAATTTATTTATTTAAAGAAAATAATATTGTTAGGTAACAATCTAAACTGAAATTTCAGCAGATTTCAAATCCGATGAAATTTGTACTCCATCTTTAACGGTCTAGGAGATAGAAAAAATATTTTTGACCTCAGTTAAAATATTTATCGTCTGGCTGGGAAATCAATCGCGCAAAATCAAAGCGGAAACGTAAACAATAATTTTCTACGTATTCTGCGTATGAAAAAAACTTGGCATGATTCCTAACCCTGACTGCAAGGTCGCATGAGTAGAAAACGTTCTCCGCGTTTGAAAAATTGATGGAGAGTAAAATTATGAAATTCATTTAAAAATCTTCTAGATTGAATTTTAAAATTCGCCGTGACCCAAAAATTGCAAATTATTCGGACTACCTGTGTGCCAAATCTCGTTGTTGCAAGTGCCATAGAATCGTCGGGATTTTGCGGCCCCAAACAAACACTTTCTTTTATAATAGTAGAGACATCTCGATATGTTATATACATTTTTATACATCTGAAAGAAGCGATGAGTCATGAAAAAGAGCTAGCTCTTTTTAGTGAGCGAGCGGTTCCGATCCGATCCATGAAAATAATCATTTTTTCCATCACTAAACTCAATGCGACCTCGATAATTTTCAACATCCAAACAAGAGAACGATCATAAATGTTAAATTGGTTGTTTTCTATAAAATAGCTTTTCTTTGAGAGGAAATGGTTTTCTGTACAAAATAACATCCTTATTCACATGCAAACAATACAATCGCATTCATGATCGTTCTGTCTATTCTCCTTTCCATTTGGTAACAAACATTGTAGAGGAGTATCTTGGAACTTCTAAAAAGACTGATTTCTTTGCAAAATTTTCTGAACGCTATCGTGATAATTTCGAGAATTTAAAAACTAATTTGTTTTTGCTGTAAAGCATTGCAGATTATCTTGGAACTTCTAAAAAAAGTTTGATACATTTGCCAAATTTTCTGAACGCTCTAGTGATAATTTCGAGAATTGAAACACCAATTTGTTTTTAGTGTGATGAGTCTCGTATCTTTTAATACCTAAGCATATAGAAGAACATGGTTTTATGTTTAAATTGAGAAATTTTTTCTTTTTGTTTTACTTTTACCGATTGTTCTCAACTTTTTTCCCTGAACTCTTATTTGAAACTAATGATAGAGTATATTGTGAATGATTATGTCGTAATTCTTTTGAGTTTAACTTGAAATCCTTCATTTGGGAAGGAATTTCAAGATGGTATAAGTAGTGATTTAATCTTTTAGCTCAGGGTATAATTAAAGCGGATGAGGGCAGGAGGAATTTAATGTTAAAACTGATTACCGCGAGATGGCTTATACATTCTATACTTTTTTTTAGTGATGCAATGATAGGGAGAACCTTGTACAGTAGAGGAGAGGAGCTGGAATATAATGATTAATGCAATCTTAGTATAACGGACTTTCTAATGAAAGTGGAAGAATTAGGAAAAATTAATTTGTCTTTAGACGTATTCTTTTAAAAGATAGGATGAAACTGACCTCTTAGCACTCCGTATCAACGGGATGCTTTACTTTATGTCTTAAAATTTTTAGTGGCAATATTGGTTAATTTAATACGCAGCCGAGTCGGTAGCGTGGTGGCTTACTTCGCCTGAGAAACCAGTTCGAACCCCAAAATTTCTTTTCATCTAGAATAGCTGAAATATCCACAAAAATGTTTTTAATTTAACCAAAAGCAATATCTTTCATTGAACTTAAAATTTAAACTTAATTCAACATTTTTGTTCAGCCGATGAGCCATTTTGTGTATTCAGCCCGTAATTTCTTTTTCTCTAAATATACTTTTTCTTCCTCAATAAACTCGTGCGGGTAACTTAGATGCCCCTGTTTATGACAGGTTTTTGCAAATTACAATATATATATATTGATATTTGTATCTATGCATTAGAATTAGAATATTTAATTAATTTACTTCTAATTGAATGCAAATCTTTGTATTTTAATTAGTACTTAAATAATTGCTGCGTTTTTCGATTACGTTTCTCTTTAAAAAAAAAAGCCGTTTAAATTAATTACGCTTAAATAAAATATTGTCTTGTTGAAGAAAAAATATTTTTACACCCTAACATCCGAATTCATACACTGCTGGCCACCGTAAATGCAACACCCTGAAGGAAGCATGCAAATAATATGTTATTTACAAACATGCATTAGCGGAGGTGAGATATGCAAATGATTAGAATTTCAGCGCAGATGCACATCACGCGCGAATGTGGCGCCACTTCAAAGCGCTATTTAAGGCTTGGAGATTTCGACGTTCTTAAGTACGGCAATTGTGTTTTTCCTGTGGTTTTTTCAAAAAAACGATCAATTATGCCTCGTAGAAAACAGCGATCATCTTTTGATCAAGTATCCGAGTTCGACAGAGGAAGGATAGTGGCCTACCGAGATTGTGGATTATCTTTCAGGGAAATCGGTAGTCGTGTTGGACGAAACCAAACAACTGATCGTTGGATGCAGGAGGGTACGACGTGTTCGATCGCATCCACCTCAGTGCACCACTTGACGTGATGACAGGCATATTGTGCATATGGCAGTGACGGATCGCTCAGCCACATCACGAACCATAACACAACACATTCAGTCTGTAACGCATCATCCAGTGTCTGCGCGTACCATTCGACGAAGTTTACAGCAGAGTGGTCTGTCCGCAAGACGTCCATTGCTTCGTCTACCCTTGACACAGAACCACAGACGTCTCCGCCGCCAATGGTGCGATGAAAGAAGGATGTGGACGGCAGAATGGAATGAAATTGTCTTTACTGACGAGTCATGCTTCTGTCTGCAACACCACGATGGTCGGATTCGAGTCTGGAGACACCGTGGAGAGAGGATGCTGAACAGCTGCGTTATGCTCCGCCACACTGGTCCTGCACTGGGTATTATGGTATGAGGCGGCATTGAATATCACTCTCGCACTCCTCTAGTACGCATTGCCGGTACTTTAAATAGCCAGCGCTACATCTCCTAGGTGTAGGAGCCAGTTGTCCTTCCTTACCTTCAGGGCTTGCCCACAGCCATATTTCAACAGGATAATGTGCGACCACAGGTGGCACGCATTGTCCAAGGGGTTCTTCGTCAATTGCCAGATTGAATTGCTTCCCTGCCAGCTCGCTCTCCGGATCTTTTGCCAATAGAAAACATGTGGTCCATGGTTGCTCAACGATTGACCCAGATTACATAGCCAGCTGCCACACCAGATCAACTTTCGCAACGTGTGGAAGCTGCTTGGTCTGCTGTACCCCAAGAACACATCCAAAGTCTCTTTGAATCAATGCCGAGGCGTGTGGCAGCGGCTACTCTGGCTACTGATTTTGGCAGGAACCACACTTCACAGAAGTCTATAAATTTAATCATTTGATACTTGGTCAACATGTTATCGACAAAATAAATTTTGTTGTGATATCTCTTGTCTTTCTTGGTGTTGCAATTTGGGTGGCCAGCAGTGTATGCATGTTTATAATACTCAAATTTAAAGTTAACTATTTTCTTTTGCCAAAGATAATATTGTTTTCCATGATTTTTATAAATTCATATATCACAATGTTAAGAGATTGTCTTCATAATAAACTGCATATAAACACTCAATTTTTGTATAACATTTAGAATTTATGTAAAAATTTAATCTTGAAAGTCATATTTCAAGTCATTTAACCCAGCCGTTTCCAAATTATGAGTATCGAAAATGAAGTTGCAATGACAAGAGAGCGATATTTTTCTAACCTTCCCAGAATTGGATAGGTCTTAACTTATAACTCAGAAAATTTTATGATATATTTCTGTCACTGTTTTGCAGAGAGCTCATTAGTATTGGTTGCGAAAAGGGTAATTTTTTATAAACAGGAGGGAGAGAAAAGGTGGATTTCAGTTTTTTTTTTTTCATTAACAAAAATGGCCAGTTATTGACGCAGTGTCATAATAAATTTTTGTTGAATAAAGGGAGAGCTGGGTTACCTAGAGTGCCTATATAATAAGAGTGGCGACAAGGGACCAAATTTGGCCCAATGCGCATGCGCGGCAGCCATTTTTCAACCAGAATCGTCTCGAAGAAGGTTGATGGGCGAATTAATATATCATTTCAGAGAGAACAAAAGCATATGATTTCTAATATGGATACATTCGGTATAAATGAATCAATCATAAAAACGCTCAATTATATGCGTAATTGATGAGATGGATTGCACAACGCGCTAACTTAGATTGCGGGAAACACCATGTTGTTCAAAAAAAGCTATTTACTTAATAAGTCTTCAAATTTATGCTGACAAAACACTAAAATAATAATAAATAAACATTCTAAAACACGAAATGGAACATAAAAAAAGCAAAATTTTCTTTTTAATTTAATATACACACGTTTTTCTCGAACACACAAAAAGTTCCCATGTTAAGTCTACGGGAGCTAGGAAACGACCGCCTCGGGCGGTAGAAAAGGTCTCTAAGCCAATCAGAAAGTGTTTCCCGTATGTCGCCACTCTTATTATATAGGCACTCTAGATGGGCCTTCCCCTAATAGTGCCACAACTGTTGAATGACTAGAAAGTCGTTTTTTGAGTAAAAAAACCGATGCACTTATACACATTGAACAGTTCCGTTGGTTTAACGGGCAACTGACGCCATAGACGTCCTATTGCGATTGAAAATGTCACTTGTAGCCGAACCCATTTACGTTTTGCCGCTTACAGCTCCATCTATTGCTAAAATTTGGAACTATTCTTTCTTATGTCATATCATTTCCCCCTTATTCGACTATATTCAGTGTCATTCTGAGCAGAGGTTATTTTTTTTTCAGCTTTTCGAAGTTAAACATTAAAAAAAAAATTGCCCTGTACACAATTTTTACTGTGCATTTCTTCATCGTTTTACGAGTTTCTGCATTATTTAAAACGAAGTAGTTTCAGTGACCTAATGAACGCAGTGATGTTTATAGCGGTAATTAATGCATTCTGAAATGGCATAAAAGTACAAAAAATTATGACTGACTGTTTGATTTTTAAAGTGTATAATTTATGGTTCTAAAAATAAAATTGGTTCTCTGTATATCCTTGTCAGACTATGCGTTTTCAAAACAAAATAAATGTTACTCGTTTGAATATTTCCCACAATGGGATAACCTAGAGCAGGGCTCGAAATACCCGGGTGCACAGGTGCACTGTGCACATGAAAATATAATTGTGCACCTTGTGCACCTAATTTAAAAACTTAGGTGCACAAGGTGCACCTGTATTAAAAAATCTATTTCGAGGCCTGACCTAGAGTGCCTATATAAAAAGAGTGGCGACATACGGGAAACACTTTCTGATTGGCTTAGACACCTTTTCTACCGCCCGAGGCGATCTTTTCCTAGCTCCCGTAGACTTAACATGGGAACTTTTTGTGTGTTCGAGAAAAACGTGTGTATATTAAATTAAAAAGAAAATATAGCTTTTTTATGTTCCATTTCGTGTTCTAGAATGTTTATTTATTATTATTTTAGTGTTCTGTCAGCATAAATGTGAAGACTTTTTAAGTAAATAGCTTTTTTTGAACAACATGGTGTGTCCCGCAATCTAAGTTAGCGCGTTGTGCAATCCATCTCATCAATTACGCATACAATTAAGCGTTTTTATGATTATCCATATTATAACAATCATATGCTTTTTGTTCTCTCTGAAATGATATTAATTCGCCCATCAACCTTCTTCGAGACAATTCTGGTTGAAAAATGGCTGCCGCGCATGCGCATTGGGCCAAATTTGGTCCCTTGTCGCCACTCTTATTATATAGGCACTCTAGGCCCATCCACCTCGACTATGTCGTCCCACGCAGGATGGGGAAAATCGGTTTTTAATTGTCTTGAGGCCAAAAACCGCATAAAAAGCAACAATGAAATCGGTTGTTAATAATTAACATACAGCCTACCATAATAACAAGGAAGTCTGGTTATAATTATTATCACCAGACTTGCGCAGGACATGTTCAATATGTTGTCCACTCTTTGCTGACACAAGTTGAAACCGAGAAACAGCATGTTCCACAACAGATCGGAATGTCTCAGGGGTCACGTTGTGAATGTGTTGCGCGATGCGTGCCTTCAATTCAGCTAAGTTTGCAATCGAAACAATGAGCGCAACCTTTTTCAGATAACCCAACAGCCAGAAGTCACAAGGATTAAGATCAAGTGCTCTTAAACGCCAGGCTGTTGGAAAATGACGGCTGATAATCATAATTTCCAAAATGCGTCTTGAGCAGCTGCTTCACTGGCTTTCCAATGTGCGAAGGAGCGCCATCTTGCTTAAAAATTTTGATCCCACTCATGCACGCTGTTGAAGTGTTGGAATGACGTAGTAGTCCAAAAGACTCTCATAGGGTAACAGGACCAGCACGTCCCATCTTCTCGATAAAAACACAGTTACCTTTGCAGAATGAAGAGGTACTGGTTCATGTGCGAACGGCCCATATTCTGCAATTCTGAGTAGTGACATGTCTTTGGATATGGAAATGGGATTCGTCTGTCCCTAAAATATTTCATGGCCATTCATTGACCATTTCCATGCGAGCAAGAAATTCTGGAGCAAAAGTTTGTCTTACTGGCAAGTCAGCAAGAAGCAACACCTGAACATGTGCAATTGTGTATGGATAGCAATGCAGGATGCTTCGTATAATTTTATGCACCGTGCTCACAGGCCTTCAACCAGATTTCACTTCAAAAGAACACGTCTCTTCGAATTTCTTAATCATTTTCTCCAAACCATTGGCAGACATCGGGCCACAGACTATTTCCATAACCTTTATTGTCCGGAACTTCGTCGGAGCTACTGGAGCACAGTCACCGTTCTTGTAAAATAGCTTCACAAGCAGAGCGTGATTCTTCATTGAGAGAGTCATGACGAGCTTCTCAGACGCAATATGAGGATAACGAACTGGACTGGACTGGACAATCAGTTCCGGAGTGCCTACTGCAAAGCAGCTTGCATAAATAAAATAAAATAATTGAAATAAAAAATTTCAATTATTTTATCTAAGCAGTTATATTTTATGAGCTGTTATAGTACTTAAAAAAATTTGCAGACTTAAAAAAAAGCAAGCGATTTTTAAATTTCGTAAATTCTGAATATTTTGTTGATTTAAACACAGGAATATATCCTTGGACATTAAGAAAATACACAATTGTGTAATGTAATAATCGCTGAAATCGTTGGACTACATCCGTGACGTCACAAAATCGTGGTATGGCCTTTTGTTATAGGCCTTGACTTATCCCGCTACACATTCAATATAAATTTTATTCTTCTTGATTTTTTGAAATCACCTTTAAAAAAATTATGATCATTCTTTATTGAACAGCCCTCGTAGGTATCGGATATTTAAACTAAACACACCCATAAAATGGCCTTTGGTCCCTCTATATTAATACCCTAACCAAAAAACATATGTTTATAACTGTTGTAGCACACGTTCAAACGCGATGTTTATATTTTCTTTGATTTATTTCGCTGGAATCGTTTGCACGTGTATCCTGTTGCTCGCAGCGAATAACAGCTGAATCTGCTTGGAATCGGAATGTTCGTTCCCACCGTAAATAAGTTGTTAAAAAAAAGTAGGAAGGTGTGGTTTTGCACCGATGTTCGAATTTGATCTCTGAGTCAGATACGAATGCTTCTCGCCTTGGATGCAGCTAATAGGTATGCCTTCTTTTTGGCAGGGTATTAAATTCTTGTTGTTACTGTTGGATTTGAGTGTACCTTTCTCCCTACCGCTGATCAATTAGAGTTATGTACCTATCTAATTATGCTGATAGAAGTACCTATGTCAAATTGTTTTAAATATCACTTTTTTTTTATACAGGGTGTCCATAAAATAATGTCCCAGTTTCAATCGACAATTACAACAGTTTAATTTAAACTATTTATAACAAATCATAAATATCCAACCTAACCTAAGTCCAATTCTTCCCGCACTTTGGTTAACAAGTCCAGAGAAAAGGAAGCAATAGCTCGAAAATCGAAGCTGAATGACAGAGACAGAAGGGTTTTGAAGGGGATTGTGGCAAAAAAACACAACAGCATCTCAGATAACATCTGAGACGAACACACATCTACAGGAAGCAGTTTCATCAAAAACTATCCGGCGTGATCTTCATATGGCAAATATTCATGGTAGAGCGGTTATTTCAAAACCATTGATTACACCATGTAATGCCTTGAAGCGACGAATATGGTGTCGCGAGCATAAAAATTTGACACAACAGCAATGGGAGAATGTAATATGGTCAGACGAATCGTCGTTCACAATAGTCCTGACAAATGGACGTGTTTACGTTTGGAGAACGCCACCAGAAGCCTACCAAGTTGACTGTCTTCGGCCTATGGTTAAGCATGGCTTCGGTTCAGTGATGATCTGGGGTGCGATATCACATCGTGGTCTTGGCCCACTTGTTGTTCTGAATGGCCGTGTTACAGGAGAGGATTATGTCAGTCTTCTGGCCGACCATCTTCACCCAATGGTGCAAACAGTGCTTCATGATAAACGACCAGTCTTCCAAGATGATAATGCCCCCATTAACACCAGTGGAATTGCAGGAGACTGGTTTTATGAACACGATGATGAAATAGAGCACCTCATCTGGCCCACTCAATCCCCTGATCTCAATATAATTGAACCTTTGTGGGGTATTTTGGAAAACAAGCTGCGCAGTCGTTATGTCAGGTGAACAAGTCGCACGGCGTTATGTCAGGTGAACGTGGAGGCCAGCGAAAAAGAGCTCTGTCGTCTCGAACATTACGACCCATCCAACGGTCAGGGACTTCGACGTTCAACCACTCTCGTACAAAGAGATTCCAATGGGGAGGGGCTCCATCCTGTTGCCAAATAAAGTTTGCAGGGTCACCCTATACTAATTGCGGAAAGAGTCATTCTTTCAACTTATCCAGATAAGCTACCCCTGTTACGGTAAGAATTGGACTTTAGGTTGGATGTGTGCCGTATAACTAAAGGTGCACCTATTGAACATTTGTAAGAAAACCTAGGTTAGTTTACCTTCAATTTGATTCATGATTTGTTGTAAATAGTTTAAATTAAACTGTTATAAAATATCATTGAAACTGGGACATTCTTTTATGTGCACCCTGTATTATTCAATTTGGAAATAAAAGATTTATTAATTGTTCTTATTAAATTTTTTGACTTTGTTTTGACTTAAAATTATCTTAGTTTAAATTAATAAACACAGCAAATCACAAATTAAATCTCCTCCCCGAGCGAACATTAATGTTTGAGGTTACTAAACCAGTTTTAAAATATGGGGAAATAAAAGATTAAATACTCTGATGTTTGAAAACATTGATGTTTTTTGGGTCGATAAACATACTTTTATTATAAAGGATATACCAGGAGCAAGATCGCAAGAAGGTAGAAAAGGTGCTTGAGTTATATGCTCATATGAACTCGTATAGTGAAAAAATTGACGCTCCTGGTATGTTAAAGCAGGGGTTCCCAACATTTTAATAACTGCGTACCACTTGAAATTTTTAGAAATTTTTGTCGTACCACCAGTCCTATATTATTTTAGAAACATATATCTAATGTCAGAAAAGTGCCCAATGTCTTGTTTCATTTTAATTAAAATACTAAGAAAGCTTCATATTTTATGATTAATGCACTTGTATTTCGTATTAATGATGTTTTAAGGGGGTCCGGGACATATTGAAATTTTTTTTTTATTAATTAATTTAGAAGTTTGAATTTTTTTTTTGTACTGATTACCCATCTAACAAATAAGCAAAAACACAAAACAAAATTTTATCAAAAGTTTTAAAAAATTTTTAAATTAAAATCTTTTGAAAAAAAAGAGGGGTCATTTTAAATTGCTAAAACTCAAAATATTCTTGATCAATTTTCAAAATTCTTGCAGTAAGTTATTCACAAATTTATAAACTTTAATTTCGATTCAGCAATTTAAAAAATATTAATTTAATAAAAAATAAAATACATTTGAATGAAATTTTTTGAAAATTTTAAGGTACTTTTTTAAAAAAAAGTCATATTTTTAAAAGTAAATATTTGTTTCAAATTTGCTGAATCAAAATTAAAGTATAATGTTTGAAAAAGATATATTCCAAATTTCAACCCTTAAACTTTATAAGTTTTCGACTTATAGTAATTTGAATACAGGAAATCTTGAAAAAATGTATCATGGAGAAAAACACATTTAAAGTTTTAAAGACAGATGTTGTTGCCATGACAACAACAGTCAAGAGTGTTAGACTGTCAAAACAACGCACCACAAAAATTATTATATCTCTAGTTCTAAATAAAATAGAAACATGATTTAGACGTCTTAAGACATTTTACGTCTTTAGACATTTTAAGCAGAAAAACACAGAGAATTTCTTAAAATAATAAAAATAAATTCGAAAATTTGACGATTTTTGTGTCCCGGACCCCCTTAATAAAAGAAAAAATTAAACGATTATCGAAAATTACAGTTTTATTTTTTACTCACAGATCTAAAAACAAAGAATTATTTCGAATTATCCGTGCGTATTTCTCATACATAAAGATAAAGGAATTCTTCGTAAAACGATTTGACTGGGAGAGATATCAACTTAATTTCGCCGAGATAGCCATGGAATAAAATTAGATAATCAGCAACGAAGTTTCTCTTTAAATAATGTGCTAATGTTAGCGTCATTTATTATAATGTAATAAAAACGTTAACCAGAAAATTGATTTCATATCACCCCATTTTTCCTATATCTCGGTTGTACATACTAAAAAATCGAGCAAACTTCGTAGAACATTTGGGCCGCTCGTATCATCCTTGCGAACCACCTGAAACGTTGCCGCGTACCACCGGTTGGGAATCCCTATGTTAAAGGTTGGCAACCCCCAGCCATATATCATCAGTATCGCCATATTTGGTAATGTGTATTATTGCCAATCAGCATTTCCTTTCCATTCTATGCATATTACACGTTTCAAATAATAACAATGAAATAAATGCAATGAGACTCCATATCAGCATAGAAATACAAGATTACTTATAACTTTTGAAGCAAATTATAAATGCAGGACATCGTATCACAATTGTAAAAGATCAAACATTTAAAACTTTTACTCGACCGTCTTTCAAATTCACTTTCAATCTGATAAAGGTCTCGTTATCAATTTTGTGGTTGTTTGAATTGAAATTTTTCCTAGTACTACCGAAGGCTTGAAATTTTTACTTATATCACTAGTGATTGTGATAAAGGTGGAACAAGGATTCGTGAGGGACAATCGTTTATAAACTATGATGTTTAAATTCTTTTTTTTTTTACTCTCAAGATTAGTGTTTATTGACTAATAATGCTTAATATTTACAAAAAGTTTTTAATATTTACAAGTAGTAGTATTTAATAATAACGTTTTCAAAGAAAAAACAAATCAAAAAGACTTCTTAATAAAGTTACTTTCCAACTTATTATTTCACTGATGGAACACTTTTTGGATAAAGCAAAAAAGATTTTCAAACGAAATTTCATATGAAATTTTGTACGTGCACCATAATAATAGTTATTTTATTCTTATCTTGCATTTTTTTACATTACCGAAGCTTGTTATCAGCTGCTATTTTTTTTTTAAATTGAAAAATTGTATTTTTCCATCACTTTATTTATAAATGTTTCTTTTTTTTTTTTCCTTTTTAAGAAATAGAAACACAATTACCAAATTACGCCGCGCTATTTGTTTGGAAAAGTTCTTAATCTCTAATGTTATAAAAGGAAGTGTTTGTTTGTTTCTTGCACAAAAGTCATTACGAATCTATGGTACTTACAATAATGGGATTTGGCACACAAATAGTCCGAAATTTTTGCAATTTTAGGGTCAAGGCGAATTTTAAAATTCAATCTAAAACATTTAAAAATTAATTTAATAGCTTCTTCCATTGCTCTTTCTGCTTTCGGAAACGAAGTAGCATCAAAATTTAGACTTTTCACCCTTACGTCACTATTGACTTCAGCCTTTGGAACCATGCCAAATTTTTTTCACCTACCATCACGAATGGGACCGAACAGATTCGAATGACCTTAGTTTGATTCGAGATTCATACATTTTGATTTCCATAGAAACGGATTCGAGTGTGTCAGTAATAATTTTTAAACTAAACATACCAGAGCGATTTGAAATGTGTTGCAAATTGGCAACATTTCCATTTTCTTTTATTTCTAAGATTCAGCATTGACCGCTATTAAATTATATTCTGACGTTTCATAAGAGACCTTCTTTGGAGATTGTAAAGATATAAACATTTTTAATTTGTGTCAATAACTTTTTGAAATATAGGATC
Source organism: Metellina segmentata (assembly GCA_947359465.1). Classification (NCBI taxonomy): domain Eukaryota; kingdom Metazoa; phylum Arthropoda; class Arachnida; order Araneae; family Tetragnathidae; genus Metellina; species Metellina segmentata. Next base: position 71,269,018 of record OX375883.1, read on the forward strand.
GCACACAGGCCACTTTTATTGCAAGAAAATCTGATAAAATATATGCAGTTTTCTGAAACCTAATATTGCACCCTGGCAAGAAAAGTGACACTGGTCAAAAAATAAAAATTTTGATGTTATGTCATTGAAAAATATCTGCGAGTGCCCCAGCGTGTGTTATATTACCATTCTATAGAATTTAATAGAAGTTACCACCATAAAAATACTTACCTAAAATCTACAAGAACCTAAAACTGTTTCAATATAAGTTTTATGGTACCCTTTAAGATGTTTCTCAAACACTGCGTCACTTTCCTTGCCGTGTTGCGATATTTAAAACACCGATTTTCATTAAATTAAAATGGTTGTTGTATGACAACATGATCTTAACCAGCTTACCCAGTCACATCAATGATTGGATATAATAAGAATTCGTTAAGACTATCAGTGTCAGAGTTTGGACATCAAGACGGGAGATGATTAAAATTATATTAATAACAGTCAAATTACTCAAGCTTTTATAAAATATTTATTGATGTAATTATTCTTAGTGGTGGATAAACTAGCCTTTGAACCTCTAGCTCAGGGGTGGCCAACCTTTTACATACCATGCGCCAATTTTATTTTACATCCGAGTTCAGATGCGCCATTTATCACACACCTATTCTACCTTCTTACGTTCATGATTGGGGTAGGATCTGCTTCACTTAGGGGAAACTTGCACTCCAAACTTACACACCACGCTAACGTAAGAACACAACACATTTAACATGCACCAGCCCCCTTTCTACAAGACGGTCTTTGGCAGGATTCCCAACCTCCGGCTGCTAGTCCATTGCTCTTCCAACCGTGGCACCTGTTATAGTTGTAGTTTCTTAGGAGTTACATCAGATGTCAGTTTTGTATGCCAAAAAATACATAATCAATGATTAAATATATAATTTTTTACTGCTATGAGGTAGGATATCTCATGTAATTTTTCTTATTAAGAACAGAAGAAAATTTTTTTTGTTTTATAATAAAATTACAATATTAATCGGAGTAATATTATTCGTTTAATTACTAAGTGTGCAATAATTTATTCGCAAGACCTTTAAGGTGTTATATCATACTACTGATTAGTCTAAAACCAAGATTTTGATGAAATGTGGTATATCCAATGGTATTTTTAATTAACGTTCCACTGGAGCAACACAATGGGCTATTTGTGACGATCCTGGATCAACCCCAAAGGGAAAGATTTAGACATAACATAATTTTGAATCATGGTCATACAACGAGGCAACACCAGAGTTGGCACTCTAAACTTCCACACAACAGATTTAACATGCACCAGCCCCCATCTACATGATGGTCTTTGGCTGGATTCGAACTCCCAACCCTCTGGTTGCTCTTCCCACATCGGCACCTGTTATATTAGCATGATGCTGATTTAATTTATTTTTCAAAAGGTCTATTCAAAATTATTTTATCTAAAATTTTCATGTCCTGATCAGGACAGATGTTGAGTGAGTTAAATATATAGAGATAGCATGAGCACATTTTATATAAGTTTCACAGAAGTCTACTTTGAACAAGTTTAGCTGACTCATAGTTCTAGATAAGCTTTGAATGTGAATCTGACTAAAGCCAATATTGCTAAAGTTGCAAGAATCAGAATGTATAGTTACAGAAAATTTTACGACTTGAAAATATTTACCAACCTAAATATTGGTTTACAATTTCTTCAGTTGTTATGCAGGATGTTTACATAGGACATCATTTTGTTTTGGAATAACTTTTAAATAAAACATTTCTAATTTCATTGTGCACTCAATGAATGACATTATTCATTGAATTTAATATGAGTCAAATGACTGCCAGCACTGCAAATTTAGTCTTTCGTCCACATGATTTCTTAAGACCATTTCTTAAGGGGGTCCGGGACACAAAAATCGTCATATTTTCGAAATTTATTTTATTATTTTAAGAAATTCTCTGTGTTTTTCTGCTTAAAATGACGTCTAAATCATGTTTTGATCTTAATTAGAACTAGAGATATAATAATTTTTGTGGTGCGTTGTTTGAACACTCTTGACAGTTGTTGTCATAGCAACAACATTTGTTTTTAAAACTTTAAATGCGTTTTTCTCCATGATGCATTTTTTCAAGATTTCCTGTATTCAAATTGCTATAAATCGAAAACCGATAAAGTTTAAGGGTTGAAATTTGGAATATATCTTTTTCAAACATTATACTTTAATTTTGATTCCGCAAATTTGAAACAAATATTAACTTTTAAAACTATGACTTTTAAAAAAAAAAGTATCTTAAAATTTTCAAAAATTTTCATTCAAATATATTTTAATTTTTGAAAATTTTAAGGTACGTTTTTTTCCATGATATATTTTTTCAAAATTTCCTGTATTCAAATTGCTATAAATCGAAAACCGATAAAGTTTAAGGGTTGAAATTTGGAATATATCTTTTTCAAACATTATACTTTAATTTTGATTCAGCAAATTTGAAACAAATATTAACTTTTAAAACTATGACTTTTTTAAAAAAAAGTACCTTAAAATTTTCAAAAACTTTCATTCAAATATATTTTATTTTTTATTAAATTAATATTTTTTAAATTGCTGAATCAAAATTAAAGTTTATAAATTTGTGAATAATTTACTGCAAGAATTTTGAAAATGGATCAAGAATATTATGAGTTTTAGCAATTTAAAATGACCCCTCTTTTTTTTTTTAAACTTTTAATTTAAAATTTTTAAAAAACTTTTGGAAAAATTTTGTGTTGTGATTTTGTTTATTAGTTAGATGAGTAATCAGTACAAAAAAAATTCTAAATTCTAAATTAATAAATCAAAATTTTTTTTTCAATGTGTCCCGGACCCCCTTAATAGGATATTTACTAAACAGCCCGGAATTTTCTTGTATTACGGATTCAATTCGATAATTAAGGTTCGCATATACTGTATGAAAAGATGAACAAGCAAAAAACTTGTTTATTCACGATGTTTTACGAAAATAGTACTTACGATTGAAATGGAGCAGTATGAGGATTTTTTTACTTCTCAAACATTTCAAAATTCGAAAAAATATTGTGCTAAGTATTTTTTAATTTGTCATTAAATCTCATCCATCATAAAACCATAGGATAAGGAGTAATGAAAATGTGATCAGTAGGAGCTAAATTCATCCTTCAAAAGAAATTATTTAACAAAAAAAATACTTAGTCCCTATTATAACCCTAGCTCTATTATAACCCAAAAATCAATCCTTATTATAACCCAAAAATCAATCCTTATTATAACCCAGAAATCAATCCCTATAAAAACCCAAAAATAGTACTTCTTAAAGTAACACCAATTATTATAAATTGGAGATGGCTAATATCTCAGCAATTCCCCAAAAATATAAAATCACGTATTTATTGAAAAAACTATTCCTGAAAAAGGCTTTGAAATTCAATAATTAAAAATTAGTAAAATAAAAAATGAATTAGATTAAAAATTTGTGAAATACGGTGTATAAGAGTATAATATTTATGTTCATATCATATGTATTCATTCATCAGCATTCCTATAAATAATAAAATTATTTCAGAAAAATACTTATCCATAAAGACAAATTACATACTAAAACAGTATTAGATACTTGTTTGTTAAATAAAAACTAAACCAATAATTTCCAAATATATTTATTCATAAAGCAATCATCTAAATTACAGCAATGTATAGCAACAGCAATATAAGTATAAAAATAACAGTAGTATAAGTATAAAATTACAAATAATTATTTTGTTGCAGTCGTTAATTATCTTTTGTTTACAATTCTTTTATTATTATTTTTAGATTTAGAATAGTTATTTAACTAAGTGTCAGGTGAGGATCTTATTATCAAACTCATAATTTTGGAAGAATATCCAAAGAAACACATTTCAAAATGTATTTCTTTATCTTGTAGTATATCTAGAGTTAATGTTGCTGCCAAATGCCTTTAATTTGACACTTTAAAAAAATCAATTTAATACTTACTGACAAGTTTTTGAACAATAATGTAATTATGTACAACTACATTAACAACAGAATTTGAAGAAATCCTCCTCTATCACTAATGAATTGGAAGAATACTCTTCACAGAATGGAACTTCTACAACAGAATGGAAGAATAATCCTCCTCTATCACTAATACTAATCAATTTGAAAGATTAATTTTCGTCTATTGGTTTATTTACAACTCACATTTAAATTGCCTAATAGATATATTATATTGTGTATCAGCCATTCGACGATAACAGCCGTACAGACATTCTAATTCATCAGTCTGAATTGTCCCTAGTAATAAATATGACATGCAGAGCTGTGTCGTACAATACCTAGTAAGTTCTATTAAACAGGTAGTTGTCAATGTTAATGTACTATGTGTCTCTCTAGTTAAATGACCTGCGTCACACCTCATCTTTCCACAAACCCAACCAGCGCAAGAATTTAGAAAGAAAAATCAATTTTTGATCAGATTCACTAGATGTTAATGGCTCACACATAATATTCAATGAATGTTTTCCTTTATAAGGGGTCTTAACATTTGCGATATCAAACCAAGAAAATGTTCCTGTATATGAATCAGTGCTTTTAAAATGTGCTAAATTATCCACTGGGCCAAGTTCAACAAGACTTTGATTTATATGGCATTAAAAACCTGCTGTGCTAAATTAACCTTTTGCCTTTCAAAACTTGATGGCCACAATGCTTTTCTTCTTAAAGAGAAACCATATTTTAGTAAGTTCACTGATTTAATTTCATAAAGTTTCTTCAGTGTAAGAAAGAAACCGGTGCATCAACTTTTAGAGTTTAAATCAAATCGGGGACACATAATATTCCACGAATGTTTACCTTTATAAGGGGTCTTAACATTTACGATATTAAACCAAGAAAATGTTCCTGTATATGAATCAGTGCTTTTAAAATGTGCTAAATTATCCACTGGGCCAAGTTCAAGACTTTGATTTATATGGCATTACAAACCTGCTGTGCTAAATTAACCTTTTGCCTTTCTAAACTTGATGGCCACAATGCTTTTCTTCTTAAAGAGAAACCATATTTTAGTAAGTTCACTGATTTAATTTCATAAAGTTTCTTCAGTGTAAGAAAGAAACCAGTGCATCAACTTTTAGAGTTTAATTCAAATCGGGGAAATACATTGCCTGCTCAATATTTTTTTGATTTAGCCAATTATTTCTAACGCTTTTAATTAAATGGACTGAATCAATTGCAATAAAACAAAGGCCGTGTCGAATCAATGGGATGTGAGTACACGTATCTTAACTGTGGCTGTGGATAAACAAGGACATTGCTTTGCTGTTAATTAAGTTACTGTCAGAAACTGCTTCAAAACGTAAAATGACTTTCTTAATTACATTAACGAATGTTTCTGCTAAAATTTTATAAGTTGGCAATATTTGTACAACATCTTTATATCTTGAGAACACACTTTGCACCATGAAAACAAAAGCACTTAATGCTATTTCTCCTGAATATTGTGTAGCTTTGAATCAGGAGTAGCTTGCACATTTTCAAACACATTTAGTATTTTGTGAATTTTATTGGGTCACTTTTAATGGAAATTCTCTAATAGTTGAAAGTTTACGTAAACACCAAGTTCATCCAGTGAAGACAATGTCCTCTTTCTCGTAATCCTTTTGCGATTCAATACTTTCGCAAATTCCTTTAAAAAAAGATGCCTCTTCCCGGTTTTTTTTACTGGATGGACTTTCTTTTGATGGTCCAGCAGTCAAGGATGCATAACTTGGCTTTGGTCCTTCCTTTGACTTTGGTCTTTAAAGACGTGAAGAGGTAATCCTTCCCGATTTATCATCAAAAACCGATGACTCCCAAAGGATTTCTTTAATCTTGAAATGCTTCAGGCAAACCTATAAAAAAAATCAACGTAGAGTTAACATTTTTTAAGACTCCCAGTAACAGCTCTTCCAACATTATCAAGTTGTGAAGATGAATATAATGTTTACACCCATGCGACCAAAGAACCTATTAACTCTAAAATTCAGCCAATTCAAATTACCTGTTTTAAATTGATGTCTGCAAATACTGGATATTACCCTGCATTTCAACAATGCTCTAGTTCAATATTTAAAAAAATATTTTGTCTTCAAATCTAAATTTTTTCTTTCTAAGGTTAAAACTGTTTATCTGTTTTGTTCGTCCGCTGAAATCGTTCCTCGGAAAAAACAATTTTAGAATCTGTTATCTATTTATACTGTTGCCATTCTAAGAAACACAATAATAATTAAATTCCAATAAATTAATTTTAAAATGTTTTAGATTAAATTTTTAAATTTGGACTCGACAGAAAAATTACAAACAAATCAGACTACCTGTGTGGCAAATTTCATTACTGTAAGTGCCATAGATTTGTCAGAACAGTACACACAATACCTAGACAGACAGAGGAACACTTCCTTTTATAATAGCTGAGACAATAGAACTCCAGTTATCCTGATCAATTTGAGAATAAAAATGAATTCAGCAAAATTCGCATTTTTAAAGCTTATCGGTGAATGATATCGGTGACAAAATGTCAGTTCGGAACATTAGAAACACCACAGCGAAAATTCCTAGATGTTCCAAGTACAGTGTAGAGGACGTAGGCGAGTGGCTGGTGTAATTCTTCGGACCCTGGATTCCAAATTCCCAGTGACGATGAACTCATTCAAAGTGCGAGAGAACTTCTTGAGGACCACGATATTGCTACTCCGAGGGACTGTCAGCTAGCAAGGCGTTTGAGTGCCTTGACACAGTGGGGGGTGGGGGTGGGGGAAAAATCAGATGGATCAGCAGCCTGAGTGCGATCATATACGGATATACGGTTATTTGCCTCAAGCGCACGCGAGACTTGGCTGCACGAAAACGAGTGAAGACAGCAAAACTTGACTGATATGTTCAAGTAATGATACAGTATTCAAGTACAAAATGTAAATAAAATTGTTTTCAGTCATTAAATTGCATTACATATACAAAAGCAAAATTCGTTTTTTTTTTTGCTAAGAAATAACCTTTTAGTCGTTAATTATCTGGTTAAATGGCAATCTGTCAAAAAAAAAAAATAATAATAATAATAAATAAATAAATACTCAGTTTCAGCAATTCAAAACAAAGATAAGATTATTTTATTAAGATTATACATATGTATATATCAAGCTATTACATGGCTCGAAATACCCGGGTGCACAGGTGCACTATGCACATGAAAATAAAATTGTGCACCTAATTTTTTCCCGCTAGGTGCACGCACCTAACGTAAAAAAAAAAGGGAAGGGGAGGACGTGTTTTATGTTATTTTGATGTTTGAACAAAATATTAGTATCGATCTCTCTAGCTCTAAAGGAACGTAATTAAAATTCCTAATTACGCACTATGCGAAAACAAAATCGCTGGGCCGTTACGGGTTTAAACAGGAGGAAGGTTTACTTGTGTCACTGCCAACAGAACTTTCCGATGATCGAAACATTTTCCAGATGGCTCTGCTGAAGTAAGTGTCACGACAGTCGTACGCCGGATAAGGAAGAATTTCGAATTTTAAATATTTTTATTTATATCTACTACGAACCCATATAAACATACCCAACTAATAAATTACTTTACATTACATTAATACTCTTATATTTCGTTTTTTTATAACGCGTACCTAAAATATAATCTGTGCACCTAATTTAAAAACTTAGGTGCACCTGTATTAAAAAATCTATTTCGAGGCCTGAGCTATTATCACTAGTCCCAATACGATTGTAATAAATACACGATCATTTGAAAAATTGTTTATCTAAAGACATGAAATGCTTTTTAGTATGCAGTGAAGGAATTAATGTAGAACCTTGTAGAAATAAGATCTTTGCAAGAAATAGCTCTTGAAACTTAATTATTTTTTACAGCATTCAGTGATTCTACCTAAATAAAACAAACAACCATGTAATTAAATGTCGAATAAAATAAGTAAAGATATTCGATTATAAAGGTAATTAAGATTTAAATGCTATAGCCTATCAGCAGAAATGTTTCTGTAAACACATTTTTAACCGTCTATCTTTAATACTAAATGAAGCAGTTAAAATGGAAACAGCAAACGAGAAAATGAACTACAGTACAACGTTTACAGAAAAAATTCTTAGAAAATATTGATTTATGCCCGAATGCACACATCCGGTTTTTCAACGTGCGGCGCCACTGCAGCAGCGCAAGTGCGATCTGAGATACATTAGATCCAATGGAAACACATGCCTCCGGCGCCGCTGCTGTGTCCAACTCACGTCCAACTTGCGTGCAATTTGTACCACAGATCCCCACGGCGCCGCAAACGCATCTCCGTTCTGAAGTAATTGTTTTCATATATAAATGGAATATAAATAATAATTAATAAATGGTTGTATCCAGTAACGTCTATTTTGTTACAAAATATACTTTTTTCAAGTAAGCGAAATAAGTAAGCAAAATAAACACGTTTTCTTCGATAGAATATCTATCGCGAATGGCGCGAAATGAGTTCGTGCGTCATTTCACGGTTATGTGTGCATAGTTGGGCTTCGATGCCGCAGTGGTGCCGCACATTGAAAAACCGGATGTGAGCACCGGGCATAAATCAATACCCTTTACTGATATTCCTGTTAAATCTCCAGATGTCTCTACCAATGACGTTTGTGCTTTTGGACTTTTAAAAAGAGCATTATTCAAACGTCGAATGAAAGCAATTCAAGGACTTTGGAAAATTGTGGAACAAGAATGTGTCAAATGAAGAATGGGTCAGGCCTCTGTCAATGCTACAAAAGCAATTATTTTCCAAAAATTAAAGTGCTGGAAAAAATTTAAGAAGAAGGGCTATCGAATAGAAAATTTTTAAAACACAAAACGTTTCATGTAAAAAATTGATCTTCAGTCCATTAAAATCGTTCGAAAAATGTCCGAACAGCCTCTGTACATTAACAGTGATTACGTACCGTCAGGTTTTACAAAATATATAAATGAAGTTTTACCAAAATAAATAAATAACTTTTGTTATGCACCCGTCGTATGACGGTCCATGTAAATAAAAGAAATCTCAAAAATTATAAAAGGAAGTGTTTGTCTGCATGTTTGTTGCTTTCGCGGGAGCAAAATTCTGACGATTCTATGGCACTTACAGCAATGAGATTTGGCACACAGGTAGTCCAAAGTTTTTGCAATTTTTGGGTCGCGGCGAAATTTTAAAATTCAATCTAGAAGATTTTTAAATGAATTTCATAGTATTATTCTCCATCGGTTTTTCAAACGCGGAGAACTTTTTCTACTCATGCGACCTTACAGTCACCTTTTTTTGGAATCATGCCAAGTTTTTTCATTCGCAAAACGCGGAGAAGATTTTTTGTTTTGTTTCCGCTTTGATTTTGCATGACTGATTTTCCAGACAGACGATGAATTTTTTAACGGAAGTCAAAGATCTTTTTCCTATCTCCTAGACGGTTAAAGATGGAGAGTAAATTTCAATGGATTTGAAATCTGTGGAAAATTTCAGTTTAGATTGATACCTAAAAATATGATTTTCTTTAAATAAATAATTTTTTAATTGAATATATCTTCAACGGATTTGAAATCTGCGGAACATTTTACACCAAGGTTTATAGAAGGGGAATAGGTTTGCTCCTTCACAGCGGAAACTCGTTCTAAACGCGAAAGTGATCGTGACGTACCGGCGGGGAAGTCCAACCCTGGCGCCACGACGTTTTCTACACAACTGAATCGGATTTCGTCTTGAATTGTAAAACTCGCTGGAGACGAATCCTACACCACAAAACGACGATTTTTGTTTTAATCAATAGCTGATAATTTAAAGCATTTACACACGAATGCTCATCAACCACATGAGTACCGTTTTTGAGTAAAACGTTGCTGAAAAGTGTGAAAAACTGAAATCTCCAAGTCCATTAACCACTCCCCCCTGCTGTTTTATTGGCCTTGTGAATTGGACTCCCTGGTTCCCTCGTTTCGCGGTTTTACCAGGCATCTGTATATCCTCAAGGGATTTGCTTCGTGAAAGGCGATTGTTAGCTGTTCAACAGTGTAGTATTCGTTTCAGTTTTGATAAAATTTAATATAATTTTAAAATAAGAATCGTTGGAAAACAAAGAATATTCTTTTTTTTTATTTGATTTTATTGCTCTATTTAATAAAAAATATAGCATATTTTGTGCATCATATAAATAGATTACAATTGGTATGAGCTAAGTTCTTGCGTTTAATTAGCGCAGTAATTTAGGTATGTTTACACATATTTGAGTATGTATTTAATTCATTGAACGCGATTAACACTCAATTAAAGACACCCTATTTTAATTTAAAATAACCGGTTTGCAATCTGCAGATTACGTAGAAGATTTATTCTTTAAAAAAAATCAGGGTGTGAAATATAAGAGGACAACTAAACAAAATTGGAAATCATTAACTACAGTATTGTTTGAAAAGTGCACGAGTACTGTGGAACAAAACTATATAGTATTTATGACAATTTTGTTCAATCAAACTGCAGGAAGAGTTCTTAAACCTGAAAGAAATATTCTACAAGTAACTTTAAGTTTGAAAGGGTTTATCAATTTCCACAGAATACTTAATGTGATTTAAAGGAATGTGTTTTAATTTTTTTTAAATTGATAACATTTTAATTGAAGAGAGGAATAGAAATGAAGCACAGTGTGTTTCTTTTTTTTTCTTAAGTATCGCTAAGATATATTGCGAGGAGTACTAGACTTTCGAGGGGTTTCCATTGAAGTGTGTGTGTATGTGCGTGTGTGTGCTATTTAGTTATTGGAGTCTTGTTTAGAGATTCATAGAAAATATACGCGTCAATAATCCACAAATTAAATTTTAAAACAATCAATTAATATCAACACTATATTTCTGTATAAAATATATAAAATTGTGACTAAGCAATGGAATGCATGGAAAGTAAAATTATTTTGTTTTCTCTCATTTGAATTGGTATCAGAAAGAACTTGATCCATATATAATGTTCGAAATATATTCTTTAATCATTAGATTCATGTTAAACTATTTGTAGAAAGAATATTTTGAAAAAGAGCTTTATATAAAACAGCATACAACAAAAACTCCAAAATATCCCTAAAAGAATGTACTAATAGAAATAAGCAAAAAACATTTGAAAACTATTTTTAGATCAACTAGGGGGCTCCGCCCCTGCTCGTTTACGCTCGTCAACCCCCGGGGATTGCTACGCAATCCCATTTGGTTTGCTACGCAAACCAACACTCCTTTTACAGATGCAATTTGGTTTGCTTCGCAAACCAACATTCCTTTCACAGAGTGAAACTATCTGAATAATTCGTATTAATCTGGTTTCACTCAATCTGGTTTCTTCGGGAACTTTTTTTTAATATAGAGAGATTCGAGCATTATATATAAGTATGGATCCATGAATAGAAACTTGCAATATAGTAATTATATTGCAATAGCCAAAACAGATTTAACGTGCACCAGTCCCCACCTTCACGACGGTCTTTTAGTTGGTTGGATTTCGCAACCCTCCGTTTGCTAATCTGCGACTCTTATCAAACAAGGTTACCGCGGCCACTACAAGGTGGGCTATGATAAAGAAATTTTTTCTAATGCTCTTATAACCTTCTCGTAGTTGCATGGTTACCTGTGTTACGCATTTCCAAAGAGAAGTTTGTTTTAGCATTCCGTGAACTCGTCGACACTAGACCAGTTCTTGGTTACGCAAACTCACAAAGAATTTAAAAACGTTTACTTGAATTTTCATTATTTTCAAAATGCAAGTCGATTATTTTGAAAAATCGAACAAAAATATGAAATCTCTTTATTTGTTGAATGGATTATGTTCGATGAAAGTATCGATAGTAGATTAAAGTGTATAAGAAATCACTATAGTTTTTTTCTCAGAACGTTTTGAGATTGAGCGTGTTCCAGCTATTCCAAACAAGTGATCAAAATGACCTTCCCCAGGAGAAACGTAAAGATGTTTCCGAAATTGCACTGTTGAATGTATTGAAAACCGTGTACTGGAGAACCTAGGCCTGAGCCTTCTATCTCCTTCTGAAGTTAGCTACAAACGGAACGGAACGGACGTATCAATTACGGAGTACCTTGCAGAGAACTGCGAACCTCCACATCAGAATTAATAAGGAATTTAATGATTGTAAACTAGACAATGGAGGAAGAAAGTTAAAGGGAGTGGCAATGCACTATGAGAAAGGTAGATAATTAATATAGATGATAGAGTTTAATAATTGATACAATTAGGAGTCCAATTCACGTTCCAAAGATGAGGGGAGACAGAGAGGAGGGGCGACCAATCAGTACCGAAAAGAAAGTGGCGAAATGCATAAGCTGTGGTGATGATTTGGGGGGTGATGGTAAAAATAGGGTAAGAGAGGAAAAAAAAAAAAAAAAAAAATCAATGTGGGGAGCCCGGGAGACTCACCAAGGGGTCTCTGAGCTCACCACATCGACGTTTTTTGCGTGGAGGGTAAGTGTGGTAATCACGATCCAGATGAGTTTTAGGTCTCTTGCGAGATTTGATCGAGGTAGTATCATAAGAGGGTATGTCTTGTAAAAGTGGGTTGGGGACATGTGATAGTCTATTGAAAAATTTAGAAGAAAGGGTCTTAATGTATTCGAAAATGGGTTCGATGTTAAGGTCACGATGAATGATTTCACGGCGCACACAATACGGGGCATTAACCATTTGGAGGAGGATAGTATTTTGAAGGGATTGAAGATATTTAATATTAGTTTTGCAAGTGGAGCCCCAAACAGGGGAGGCATAAAGAATAGTGGGACGGATAAGAGATTTGTATATTAAAATTTTGTTCTTCATTGAGAGGTGGCTATGACGACCGATGAGAGAGGATAGGTTAGCTTTGAGAGCGAGCGTCTTTTTGCCGATTGTTTTGATGTGGGGGGTGAAAGTGAGTTTGGGGTCGAGGGTAAGACCAAGGTATTTGAATTTTTTGACAAAAGGGATGGGTTCATTGTAGAATTTAATGTTTTGAAGTTGAGCTGGAGATTTGTTAGAAAACATAAGGAGTGCACATTTAGAGGCATTAATTTTGATTTTCCAGTTGGTGAGCCAGAGCTGGAGTTTGTCAACATAATTTTGAATTTGTTTAATAAGAAATCTCCTATTTTTATTTTGATACATGATTGCAGTGTCGTCAGCATAAATAGCGAGGGAAGTTCTGGGACCAGTTGGAATATCGTTGATATAAATGTTAAAAAGAAGGGGAGAGAGGAGAGATCCTTGCGGAACACCTGCTTGGATACAACGATGATTAGAAAGGGTGGGGTTGACTTTAACTTGGAAGGTGCGATTTGAAAGGAAGTTTTGGATAATTTTAATAAGTTGGGGTGGAACATTAAGTTTGATGAGTTTGTGGAGGAGCCCTTCGTGCCAGACACGATCAAAGGCTTTGGCGATATCCAGGAAAAGGATGCCAGTGTGGGCGGAGTTACTGAGTCCGTGATGAACGAACTCGGTAACTCTGAGGAGTTGATGGACAGTGCTGTGCTTGTGCCTGAAACCAAATTGTTCAGGAATGAGGATGTTGTTAGATTCGATGTATTGATTTAGTCTTTTTAAAATAATAAATTCTGAACAAAATTTAGTTCGACTGAGCTTAAATACGGTCAATAGATGAGGAAGCAGGCACCAATGAGAGCGAAGCTCTTCTGTTAGGAAGGCGGGGTTAAGTCAAGGGAAGGTAAGCGTGGAGCTGGTTTAGAGTTCAAGAGCTGTTCGTAAATTAATTATAAAAAATCAACGGAAGCTTGGAAAATTAAAACAAGGGTATTAAAAAATAGCAAAAGTAATTTAGAATCAAAATAAATTAAATTGGGATTTTTTAAAAATAAATTGGAGGATCTAAAAATTTTTCCGTCAGCTGGATTCGAACTCGCGAGGTCTCCCTCCGCTGCGAACTCCAAAACTGAGAGTCGGTGACGTTAGCCGTTAGGCCATCGTTCGACATGAGAAAATACTTTTTAATAGAAGAGATCAATTTACGTTTGGTTGAATTCAGTCTATTTTGAAGGGGGGTCAGTCACATATCACAATCTGGATGAGCAAATTGGGGGTTTGTTACAAATTGCAACTGGTAATTGTTATGAGAAGTTTGTTTACATTGCAGAGCAATTGGTAAACACAGTGAAAGTACTTAAATTAATGGCTAAGAATGGCTCTTGGCCTTTTTTTGTTAACAGTAAGATTGTGGTCATATGTGGGGATATGCTGGATAGAGCAGTTATCAATTGTTTCAAGTTTATTGTAGAATTTAAGGGCAGTTTTGGAAAAGAAGCTTTTCAGCTCAGGAACTTTAAGGTCTTCTCTAATTTTAATGTTTCTGTAAAACCAGGGGTAACCACTGATTATACGAAGAGTGGAATTTTGAATAGATTCAAGTTTTTTAATATGAGAATTAGCCGCATATCCCCAGACATGACTGGCGTAGCTGATGACTGGTCTGAGCATGGTTTTGTATAGGAGCAGCTTGTTATCAAGGGACAGTTGAGAATTCCTAGAAATTAAGGGGTAAATGGTACATCTGGCCCCTAGGAATTTCTTTCTGAGGGAGGTAATATGGTCATTCCAAGTCAGATGGGAGTCCAACGTGACTCCTAGGTAGAGACATTTGGGCGACCAGGGGATATCATTCCCAAAAAGTTTTAGGGGTGGTGGAAGATTTCTTTTTCTGGTGAATAGTGTAGCTTGGCATTTGTCAACATTTATATTGATTTTCCATGCAGTAAGCCAAGACTCAAGTGCATGGAGGTAGTTTGTAAGCACACGTGTAATATTGATAGTGTTGTGTTTGCGAGCAAGAACAGCTGTGTCGTCTGCAAACATACAGAGCATAGAGTTGGGATCTTGTGGTATGTCATTGACATAAATGTTGAACAGCTTTGGTCCAAGAATAGATCCTTGGGGGGTGCCAGCCTGTATGGCTCGACTGGTTGAAATGATTTTGTTTGCTCGAACAACAAAGTGTCTGTCAGTAAGGTAAGAGTAAATGAGGTGAGTAAGGGATTCAGGAAATCCAAGTGTAATTAGTTTGTAAATGAGTCCCTTAATCCAGACCCTGTCGAAGGCCTTGGCAATATCAAGGAAAACAGCTCCTGTGCTTAGGTTGTTATTAAAGCCATCAATGATGTGCTCAGTAACACGAAGAAGTTGGTGAGTAGTCGATAGCTGTTTACGAAAGCCAAATTGTTGTGAAATAATAATATCTTCCTTGGTGCAGAAGGAGTCAAGGCGATTGTTGATAATAAACTCAGCAGTTTTGCTAAGAGTCGAAAGTAGGCTGATGGGTCTGTAGCTCTCTGGGTTCGAGTCTGGTTTCTTTGGCTTAAGTATGGGGACTATAACAGCTGTTTTCCAAATTTGGGGGAAATGTCGAAGCGACAAAATGCTGTTGATCAGATGAGTGAAGATGAAGATTGTTCTCAAGGGAAGTTTTTTCATCATGGTGTTAGAGATGCCATCAATGCCAGGGCTTTTCCTGGTTTTGAGTTTACCAATATAGCCAAGGATCTCTGAGGGTCTGGCTGGCTCAATGTTGTCATTGGGTGTGTTTTTTAAAAAGTAGTTAATAGTGCTGTTTACAATGCTGGTTGTGTTTGGGTTGTGTGTGTCATTCTCTCGAAACTGGTTTTCGAGGCTGTCAGCAAGTGCTTCGGCTTTGTCAGTGTCAGTGTAAGCAGTGCTCGTTGGGCCTTTTAGTGGCGGAATGTGAGTGCATGTTTTCTTGTAACGTTTAACAGCTTTCCACAGTGAGCCATCTTCAGCGTCAAGTGTGGTGATGTAGTTGGTCCATGTTTGTTGAGCATGTGCTTGGATTGAGTCTTTTAGCTTCTGCTGGGCTTGGTTCATGAGTCTTTTGTCAGTGGGGTTTCTCGTTCTTTGCCAAGTTTTTCTAGCTCTGTTTTTGTTTCTGATAAGTTCCTTGATTAGGGGTGAAAGAGGGCTGCCTTGGTTGTCGTGCACGACTTTGCCAGTCTCTTGATATGCACTGGTGAGTGAGTGTGTAAATTCTTCAGTGAAGGAGTTAAGCTCCTCTATTGAAGATATGCAAGGAGTAGTGTATGGAGTGTTATTCAGTTTGTCAGTGAATTTCTTCCAATTTGGTCGAAAAACACTAGAATCTGGTGTGGACTGCACTTGCGTGTCAAAGAACAAAATTACTGGGTTGTGGTCACTGGATAGCTCTGGGAGCGAGTCCAGTGTGTGTTGGTATGGGAAGTTACGAATCAACGCCAAGTCAATTGTCGATGCAGTAGTGGGTCCATAACGGGTAGGTGTGCTGGGAAAAGCAATTTCTAGTCCTGCATTACTAGCAAAGGAGTAGAGTAGTGATCCTTGTTTATTTGTGTTTTTGCAATTCCATTGTTTGTTGTGTGCATTCATGTCTCCAGCTATGATTATGGAGGAATTGAGTCCCATGAGGGCTTCAATGTCCCATGTGAAAGTGGACGGTGCATTGTTTTTAATATAGGTGGAGACCAGTGTAAGGGGGGGGAAGGGAGTGAATTCTAATAGTAATGGCTGTGGCTTCAATTACATGTAGTCGAGGTGTTGTTTCTCTATAATGTGAGATAGAGTGTTTGATGTAAATTCCAGTGCCGCCCCATGGGCTGTTCAATCTGGGTGTACTATGTAGAGTGAAATTTGGCAGCGAGGCAGTTTGGCCAAGTTTGAGTAGAGTTTCTTGAACGAGAATAACATCAGGGGAGTGCTCAGCAACAAGCTCGCAATTCATGTATCTTATTGCGAATGCCACAGGCATTCCAGTAACACAGTTTCAGACCAGGTAAGGGTGTGTTCATTGCTGGTTATTAAAATTTAAAACTGTCTGCAAGAAGTAGAAACTTATCTGCAGGGTGTGTGCACTCTCTCAATTGTGAGAGTAGTTGTCGCACATTGGGTATGTAGTTAAGGATGGGTTTTATTTCCCTAATAAGCTCGAATAATTGGGAGAGTTCACCCCCTGTGGAGGGGGGAGTCCTGGTCTGAATCTGGGGTCTCTCAGGTTGTACATTAGTGCCAACTGCAGTTGCTTGAGTGGTAGGTGTAAATGTTGGGTTAACATTAGTGGGTTTGACAGCCTGGGCATAAGAGAATGTAGGCACAGTTGGCCTGCTTACAAATTGCTTAGGCTTGGGGCATTTAATGCATCCCCAGTAGTTAGCTGTGTGCTGTTCTCCACAGTTTGCACACTTGGGCAGTTTCTGCTTGTTTGGGCAGTCACTGGATTTATGCGGCAGGCTACAAACCACACATTTCATTGGCATTTTGCAGTGGGCACTCGAATGATTAAACATTTGACAATTGTAACATTGGGGTGCACCCCTGCGGTTGGTAAACTTTTCTACCTTGATGATCAGATTGAATATTTCATTAAGTTGGTAAATATTGCTGGTGTTTTCAGCATTAGAGAGGTGGACGAGAAAGATGGGCAGCAGCTTTTTCTTATCTCTGAATTTTTTCAGTTGTATGACCTGGCTAACATGGTAGCCCATGTCAGTCAGTTCATTCTGGATGTCAATAGCTGGTGTGCTAGTGGGGAGGCCTTTGATGACAACCTTCACTGGCCTTTGATCCTTTTGGGATCGATAGAAATATTTAATTCGCTGCTCATCAAGGTAGTTAGTGATGGTGCGATGTTCGTCAGCAGTGGCTGGGTAGATGTTGAGCATCTCCCCTGAAAGCTTACCAACCAGTTTGGGGTTTGTTATTAGTCTCAGTCTATCAATAACTGTTTTATAGTTCTCAGACAATTCAATAATTATGGGAGGAATTTTTGGTACAACCTGAGTTTCCTCAGCATCGTCAACATTACATGTATCAAGAACAATATCAGTATTATTAGTATTAGAACAATTTTTAACATTTTTGTTAGTATTAACATAATTATTTTTCTTGTTGGAAGATTGTAGTTGCACTTCATGGGGCCGCTTGGCAGCCTGTTTATTTTTAACAACAGTCATTTGCTCATCCAGAAATTGAGACATGAGAACTGACTCACCTTTCAAAGCGGCCAGTTGATTGTTGTAGTTATCCAAGTTCCGCTGATTAACAGCTAGGTCCTCGGCAGTGGCACTATTTGCAACAAGTTGCTTTAGCATATGTATATATGCAGATGTCAGGTTAATGTCCTCCGTGATAAGTTTGCTCCTCTGAGCTAATTCCTCGTAAGAGGCAGTATCAGTCCATGATGATTTGTCCGAAGTGGATGCAGTATCCATTGCCTGTGGGTTAGCGGTTGCAGCCATTTAACTGGGCTGATGAGGTGTGCTCCGAAGTAAACAAAAGCAAGCAAGCCAGCCCTGAAGAGGGCTCTTGGTAAAGACCAACTCGATTGATGCACAGAGAGTAACGAACGTGCTCCCTCAATGGGAGTCAGATGTAGAGTGTAGAGAAAATGTGACTGTTGAATGATCTACAATCCCTTTTCACTAACCCCCCTAGTAAAACCGCAAACCCAGAGAGTTCCAATCCACAAGGCCAATAAAACAGCAGGGGGGAGTGGTTAATGGTCTCTGAGATTGCTGTTTTTCTTACTTTTCAGTAGCGTTTTTCTCAAAAATGGTACTCATTTCATTAATGAGCCTCCGTGTGTAAATACTTCATATTATTAGCTATTGATCAAAACAAAAATCGCCGTTGTGTGGGGTCGGATACATCTTCAGTGAGTTCAACAATTCAAGACGAAATCCGATTTAGATGTGCGGGGAATGTCGTGGCGCCAGGGTCGGACTTTCCCGCCGGTACGTCACGATACTAAGGGGAAACGCCTCTTTCTGCAACTCGCTTTTCGGCCAGAAGGCGCCCCCGTGATTTTACACCAGATTAATACCTTACACCACGGGTACGGGCAACGCCTTGCTAGCCACTCAGTGGCTAGTTACTTCTAAAACAACAATATAACTTCAAAAAATGATTTCCGTGTACGACGGAAAATAGGTGTAAGGGATGGTTGGAGTTAAGACCATTAGGTTTGGTATCAATGTTTTTAAATTAGTTTTTGTGAAATCATACAGGAGTGTCTGCTAATAACTTCTACACCTATTCCTTGCGTCCGTTATAAGCGGACGTATTTTGAACAACTTAAAATTTATTAGTTCGGTTACGACGAACGCAAGGAGTTGTTATTATCTCCTAAAGCTAAAAAGTATTTTCCGTAGAACTTAAATGACTGCATTTTTTATGCAAGAAAAGTGATTATAATTCACTTTTCTCAATCAACATTTGATCATTTCAACCCAAGCAACGCCGTGTTATTCAGCTATTTAGTATATAAAATTGTAAGATATGTTGTGTTTCCATGGCTTTTAAATTTTGATTGGATGTGTGACGTCACGAATAGGCGGAGTTTAAAATAGTTTCGATTGGTTTTGTGATGTCAGGAGCGAAACGAGATATTCGAAATCGACGTATAAATAACATTGAGAATAAAACGATTTCCGTTCGCAGCACATATTCTTTTACCCCAGTATTGATCAGAAATTAAATTTTCCAATAATATTCTTTTACCTTGTGATAAATAAAAGAAATTACTTCCAAAGCAACATCAAAAAAATGGTTCCCGGTTGCGACGGAAGTTTGATGAGGGGATGGTTGGCGTTAAGACTATCAGTTTGTCAGTGTTTGGGTATACGAATTTAGAAAACCACGAAGGAGCGTCAGCGCTAACAACTCCTGCGCCCACGCCAAGCATCCGTCGCAACCGGACTAATAATCAGAGAGTTTTAAAATATTATGGAGCACATGGCCCCGTAGGGGCCTTAATCTCCAGTATTGGTACTTAAACATGGCGTGATGGAACTTGCCTTGTTGATAACATATGAGTTAAGAGTTTTAGACCTTGGACAGTTAACAAAAGGTGCATGGAATAAAGGTTGGTCATGGTATTTAAGGTTGGATAAAGTCTACATGGATAAGTTTGGGGTTTTAATCGACAAGAATAAGGGTTTTACGTGGTCTGTTCTTATTTTGAGGAAGTGTAGGATCATATGTTTCTATTTCCTGAATTGCAGCATTGTTTATATAATTTAAATTAGTGAAAAATTTAGTTGAAAGTTTCTGTATGAATTTACTGAGCGTTGTGATGTTGAGAGCTCTGAGAATATCTTCGTTGCGGTAGAACCATCTTGATCTAGTTATTTGTCGAAGGAAATGCATTTGTAATTGTTCCAGTCGTTTAATATTTATGGAGTTAGTTGCCCCCCAGATTGGGCTGGCATAAGTTATTGTAGGTCTGATGAAGTAGAG
Organism: Metellina segmentata; assembly: GCA_947359465.1. NCBI lineage: Eukaryota > Metazoa > Arthropoda > Arachnida > Araneae > Tetragnathidae > Metellina > Metellina segmentata. The sequence continues at coordinate 71,289,328 of OX375883.1, forward strand.
GTATATTAGCTTTTTGTTTGCAAGAGATAGGGATGAACTCCGATTTGTGAGAGGGTATAACATTGCTGAGGCTTTTCTGAATTTGTTTTGCAGATATTTAATGTGAGGTTTCCAACTGAGTTTATAGTCAAGTATAAGACCTAGATATTTAGTTTCGTTAGACCATGGTATGGGTTGTCTGTACAGTTGAAGCATTGGTAGTTTAGAGGGGTTGTTACGACAGAACATTATGGCAGCTGTCTTTTCAACATTTAGCATTATTTTCCATTTTGTAAGCCAAAATTCAAGGTAGAAGATGTGAAGTTTAAGATCAGCCAGAATAATTTTGTAATTTTTGTGTTGTGACATTATGGCGGTATCATCAGCAAACATGCATATTTTAGTGTTTTCTGATTGAGGAATATCGTTCATGAAGAAATTAAAGAGAAAGGGGCCAAGCTTGGAGCCTTGAGGGACACCAGCATAGATGTTTCTTTGAGACGAGTGCTGTTTGTTAACTCTTACTACGAATTTACGGTTGGAGAGGTAAGATGTAATGAGTAGTATGATGTGGTCAGGGAATTTATGTGTGATCATTTTAAAAATGAGGCCTTGAATCCAGACTTTGTCAAAAGCCTTTGCTATGTCGAAGAAGACAGCTCCTGTGTATTTGGATGGGCGTCCAGATCGTATGTACTCTACTACTCTTAGGAGTTGGTGATTTGTGGAGAGTTGGGGGGTGAACCCGAATTGTTGGGGAATCATGATATTATTTGAGTAGGTGAATTCAGTGAGGCGTTTGAGGATTACAGCTTCAGTGAGGCGTTTGAGGATTACAGCTTCAGTGATTTTACTCAGAGTAGGTAAGAGTGATATGGGTCTGTAGCTAATGGGATGTGAGGGATTTTTTTCAGGTTTCAGAATAGGTACAACACATGCTGTTTTCCATATGTTGGGGAAGTGGTTATGTTTGAAGATAGCATTGACTATTATAGTGAATAAATGAATAACATTGTGTGTGAGATTTTTGACCATCTTGTTAGTTACCCCTTCCATGCCAGGAGCTTTTTTTATTTTGATATTGTTTATATGAGATGAGATCTCAGATTGAGAAATAACTATGGAGTTTGGGTTTTTTGGAGAACTCGTGAAATGGTTTATTGTATTTGAAACAAGGGAAGTGGTCATGGGGTCATCAATATTGTTTTCAGTGAATTGTGTTTCAAGGCTGTCTGCTATGAGGTTAGCTTTGTCAAGATCTGACATAGCTGTGTTGTGAGAGGAATTAAGGGGAGGGATACATTTCCATTTTTTTGTTAAAGATTTAGTTGATTTCCAGATGGAGTTATCTTCAGTATTTAGGGATTCAAGGTGATTTTTCCAAGAGTCCTGAGAGTGTTTAGATATTTTTTTCCTTAGAGTTTTTTGAGTTTGATTAAGGAGGGTCTTAAGGTGAGGATTTTTTGTGGATTGCCACTGTCTTTTAATTTTGTTTCTAGTTTTGATGATCAGTTTAATTTCAGAGGGAAGAAAATAATTGTTTTTGTTTGAAACAGGTTTGGAGGAGCTATTGTATGCCGTGAGAATTTGTGTTGTTAGCAGCGATACAGCATCATCGATTTGGTCGGTGGTATCAATTACGTTGTGTTGTGTTGGGTAGGTGACATTTTCTGTCAGGGATTGTTGGAATTTGGACCAGTTGGTAGTTTTTTGAGCGATTGGTATGGTGAAATTGGTAGAAAAAGCAAAGTTAATTAAGACTGGATTGTGATCAGAAGGTAGTTCAGGTAGTGAGTTAATGGAATATTTATAGTTGAATTGTTTGAGGAGTGCAAAATCAATGGTGCTTTTAGAATGAAAATCATATCTGGTTGGGGTAGTAGGGGCTGCAATGGAGACTCCCATTTGGGTGACTAGATTGAATATCTTGTTTCCAGCTGTGTTGTTTGAATTGCAGTTCCAGAACTGATGGTGGGCGTTGAAATCGCCACACAATATAATTTTGTCATGGGATTTCAGAAGTAGTTCAATATCATCAATGAATGTGGAACTTTGGCTTGGAGAGTTGTAGATGGATGTTATAGCAAAAGGTTTGATTTTTGGTATTGTAATAGAAATAGTTGTTGCTTGGACGTGAGAAAGCGTTGGGTTGATTTCTTCGTTATGGGGGATGGAATTTTTAATAAAAATTGCTGTTCCTCCCCTGGCTCTGGTGTTAGAAGGTGAATGTAGATCATTTCTATAGATACTGTAATTTGGGATGTTAACTTTAGAGTTTGGTCTAAGATGAGTCTCTTGAAGGCATATAATGTCAGGTTTGTATTGGTTGGTGAATTCGCGAAGTTCTATTATTTTGTTTAAAATGCCATTTGCATTCCAGAAACAAATGCTAAGTCCTAGGTTTGTGCGACCCATTATTTAGTAGTGGAGAGGCATTGTGTTAATATGATAAGTTTTTGATGGGGAGTCTGAGCTGCACGAAGATTGCTAGCTACGATGCTTGGGTCACCGAATATTTTGAATATTTCGGCTAGCTCGTTTAGAATGAAAATCATGTCATGTACTTTTTCCATTGGGAGTGTAGCATTGAGAATATTGGATGGAATTTCTGCTGATGCGACGTTTACTTGACGTGTGCTGATCTGGGCAGGTTGAGATTTCGGATTATATTGGGAATTTGAGATAGTATCTTGGTTTTTTGTGGCATTTGCATATGACATGTTATGTAGTACAGGTCTGGGTATGAATAATTGAGGAGGAGATTTAGAAGGGTTAAATGAGGGAGGACCGGATTTTTTTGGGAATTTTGTGCATCCTTTCCAGGAAGCTACATGGCCATACTCTAAGCAGTTGATACATTGCGGGTTTTCGGATTTAGGAATAGTACACTCCTTGAGTCGGTGACCTTCGCCGCATCTGAGGCACCTGGTCTTCATCAGGCAATTAGCAGAGCTGTGACCAAAGCCATTACATTTAAAACATTGGGAGGGCCCGCCGTTGTTGCGGTAGCTTTCTATGGTAATAGACATATACAGGATTTCGTTTATTTTGAATATTCCTTCACCCTCATGATTTTTTGCAGTTTCAATGAGGAATATCGGTAAAGGAGCTTTGGTTCCTGAACGTTTGAGTTGTGCAATTTTGTAAGTTGGAATGCCTTTTTCAAGGAGGTCAGTTTTAATGTCTTGAATGTTAGTGTTAACTGGGAGTCCTTTTGCAACAACTCTGATAGGTCTATCGAATGAGGGGGGGATGATGTATCCTTCAATTCCTTCATCCTTGATGTGTTGAGTAAGACTTCGGTGTTGGGCTGGAGTGTTACAATATATTTTCATGTATTCTCCGGATAGTTTACATGTGATATCACCAAATTTTTCTTTTAATTTTTTAAGCATGGTAGTAAAATCAGTAACAAGTTTAACCATGATTGGCTCTATTTTCTGTGGGGTGTCATTCAAATCAACAGGAGCATTGACAATTGGGTCAAATTTATTTACCGTTGGTATCTCGGCGATAGGCTGCAGATTAACTGGTTTAGCAGTTTGTCCCTTTCTGGGGAATTTAAATTCCTGTTCGTTAGCTTTTTTAATTGCTTGAGGTAAGGGGGGAAAATCAATGGCAGAACTGGGTCTTTTACGCGACACATTGTGTAATGAACAGTTTTCGACAAGGCAAGAACCAAAAAGAACAAGCCTATCTCGGGCTCCATGAATGATATCTTCTGCTTCATTAATGGTGCCGTTAGCGAAGTCCAGCAGGATTTGTTTATTGGCATTTTTGGAGGATTGAACTAGGCTTAGAGTAGTATGTCCTTCTGCCAACATTTTCTCGCCCGTTTCTTGATCCAGTTTGGCTTTCTGGATGAGTTCGCAACGCTCTTGAGGTGGGCAGTTTATTAAGGAATCGATAATATCCCTAGTGGGTTGAGAGCATGGGACTCCTTCATCGTCAGAGTCGGGTAGATTTGTATCCATTGCGGTAGCCATACCGCAGGGGATGAAAAAAGTTCAGGGAGCTGGCACTGTTTTTCAAGAGTCAATAGTTGAATTCACAAAGTTCGAAGCACAACATTTAGTCCGATGCACAATACTGATTCCGAAGCTCAGAGAGCTGACACTGTTTATCAAAAGTCACGAGTTCGTAATCACTATGTCCGAGTCACAACAATTGTTCATATGCACAACACTTTGTCCGAATCACAATAGCACAACGCAGATAAAAGTTCTTGGTAAATCCACTGGAAAAGAGATGATAAACAAATTTCACACAGGTAGTCCGATGGTTTGAAAGCACTGAGATAATTTCACGATTCACGGGTGCGAAAAGAGTCACTTAGTCACAAAGCTCTGAAAATCCGAATAAGTCAGGAGCAGAAAAAAAACACGTCCGTACACTTAAGAAGAAAATCCAGCCCGTGTGGACTAATAATCAATAAGCTACTTCATATTTATATAGGACATTAAATGTTAGAAATATTTGTAGTGGTAGCTAAACAAGCTTTCGAATTTAGCTTTTTGTTTAAATTAACTCGAGTGAGTGAAATAAGTGCGAAACTGCATGGACACTTGATCTTATGTTACCTTTTATTGATATGCATAGATGGAACATAGGTAGGTAGTTCAATTAACATGGCGCTGGTTCAACGCAACGAGCTAAAGGCGACCCCGAAGTAAAAGATCAAAGGACAAAACATCGTAAGTTTGATCCACAATCATATGAAGAGAACACCTGAACTTGGATACAGAAGAGTTCGATTCCTATCAGTGATGAGAGGGGTTGTACAGATAAAATAAGTTAAAGTGGATGATTGATGTAGATGGCGCTACGAACAGGTTTAATGTTCGACAGTGGGCTTTGTAAATTTTGAACGCATTCTTTTCTCGTAAATATTCTCACTTGATAGATATTCACTCTTAAGAGATGTGCATGCATGGGAACTGTTCGAGAGGGATGAACGAGTTTAGGTCTGAGAACGGGTGTGTTTAGGGGGGAACAAATCAAGAACCGGAAACTAAGTTAATTGAGAAATGTACCATGGTGTTCTTCCTACAACGCAACTAAACAAAAAACGGTTAACAGCAAATAAAATTTCGGAAATCATTTCAAATTTTCAATTTTATTCTGATATTTTGAAATTGAAAAAATGGAGTGTTTCTTCCATAAGAGCCAGGAAAAGTGTTCTGGCAAAAGTGATAAGAATCTCTTCCAATTCTTATTGGATTTACACGCTTTCGAATTTAAGCTGCTTGCTTAATTTAGTACTTCAAACTTGTGGTAGAGTATCTCAAGAAGATATATCGATAAGACGTGAATGCTCTTGCACAATCGTTCGAAGTTATGTAATCTTCTATGAGTGCATAGGAAGATCTTCCTCAATGGAAGTGGTGTGAGTTGGTTGTTTAGATAAAATAGTCTAAGTAGAATCAGAATGGACGATGGATGTAGATGACGCTGCCAACAGGTTGAATAATGTTCACGATACAGTGTTCTCTGTAAATTGTGAAACAAATGTTCTTCTCCAAATGCTCCCTATTCTTGAAAATCCTTTTTTGCCAGTTTCTGGGCGTTCAAAGAATTTGTGGAGCGTGTATGGACTATTGGGATTCTATGAAATCTCAAAAGAAAGCCGAATTCGCTTCATTAAACGAGTTTTTATCATGTGACATCTACGGTGGCCATTCTGTCGAATTTTTTTTCCATAAATTCGTTAATTAGTCACATTCCACCAGGAGTGTTTCATGGAACCTGAACGCAGTACCGGTATTGCATCTTTTGTTTACGAGAAATAAATAAGAAAAAATTGTAAAATACTGCTCCAATCTGTCCTTTAACCCTCTCTCAACATAGGGTTGACTTAAAACTGGATAAAAAAAACGCAAAAACAGGAAGGCTACCACATTTGGCAATAAATAGCCATAAGTAGTAACGTATCGTATACTACATATCGTCCGCTCCAGTTTAAAAACAACTTACCTACCTTGAGACTTTAAGTACTCCACAACAAGAAATTAGTTTGCGTCAAATCTGGAGACGGGGAAGTGCAATTGCACTAAAATGTCTGTCGCCTGTGATGTACAGATTTTATAAATGAACGTAACAGAACACAGGTATCAATTTTGGAGGATCTAAATTATCTATACAGCTATCTGAAGTTCTTGGAGGGTTGAAAATAGTTAATTTCATAACAGCCGATATGCTAGAAAAATAGACAAGAAAACTCGTATACTCATCAAGAAAATATGCTTTGATTCTCTTTGTGACTAACATTTACAACAAAAGATTAAGTAAACAGGTGATTTGTTATTGAACTAACATTACAATACATAATTAATGATTAAAAAAAAAGGCAAAGAGAGAAGTTTATGAAACTGTTGTCAAGCTCTTAGATAATACGATGACAAACAATAGAAACAAAAGAATTTAATATAATTTGATACAATAAGGAGTCCTGTCTTCTGCGATGTATAGATTTTGTAAGTGTTAGTTAAACCTCAAATTAAACAAATTCCATCAAATCTATGGCAAGTCGGACATTCCCGATGTCGTAGCAGACTAATGAAAAAAGCCCGGAGTTGACAAAAATATTTATTGCAACACATAAGACAACAATAGTATGGTTACCATTATCCAAATGCCCAAATCCTCTCGCGCTCTAATAAGGAAATTACGAAAAGAAAGTGACGTTACATTAACGTAAAAATTGTTCAATTCCTTTCAGTTAGGTTTTCCTGAACTAACAAAAAGAAGGAGGATGTATGACAGATGAACTATTGTTAGGAAACTCACCAATAGATGTTGTTAACAGCAATATCAGAAGTAATCAAGTTTGACTGTTACGATAAATCGGTTTTCAGTGGAGGTTCTTCGTCCCTCCTTCATTCTTTTCCAACAAGACAACTCTTTCTCGCAAGAACCGTATGTGGAGTAGAGGCTTGCTAAAAAAAAGCAAACTAGAAAAGCGTAAAAATGTGAGGAGACTATGAGGTGTACTCGGCCCACATTTTTATCCCAATGTCCCAGAATCAGGAAGATGTCTTGATGAAACATAAAAACGGGAAAAGCGCACAAAAAAGGAAAAATTGCAGATTTAAATGACGTTGCGGTATAAGTTTTGTGTAGGAGGATTTTTGACATACAAAAACAGTAGTTTGAATATTCACCGGCAGATGCCGCTATCATACAGGTGAAAGATCTGCTTTCTGCGGATTCTCGTTATTTCTTCCCTAATTCATTTCCCCAAACACAGCTGCATCTCCCAAATACCTGATGTGGTGTAAGACAGTATGCGATGCTGCAGACTTCAAAAGCATGTGTTTTACAAATAGGTTGACCAGCTTTCGGTCAGGAATTTAAAGGAGAATTCTGTGCTCTTATGGCAAAATGCTATAAGTCACTTTTTCCAAAAAATTGACTGTCCCATCCTGGAGTCTTTTTTGTTAATGTTTAGAAGGTGACAAAATGTCGTAAATCTTTTTCTTTCAGTTTATGAGAATCAAAGGTGGGGAAATTGCAATAAATCAAAAACCATAGAACCACTATATGAATCTTGAATCTTAAAATTGCTGTCACGGAAAATTAAAAAAGTGACTTATAACATTTTGCCATCTGTGCACAGAATTAATCGTGACAAATGAAGTTAATTTTCAGTGTCGTCACTCCAATAAATGTTAAATGAATGGAGTAGCATTAAACCAAATTAAATGTCCGTTACAAATAAAAAAGATCTCAATATAAAATATGAACCGTTGAGTACCAACTGGTACACACTTCATCGGTGGACGATGTATCTCGTCGAAATCCCTTCGAAGGTTAACCCACTCGAAGAAACGGAACTCCGCATACGTAGTACTCCCTAGGTGCATTCGGAGTACTGTTTTTAACGACCTGGTGGTATACCAAGCATTGGGAACCCTCTGTACACCTCCACTTGCATCGGTAGGATTCAAAGGGGAAACTATCATGAACGTGAGAAATTCAACACACTTCGTAGGTGGACGATATATCGCGTCGAAATCCCTTCGTAGGTTAAACCACTCGAACAAAAGGAACTCCAAATACGTACTACTCCTTAGTGTGGATTCGGAGTACTGTTTCTTTCGTAGGTGGTGTACCAAGCATCGGGAACCTTCTGTACTCCACCTCCACTGGCATAGTACCGGCCACCTTCAACGGGGAAAAGGTCATGAACGTGAGAAATTCGACATACTTCTTCAGTGGACGATATAACTCGTCGAAACCCCTTCGTAGGTTAACCCACTTGAACAAACGGAACTCCAAATACGTACTACTCCTTAGTGTGGATTCGGAGTACTGTTTCTAACAACCTGGTGGTGTACCAAGCATCGGGAACCTTCTGTACTCCACCTCCACTGGCATAGTACCGGCCACCTTCAACGGGGAAAAGGTCATGAACGTGAGAAATTTGACATACTTCTTCAGTGGACGATATAACTCGTCGAAACTCCTTCGTAGGTTAACCCACTTGAACAAACGGAACTCCAAATACGTACTACTCCTTAGTGTGGATTCGGAGTACTGTTTCTAACAACCTGGTGGTGTACCAAGCATCGGGAAACCTTCTGTACTCCACCTCCACTGGCATAGTACCGGCCACCTTCAACGGGGAAAAGGTCATGAACGTGAGAAATTCGACATACTTCTTCAGTGGACGATATAACTCGTCGAAACCCCTTCGTAGGTTAAACCACTTGAACAAACGGAACTCCAAATACGTACTACTCCTTAGTGTGGATTCGGAGTACTGTTTCTAACAACCTGGTGGTGTACCAAGCATCGGGAACCTTCTGTACTCCACCTCCACTGGCATAGTACCGGCCACCTTCAACGGGGAAAAGGTCATGAACGTGAGAAATTCGACATACTTCTTCAGTGGACGATATAACTCGTCGAAACCCCTTCGTAGGTTAACCCACTTGAACAAACAGAACTCCAAATACGTACTACTCCTTAGTGTGGATTCGGAGTACTGTTTCTAACAACCTGGTGGTGTACCAAGCATCGGGAACCTTCTGTACTCCACCTCCACTGGCATAGTACCGGCCATCTTCAACGGGGAAAAGGTCATGAACGTGAGAAATTCGACATACTTCTTCAGTGGACGATATAACTCGTCGAAACCCCTTCGTAGGTTAACCCACTTGAACAAACGGAACTCCAAATACGTACTACTCCTTAGTGTGGATTCGGAGTACTGTTTCTAACAACCTGGTGGTGTACCAAGCATCGGGAACCTTCTGTACTCCACCTCCACTGGCATAGTACCGGCCACCTTCAACGGGGAAAAGGTCATGAACGTGAGAAATTCGACATACTTCTTCAGTGAACGATATAACTCGTCGAAACCCCTTCGTAGGTTAACCCACTTGAACAAACAGAACTCCAAATACGTACTACTCCTTAGTGTGGATTCGGAGTACTGTTTCTAACAACCTGGTGGTGTACCAAGCATCGGGAACCTTCTGTACTCCACCTCCACTGGCATAGTACCGGCCACCTTCAACGAGGAAAAGGTCATGAACGTGAGAAATTCGACATACTTCTTCAGTGGACGATATAACTCGTCGAAACCCCTTCGTAGGTTAACCCACTTGAACAAACGGAACTCCAAATACGTACTACTCCTTAGTGTGGATTCGGAGTACTGTTTCTAACAACCTGGTGGTGTACCAAGCATCGGGAACCTTCTGTACTCCACCTCCACTGGCATAGTACCGGCCACCTTCAACGGGGAAAAGGTCATGAACGTGAGAAATTCGACATACTTCTTCAGTGGACGATATAACTCGTCGAAACCCCTTCGTAGGTTAACCCACTTGAACAAACGGAACTCCAAATACGTACTACTGCTTAGTGTGGATTCGGAGTACTGTTTCTAACAACCTGGTGGTGTACCAAGCATCGGGAACCTTCTGTACTCCACCTCCACTGGCATAGTACCGGCCACCTTCAACGAGGAAAAGGTCATGAACGTGAGAAATTCGACATAGTTCTTCAGTGGACGATATAACTCGTCGAAACCCCTTCGTAGGTTAACCCACTTGAACAAACGGAATTCCAAATACGTACTACTCCTTAGTGAGGATTCGGAGTACTGTTTCTAACAACCTGGTGGGTAACCAAGCATCGGGAACCTTCTGTACTCCACCTCCACTGGCATAGTACCGGCCACCTTCAACGGGGAAAAGGTCATGAAAATGAGAAATTCGACATACTTCTTCAGTGGACGATATAACTCGTCGAAACCCCTTCGTAGGTTAACCCACTTGAACAAACGGAATTCCAAATACGTACTACTCCTTAGTGAGGATTCGGAGTACTGTTTCTAACAACCTGGTGGGTAATCAAGCATCGGGAACCTTCTGTACTCCACCTCCACTGGCATAGTACCGGCCACCTTCAACGGGGAAAAGGTCATGAACGTGAGAAATTCGACATACTTCTTCAGTGGACGATATAACTCGTCGAAACCCCTTCGTAGGTTAACCCACTTGAACAAACGGAACTCCAAATACGTACTACTCCTTAGTGTGGATTCGGAGTACTGTTTCTAACAACCTGGTGGTGTACCAAGCATCGGGAACCTTCTGTACTCCACCTCCACTGGCATAGTACCGGCCACCTTCAACAAGGAAAAGGTCATGAACGTGAGAAATTCGACATACTTCTTCAGTGGACGATATAACTCGTCGAAACCCCTTCGTAGGTTAACCCACTTGAACAAACGGAACTCCAAATACGTACTACTCCTTAGTGTGGATTCGGAGTACTGTTTCTAACAACCTGGTGGTGTACCAAGCATCGGGAACCTTCTGTACTCCACCTCCACTGGCATAGTACCGGCCACCTTCAACGGGGAAAAGGTCATGAACGTGAGAAATTCGACATACTTCTTCAGTGGACGATATAACTCGTCGAAACTCCTTCGTAGGTTAACCCACTTCAACAAACGGAACTCCAAATACGTACTACTCCTTAGTGTGGATTCGGAGTACTGTTTCTAACAACCTGGTGGTGTACCAAGCATCGGGAACCTTCTGTACTCCACCTCCACTGGCATAGTACCGGCCACCTTCAACGGGGAAAAGGTCATGAACGTGAGAAATTCGACATAGTTCTTCAGTGGACGATATAACTCGTCGAAACCCCTTCGTAGGTTAACCCACTTGAACAAACGGAACTCCAAATACGTACTACTCCTTAGTGTGGATTCGGAGTACTGTTTCTAACAACCTGGTGGGTAACCAAGCATCGGGAACCTTCTGTACTCCACCTCCACTGGCATAGTACCGGCCACCTTCAACGGGGAAAAGGTCATGAACGTGAGAAATTCGACATGCTTCGTCAGTGGACGATATAACTCGTCGAAACTCCTTCGTAGGTTAACCCACTTGAACAAACGGAACTCCAAATACGTACTACTCCTTAGTGTGGATTCGGAGTACTGTTTCTAACAACCTGGTGGTGTACCAAGCATCGGGAACCTTCTGTACTCCACCTCCACTGGCATAGTACCGGCCACCTTCAACGGGGAAAAGGTCATGAACGTGAGAAATTCGACATACTTCTTCAGTGGACGATATAACTCGTCGAAACTCCTTCGTAGGTTAACCCACTTGAACAAACGGAACTCCAAATACGTACTACTCCTTAGTGTGGATTCGGAGTACTGTTTCTAACAACCTGGTGGTGTACCAAGCATCGGGAACCTTCTGTACTCCACCTCCACTGGCATAGTACCGGCCACCTTCAACGGGGAAAAGGTCATGAAAATGAGAAATTCGACATTCTTCTTCAGTGGACGATATAACTCGTCGAAACTCCTTCGTAGGTTAACCCACTTGAACAAACGGAACTCCAAATACGTACTACTCCTTAGTGTGGATTCGGAGTACTGTTTCTAACAACCTGGTGGTGTACCAAGCATCGGGAACCTTCTGTACTCCACCTCCACTGGCATAGTACCGGCCACCTTCAACGGGGAAAAGGTCATGAACGTGAGAAATTCGACATACTTCTTCAGTGGACGATATAACTCGTCGAAACTCCTTCGTAGGTTAACCACCCACTTGAACAAACGGAACTCCAAATACGTACTACTCCTTAGTGTGGATTCGGAGTACTGTTTCTAACAACCTGGTGGTGTACCAAGCATCGGGAACCTTCTGTACTCCACCTCCACTGGCATAGTACCGGCCACCTTCAACGGGGAAAAGGTCATGAAAATGAGAAATTCGACATTCTTCTTCAGTGGACGATATAACTCGTCGAAACTCCTTCGTAGGTTAACCCACTTGAACAAACGGAACTCCAAATACGTACTACTCCTTAGTGTGGATTCGGAGTACTGTTTCTAACAACCTGGTGGTGTACCAAGCATCGGGAACCTTCTGTACTCCACCTCCACTGGCATAGTACCGGCCACCTTCAACGGGGAAAAGGTCATGAACGTGAGAAATTCGACATACTTCTTCAGTGGACGATATAACTCGTCGAAACCCCTTCGTAGGTTAACCCACTTGAACAAACGGAACTCCAAATACGTACTACTCCTTAGTGTGGATTCGGAGTACTGTTTCTAACAACCTGGTGGTGTACCAAGCATCGGGAACCTTCTGTACTCCACCTCCACTGGCATAGTACCGGCCACCTTCAACAAGGAAAAGGTCATGAACGTGAGAAATTCGACATACTTCTTCAGTGGACGATATAACTCGTCGAAACCCCTTCGTAGGTTAACCCACTTGAACAAACGGAACTCCAAATACGTACTACTCCTTAGTGTGGATTCGGAGTACTGTTTCTAACAACCTGGTGGTGTACCAAGCATCGGGAACCTTCTGTACTCCACCTCCACTGGCATAGTACCGGCCACCTTCAACGGGGAAAAGGTCATGAACGTGAGAAATTCGACATACTTCTTCAGTGGACGATATAACTCGTCGAAACTCCTTCGTAGGTTAACCCACTTGAACAAACGGAACTCCAAATACGTACTACTCCTTAGTGTGGATTCGGAGTACTGTTTCTAACAACCTGGTGGTGTACCAAGCATCGGGAACCTTCTGTACTCCACCTCCACTGGCATAGTACCGGCCACCTTCAACGGGGAAAAGGTCATGAACGTGAGAAATTCGACATAGTTCTTCAGTGGACGATATAACTCGTCGAAACCCCTTCGTAGGTTAACCCACTTGAACAAACGGAACTCCAAATACGTACTACTCCTTAGTGTGGATTCGGAGTACTGTTTCTAACAACCTGGTGGGTAACCAAGCATCGGGAACCTTCTGTACTCCACCTCCACTGGCATAGTACCGGCCACCTTCAACGGGGAAAAGGTCATGAACGTGAGAAATTCGACATACTTCTTCAGTGGACGATATAACTCGTCGAAACCCCTTCGTAGGTTAACCCACTTGAACAAACGGAACTCCAAATACGTACTACTCCTTAGTGTGGATTCGGAGTACTGTTTCTAACAACCTGGTGGTGTACCAAGCATCGGGAACCTTCTGTACTCCACCTCCACTGGCATAGTACCGGCCACCTTCAACAAGGAAAAGGTCATGAACGTGAGAAATTCGACATACTTCTTCAGTGGACGATATAACTCGTCGAAACCCCTTCGTAGGTTAACCCACTTGAACAAACGGAACTCCAAATACGTACTACTCCTTAGTGTGGATTCGGAGTACTGTTTCTAACAACCTGGTGGTGTACCAAGCATCGGGAACCTTCTGTACTCCACCTCCACTGGCATAGTACCGGCCACCTTCAACGGGGAAAAGGTCATGAACGTGAGAAATTCGACATACTTCTTCAGTGGACGATATAACTCGTCGAAACTCCTTCGTAGGTTAACCCACTTGAACAAACGGAACTCCAAATACGTACTACTCCTTAGTGTGGATTCGGAGTACTGTTTCTAACAACCTGGTGGTGTACCAAGCATCGGGAACCTTCTGTACTCCACCTCCACTGGCATAGTACCGGCCACCTTCAACGGGGAAAAGGTCATGAACGTGAGAAATTCGACATAGTTCTTCAGTGGACGATATAACTCGTCGAAACCCCTTCGTAGGTTAACCCACTTGAACAAACGGAACTCCAAATACGTACTACTCCTTAGTGTGGATTCGGAGTACTGTTTCTAACAACCTGGTGGGTAACCAAGCATCGGGAACCTTCTGTACTCCACCTCCACTGGCATAGTACCGGCCACCTTCAACGGGGAAAAGGTCATGAACGTGAGAAATTCGACATGCTTCGTCAGTGGACGATATAACTCGTCGAAACTCCTTCGTAGGTTAACCCACTTGAACAAACGGAACTCCAAATACGTACTACTCCTTAGTGTGGATTCGGAGTACTGTTTCTAACAACCTGGTGGTGTACCAAGCATCGGGAACCTTCTGTACTCCACCTCCACTGGCATAGTACCGGCCACCTTCAACGGGGAAAAGGTCATGAACGTGAGAAATTCGACATACTTCTTCAGTGGACGATATAACTCGTCGAAACTCCTTCGTAGGTTAACCCACTTGAACAAACGGAACTCCAAATACGTACTACTCCTTAGTGTGGATTCGGAGTACTGTTTCTAACAACCTGGTGGTGTACCAAGCATCGGGAACCTTCTGTACTCCACCTCCACTGGCATAGTACCGGCCACCTTCAACGGGGAAAAGGTCATGAAAATGAGAAATTCGACATTCTTCTTCAGTGGACGATATAACTCGTCGAAACTCCTTCGTAGGTTAACCCACTTGAACAAACGGAACTCCAAATACGTACTACTCCTTAGTGTGGATTCGGAGTACTGTTTCTAACAACCTGGTGGTGTACCAAGCATCGGGAACCTTCTGTACTCCACCTCCACTGGCATAGTACCGGCCACCTTCAACGGGGAAAAGGTCATGAACGTGAGAAATTCGACATACTTCTTCAGTGGACGATATAACTCGTCGAAACTCCTTCGTAGGTTAACCACCCACTTGAACAAACGGAACTCCAAATACGTACTACTCCTTAGTGTGGATTCGGAGTACTGTTTCTAACAACCTGGTGGTGTACCAAGCATCGGGAACCTTCTGTACTCCACCTCCACTGGCATAGTACCGGCCACCTTCAACGGGGAAAAGGTCATGAACGTGAGAAATTCGACATACTTCTTCAGTGGACTATATAACTCGTCGAAACTCCTTCGTAGGTTAACCACCCACTTGAACAAACGGAACTCCAAATACGTACTAGGCCCCAGGGGCATTCCTTCTCTAGGTTTGTACGGGCTTCACAACCCCGGGGTACCTCAGTGATCTTTTCTCCCTTTCTTTTTCCCTCTCTTCTACCCTTCTGATTTTTGCTTTTTCTTCCTCCCTCGTTGTGGTTGCCTCTTCGGAGGTGAGGGCTCCCTTTGAGAAGCTTTTCGCCCGTCTGTGCCTTTTGCTCCTCTTCGTCACATACTTCGTCAGTGGACGATATAACTCGTCGAAACCCCTTCGGTGGTAAACCCACTTGAACAAACGGAACTCCAAATACGTACTACTCCCTTCTGTGGATTCGGAGTTCCGTTTCTTCAACCTGGTGATGTACCAAGCATCGGGAACCCTCTGTACTCCACCTCCACTGGCATTGCATCGGCGGCCTTCAACGGGGAAACTGTCATGAACGTGAGAGATTCGGCACACTTCGGTTGCCTTCGAAAGTGGAGTACTGTCCGATGTTACCTGTTTTCGGAACCGGTCCAACGAGTGGCCTTCCGACTTTCCCCTCGATATTCGAAAGGCGAAATCGAGGACGATACTTATTATCGCTTGTTATTATTACTCTTAATTTTTTCCCTTCTTCGCGTCTCCTGTGTGGGTCACCGTTAGCGTGGTACACGCATGGGAATGCCTCATTCATCGGCGGGACGTAATCGAAGATGGACGGAGTCCGACGCTGTCCGGACAAGACGCAAGGTCAGTGTTACGTTTCTGTTCGGTGAGTGAGGTGCTTCGATTTGGATTTCGATTTCCGTGGCCTTGGATCGGATGACGGTCGAGATTGCTATTCGATTCGGAGACAATGGGTAATTATTGTATGTGCTGAGAGTGTTTTCTCTTGTGGTTTTTGATCATTGTATTTTGGAGTTCAGCTTCTCAGTAAAACTTACTGCGGCGCAAAAGTTTTCAAGGTATTAGTTTTTGAGCTTTTGGCAATTTTTTAGTTAACGTCGTACTAGAACAACACAACGGGATATTGACGACGGTCCGGGATCAGTCCCTTAAGGGAAAAATCCGTGGACAACACCTCGTAATTTTGAACCACGGTCAGATGACGAAGCAACACCTGAGCTGGCACCCCACTCTCCAAACTTTCACGCCAACCCAACGTGATTACTTTCGGCCACGACAGATTTAAGGTGCACCAGCCGCCTCTACACCATACGCTTACAAACATCCATGCCCGGACCCGGATTTGAACCAGGAACCTTTCGATGTAGAGGCTAACACCTTAACCACTATACCGGTTGGTCGGCAATCCCGAAGGGAAAGATAAGAGAACAATACCTCATACTTGTTTAGATTTTGGTTTTGTTCCCAGTTCCATAACACAAGTCAAAGTTTTCGAGGTGTGTTTTAGCTTCTATAGACCAGAATGTAGTGATATTCAAACTGGTAAGAAGCCATTGTGACTCAGTGCGTAAGCCCACTACGCTAGCAACTTGCGAGTTGGAGGCGGCAGAGGTTCGATTTCTGTCAGGTGCCGATTCCTCTGCTTAGATCTATTTCTCTCTTTTGTGTCAATGAAATGTTCATTGTATGTCTATTATTGATATTGCATGTCTCTAGCTCAGTATGACCAAATTGTTGAACAATAGTAAATGCGTTACAATTCGTATCTATAGCGCACCCCGGCAAGAAAAGTGACATAATGCAAAATTGCAGAAATTGATAAAAATCAATTTAATAGATACTATAAAACTTATATTGTAATAGCATAAGCTTCTTTCAAATTTTATGTAAGTGTTTATGGTGGGGTAACTTCAAATATATTCTATAGAATAGTAATGTAACATGCTGGGGCACTTCATACATATTTTTAAATCACAACATTAAAATTTTTATTTTTTGACTTGTGTCACTTTTCTTGACGGGGTGCGATATATTAAAATATCATTGTGCTTATATTACTTAAACAAAGCTACTAAAAAAAATATCCTTCAGTTAGTGTGTTGATTTTATGATCATACCGTGATTCAATATTACGAACCAAAGACGGTACTATACAAAGGGGGCTGGTGTAAGTTAAATCTGTCGTGGCCTCAAATATCCACACGTTGGCACTGTGCGGAACTTTGGAAAGGTAGGGTGCAAGCTCAAGTACAACTAACCTAGTCATTTGACCGTGGCTTAAAATTATGTTTTGCCCTCTGGCTTCCCTTAGAAGCCGACCAACCGGTATAGTGATTAAGGTGTTAGCCTGTAGATCGGAAGGTTCCTGGTTCGAATCCGGGTCAGTGCATGGATGTTTGTAAGCGTATGGTGTAGAGGCGGCTGGTGCACCTTAAATTTGTCGTGGCCGAAAGTTCTCACGTTGGGTTGTTGTGGACTTTTGGAGAGTGGGGTGCCAGCTCAGGTGTTGCTTCGTCATCTGACCGTGGTTCAAAATTACGAGGTGTTATCCTCGGGTCTTTCCCTTAAGGGATTGTTCCCGGATCGTCGTCAATAGCTCGTTGTGTTGCTGCAGTACGACGTTAACTAAAAATCACCAATTCCCTTCCTTTAGAGATTGATCCCGGACTGTCACCAATTGCCTGTTGTTTTGTTCCAGTGCTCAACCTTATATTGGGCCGACCAACCGGTATAGTAGTTAAGGTGTTAGCCTCTAGATCGGAAGGTTCCTGGTTCGAATCCGGGTCCGGGCATGGATGTTTGTAATTGTATGGTGTAGAGGCGGCTGGTGCACCTTAAATCTGTCGTGGCCGAAAGTCCTCACGTTGGGTTGGCGTGGAAGTTTGGAGAGTGGGGTGCCAGCTCAGGTGTTGCTTCGTCATCTGACCGTGGTTCAAAATTACGAGGTGTTGTCCTCGGATCTTTCCCTTAAGGAAACTGATCCCGGACCATCGTCAATAGCCCGTTGTGTAGCTCTAGTACGACGTTAACTAAAAATTACCAATTAATTACCAACCTTATATTGGTTATAACTAAATTGTAACTTATTTATTAAGTTATTTTATATTAATTAAAAGTTACAAAAAATTATAAATTTTTCGTCGGTTTTCAATTGAAACAAAGTCAATATTAGCTTTTCTCGACCAGAATGTAATGTAAATTTAAGGTAATTTTAATTAACGTCATACTAGAGCAACACGACGAGCAATCGACAACGGTACGGTATCAATCCCCTGAGGAAAAGATCCGAGGACAACA
The DNA here is from genome assembly GCA_947359465.1 of Metellina segmentata. Taxonomy (NCBI): domain Eukaryota; kingdom Metazoa; phylum Arthropoda; class Arachnida; order Araneae; family Tetragnathidae; genus Metellina; species Metellina segmentata. The sequence goes on from OX375883.1 coordinate 71,307,741, forward strand.
CCTCGTATTTTAGACCACGGTCAGATGACGAGCGAACACCTGAGTTGCCATCCCACTCTCCAAACTTCCACACCTACCCAACGTGAGGACTTTCATCCACGACAGATTTAAGGTGCACCAGCCGCCTCTACACATACGCTTGCAAACATCCATGCACTGATCCGGATTCGAACCAGGAACCTTACGATCTAGAGGTAATCGGTAATTTTTAATAAACGTCGTACTAGAGCACCACAACGGGCTATAGACGGCGGTCCCGGATCCATCCCTTAATGGAAAGATCCGAGGACAACACCTCGTAATTTTGAGCCATGGTCAGATGACGAAGCAACACCTGAGCTGGCTCCCCACTCTCCAAACTTCCACACCAACCCAACGTGAGGATTTTCGACCACTAAATTTAAGGTGCACCAGCCGCATCTACATCATACATTTATAAACATCCATGCTCGAACCCGGTAATGGTAATGGTAATTTTAGTTAACGTCGTACTAGAGCAACACAACGGGCTATTGACGACGGTCCGGGATCAGTCCCTTAAGGGAAAGATCCGAGGACAACACCTCGTAATTTTGAACCACAGTCAGATGACGAAGCAACACCTGAGCTGGCACCCCACTCTCCAAACTTCCACGCCAACCCAACGTCAGGATTTTCGGCCATCTAATTTAAGGTGCACCAGCCGCCTCTACACCATACGTTTACAAACATCCATGCCCGTACCCGGATTCGAACCAGGAACCTTCCGATCTAGAGGCTAACACCTTAACCACTATGCCGGTTGGTCGGCGTGCTCTAGAGACTGACACCTTAACCACCAGACCGGTTGCTTAGTTGGAAGAGTAAAGGATTATCAAACGCAGGGTTGCGAGTTCGAATCCAATCAAAGACCGTTGTGTACAAATGAGACTGGTGCACGATAAATCTGTCGTAGCCTCCAATGTCCTCACGTTGGCGTGGTGTGGAAGTTTTGAGAGTGGAGTGCCAGCTTTTGTATGACAACGTCATCTAAACGTGGTTCAAAATTACGTGGTGTTGTCCTCGGATCTTTCCTTCAGGGTATGATTCGAGACCGTCACCTATTGCCCATTGTCTTCCTTTAGTGCGATGTTAATTTGAAAAAATAAATCAACTAACGAAGTTGCTCCTTCGAAATCGCAAATACAACTGCATTGCTAATAATCGCTTTGAACTGTATTGCTTATAATCGTTAATAGAACTTTGTCACCTGCGTGACAGATTTCCAAGTTGTAGCCTTCTGACAGCACGACCTCGTTGGGAATCCATGTGTCATGTGGCAAAGCATGTCGCTATTCGTCACGTGATTTGATATTTGCATTTCTACTGGGTGAAAGTTTTGCGCAATAGAATTCGCGTGTTCTTGTTTCCCAAGAGATGATGGCTGAGAAGCACATGTCGAATATTCGAAGCTGAGTCCATAATTGTACGCAATTCATCTGTATAATTTATTCCATCAACTATCCTTAGGGTTTAGTTTCGCTTTATGAAAGCTGCCCTGTTGCGAACAGCCTCTGGTGTAGAAACCCGTTCTAAACTCATCGTTTCTTGTCAAGGGGCGATTTGTATTCCCTGTTTAGAATTTCATTCCCCATCGAGTAAAAGGGCAGTTTCGTCTCGTCGAGGTATCTCATCTTTAGAAAAATTTACCAGTAAAAGGGCAGTTTTGTCTCGTCGAGATACCTCATCTTTAGAAAAATTAACCAGTAAAAGGGCAGTTTTGTCTCGTCGAGATATATTATCTTTAGAAAAATTAAACAGTAAAAGGGCAGTTTTGTCTCGTCGAGATATATCATCTTTAGCAAAATTAACCAGTAAAAGGGCAGTTTTGTCTCGTCGAGATCTCATCTTTAGAAAAATTAACCAGTAAAAGGGCAGTTTTGTCTCGTCGAGAAACCTCATCTTTAGAAAAATTAACCAGTAAAAGGGCAGTTTTGTCTCGTCGAGATACCTCATCTTTAGAAAAATCAACCAGTAAAAGGGCAGTTTTGTCTCGTCGAGATACCTCATCTTTAGAAAAATCAACCAGTAAAAGGGCAGTTTTGTCTCGTCGAGAAACCTCATCTTTAGAAAAATTAACCAGTAAAAGGGCAGTTTTGTCTCGTCGAGAAACCTCATCTTTAGAAAAATTAACCAGTAAAAGGGCAGTTTTGTCTCGTCGAGATACCTCATCTTTAGAAAAATTAACCAGTAAAAGGGCAGTTTTGTTTCGTCGAGATACCTCATCTTTAGAAAAATTAACCAGTAAAAGGGCAGTTTTGTCTCGTCGAGATACCTCATCTTTAGAAAAATTAACCAGTAAAAGGGCAGTTTTGTCTCGTCGAGATACCTCATCTTTAGAAAAATTAACCAGTAAAAGGGCAGTTTTGTTTCGTCGAGATACCTCATCTTTAGAAAAATTAACCAGTAAAAGGGCAGTTTTGTCTCGTCGAGATACCTCATCTTTAGAAAAATTAACCAGTAAAAGGGCAGTTTTGTCTCGTCGAGATACCTCATCTTTAGAAAAATTAACCAGTAAAAGGGCAGTTTTGTTTCGTCGAGATACCTCATCTTTAGAAAAATTAACCAGTAAAAGGGCAGTTTTGTCTCGTCGAGATACCTCATCTTTAGAAAAATTAACCAGTAAAAGGGCAGTTTTGTCTCGTCGAGATACCTCATCTTTAGAAAAATTAACCAGTAAAAGGGCAGTTTTGTCTCGTCGAGATACCTCATCTTTAGAAAAATTAACCAGTAAAAGGGCAGTTTTGTCTCGTCGAGATATATCATCTTTAGCAAAATTAACACAAAAAGGGCAGTTTCCTCTCGTGGAGATATCTTTTGTTTAGCAAAATAAAGCATATTTGGATGAGATATCTCGTCGAAACATTTAGAGAACATACAATACATTTTTAACATCTTCCTTTGTCTTTCAATGCAATTCCTTTACTGCACTAGCAGTCCTGAAAAAAAGTTCTAAAGGCTTACAAATTAACCATACATGCACCGCTTCTTTTAAGTTCGGAAGTGAATGATTAATTTACAGATGATTTGCTATTTCAACTGTCACTCGTGTTTGTTTTACAGGACCATGTCAAATACGCTATCATCTAAGTCGTACACTGGTGTAGCGAGTTCTGAACTTTTACCAATCGACTCATACTGTTGTGGTAAAACACCGTTCCCATATTGTGTTGAAAATCTTGATGGATTATTATTTTTTTTTTTTTTTGGGGGGGGGTCACAGATATGCCCTTAGATTATTAAAAACGAATCATTGAGAGTTTCTTTGGAGTAAATTTACCATGGTACATGTCTTAGCAGCTCATATACGCTGTTATGGAAGAAAACACCGTTTCCGTATTGTGCTGAAAATTTTGGCCCCAGACACGCCTTTCAATCACTAAAAACGAATCGCTTAGCGTTCCTTTTTGGTGTAAAGTTACCAAGGCAAACGTCTAGTGAAACGTCTTAGATTGATTGATTGAAATTTTATGGCGCAAGGACCAGGTTTGGCCAAGCTGCGCCAAACTATCAGTAAATGATGAATCGTCCAAGCAACAGACGTTGTTGAAAAACATCATTCTCATATTGTACTGAATGTGTTGATGAATTTCGGCCCCTCAAACACCTTTAGATCACCATAAACGAATCATTGAGCATTTACTCTTTGGTGTAAAAGTACCATTGTACGTATTAATGAATCATTCTAGCTACTTAGATATTGTTATGGTAAAACACCGTTCCTATATTGTGCTGAAAGTCTTGATTGATTTCAACCCCTGATACGCCTTAAGATCATTAAAAAGGAATCACTGAATGTTTTTATTTGGTGTTAAGTGACCATAGTACACGTTTAGTGTTACTAAAAGATTCCACACATTATTTTTTCGATTCTTTTATGTTCTAAAATCTAAAATTTTAGAATCTAAAACATTAGAAGATTCCAGTATTTTTTTAAGTTCCTGCTGATTTTACGTGTGAATTGTAGGCGGCGCTGAATTGAATCCTCTGTGTGATATTTCTCTTTTGAGTAAAACTTTCATTGTGTGTATACCCATTTGATGTTATCTGTCTTGTGTTTGGCGCATCTTGACGCAATATGGCCCTTGAACCCTAAAATCCAAACCAACCAATTTCAAACAAATAAGTTTGATAATGTCTAAATTTTGTAGTATCAAAGCAGATATTATCGTCATTTGACCGTGGTTAAAAATTACGTGGTGTTGTCCTCGTATCTTTTCCTCAGGGGATTGATCCCGGACCGTCGTCTATAGCCCAATGTGTTGCTCTAGTACGACGTTGATTAAAATAACCTTATCACAGAAGACAATAATACGAGAAGAATCAGGAGAGGATACTAAAATATTTTAAACATTCAAAGGGTACACTTGAACTGAAAGGTATCGGAGCCACTGGTGTGAGCTGTTTGGGTTGTTGAGTTGGGTATTTAATTGCTATAGTACGACGTTAATTAAAATTACCATATCTTACCACAGAAGACAATAATACGAGGAGAATCAGGAGAGGACAGAAAAATATTTTAAATATTCAAAGGGTACTCTTGAACTGAAAGGTATCGGAGCCACTGCTGTAAGGCTGTTTGGGTTGTTGGGTTGGGTATTTAATTGCTCTAGTACGACGTTAATTAAAATTATCTTATCTTACCACAGAAGACAATAATACGAGGAGAATCAGGAGATGACAGTAAAATATTTTAAATATTCAAAGGGTACTCTTGAACTGAAAGGTATCGGAGCTACTGGTGTAAGCTGTTTGGGTTGTTGGGTTGGGTATTTAATTGCTCTAGTACGACGTTAATTAAAATTACCATATCTTGCCACAGAAGACAATAATACGAGGAGAATCAGGAGAGGACATAAAAATATTTTAAATATTCAAAGGGTACTCTTGAACTGAAAGGTATCGGAGCCACTGCTGTAAGGCTGTTTGGGTTGTTGGGTTGGGTATTTAATTGCTCTAGTACGACGTTAATTAAAATTATCTTACCACAGAAGACAATAATACGAGGAGAATCAGGAGATGACAGTAAAATATTTTAAATATTCAAAGGGTACTCTTGAACTGAAAGGTATCGGAGCTACTGGTGTAAGCTGTTTGGGTTGTTGGGTTGGGTATTTAATTGCTCTAGTACGACGTTAATTAAAATTACCATATCTTACCACAGAAGACAATAATACGAGGAGAATCAGGAGAGGACAGAAAAATATTTTAAATATTCAAAGGGTACTCTTGAACTGAAAGGTATCGGAGCCACTGCTGTTAGGCTGTTTAGGTTGTTGGGTTGGGTATTTAATTGCTCTAGTACGACGTTAATTAAAATTATCTTATCTTACCACAGAAGACAATAATATGAGGAGAATCAGGCGAGGACAGTAAAATATTTTAAATATTCAAAGGGTACTCTTGAACTGAAAGGTATCGGAGCCACTGGTGTAAGCTGTTTGGGTTGTTGAGTTGGGTATTTAATTGCTCTAGTACGACGTTAATTAAAATTATCTTATCTTACCACAGAAGACAATAATACGAGGAGAATCAGGAGAGGACAGAAAAATATTTTAAATATTCAAAGGGTACTCTTGAACTGAAAGGTATCGGAGCCACTGCTGTGAGGCTGTTTGGGTTGTTGGGTTGGGTATTTAATTGCTCTAGTACGACGTTAATTAAAATTATCTTATCTTACCACAGAAGACAATAATATGAGGAGAATCAGGCGAGGACAGTAAAATATTTTAAATATTCAAAGGGTACTCTTGAACTGAAAGGTATCGGAGCTACTGGTGTAAGCTGTTTGGGTTGTTGAGTTGGGTATTTAATTGCTCTAGTACGACGTTAATTAAAATTATCTTATCTTACCACAGAAGACAATAATATGAGGAGAATCAGGCGAGGACAGTAAAATATTTTAAATATTCAAAGGGTACTCATGAACTGAAAGGTATCGGAGCTACTGGTGTAAGCTGTTTGGGTTGTTGGGTTGGGTATTTAATTGCTCTAGTACGACGTTAATTAAAATTATCTTATCTTACCACAGAAGACAATAATATGAGGAGAATCAGGGGAGGACAGTAAAATATTTTAAATATTCAAAGGGTACTCTTGAACTGAAAGGTATCGGAGCCACTGGTGTAAGCTGTTTGGGTTGTTGGGTTGGGTATTTAATTGCTCTAGTACGACGTTAATTAAAATTATCTTATCTTACCACAGAAGACAATAATATGAGGAGAATCAGGAGAGGACAGTAAAATATTTTAAATATTCAAAGGGTACTCTTGAACTGAAAGGTATCGGAGCTACTGGTGTAAGCTGTTTGGGTTGTTGGGTTGGGTATTTAATTGCTCTAGTACGACGTTAATTAAAATTACCTTATCTTACCACAGAAGACAATAATACGAGGAGAATCAGGCGAGGACAGTAAAATATTTTAAATGTTCAAAGGGTACTCTTGAACTGAAAGGTATTGGAGCCACTGGTGTAAGCTGTTTGGGTTGTTGGGTTGGGTATTTAATTGCTCTAGTACGACGTTAATTAAAATTACCTTATCTTACCACAGAAGACAATAATACGAGGAGAATCAGGCGAGGACAGTAAAATATTTTAAATATTCAAAGGGTACTCTTGAACTGAAAGGTATCGGAGCCACTGGTGTAAGCTGTTTGGGTTGTTGGGTTGGGTAGTTAATTAATGTTGCACTAGGGAAACACAGCGGGCTATTGGCGACAGTCCGAGATCAACCCCCGATGGGAAAGATCGAGGACAACACCACATAATTTTGAGCCATTGTCAGATGACGAGCTAAGCTGTTTGAAAGCAGCAGACAATTTACGGTTGAACACCTTCGAATTATTCTCAAAAGCAAGATTAACAAAGCAGTGAAAAGGTGTTTCCTCTAGCATAATGAGAGAAGATGCCTATCCAAATCACACATCGCCTTCATTGAATACAAGTAGGTCATTGATGGAACTGATTGAAATGGGATCGATCACAGCCCCGGAGGAAGGAGAACTTTATCTCTCCGGCTACAAGAGAAAGTGGATGAGTGACTTTTACTTACGTGCGTTGTTTGTGAAAGAGTTACTTTCTCTTCCAGTGCCTGAGGAGACACTACTACTTGACAGTTGCTTTTGCTTATTTCAGCAGCAACGCGTGTATTAGAATTTTAAAAGCATGGTATCGCCTAGATTCTCTCGTGTGCAACCGGATAGCACGCCTGGCAAATATTTGATTCGCCTTGGAAGTAATTTGGACATATGGTTCTTCTATAATTGGTATTGTACATTTATAATCCTTGTTCTTTTTGCAGTATGGTTTTTAAATTTAAGACCCTTTGAATCAAATGACAATATGTATTGAAGATCACAAACTAGAGACTCCCTGCAGTTTCTAGTATTGTGCTTCAAGAGAAAATGGATAAGTGATATACATGAGCTAGTTGGTGAAAGAGTTACTATATCTTCGAGTGTCCGAGGAGACACGCTGCTGCTTGACAGTTGTATTTGCTTATTTGAGTAGCAATACGTAAATTAGAATTTAGTTTTTAAAAAAGCATGGTACAGCGTCTAGATTCCCTCGGTTGTATCCGGAGTTTACGCATGACGAAATCGATCGCCTTGGAAGCAACTTCGATTTATTGCTCTCCTAAATTTGGTGATATCCCGTTGTTTAGCTCTAGTACGACGTTATTGAAAAATTACTATTTCCATTACCTAATTTTCGTGTTCGTCGTTTGAGCATGGTTCAAAATACGGTATTGTCCTCTCCCGATCTTTCCCTTCGGAATTGATTCCGGACAGTTACGATTAGCCTGTTGTGTTACTCCACTACGGTAATTTTAATTAACGTCGCACTAGAGCAACACAGCGGGCTACTGACGACGATCCGGAATTAATCCTTTAAGAGAAATATCAGATGACAACACCTCGTAATTTTGAACCACGGTCAGATGACGAGGCAATACCTGAGCTGGCACCCCACTCTCCAACGTGAGGACTTTCGGTCACGACAGATTTAAGGTGCACCAGCCGCCTCTACACCATACGCTTACAAACACTCGGACCCGGATTCGAACCAGGTACCTTCCGATCAAGAGGCTAACACCTTAATCCACTATACCGGTTTGACGGCACGACGGTCCGGGATTAATCCTCTAAAGAAAAAATCTGAGGACAACACCACATAATTTTGAACCACGGTCAGATGATGAGGTATTGTCTTAGGATTTTTTTCCCTCCGAATCGTTGCCAATAGCCCACTCCATTGCTCCAGTGTGGCTGCCAAATCCAATTACATACCTACCGCTATTGGTGTAGTAAATTTATATTCCTTGCTCCTTTTACAGCATGATCCTCAATTGAATATATGCGATTAAATCGTATATGAATATTCTAGATCAATAAACTAGATATTTTTTTCAATTTGTACTTTTGTGGGGCTTTAAGAGAAAGAGTATGAGTGACTTCTACTTACGTGAGAGCCGACCAACCGGTATAGTGGTTAAGGTGTTAGCCTCTAGATCGGAAGGTTCCTGGTTCGAATCCGGGTCCGGGCATGGGTGTTTGTAAACGTATGGTGTAGAGGCGGCTGGTGCACCTTAAATCTGTCGTGGCCGAAAGTCCTCACGTTGGGTTGGCGTGGAAGTTTGGAGAGTGGGGTGCCAGCTCAGGTGTTGCTTCGTCATCTGACCGTGGTTCAAAATTACGAGGTGTTGTCCTCGAATCTTTCTCTTAAGGGACTGATTCCGGACCGTCGTCAATAGCCCGTTGTGTTGCTCTAGTACGACGTTAACTAAAAATTATTACCATTACCATTACCATCTACTTACGTGAGCTGGTTGGTGAAAGAGTTACTTTCACTTCCAATGCCTTAGGAGACACGTTACTAAAGGACGGTTGGTTTCGCTTATTTGAGTAGCTACTTCTGAAGATAGTCTGATTCCGGAGGCCTCAAATGTCTTCACGTTAGCTTTATGTGGAAGGTTGGTTTGGTTTAGGTTTTATGGCTCATATTTTGACCATAAATTGACAATGGCGTGGTTGTGGAAGTTTGGTGAGTGGGGTGTCAACTCAGGTATTGCCACGTTATCTGATCGCGGTTCAAAAAAACTTGGGTGTTGTCCTCGGTAATTGGTATTGTTACAATAAGCATCACATTTGAGCAACACCACGGTATATTGATCCCCGACCGTCGTCAATAGCCCATTGTGTAGCTTCAGAACGACGTTAATTAACCTTTAGACTACAGTCCGTACAATTCTGTGCTCAGATGGCAAAATATAAGTCACTTTTTTTAATTTTTCGTGACAGTAATTTCAAGATTCAACATGTGGCTCTGTGGTATTTGACTTATTGCAATTTTTCCAATTTGTTTACTCATAAACTGAAAGAAAAAGAATTGTGACATTCACAAACTAGACTCCAGGATGGGACGTACTCAATTTTTTTGGAAAAGTGACTTATAACATTTTGCCATCTGAGCAGATAATTGTTCTTTGATCGAGCCAAAAAATATTTTAGACCACGGCTAGTACAGCAGTTGTACCTAATGTTTTAAGAATCGTGCCAAGAGTAAAGACAAGTTAAGCCAAACGCAAGTCGTACATAAACCAATACGAATTGATACGTTAAAATTGTATGGTAATTGGTAGTTATATTAGTTAACGTCGTACTAGAGCAGCACAGCGTGCTAATGACGACAGTCCGGGATTAATCCTCTAAGGGAAATATCAGAGGATAACACCTCGTAATTTCGAATCATGGTCAGTTGACGAAGCAAAAATTGAGCTGGCACCCCACTCTCTAAACTTCCACACCAACCCAACGTGAGGACTTTCGTCCACGACAGATTTAAGGTGCACCATCCGCCTCTACACCATACGCTTACAAACATCCATTCCCGGTCCCGGATTCGAACCAGGAGCCTTCCGATCTAGAGGCTAACACCTTAACCATTATATCGGTTGATCGGCTAAAATAGTATGATAGACATTGTTAAAATAGTTAACGTTGAAATAGTCTACTATGAAATTTTTAAGATGCAGGTGTCATATTTGTCAAAGCTGCGCCAAATACATAGCACTCTGACTGTTATGCAATACCAGGGTTAGCTCAACTGTCAGGGTTACACTTCTAATTGGGCTATAGCAAACACACTGCCCTACGGTAATGGTAATTTTAGTTAACTTCGTACTAGAGCAACATAGCGGGCTATTAACGACGGTCCGGGATCAATCCCTTAAGGAAAAGATACGGGGACAATACCACGTAATTTTGAACCACGTTCAGATAACGAAGCAAAAATTGATCTGGTACCCCACTCTCCAAACTTCCACACCAACCCAACGTGAGGACTTTCGGCCACGACAGATTTAAGGTGCACCATCCGCCTCTACACCATACGCTTACAAACATCCATTCCCGGTCCCGGATTCGAACCAGGAGCCTTCCGATCTAGAGGCTAACACCTTAACCATTATATCGGTTGATCGGCTAAAATAGTATGATAGACATTGTTAAAATAGTTAACGTTGAAATAGTCTACTATGAAATTTTTAAGATGCAGGTGTCATATTTGTCAAAGCTGCGCCAAATACATAGCACTCTGACTGTTATGCAATACCAGGGTTAGCTCAACTGTCAGGGTTACACTTCTAATTGGGCTATAGCAAACACACTGCCCTACGGTAATGGTAATTTTAGTTAACTTCGTACTAGAGCAACATAGCGGGCTATTAACGACGGTCCGGGATCAATCCCTTAAGGAAAAGATACGGGGACAATACCACGTAATTTTGAACCACGTTCAGATAACGAAGCAAAAATTGATCTGGTACCCCACTCTCCAAACTTCCACACCAACCCAACGTGAGGACTTTCGGCCACGACAGATTTAAGGTGCACCAGCCGCCTCTATACCATACGCTTACAAACATCCATGCCCGGACCCGGATTCGAAACAGGAACCTTCCTATCTAGAGGCTAACACCTTAACCACTATACCGGTTGGTCGTCTCACTGCCCTAAGGACAAGCAAGTCAAAATAGATTGAGATAGATAAAAAAAGGTGGACTTTTGAACAAATATCTATAAATCAAAACAAGTTTCTGCATATCCGCACTCTTGTTTATGAACCAATCCACCTTCTTGGTCTTGAACTTAATACCCTCAGCACAAATACTATGGATCGCGGTCAAGGTCTATCTCTTCCGAGACCAAAAAAAGCCGTTACTTCTTACCAGCATTTCAAATAGTATATCTGAAGACGACTACGGAGTTAAGGGGAATAGACAGGTACAGAATGAAGTAATTATATTGAGGTGGAATTAAACATATGCATAAGCGGAAGTACGGGCATTGTAAATAAGAAACAAATACTTGTTAGTGAATAGCGAAGTCGTGGGCTGTGATTGAGGTTACAAGAGTCAGAATTTAAAAAGGAGGACAATCGATTATGAAATCGCTGGCAATGGAGGATCGTATCAAAAATCAAAAGACAGTTTTAAGATACGCAGTTTTATTGTGGAAGAAAACAGGTGCTGATTTTAATAAACTTTAAACGAATTAAGAATTATTGTTAAGTAAAAAATGAGTGGGCGTTTCTCGGTTTATCAATTGAGACAGGTATTTAATCAACGTCGCACCGAAGCAACAGAATGGGCTATTGACGACGGTCCGGTATCAATCCCGAAGGCAACAACTGACCTGGCACATCACTCTTCAAATTTCTATACCACTCCAACGTTTGAACTCACTATTCAATGTGCACCAGCCCTTGCGTACAATACAATCTTTGGTTGGGCCTAGCTTAGAACTTTCAACCCTCCGTTTGTTAATCCATGCACTGATCCTGGTTCGAATCCGGGTCAGTGCATGGATATTTTGTAAGCGTATGGTGTAGAGGCGGCTGGTGAACCTTAAATCTCGTGTACGAAACTCCTCACGTTGGGTTGGAGTAGAAGTTTGGAGAGTGGTGTGCCAGTTCAGGTGTTGCCTCGTCATCTGACCGTGGTTCAAAATTACGTTGTAGTCGGATCTTTCATTTGATGGATGGCCGACCAACCGGTATAGTGGTTAAGGTGTTAGCCTCTAGATCGGAAGGTTCCTGGTTCGAATCCGGGTCCGGGCATGGATGTTTGTAAGCGTATGGTGTAGAGGCGGCAGGTGCACCTTAAATATGTCGTGGCCAAAAGTCCTCACGTTGGGTTGGTGTGGAAGTTTGGAGAGTGGGGTGCCAGTTAAGGTGTTGCTTCGTCATCTGACCGTGATTCAAAATTACGAGGTGTTGTCGTCGGATCTTTTCCTTAAGGGACTGATCCCGGACCGTCGTCAATAGCCCGTTGTGTTGCTCTAGTACGACGTTAACTAAAATTACCATTACCATTACCATCTAAATTACTACCAGCACAGAAAATGTACTAGATTTAGTTTTTCGAGTTACAAGTCTCTTCGACTGTAGAGTAAATATTTTTTCTGGTTTCTTAGTATGTCCTCAAGTTGGCGTGGTGTGGAAGTTGGGAGTGAGGATCAAGCTCAGGTACTGACCTCGTCATCTGACCGCGGTTCAAAATAACGTGCTGTTGCCCCTTGGGGATTGATTCCGGACCGTCTCCAATATACTATTGTGTGTCCCAGGCCTCGAAATATATTTTTTAATACAGGTGCACAAAGAGTGCCTATGTTTTTAAATTATGTGCACAGGTGCGCCTAGCGGGAAAAAATTAGGTGCACAGTTTTAATTTCATGTGCACAGTGCACCTGTGCACCCGGGTATTTCGAGCCCTGGTGTGTCCACAATGCGACGGTAATTAAACACCTCCCTGGTTCCATATTAAAGGCTTTATTAACTCCATGGGTACAGATTTATTCGAAAAAAAGTAATTCCGATTATCGTTTGCACATTAGTTACTGTTATATTCTTTTGTCGTCTGTACACTAATTACTGTTATATTTTCGTATTATCGTTTGCACACTAGTTACTGTTATATTTTCGTATAATTTGTTTGATAAGAATGGCAACATTATGAGAGAGATTGCAGAGCTTCTGATCTTAGCGTTTATTCCAAAAAAAAAGAATGTCTGATAACGCAGCAGTGTAAATATCTTTATGTATGGAGTCATATTAAATAAAGTTTATTTTTGTAGAGAACAATTGAATAATTTGATTCAAGAGGAGTCTCACCTCTCACCCGTGCCATGAACAAGAACGTACATGTTTAATTTTGTCCTAGTTTGAATGACAAATTAGGCCCAGTGCACACATCCGGTTTTTCAACGTGCGGCAACGCAAGTGCGGTCTAAGACACATTAGATCCAATAGAGCAGTGCACACATGCCTCCAGCGCCGCTGGGCGACGCACTTGCAACTTGCGTGCAATTTGTACCGCAGTTCCTAACGGCGCCGAACATGAGTCTCAAGTTCTGAAGTACCTTGTTTTCTTAAACAAACGGAATATAAATAATAATTAATAAATGGTTGTATCCAGTAACGTCTATTTTGTTTCAAAATATACATTCCATACACCAAGTAAGCGAAATAAACACGTTTTCTTCTATAGAATATGTATCGCAAATGGCGCAAAATGAGTTCATGCGTCATTTCACGGATATGTGTGCATAGTTGGGCTTCGGTGCCGCAGTGGCACCGCACGTTGAAAAATCGGATGTGTGCACCGGGCCTTAGTCTCGTCATCCGTAACTTAGGCAAAACAAGTGCGTGACGAGTCTCAGTCGTCAAATGTACCCAAGGGGTTAATTTCTAAATGCTTAATGGATCGCGGTTTGTCCAATTCTTAAAGCAACGGATCAGCAACCAGTTAGTTTGGTATTTTAATTAACGTCGTACTGGAGGAATACAGCGGGCTATTGGCGACGGTCTGGGATCAATCCCAACGGGAAAGGAGGACAACACCATGTAATTTTGAATTACGGTCTGATGACGAGGCAACATGTGAGCTCGCACCCCACTCTCCAAACTTCCACACCACGCCTTCTCGAGGACATGTTAGGCCACGACGCTTCCTTGGAAAAGGTATATTGTTAAAGATTGAGTAAATTAAGCACCTATTTGCATTTCATGAAGGGTCCGTCGTATGGTCTGGTATTAGAGGACTAGCATAAAGAACTTAAATTTGATTTGTTTTCAGATGCACAGTTGAAGCGAGGATTGATGATGAGTTTTGATGAAATAAGCTCTCATGGATACTTATGGAATCTTACAACGACCCAAGTTTCGTGAATCCGGCTATAATATGGAATGGGGACTTTGGTTTTCTGTTAGTCTATTACTCTTATCCATCAGCCAATCATCTCTCCTAAATCAAGAAGCAGGTGATGTCAATTTGGTTTCTTTTTTTTGTTGTATCTAATAAGTATATAACATGATCTACTGTTTGCAAATAAATGGAATCATTGAAATTGAGAAGTTTATGAAACAAATTTGTCTAAAAAACTCGCGTCATGTCATTTTCTTATTAATTATCTCCAAACTACTCTGGTACCCTTTCCCCGAAAGATATGGTTGGATGGGTTCTTTCTGTTGCTTCCAAAATAATAATAAGCCAAGAAAGCAGATTTTAGTCCCAAGGAAATTTATTACATAAAAAGGTACACGATACATAACATATCAATTGCATGACCAGAAATCATTGTCTGCTAAGTAACGACGGTAGCGTAGATTAACTTCATCCGGAAGAAAAACCCATCGGTCTTCTCCCGCTCGTCTTTCTTGACACTCTATCCTGATCCCTTCTTCCAGTTGTCGCGCTTGTCACTCGCCAACCGCTCCAGTTGGCACTCACCAATCTTTTAACTTGGCGACAGCATCTTAACAGATACTTTTGCTTTTAAACACCTTTAGGGTAATACCGATGTGTATCAAAAGAGCTTTTGAGTAGCGGAAGTAAAATATTTAATTTTCCGTCGGTAATTTGGTAGTTTTTAATTTACATTGTACTTGAGCAACACAACGGGCTATTAACGACGGTCTGGGATCCATCCCAGAGGGAAAAATCCGACAGATACTTTTAAATTAACAGATACTTTTGCTTTTAAACACCTTTAGGGTAATACCGATGTGTATCAAAAGAGCTTTTGAGTAGCGGAAGTAAAATATTTAATTTTCCGTCGGTAATTTGGTAGTTTTTAATTTACATTGTACTTGAGCAACACAACGGGCTATTAACGACGGTCTGGGATCAATCTCAGAGGGAAAAATCCGATTACATAATTTTAAACCATGGTCAGATGACGAGGCAACACCTGAGCTGGTACCCCACTCTCCAAACTTCCACACCAACCCAACGTGAGGACTTTCGACCACGACAGATTTAAGGTGCCCCAGACGCCTCTACACCAAACACACGCTTACAAACATCCGTGCACTACCTCGGATTCCAACCAGGAATCTTCCGATCTAGAAGCAAACAATTCAATCAGCAGACCTGTTCGTCGGATTCGTGAACCGCGGTAGCTAAGGAAAGTTTTGAGTTAGAATCTAACCAAAGACCGTTGTATATAAAGGGGGCTGGTGCACGTTAAATCTGTCATGGCCTCAAATGTCCTCACGTTGGAAAGGTGTGGCTGTGTGATGAGATGGAGTGTCAGCTTAGCTGTGATCTTGTCATATGATCGTAGTTCAAAATTACGTGGTGTTGTCCTCGGTGTTTGATTGGGATTAATCCCAGACCATGGCGAATAACCAGTTTGATTGCTCCACTGCGACGTTAGTTAAAATACCAATCTACCGTCTGATTCGTTTATTTGCACTGAAAATCCATCTCTTAAGTCTAAGGTAAAGCTATAGGAGAGTCTGCGCACAATTCGACAGAATAATAAAAAACAATCTAATTATCAATATTTTGCTAAACTATTCATGAATAATTGTGACTTAATTTATTTTTTATACATTTTCATTGCTATTTTGTTGTTATGATTTAATCTAATACAACAGTTGTAGTAAAACCAAGTAAGCTATTTTGCGCAATGTGTCCTTATAGGGTCGGAGAGATTGCGCACATGGAGAGATTGTTATTAATAAAGACTACAATTAAATTGTTAACAATAATAATTACACTTAAAGGGGGATAACATCCGCCATGCCGCTGGTGTAAGCGATATTTTAGTGGTAACAAAAGTTAATCTGCCGCACAATAAAAGTTAATAACAATTTGGATATTTTTTACAAAATTATTTTTCAGCAAATTAATTTATCACCAAAATTTATTTAAAAAATAATGTTTTTTTTTTTTTTTTTTCAAAAATTGTTCCAATATTAATTCATTTTTGTTTTACATACAATTCGCAATTAATGCAAAATTTCCAATAAGCTGCTTAATCTCTCCTAGCATGCAAACGAATGGGAACAATGTGCCATCTCTCCTAAGTAGCAGAAGCGCAAACTCTCCCGTTTCGGTAGGAGAGATTGCGCGGCCTTTTATTTAAACATGGTCGCTTCTAGAAAGAACCGTTGGTGTTCGCAATGTTCGTCTAGGTTAGTAGACTCATGAGAAACCGTTTAATTAAAAAATATTTTGTACTATTGCCATTCTATAAAATTTAGAGAAAGAGATATGAAAATTCAAGCGCTTATCTTGGGAAAACAATGCAAAATAGCGATGTTTTATCCCAAACGCTCGAAACAAAGAACGTGCACTTTCAAGTAGACTCTCCACTACTGCTGTTGTAAAACTATATGGAGTCGCTGCGTGCGCACTCAACTCTTTCCCCCCGACCCTCTCTCCACGCTTTACCTTATATGGAATTAACACAGTTTGAATATTGTCGATTTCAACCGCATGAGATTCACCTGTTTTATAGAATTTTTGAATTTTTGCAGAAGAACGTCTTCCCCTGGCCCAGATCAAAGAAACAGAATCCGGCCACATCGTCTCCGAATTCGACTGGTCAGTGTCGAACGTCCGCCACCTGCTCCAACTGTCCAGACCTCCCTACGGGGACACCATACCCGGCCCCGAATTCTACACGGGCCGCCCCGGATACAAGGTCCGGCTTAGCTTGACAGCCGGACGAATCAACGCCGACGATGGGCTTTCGTACCTCGGGGTGTGGTTCTCTCTGGTTCCAGGCCTCTTCGACGACGTCCTGGAGTGGCCCTTCCAGTACACGTTGAACCTGACGCTGGTGGCTAGATCTGGGGATCTGGGAGGCTCGATTCACCTGTCCATGAACCCGATGACTGCGATCTGCCGACTGAGGAAGCAGTTCCTCAGGCCTAGGTCTGCGGGGCATAAGAAGGGGGATGGCTGTGGGAAGGCCTTTTTTGTGTCCCATGTTCGTCTGTTGGGTAGCGCTGACGGTCCCCCTAGTCCTTACCTGGTGGGAGATGAACTGCTGCTGAGGGCTACTGTGTTCTTGCAGGGAAGAGGGTCGACCCCGAAAAGGGCGAGGGTCTACCTGAAAGGTCATCAGCTGGTGTCGGAGTTCTTGTGGACGGTAAGATATGAGTTTCAGTCTGTTTGATGTAACATGCAGATAACTTAATCTTCTGAGCGGTTTTCTAGGGAGATTTTAGAGTAGTGTAGTATTGTTTCTACCAAATACTTAATAATTAAATAATCACAACTTTTGGTTGAAAGAGTCTGGATTATTTCGACCTTTAGATATATTATTTTGGTCTTTTTAGAAAAGAATTATCTAGACAAATTCTATTGGTCCATTACCTACGAAAGAAAGCGTCGGGCTCGCATCAGAAGGGTTGTGGGTTCTGTCCTCGGCGGAGCCTGCAATTCTGATGATTGCGAGATTGGCGCTTCGACCTGGCTAAAGATCATCGTGTTCACTAATGGTGACTTGAGCACGTTAAATAGGTCGTGGTCACAAAGTCCCCCATGTTCCCATACCAAATCAATACCTCTGGAGGTACCTGATCAAAGGGTTATCGGCCTCTGATTGGGATCTAAATTACGATACGTGTGAGTGAATTGATGTATGAAAGGGACCTTCCTGTAAAACGGATATGTCATGTATGTCGAGCAAAGACTGATTTCCTCCCAATGGGGCTCAATAACATGGAAGGCGCACCCCCCTCGCCTCTTGCCGTCTTCGACGGGCCTGGCACTCCTCCGGTCTGCCAGTGTAGGCATAAGAAACAACAACAACAACTACGAAAGAATCATTTGTAAGATGTTATTGATATTTTCCTTAGAATATAATTGCTGGAAAGATTCTACTAGTCTTTCCCACAGAAAAGTATCCTTCTAAATGATTGTGTGTGTGTGTGATTTTTACTATCCTTTTTAACAATATACTGTTCCTTTGAAATGACTATGCTGATACTTCCTTTCAAATACAATCCTTTGGAATGTGACTCTGCTTGTACTTTCCTTAGAAAAGAATCATTTTGGAATGATTCTATTAGTACTTTCCTTAGAATTGTATTGGAATGACTGTATGATGATACTTTCGGGGCTTACAATCCTATGTAATGATCTTGTTGGTCCTTAGAAAAGAATTAGATGAAAAGATTCTATTGGGTCCTTTTCTTAGAATAGCATCATTTGAATAATCATGCTGGTACTTTCATTAGAATAAAATCCTTTGGAATAATTTTGGTGGCCCTTTCCTTATTACAGAATCATCTGGAAAGATTATACTGTATAAGTACTTTCCTTAGAATAGTATCCTTTGAAATGATTATGATTATAATTTCCTTCAAATAAAATCATTTGGTAATTTGGTAATTGTAATTTTTTGTTAACGTATTACTAGAGAAACACAACGGGCTATTGACGGTCCGGGATCAGTCCCTTAAGAAAAAGATCCGAGGACAACACCTTGTAATTTTGAACCACGGTCAGATGACGAAGAAATCATTTGGAATATTCTGCTGGAATTTTCTTAGAAAAGAATACCCTGGAAAGATTCTATTGATGGAAAAGGTCAAGTTCAGAAGTCACGCAAGGGAGAGTGGATTGTGAAGTGAATTATGCATGTGAACCTATCAGGGAGGATTAAATCTAAAAAGCTATGTTTTTATGTACAGGAGGTTAAAATTCCTCCCACGGGAATCCTTGTCAAAAATCAACACGAAACATTTCCGCTTTTCGATTGGACGTCCCATTCCTTAGATGTTGAACATGCGTCCCTACAACTGATAGTTCAGCGCATACATTCGGCCGAATATTCATCTGGACTTTTATTTTCGTGCGTCGTTCAATTTACTCTCGTGTACAAGCAACCCCAGGAACACTCAAAGGTAGTTTGGCGATTTTAGCGCTGATGTTTTAAATGTAACTTAGATTTTTTAGATAACTTTCGATTCTGACCACTCTGTGTGTAGAAGGCTTTTGAAGTTATATTTTTAATGGTATCAGAAGGCTTGTAAAGCTGAAATAAAAATGGGAGGTGAATGAGAGAGAGCTTAACCCTCCAAATGGTTTTGACGAGATATCTCGTCCTTCAAGATCTGATCAAATTTGCTGATGACGAGATATCTCGTCATCCAGATATTGCTGATCTTTTTATAATGACGTGAACAAAATCTGGTGAATTTCTGTGAATTGATGAGATATCTAGTCCATCAAGATCTGCCGACCAACCGGTATAGTGGTTAAGGTGTTAGCCTCTAGATCGGAAGGTTCCTGGTTCGAATCCGGGTCCGGGCATGGATGTTTGTAAGCGTATGGTGTAGAGGCGGCTGGTGCACCTTAAATCCGTCGTGGCCGAAAGTCCTCACGTTGGGTTGGCGTGGAAGTTTGGAGAGTGGGGTGCCAGCTCAGGTGTTGCTTCGTCATCTGACCGTGGTTCAAAATTACGAGGTGTTGTCCTCGGATCTTTCCCTTAAGGGACTGATCCCGGACCGTCGTCAATAGCCCGTTGTGTTGCTCTAGTACGACGTTAACTAAAAATTACCATTACCATCAAGATCTGGTCAGTTTCACTTAACCCTCCGGGTGGCTGTCATCATTAGACAAATTGACCAGATCTTGATGGACGAGATATCTCGTCACAGGAAGAATTCTTGAGTAGTGTAGACTGTTATGTCCTCGACACAACAATTTTCACTTTTTTTTTTCACTTATTAATTGCAAATTTATGTTTTAGGTAGAAGATATCAACAGCAAGCGTCACCTTGGCCAAGTGGCCAGCGACTTATTCTACGTGAACAGCGAGAGCTACCTGATGGTACTCCAGATGGCCTTCACGGGAGATGACATAGGCCTCTTCGCCACCCTAGTCCCGGGGGACTACGACGACACTCTGCAGTGGCCGTTCGCCTACCAGTTCGAACTGGCCATCGTGGACCCCTCCCCTTCCAACCTGGACCGCAAAGGCAGCGTGGACCCCACTTCGGGCACGTGCCCCCTGGCCGCCTTCACCAAGCCCCGTTACCAACCCAACGTGCCTTGCGGCTTCAGGAAGCTGATAGGGTGGGCCGCCCTGGTGTCCAAGGACCTGATGAGGAACGGCAGCCTGGTGGTGAGGTTCTCTGCGGTACTGGATCAGATGCCCCATTTCGCGAAGCTGTCTGTGAGGGAGAATTTCCTGGTGGCCGAGTACATGTGGAGGGTGCCTCATATTGAAAGAAAGGTAGCTATGATTTTTCTATTCATCCCTCCTCTGTGCAGATTATTTCTGTGCTCAGATAGCAAATTGTTATAAGTTACTTTTTTTAATTTTTCTTGATAGCAAAAAATTTTAAAGTTCAAGATTCAACATGTGGTTCTGTGGTTTTTGACTTATTACAATTTTCCACCTTTGTTTTCTCATAAACTGAAAGACTTACGACATTTTGCCACCTTCTAAACTTTAACAAACCAGACTCCAGGATGGGGCTTACTCAGTTTTTTGAGAAAAGCGACTTATAACATTTTGCCATCTAAGCACAGATTTGTTGTATTGAACAAACTTGGATTTGGGGACAAGAGTTGCAAAGAGTTACCGGGGGTGGTGTGTTCAGTGACATTTTCACCATTTCGTGCCAGTGGGTATTAATCTCACTTACTTTGATGGAGAAGTATAAGCTAATCCTCGTGACATCAAAACAATTAAGCATTCAATTGATTAAAAATGTTGTCCTCAGAGGCACATCTTTAGGTGTGAACGGGCATCACAACCTCGAGGTACTTGAGGTATCTTGCCTCCCTTTCATTTTCCCTTCGTTGCTCAGGTGTGATTTCGTCATCTGGCCGTGGTTCACAATTACAAGGTGTTGTCATCGAATCTTTATCCTCATGTGTGATCCCGAATCGTCGCCAATAGCCCGCTGTGTTGCTTCAGTGCGGCGTTAATCAAAATAACTACTTCTCCCCTCGCCTAGCCTTCTGCCTTTTTGCTTTTGCTTTCTTTGTTATTGTGTTGTCGTCCGCAATTGGACTGCGCTATAAAACCCCAAAATCCAATCAGATCCGTCATTGCGTTGTATGCCTTGCGTTTGGCACAGCTCGAACAAATACAGCCATTGCGTCATAAAACATCGGAAACAAGCAAACAGCTTCCAAACAGCCGTGGTCCTTTCCTATTCAAAATCTACCCTCCAATCCTTAACCAATAACAAGTCTGATGATTGCTGTTAATTTTTCTGCATTTTGGACTACAGAAAATTTTTGAAAAGAACTCAGCGATTCAGTGACTGCAATGGTATTGCATTGCGGTATTCCTGGCAATGTAAACTTTGGGCCAAAAAGGGTACAGCTGTAAATTTTAAGCCTTACAGATCTTTGTCCTTCCAATAAGCAAAATCTGTTATAAATAAAAAGCTTGAACTCTTAAGAGAAACTCGATTGCATTGTTGTTAGTTTCTCTGCAATTTGTACGACAGAAAAATTTTGAAAATAACTCAGCGATGCAGTGACTGCAATGGTATTGCATTGCGGTATTCCGGCAATTGAGACTTACTGGCCAAAAAGGGTACAGCTGTAAATTTAAAGCCTTACAGTTCCTTGTCCTTTCACTGAGCAAAAGCTGTTATGAATAAAAGGATGAACTCTTAAGAGAAACTTGATTGCATTGTTGTTAGTTTGTCTGCACATTTTGTACTGTAGAAAAATCTTGAAAAGAACTCAGCGCTGTAATGATTGCAATAGATACCCTCCCATTATATATTATTACTAGAGCTCGTATCGATATGCAAAAATGTGACCTTAAATATGCATTACAAAACCCCAAAATATACACTAAAGCCCCCAAAATATGCGAAATTGAAAAAAGAAATTTCATTATTACAAAAAGGGTAGTGAGGAGGATAAAGTGAAAATGAGCCACAGTTTCGTTCAATTAATTCACAGTCGTATTTTAATAGCGCAGATAAAAATAAGTAAAAAATATGCAAAGCAACAAATACACAAAATAAAGAAAATGCAAATATTACATAGTTGATAAAATGTAGGTTAAAATGAAAGCACTTCAAACGTCCTAAGGGACGTAACTAGGGCTACATGTAGGGTAACTAGGGTAACATGTGCCCAGGCCCCGGATTGGGAAGAGGTGCTAAACAGGTCGAGTATTGTTTTACTATATTTATTTACGCATGATAAAAAATGAAGAGGAAAAACTTATTAGTTGACTACAAAAGCCAAATACTATAAGCGGAGCTAAATGCAGAATGTGTGAAGTGTTGCATGAGTTCGATGTGAGTAAAGAAGGGTCTGTTACGTCGTAGCGCCCGAGTGTTTAGAATAACGGGCTTGTGTCTTCCAATTAGCTTTGATACTTTGCGCAGGTTAGCGAAACTGAACTCTGTTAGCTTTTAGAGTGTTTAGTTGAGTCGTAAGTTTGGCAGTCTGATTATTTGTCAAAGAAATATCTTAGAATTAATTTAGTATTTTATCTTATACTAAAACTGAAATTGCTGCAAATTAATCTATTTACCGGTGAAATCAAGTCTACCATCTAAGAGTTGAATTAAAACATTTTGGAACAGTTGAATTAATGTGCGGTGGCGATAACTGGTGTTGTCGGGGAGGGTTTTGGTTTGCTTGGTTGGTGCGGAAAGTAGCCTAGTTACATTACTGAACGTTCTTCAACTAATTGAAATTACATCAAATAATCAAAGTTTTTTCAAGGTTTTCAATTTTGAAACTTCGTTTTTAGTCTCTTAAAACATTCTTCAATGTGGAAAAAGACCACGTCACATGAGCCAATGGGGAGGAATAGGTAAGCTAATATTTCTTGGGGGTCCGTCAGCTCACATTCTGGCACAACCTCTCCAACCGCGCCCGAGTGGTTGGAAAGGCGGGCGACGGTTTGGGAGGTGTCCAGTCTCTAGGTTGACCTTGAAGCATCTCCCGGTCAGCCAAAAATATGCTCTGATAGCTTACGGACTCCGTCTAAATGAGATGTCTCCGTAGCAATTCGATTAGTATTACAAAACTAAGCAATATGTTTTGCTTCACGCTTTCGCTTTCATTGTTATTAAACCTCTGTAAATAGTCGTGTGTAACCATAAATGTTAATTTAATATCCAAAAAGACTGGATTAATTGAGACTGAATTGTCACAGTACTGAACGCCGTGAGAAGGTAACAGGTGTACTTATTACACAGGTCTGCAAATTTTCAGTGAACAAATATTTTTTTGCAAAGTAGCAATTGACTTTTATGTTTTTTGGTATGCTAATTTCAAATATGTGATTCGTTTTTGTCCGTCACGTAACAGTTTTTTGAAAATTGCGTTTGAAAATTTCGAAAAATAATGCTTTATATGCCATGTAAATACATTTCTAGGAAGTAAAACAAAGTAATAAGTAAGAAGTTTTGTGTGAAAAATTACTTTAATACTCACATATATATTTATAATCCATATTACTGAGTCGTTTACTGTCATTGGTACAAAAGCATATGATTCTGGATATTCAGTAATGACCGCATAAAGTCAAGTTTCTGAGGCTTTGTAGTACCTTTTTCTTTTGTGTTGAATACAACGTGTGGAAGCGGATCTTCTGTATGTAACTTGCGGCTGTTCTCTATGTAGCGACCAGAAGTAATCTGCTATCATGTGTTTGTGTTATCAACCTTGGTATCTGAATTCCATCTGCTTAATGTCTTGGTGAAATCTGCCACCGTGTTCTTCACTGACGGCACCAAGATTTTCAGGAAAACAGTCCAGATGACACCTCAGAAAATAAACTTTTAAGCTGACAGAACATCCTAATTTTTTGAAATTTTCCAGCATACTTTGTACAATTTGTTTAAAGTTGGGGTCCTTATAATTTTCCAGAAATTTATTACCAACTTCTTTAAAGGAGCTCCAAGCTTCCTTTTCAACCTTTGTCATACATGCTTCAAATGTTTCGTCCTTCATACGTTTTTGAATATCTGGTCCCACAAACACACTTTCATTCACTTTGGCTGCATATAGTTGAGGAAATGCATGAAGCAATTGCTTGAAACACCGACCTTCTTTGTCTAGAGCTTTCACGAATTGTTTTATCAAACCAAGTTTTATATGAAGTGGTGTCAGAAGAATTATTTTCTCGGTCAACCAAAGCTTCCTCAATAACATTTTTGATGCCAGTTTTCAACTTCACTCTTACTGGCCACTCTCTCTTAATCCAATGTTGACTCCTTTCCCTACTGTCCCACTCACACAGGAAGCATGGATATTTTGTATATCCCCCTTGAAGTCCAAGAAGTATGGCAATTACTTTTAAATCCCCACATATGGTCCACATTTGATCCTTGTATTTAAGTTTGTTCAAAATGATGGCTAAAATTTCGTAGCATTCTTTGTAGTGCACGGAATATCCAACTGGTATTGAAGCATAATATGTGTTTCCGTTATGTAGTAGCACAGCTTTGAGGCTTCTTTTGCACGAGTCAATGAAGAGCCTCCATTCCTGTGCGTCATATTCAATTGAAACTGCCATCAAGCCAGGAATATTGCTGCAGTAAACTAAATCAACATATTTAGAAAAATAAGGAAGGAAATCATTTTCTCGTGTTCTAAACCATGAAAAAGATACACCAGGTGCCAATAAGTTTATTTCATTTAGCCAACAACCTAGTAGTTATGCGGCAGTTTTAGGAAAAATCTCAAGTCTCTCACTAAATCATTTAATTCACTTTGTGAGAAGAGTTGAGGATCGTTACTTCGTGCTGCATTGAAATCATCATCAGAGCCATAGTCGTCTTCTTCGGAGTCAGAAGATATATCTTTGTTTTTCTGGGGGTTTAGGTATGGGTATTCCAGGACCATAGTGTACGGGACGTACAGCCGATGGAATATTTGGGTAAACAATTCCTTTCCTATTTTTGGCGTTGAACCCATGTACATTTGTGGAGCAAAAGTAGCAGTCCTCACTGTGGTTAGTTGACTCCCTCCAGATCTTCGGGATTACGAAGCGAATAGATTTTTGATTTCCATTCAAGCACTGTTTCAATTCTTCCACACAAATACAACAAACGATGTGTAGGGCCCAAGATTTATCCTGGTCTGCCAGCTTGACACCAAAGTAAGCATAATATACTTTCTTCACAAAATCTGTAATATTTCTTGATTGTAAGCTCACTGCAGATGCAGCAAAATTTGTTAGGGTCATTAGAACAGCCCCTTGTAGCCATTTTACAAAACTGTCCACAATTAGAAAAATAAATTTCAATTGCTGATTGAATGGTATGATGGTTTACTTGAAAAAAAAAAGAAAATTTAAATCGGAAAAGAAAATTCTTATAAAAACATGTATTCTAGACCGTCCGTTAAATGAACATAAAATCAGCACAAATTTAAACTGTCTTCATTTGCAAAACTCTTAACTCAGATTGACAATACAAAACGAAACAGTGGGGATGTACCGACTGCAGTCTCACTGGCGCCAAACACAAAGACTGAAAACGGAAAATTTCATATTCTGAAAAAACTGTACGTGATGGAATTTTTTGGTTCTTTTTTCTGAAATCAGCGTCCAAGAATACATCAGAAACAATGCTTAGTTTTCAAAAAATATTTTCATCGCAGACCTGTATTATTTAAAAAAAAGATGTGGGTGAGAGGGAGGGGTAAATCATAACTGAGCAGTCACTGACCTTGACTGAGTTCCTATACTCTGTTTCACCTTAACTTGTCAGTATTGGGAAAGGCAGAAATGATGTTCATCCGCATGAAAAATAATTCAACTTGATTTGGAATTTAAAATAAAGAAAATGCATATAAACGTGTAAAAATTGTCCTACAATGAAGGAGTGATTTTTGAACCTTTATAATCGGTTATTTATTTGTAAAAAGCATTTTTTTTTGACCGAAGCGAATGAATATATCCGAAACGGAATTCTAAACCGGTTTCCATGGTAACATTTCTGGCGAGCTAAATACGCTTTCCGGCCAAGTCTGCGCCATTTCGCTCTGCGTCTTTGCTAGCGTGTGTATTTACGTTCATATCTCTCTTGTGCTATTTTATTGGAGTGTGTTTGATACTCTGAACATGGCTGAAAAAGGAACGTCACCATCCAAGCTGTATACGCCATCAAAGCAAGGAAAATCAATTGGTAGTGGAGCTCGCAGGAACATATTGAATGTTTATTCTAGACTTCGAGAAGAAAACCATAGTGATTCCATTAACCAAATCGTCGGAAAGGTGTCTCAACTAACTGGTGTTTCCAAAAGAACTGTTTTTCGTTTGAAAAAAGAAAAGAAGACGACAAGTCCTTTGAGTACTCCAGGAAAAAAACGACCTTATGCCGTTGGAAAAAGAACAAGAATGATGAAATATGACAACTTTACTTTATCGTGCATCCGACGAAAAATTCATGATTGTTTTCGTCGAAATGAAATTCCTACATTGGACAAAGTTCTAAATGAAATTAACAATGATAAGGATATTTTTTCGACAAACATTAGCCGAAGTACACTGTACAGGATACTGAAAGATTTGGGATTTTCCTTTGAAAAGCGAAAAAGGCAGGCTATGCTTTTAGAAAGACACGACATAATTTTATGGCGAAGAAATTATTTACGAAAAATTAGAGAACTGAAGAATGAAAATGCTTCAATCTATTATTTAGATGAAACATGGGTGAATGAAGGACACTCACAAAGTCGAGTATGGCAAGACAAAAACATCAAAAGCACCAATGAAGCTTCCTCTTCAAGTTTGACAACAGGCTTGGCTGCACCAAAAGGAAAAGGAAGAAGACTCATCATTACCCATATCGGAAGTGATGAAGGATTTGTACCTGATGCGGCTGACATTTTTGTAGGAAAAAAATCCGGTGACTACCACGAAGAAATGGATGGTAACCATTTTGAGAAGTGGTTTGAAGATATCATGCCTAAATTGAAACGAAACAGCTTTGTAGTGATGGACAATGCCCCCTATCACTCGGTGAAGAAAGAAAAAATTCCGACGACATCTTGGAAAAAAAGTGCAATTCAAGAATGGCTATCGTTGAAAAACATTACGTGGAACCAGGACATGATCAAGATTGAACTGTTGAAAAAAGTTAGCGAAATCAAACATATGTTTGATAAATACAGAGTTGAAGAAATTGCCGAAAAATTTGGACATAAGGTTTTGAGACTTCCCCCGTATCACTGTGAGCTTAATCCCATTGAAATGATATGGAGTCAAGTAAAAGGACACGTTGCCAG
Organism: Metellina segmentata; assembly: GCA_947359465.1. Lineage (NCBI taxonomy): Eukaryota > Metazoa > Arthropoda > Arachnida > Araneae > Tetragnathidae > Metellina > Metellina segmentata. The sequence goes on from OX375883.1 coordinate 71,335,288, forward strand.
GGAAAACAAGACTTTTAAACTGAACGATGTGAAGGATTTAGTCATCCAAGGGATTGAAAAGGTCTCTGTACAAAATTGGAAAAACTGCATAAACCATGTTACTGAAAAAGAGAAATACATGTGGGAAGTAGATGGACTTGTGGATGATATTTGGGAAAGTAAGAACTTGGTAATTTCTTTTAATAGTGAGTCTGATAGCGATTCGGAAATGTTAAGTGATGATGATGTGTAAATTCATGTGATGAATAAGTATATTATAATGTAAATAGATTTGTTATGATGTTTGCTATGTTTTACATATATTGATGATGTATAAATGCATGTGATGAATAAGTAAAACGTAAATATAGTTTTCTCATTGTAACTACTATTCATGAAAGAGATTGGTTTCTTCTGTACACTTTCTTGTAAACTATTTTAAATTATTCATAAAATTAATAATTTACTACTAATCAACCCGACACCGTTCCGCGAGTTTCAGAATATGTTTCACACATATAAGGTTTATTTTTTTTAACTCTAATTTTTAAAATGGTTTCATTTTTTTTATTATTGTATGTGTATTCACTATATTTGTATTTTTTATATTCTATTTATTTATTGTGAATGTATTTTATATCCTCTATGTTATATGTATTTTTATTTGTTATTTACTTTCTTTAATATCAGAATAAATTTGATTTAATTTGGAGACTATATTTTGCTGTTAAGAAAAACACATATTTTAGCAGACGACGCACTCTCCCCTACCTTGTCCAACCAAATGTAAGACCAAAGGAGTAATTAAATTGGATTAATTTCCTTTAATAAAATTATTAAAATTGAAAAAAGAAGTATTAATCAAGGTGTTTAGCTTTCAGGTAAGTAAATTCAAAAAATGAATTTTATGGTTCATCACATCTTTAAATAGACTGTTTTTTTAAACAACATTTATTGTAAAAAAATTTTAAATATATATATTTTTAAATAACTAAAAATAATACTCATTTAGAAAAATCAAAACGCATTTATATTAACATAGAGTAGCTTTTTGTTTAATTAACAAATGTAATGCAAGAGCCATTAGAAATTAAAGATCTGTGAAACGTATAGAATTTCCACGTGCATTTTATCTCTCCTTGCCAAAAAGGGCGAATTTCCTCGCTTATAGCTGACTTCTTCTGACATTGTAACCCTAGTTTCTACGACAACGGCTGTGATGCGGTCAACGTAGCCTTTACTCTACTGACAAGTTAAGGTGAAACAGAGTATAGCTTACGTTACGACAAAGTGGCCTTCACTTAAAATCCATCCCATTTTGCTTGTGAAGAGTGAACAGTGAAAGAGATTGCATGACTGCCCAATTTCCCTTTTTAAATTTTGACACTTTTTTTTGACACAACCCTAAACTAATAGTCGCATGGCAAAAAATTTTAACAGTTGTCCAGGGAATACTATGAAGAACAAATCATGTTAATTTCGTTTTTTTCTGATCAGTACTTTCTCGGGAAACCGTCTAAGAATCGAGCTAAACAACACAGTTTTCAATCCTGAGGCGGCGGTAACATTTTTTTAATATTTAGAGATTAAGGCTGAGCTGGAAGAGCCACAGTGAAAGCAATTTTTCTATTCCACTATCTTATCTTTATCTATACATTTTTGGCATTACAACGCTAAACAAGAAGTTCAGGCCAACCAACCCATTTGTGTTTTGCTTCTAAAAATCTTCGTTCCAAACAACGCACTAAGCAAAGTTCTTTGAAAAAAAAAATTTACAATTTATTTTGTATCAGTGCTTAAAAATAGAGAAAAATAGTCCAATATGCACAAAACATGCAAAATAAATTGGAGTATTTTTGATTGCAAATAGCTGAAAAAACTCAATACGGATTTCAATCAACGTTAGGGGCTAAAAAAAATGTATGCAAAATCCGAGCTCCAATTATTACATTATTTCCCCGGATATTTATGTATTATGCTAGATCATTTGAGTAACAGGAAGTAAAATCTTTCTTTTCTGTCTACCGTGCTTGATAAACACTGAAAAAATCCTACATACGTAAAATTTCACTGCCTGATATAGAAGGATTTACCAAGACTACGTATTTTTCCTGTTTCCAAAGTCTTTCTTACACGTCACACTTAGTAAAACTTTTTTTCTTTTAATAAGCTTCCTATTATCTCACAAATGGGAAGTGATTCATTTTCAGTCAGATCGCTGATATCAGGAAAATAAATCACTCAAACTTTTAGAAAAGGATTGAAAAAAGCGGTCACATACGCTTTGAATTTCTTAACCTCCGAATATAAACTCCGATAAAACCTCATTCACACTAAATCCTTTGAGAAGCGCCATTAAAATAAAAAATAGGATCATTATGTAATAGAAAAAATGTGTTATAGGTTTTGTTTAACAGTTTTTTGTAACCGCGAAAAAAACTATTTTCTGCGATTAAAAGAAGCGTTTTGTACCAATTCCAGATATAATCTTAAGAAATATTTCTTAGTGTGACCTGCGTGAAAGGTTCGAACAAATGAACAAAGAAATTCCAAACAATTCCGCCTGCAGGTTAATGAAACAATGAATGCTGAAAGAGTTCCTCAGTCTCGAAATCCGTTTTCCAAAATCTTAATGATTCCTTCGTGGTGTTAATCATAAACCAGATCTTTCACACTGCATGCTTTTGAAAAACCCATTATATTCTCACATCACAAGGAAGATTATTTTTTAGACGAGTGTTATTTAATTTTTGATATTAGTGTACCGCAATACAAACGGGCTTAACCATAGACGAATGAATAAAACACCGTGAGCCATTTTGAAAAGCTGTATTCCACTGACAAGAATTCAGGTTGATAAGATGTTTGATTTTTATCAGTGCGAGAACCTAATTCACTGATTCTGAAATCGTGTCTGCGACTGAGAAAAATGAGATGTTTACGTCAGTCGTAGAAAGATAAAAAATAAATAAGAGGAAAGATAAAAATTAAACAGTGATATGAGCTGAAAATTATAGTAGTTTTTCAATGTGTGTTTAGATAATAGTACCATTTGATTAGAAGATGATGCAGATGGTAGGAAAAAAGCAAATCGTTTAGAATTCATGTGCGTTCTGTTTTGTTTTGAAATTGGCAATCGAGCTCCTGGTGGTGATCTAGTCGGAACGAAAACCATTAGCAGATCTGATGGATGAGATTTCTCGGCATTAGAAGAAAACTGACCGATGTGGCGTTTTTGGCACTACAAAGTAATACAGTGGAGACGGACTCAGTTGGATGCATTTACACGTTTCAATTACAACTTGAAAAATATCGATTTACAATAGAAGTACAGTAGAGTCCCGATTATCGGAGTTAATGTAGACCAAGACTAACTCGGATAACCGAAAAACTCGGTTAAAGCAAAAATTGTAAACAAAATTAAAAGTGTTGGTTCAAAGGTACTGTTGTTCAATATATTGAGGTGACCAATCGTCCTCCTTTAGGGAGGGCAATCCTTCTTTTGTAGGTTCTGTCCTTCCTCAAAAAGTGTCCTCCCTTCCTGTCCTCCTTTTCGATAATTTCCACAAAATTATTCAAAAGATTGAAGGTGGACATATTTCAGCTACAGAAGTTAGTCTTATTTTGAACTATTTTGTCCTTCAATATAAATCACAATTTGAAGAAAAATTTATTCCCCTTTAATAATAAAAAGAAAATCGTCAAACTTAGAGGAATCAAATCCGGGCATAACGGAAACGTTTACCAAAGAAGTGCAGAATTTTTACCAAACATGTTTCCGATATGTAGATAATAATAATTTGGTAATTTTTTGTTAACGTCGTACTAGAGCAACACAACGGGCTATTGACGACCGTCCGGGATCAGTCCCTTAAGGGAAAGATCCGAGGACAACACCTCGTAATTTTGAACCACGGTCAGATGACGAAGCAACACCTGAGCTGGCACCCCACTCTCCAAACTTCCACGCCAACCCAACGTGAGGACTTTCGGCCACGACAGATTTAAGGTGCACCAGCCGCCTCTACACCATACGTTTACAAACATCCATGCCCGGACCCGGATTCGAACCAGGAACCTTCCGATCTAGAGGCTAACACCTTAACCACTATACCGGTTGGTCGGCTCCGATATGTAGAAGAATGGTCTGAAACAAATATCACAGGAAATAACAGTTTTCAACGGTGTTTTATTACTTCATCACAAGTAAATTAGGCAGATATTGAAAATTGTGTTGAATTTTTATCGAAAGAAATGCCTGTTATTAAGATCAATGACAATTGTCTGTTTGAAGAAATTAGAAGACAGAATATATATTTAAATTCTGATAAATTAAAACAATGGGAAAATCAACGTGTTGAAATTGATAAAAGATGGGTGGAAATATTTAAGCATTTCAAAAATGAACACATTCCATATGAAAATTTAGTTATTCTTTTTGAATTTACGTTGTGCTGCCCTGTAACTAATGCAGCAATTGAAAGAGTTTTTTTTTTAATTGTTAATGATTTTTGGACACGTGAGAAATCAAGTTTGAATGTTGATACTCTAACTGCAGTACTTACCTTAAAATTCAATATGAAGTATATTTCTTGCTCCGAAATTTCCAATACATTGTAACTGAGAAAATGATACATTGACAAAAAATATTCATTCAATGGAAAAATACTCGTTTAAGTAAATAATTAAAAGGGATGTAAGCACAATTAGTGTATTTTTGTTTGAATTAATAAAATGTTTCATTTGTTTACGTTGTACTTTTATCTTAAATTTTTTCGTCCTCCTTTTCATTGTAAAAAAAATTGGTCACTTTATATGTATTCAATAGCACTTTCGATAACTTTAAGTCCATCTGTTTGGGAGATTTTCATATTTCGATTTTCATCGTCACTGTCTTTTAATCATCATCGCTAGATACATTTTCCTTATTGACGATATTGACGATCATTTTATCTGTAATCTCTTGTTGTTCGTCAGCGTTTATCCAGTCACGGATTTCGTTTCCCTGAGTATTTGTAAGATCAAGTTCCCTAATCGAAAAATAAGGCTATCTTTTTCTTTGGGTAAGCTGGCCACTGTATATCAGGCTGAGGTTCTGGCAATCTCTGCTTGTACTTACAACTGCCTCAATAGAGGTGTAGTTAAGAGGGTTATTAAAATCTTCTCTGACAGCCAGGCAGCCCTAAAGGCTTTGCAAAGTCACTGCTTTTCCTCAAAAGCAGTGTGGGAATGTCACAATGTGCTTAAGGACCTGGCTGAGAGAAACAAGGTCTCTCTGGTTTGGGTCCCTGGTCACTGTGGCATTGAAGGCAATGAAACGGCAGACCTATTAGCAAAACATGGGTCTGAAACACCATTTATTGGACCAGAGCCTGTTTTGGGTCTGCCTCACAATGTGGTTAGAGGGACTATAAGGGATTTGCTCCTTGCCGAGTCCTACCAAACATGGCTTCAGTCTAATAATCAAAGACAAGCCAAAGAGCTCAATCAGCAGTCTCCATGGGATAGATCAAGAGAGCTGCTGAATTTCAGTAGGAAAGAAATCAGGATAGCTATTGGCCTCCTAACTGGCCACTGTAACCTGAATAGACACCTCAACATTATGGGTGTTTTAGATGACCCACTATGTAGAGGTTGTCGGATGGTAGAGGAGAGTTCTGTACACGTTCTATGTAAATGTGACCATTACTCTGCACAACGATTTGAATATCTGGGATACCATTGTATCGAACCCTGGGAACTGTCAAACATTCCAATCAGGTACATGCTGAAATTTATTTCGGCCATCGGTCTTTAGTGGATCAGTAGGGGTCTCAGTACAATAGACTATTAGTCGCAGTGCTGGCACTCTTCGGAGTCACCCCTTTACAAGTCATAAGTCATAAGTCATAAGATCAAGTTCAGAATTTTTTCCGGTAATTTTAAAAATGGAAAATGTAGAACCAAAAACAAATCCTAGAAACATTTGATAGCTCGGTCAAAGCGGAAACTCGGATAATCGGGGCTCGGAAAATCGGGGTTTTACTGTACTTACAATATTTACACTGAACAATCAATGAAAGAATGTTCATAAAGAAACAGCAAGTTTTGAACTACTGTTCGTTTGGTTTTTTTTTTGTTACTCGGTGTTCAACTTCACCGTAGAGCTGTTTAAACGAGAGTTCTTCCTTCCACCACTTTCCCTAGTGGCCTTTTTCTCTCGTCTCCCTTTTTTCGTTTTTCGGGGCCTTCCTCTTGGAATGCTCCACAGCTGTTATTGGAATCGTTAGAAAATGGCGTGTGTGACAGGCAGGTGCAAAAAGTCGGATTAACATGCCGACTCTCCAACAGATTTAATGCCTTTCTGGCTTGAGTTATTACAGAACTGTAACACGTTATTATGGTCATAACGTCTTACTAAGGAACCATAATAACGTGTAACATTATTATGGTTCAGCTGTAATGGTCTTTATGGTTGACCGTCTGCTCCCCTCTCGTAGAAGGCTCACGATGATCCGGGTGTTGAAATCGTCTGTTTTCATGACGTCACACTAGATCTTGATCTCGTCGTCAATAGATTGGCAATATCTTGATGACGATATACCGCGTCATCAGCAAAATTGGCCAGATGATGAACGGGATATCTCGTCGAAAGCATTTAGAGGTTTAAGGGACACGGTACCCTTTGAACAATTTTTTTTTGCTTTCATATTCACAACAAAATGATTTAGTGTACCTTATTCCAAAACACATTAAATACACATTACAAAAAAAAAAATTCATTTCCAATAATTAAATAATACAATTTTAATGAAAAGATTTCAATATTTTCAAATTCCTATTCCATCTACAAATTTTAATTTTTTCCAAATATTTTTTGTATTTACCTTTTGCGAAGTGTTCCTCAGAATTTTGTGCATGGGATTACATGTACCACAGTTATTTAGTTTTTTACAAATATTTTTGTAACAAATACTGTGAAAACAGCAAAAGAAAAACGGTCACAATTGTGTGTGTGTGTGTGTGTGTGTGTGTGTGTGTGTGATTTAAGCAATTTTTGAAAAAATAACTCTTTGTAAATCCGTATTCCATGCATACAATTATCAAATATAACATGAAAAACAACAAGAAAAAGTTTCAAATCTCAACATCAACTACAATAAAAGCCTTGGGATTTTAAACTCACTATAGTCATGGCAAATAAAAAGCTGAGAAAAAGCACTTTGAAGTTTTAAGTGCTTTTGGTTTTGGTCCTTATATGCGATAGAAAAACTTGTAAAACCTCGCTAAATAATGTAGCCACAGCTATAAAATTTTGCACTCATATTCTTTAAAGTTGTATAATAAATAAATGATAATACAGGTAACCCTCGTATAGCACGGTGAATTGGTACCGTGTTATACGAAACATGGGGGGGGGTCATACAATTTTGTATATTTGGTACCGTGTTATATGGAAACCGTGCTATAGGATAGTCCGTGTTGTATAGAAACCGTGTTAAGCGAAACTTAGGAATTATATGAAAGTAGAGATTGCGCTCCGTGTAATAAGGAAACTAAAACCGTGTTATACGGAGTACTAAAAACATAGAAAAAGTTAACATATTTATTTGTATTTTAAATAAAGTTGCATAAGGGATCATTAAATAATTTTAGTAAATTCATACAAGTTTTAAAAACATTTAAACTATGTATTAAACCGTGTGGACGTGTATAGGGCACATATAAAACAGACAGACAGATTAACAGACAGATCAGACATATAGACAGACCAGATAGGCCAGACAAGACAGACAACACTGACCAGACAGACAAACAGAACAGACAAGACAGACAGAACACACAGACAGAATAGAACAGAACGGATAGAACAAGACAGGCCTGACAGACTAGACACAAAACCAGACAGTACAGACAGACTGGACAGGTGGACTGAACAGACAGACAAACTGAACAGGTAGGACAGACAAGACAGGCAGACATGACAGACAGACAAGACAGACAGACAAGACAGACAGACATGACAGGCAGACAAGACAGACAAACAGACAGACAGACTGAACAGACAGACAGACTGAACAGACAGACAGACAGACAGACAGAACAGACAGACAGAACAGACAGACTGACAGGACAGACAAACAGGACAGGCAGGTGGAAAAATCTAACGGGTCTCTATTTAACCGTCCAATTGACCAACAATAAGTAAAAATCAAACCGTGTTATACAGAAACTATTATCGTGTTATTCGAGAGTTGTCTCAATTTTAGTACTGTGTTGTAGGAAATCCGTGTTGCAAGAGTACCGTGTTATAAGAGGGTCACCTGTAAATCAATTTGATAAATTTTAGGGTACCGTGTTTCCTTTAAGGTGTACAATCGAAGAGTGATGAGTTGTTAAACGTTTAAGTGACACATTTGTGAATAGCTTTTACAATAAAATATTCCCAAATATGCTATGATGAGGAATGTTTGCCATGTAATGCGGAATAAGAGAGATTTCCTGACAAGCTGATGGTAGGTGGCGGTAGTATTTCTGTGGCAGACGGGTTTCTTGTTAGGATTAGGTATCGACCTTCTAATTAAGAATAAGATTATTGCGCACTTTTAGGCATATGGTTTCGACCATAGAGGAAATACAAAACTAGAGTGAGCAATGGTGACCTTTTAGACCCGGTACACACATCCGGTTTTTCAACGTGCGGCCCCGCTGCCTCAACGCAAGTGCGGTCTGAGATACATTAGATCCAATGGAGCAGTGCACGCATGCCTCCGGCGCCGTTGCTGCGACGCACGTCCGAATTGCGTGCAATTTGTAACGCAGTTCCCCACGGCGGCGCACATGAGTCTCCGTTCTGAAGTACCTTGTTTTCATAAATAAATGGAATATAAATAATAGTTAATAAATGGTTGTATCCAGTAACGTCTAGTTTGTTTCAAAATATACTTCTTTTACACCAAGTAAGCGAAATAAACACGTTTTCTTCCATAGAATATTGATCGCAAATGGCGCGAAATGAGTACTTGCGTCATTTCACGGTTATGTGTGCATAGTTGGGCTTCGGTGTCGCACGTTGAAAAACCGGATGTGTGCACCGTGCCTTAATGTGCCCAGGATCATGTGATCAAAACTAGTAGTAACGTGACCTTTAGACTACTTTCGTCTACTGGGTGGGACTTAACATTCATCACAATCGAAAACCTCAAAGCTTCTTCAACATGCGGTATTTAGAACTGGGAGAACGAAGACTGGTCCTCCCCGACATTCTTTTTTGAAAACATGTCTGATGAAAGGTATTCTTTTAAAAAAATCGTTTTTTTTTAAGAGGGGAGGATTTTTGATTTTAGCAGGTGATAAACTAATACCTCAGGAACAGCTTTCTAACTTTCTAGAGTGTCCTTACTTATAAGCCTTATTTCGTCCAAACAGATGCAGCTTGCAAAGTCAGACAGGGTGAGCAACCTGTTGAGCGAGCGGTTCTACTCCTCGAACCAAGGCTACCTGATGCAGCTCCAGATCAAATTCCAGAACAGGACTGACGGACACGTGGGTTTGTTCCTCACGCTGCTGGAAGGGGAGTACGACCAGTTCCTGCAATGGCCCTTCACCAAGAGGTTCAACCTGCAGGTGGTCGACCAGCAGGAAGGAGGGGAGGACCTGGTTGTCCCCGTGGACCCTACCGACCACTACATTCGATCGGAAGCCTGTGCGGGGTCTTTCTGGCGGCCTTTTGGACGGAATGATGCATGTGGATCGTCTAGTGCTATTGGTTATGATCAGTTGTATGATAGGTGAGTTGTGTGTATATTACAGACAGGGTCCCCTTTAACACTTCCTGTGGTAGTCTCGACTAGGTATTTTTGACTACTTTAGCAAAACTGACCAGATATTGGTGGCCGATATACCTCGTCATAAGGTTAAAACTGATAAGATCTTGATCGCGCTATCATAAAAAGATCGTCAACATCTTTGTTAAATCTCTATATTGTAAAGGGCGCTGTGTGAGCGCGGGGAGTGTTGTCTCCCACATACTGGAGAGGGCGCTGTGAGCGCCATTGAGGCTTGAGAGACGGAGGAGAGAGGTACTCTCCTAGAGCTTAAGAACGCGCGGCTTCCTTAGCCCTAATTTGTACTAGGCTTCCTTAGCCTAGATGAGAGTGGTCGATCCAATACGTTGTTAAGTTTACTATTAATAAAGGTTGTTTTTGTTACAACGATTTGCATAAATTCTGATACAGTCCACTACTATAGAGCTATCCGACCAATTCAATCTTGATGACAAGATATCTCGTCATTAGCAAAATGAATCACGTCTTGATATACCAGATACAGTGAACTCGAGTTTTTATAAACTCGTGGGGACCGAAAAAAGTTCGTAAAATCAAAAGTTCGTAAATGGGAATAAGATTTTAAAAAAATACATATCAGCAATTCCAAATAAAATAATTTTTGTTTGCTTCATGATAGCACTTCGGCAAACATGCGATTCCGTAGAGTTGATGCAGTTAAGCATCTCAAAATTGTCATTTGCTTCAATGAACCGAAGTAGTCCTGACATCCTTTCTGTGTCTTCTTTGATTGTTGGCCTCGGGATGACCTCTACGCATTATTTTTCTTCATCGGATTGTTCTTCGGAATTCCCGTTCAACACCTGATTGATGATTTCATCATCCAATATCTTCTCAGTGAACATTATCGTCCACAGTCAGAAAATCATGAAATAAAAGATTTTCAGGAACTTGAGGAGCACTTCGACGAAGTTCCTGGATCAAGGCTTTATATGCACTGAGATCAGAATCGCTCTTGCGGATTTCTCTGCCCCATTTACCAATTTGGGAAGTCCGAAGTCTAACCAGTCTGAAGAAATTTTACCCATTCCCGTCAAATTTTTCTTGTCTAAAGGAACAAAACAATGAAAAGAAAGTAATTTTGGTTCGTAAATCGTCGAAATTAACATTATTTCTATGGGATGGGATACTATTCGGGACCAACGAAGAAGGTCGTAAAAACGTGCAGTTCATAAATTGGAGGTTAGTAAAAACGCGAATCCGCTGTATCATTTAAAACCACTTGGAGGATTCATGATAAATCGAATGATCGTGCTGACCAAGCGAAGGGTCGGACAGTCTTGAAGAAAATCGGCGATATCTTGATGGCGAGGTATCTCGTCATTAGCAAAATTAGTCTGATTTTAATCGACGAGATATCTCGTCCACCACTTGGAGGGTTAATCCTCCTGGTAATAAGTCTGGACGAGGTATGACGTAACTATAAAACTGACCCGATCTTGATGGACGACATATCTCGCCATTAGATGAAAACTGACCTGATTTAGTCGTCATAAAAAATCAGTAATACCTTGATGAAGGGATGTCTTGTTAATAATACAATTTATCATATTTTAACGGACGAGGTATCTCATAGGAACTCCATGGAGGGTTAATATTTGTATGGTTGACACCCAGTAACCTCAGCAAAACATGAAAAATGATTACAAATATTCCGATAATGCGATTAACCTAAAAAGCAGGATATCTCAGCCTCCCATTGGGTCATTTGACTGTTATGTCAGGAGACGATGGTAAGAAGTACTTGGAGTATGGATACCATGGGGTCCGAATGGTTTTTAAAACATCAATAACTGTTTATGGAAATTACAAAACTGTGAAGGAATTGTGGCAATCTTATTTAGCAATTTATTTAATTAATTTTAAACTTTATATTTAAATTTATAATATATATATAAATTATATTTAAAACTTATAGGATATGGCAGAGCACAGGTTATGAGGCGGAAACGATTAGAACAGCAGAGTTATGGGCACCGCAAGCGTAGTAAACCAGTTCGAATCCAACCAGATTGTCGTGTGCAAAGGGGTACTGGTTTACGTTAAATTTGCAGTGGCTTCAAATGTCCTCATATTGGCGCGGTGTGAAAGTTTGGAGAGTGGGGCGCCAGCTCAGGTGTGACCTCGTTATCTGACTTATTCAAAATTACGATGCTTTGTTCTTGGTAATTTTTAATCAACGTCGTACTAGAGCAACATAACGGGCTATTGACGACGGTCCTAACTAACTAACGCCAACACACACTCCCGTGCCTAGTGTCGTGATTGACGACGGTACGGGATCAATCCCCTAAGAGAAATATCCGAGGACAACACCACGTAGTTTTGAACCACGGTCAGATGACGAGGCAACACCCGAGCTGGCTTAGAGTGAGGACTTTCTGACGCGACATATTCAAGGTTCACCAGTCGCCACCACACCATACGCTTGCAAATATCCATGCACTGACCCAGATTCGAATCAGAAACCTTTTTATCTAGAGGCTAACAACTTAACCCTCTGACCAGTTGTGTCGGCATCAATCCCCTAAGAGAAAGATAAGAGGACAACACCACGTAATTTTGAACCACGGTCAGATGACGAGGCAACACTTGAGCTGACACCCCACTCTCCAAACTTACACACCAACTCAACGTAAGGACTTTCGGTCACGTCAGATTTAAGGTGCACCAGCAGCGTAAATATTTTAGGATTGCTTCGTCCACCAGCAGGGTACAGATGAATATTATGCCACGAAAATTATATTGATAATTCTTCCTTTAACGATGGCTGAGATAGAAAAAAGCACTGAAGAACGCCAGTGATAACTTTTGTAATATCTTTTGCTTCACTGGAATCCGTTTCGCAGGAAATCGAAATGAATGAATCTCGAAACAAACGAAGGTCATTCGAATCTGTTCTCTCCCATTCTAGACGCGTAAATACTATTAGTCATACCATTCCTTATCGTGACTTAAAATCTATCATTTACAAATTTTTAGAAGAAAAATGGCAGAACGAATGGAATGAACTTCAACAAGAACAAACTTCACGCTATCAAATCAAATATTACTCAATGGAAATCACTACCTTTAAGAAGACAAAATGTTTTAATAACACGCCTCCGTATTGGATATACTCTGATAACTCCTCCTCGGAGAAGATCATCCTATTTGCACTTGATATATTTGCCCACTAACGGTAAAACATATTTTAATAGAATGTTCTCATTTTAATAGTCAACAACTTAAACATTTTACTACTTATAAATTGGCTTTAGAAGACATGGTTGGAGAGAATCCTCATCCAAATATTTTTAGTTTTTTACATGACATTGCGTTTATCCATAACATATAATTTTTTATAGTATTCATTTTATTATGACATCACTCATTTCATTTTATTATTAGTCTATATACTCGATTTTTTTTATCTTGAGTTTGGCATGATATGTCCCAAGAGGACTCAATGCCGCAAAACCAAATCCAATCCAATCCCATTGTAGACGGGAGGTGAAAAAAATATGAAATGGTTCCAAAAGCTGACGTCAAGGTGACGTGAGGGCGAAAAGTCTAAATTTTGATGTTTCTTCATTCCGCGGAAGAAGGAAGGACGGTGAAAAAAAATGGTTCCAAAAGCTGACGTCAAGGTGACGTGAGGGCGAAAAGTCTAAATTTTGATGTTTCTTCATTCCGCGGAAGAAGGAAGGACGGTGAAAAAAACTATTCAATTCATTTTAAAATGTTCTAGATTAAATTTTAAAATTCGCCTCGACCCTAAAATTACAAAATGTTTGGACTACCTGTGTGCCAAATCTCATTACTGTAAGTGCAATAGATTCGTCAGAACTTTGCGGGCAAGAAACAAACACTTCCTTTTATAATATTGTCGGGTAGATTTATAGTAGGTAGGCCAACCTCTTCGTGTGTATTTGCAAAAGGCGAGCGAGGACAAAGGTTACTGATCTCAACTCGAGACTTTATTCTTCACTTGAACTGAGTGATACATCTGCTTTTATACCTTTTCCGAAATATGACTCGAACATTCTAGAATTGGAAAGTTCTAGAAATTAACATAGGTATATTCTTGAAGGAGAAACAAACATAAAGGAAAGTTTAAAATGAAATCTACTTTTAGGCCACTTGCCTCTAGTAGGATTGGAACTCCGTACCTTTCGCTTCGCACTCAGGTGCAATACCGACTGAGTCACGCTATTAAGATGAAGTGAAAGTTTCGCTACAATATTAGAGATGAATTATGCGTATACGAAATTGTTTCGGAAACGCAGGTTTATACCTGGGTTTTACTTTCCATCTCCCAAAAACTACTAGATGGCACGACTGTCCGTATTGATTGAAGTCATTCTTCCTTTCTTTCGCAGGAAATTCATCCGTTACGGCGCGATCCTGTTGAAGGTTGTCATCTACCTCGACGAGATGCGACCACCTCGATTTGCCACCCTGTCCGTCGTGGACAACTTCCTGACCGCCCGATACGAGTGGCTGGTGCCGGACCTCGAGGGCAAGATCCTGCAGACCAGGGATGGACGACCCTCTTTCCTGGACAGCGACAAGTTCTACCTCTCCAACAACGGCTACCGGATGCTGCTGCGCCTCTACCCCGAGAAAGCACCCGGCTTCGTCGGCTTGTACGCTATACTCACCCGCGGTGCGTACGACGACGAGCTGCAGTGGCCATTCACGCACAACTACAGGCTGGAGGTGACGTCCGCGCGCGGTGCCATCACCAGGACGACGTACCCGGGCACTCCGGGCAGCGGGTGTCCGGACGTCGCCTTCCACAAGCCGGACAGGGAGCTCGCGGAGTGGAGTTGCGGGGAAGGACACATGGTGTCGCATGAGACCTTGTTCCAGGGAGCGAGACCTTACGCCGACGCGACCGGTGCTGTCAGATTCGCCGTGACCGTCTTCCTACACGAGATCATGCCACCTGTTGCGAGCCTGGGGCTGACTGGGGGCGCTCTGGTGGCCAGGTACTCGTGGGTTTTGAAGGGTGCGACCGCGGCATTGGGGCTGCTCCTCAGCGGCGAGAAGAACAGGTTGGAGAGTGCCGTTTTCTATACAGAGAACCAGGGCTACGCCATGAGGCTTGCCCTGTCCGTCGGGAGTCTTCCCAACTATAGGAGCTCGGTCGTGGCGGCGTCAGATCTCGAGCAGGTCATCGGGCTGTACTGGACGCTGCAGCCGGGGATGCATGACGATGTGGTGAGGTGGCCCTTTCGGACACCTGTGACTTTGAGCATCGTGGATGGCAATGGTGAGAAGCATCTTGAAAAGACGATCGATCCCCTGCACAGCAAGTGTCCGCCAGAGGCATTTGAAAGGCCTCGTGACTCGCATAGTGACCAGACGTGCGGATTCGCCGCTCTCGTCACCATGGACAACCTCCTTTCAGCTTATGTCCATGCCGATGTGCTTCATATAAAGACATCCATCCTTCTCAGCTGAACTCGCATCTCGAGAGACATAGTCAGAAGGTGAAACTGTATGCTCAAGAGAATTGAGGAAAAAGGACCTTTACGATTAGCTATGTTTCTGCCGATTGTAGCTATACTTCATTCTGCTTATGTCCGATAATAACGATAAGCTATGTTTCTGCCGATTGCAGCAATATTTCATTCGGCTTACGTCCATGACGATGTGCTTCATATAAAGGACCATCTTAGTTGATTTTTCACCAATCAGGAGAAACAGTCTGAAGTTGTTAGAGTATGTTCCAAAGAACTGCTGAACGAAAACTGACGGATTATCTATCTCGTGATTGTGACCAAATTTGTTCGGATTACATCCATGCCGATGTGCTTCATATAAAAACATCCATCCTTCTCAGATGATCTCGCTCGCACCTCGAGGGACATAGTCAGAAGGTGAAACTGTATGCTCAAGAGAATTGAGGAAAACGGACTTATAACGATAAGTTATGTTTCTGGCGACTGTAGCTATATTTCATTCTGCTTATGTCATTGACGATGTGCTTCATATAAAGGAGCATCTTAGTTGATTTTCCGCCAATCGGGAGAAACAGTTTGAAGTTGTTAGAGTATGTTCAAAAGAACTGCTGAACGAAAACTTACGGATTATATATCTCGTGATTGTGACCAAATTTGTTCTGATTAAATCCATGCCGATGTTCTTCATGTAAGGACATCCATCCTTCCCAGCTAATCTATCAGGATAAAAATCGTCAGAAGGTATAAGTATGTTCAAAAGAACATCGGAAAGAAAACCCTTACCAATTAGCTATCTCGTGATTGTGATCAATTTTTGTTTTACTTACGTCCATGAAGATGTGCTTCACATAAGGACCATCCTTTTCAGTTGATTTTCCACCAATTAGGCGAAACATAGTCAAAAGGTGTACGTGTATGTTCTAAAGAACTGCTAAAAAAGAAAACTGACAAATTGACTGTCTTTGATTGTGGCAACTTTTTGTGGCACTTTTGTTCTGTTTACGTCTATGACGATGTGATTCATATAAGAACGCCCAACCTCAGAACAGTCCTCAGAACAACGCCAACAGTCAGAATATTAATGTATTTTGTCCAATAGCATTGTGAAAAGAGAACCTATAAGCAAAGTATCCATTTCTGTGGGAGAAAGTATCATTCTGTTTTTGCTTAGTTCTGCAATGAAAGAATGACACTCGATTTCAGATTACATCAATACGTTACCAATAACTATCAAATCCATGTAAATTTATACAGGGTATGTTAAAGTTATGAGCCAAATACGCTACGTTGCAGCAATAACTACCGGCGACGGTTTTATATCAAAAATGAAGGGAAAGATTCAAGGACAACGCCTCGTAGTTTTTAAACAGCGGTCACATGACGAGAATGCCTGTGAGTGCGTATCCCACTCTCCAAACTTCCACACTCTGCTACGTCAACGTGAGAACATTTTACGCCATGACAGATTTAAAGTGCACCAGCCCCCTTTGTGCACGGTCTTTGACTGGACTTAGTTTCGAACTCGCAACCCTCTGGTTGCTCTTCGAACTGGGCTAAATTTTTTGCTGAACTTCTAGTTTGTTTACACTTAAAATCCGTCTTATACGTGGTTTTGGGCGAAACCCTGCAGAAGACTAGATAAGTAACACTCCTTTAGTCATCCTAATTATGATGTAACTTATGATCTATGTTGCGGAAACGAAACTTCACGCTGTGGAAAATTAAGTAAGACTGCTAGAGTAAAGCAGCTTTTGGTGTTACATCATAACAAAGGTGTCAACCTCTGGTCAGTATGAGAACCAAACATTGTACAATATTTTTCTACCTATGTGAAATAAACTGTTTATTTTTAGAACTTGTTTTGTTTTTGATACGTCATGAGACCAGAAACTTGATTTAAAAAGCTAATTCCACAAGTAATAATATTCTGTTCTTACATTAATTTTTCTGTGTAAACATAAACAGCCGTTTTGGGTTGGTCTTTTGCTCTGTGGTCAGTTTTGTCAATACTTAGTCATACGAGGACTAAGTATACTGAAAACCAAGGCTTAAAGTGGATTCCTAACTACAGGGTGTCCATAAAAGAATGTCCCAGTTTCAATGGTATATTATAACAGTTTAATTTAAACTATTTACAACATATCATAAATCAAATTGAAGGTAAGCTAACCTAGTTTTTCTTACAAATGTTCAATATGTGCACCTTTAGTTACTCGGCACACATCCACTCTAAAGTCCAATTCTTACCGTAACAGAGGTAGCTTATCTGGATATACATTAAGGTGGAGCGAAAAACACGAATTTCGGAAATTGAAAACGCCTTTGGTGGGAATAGTTGGGGACTACCATGGTTATTAATAATACAAAATATGAGTTAGATCAATTAATATCTTCAGGTGCCAAAATCACTTCGAAATTTGCCAATTTCTTCATAAAAACAATAATAACGCATTTAAAAAAATTAATGCATCTTATTTAAAGCCATGGGTGGGTGAAATGAACTTCCCTGTTTGTAAAATAAAAGTGTTACACCTAACATTATCCCTGAAATTTAAAAATTTCCCCCTTTTTTAGAGCGCTATATCACGCACATCTCCACTCCTCTCAATAGACTCATCATTGCGTTTCTCAACTACTAGGGTGCACGGACGCTTCCCTTTCTTCGCTTGTTTATAAGGGGTAAATAACTCGTATTTCACCACATGGAGTGGAGGTGTCTGGGTTTCTTTAAATACCCGCCCACTTTTTTTGTAAATATCTAGTAGGTGTATGCTCTTGCAAATGCCCTACCGATCTAGTCTATCGAGGAAAACTAAGTCCTTTGTTCAAATTGATTCGCTTTCGTTTCTTGGTGCGTATTTTACTGTTTATTTTTACTTATTTTAGATATTTTTTATATAGAATTTTAATCTTTAAGTTCAGTTTTGTTTGTTAATGATACACGGTTCTGTGAATTGGTCGAAATGCCTAGGACACGATCACTAGATGTATGTCCCGTGTTTGGAATGGCTGAAATAATGAAGCCTAACATGCTTCCAACATATACAGATGTTATGAAGTATTATCTTTATATACAGAAAGATTATAAAAGAGATGCTAACATGTGGCTGATGTATGTTCAATTTTAATTAAAGAGCTTAAAGGATTGTGGGGGAAAAGTTCGATTCGAACTGTAACAAACCAACAAATAATATGTATGCTGAAAAATTACCATAAAGCACATATATAAATATTAAGAAACTATTAAAAAATACTGGCAAACTATATTTCTCGAAAAAGGTTGTGTCCTTCAGGGAATCAGCAGAAAAAAATCCATTTGATATTAGCATATGTAAATGTAAGAACTTTCTCAGTTGTACTTTCAAAATGAAAGTACCTATTGCTGAAAGAGCTTTTTTATCAGATCAAAGGACATTTCGAAAAATGGTCATTGGAAATGTTGACATTAAAACCAGCAGAATGATTGAAGAAAAGATTGCAGCGCAAAGAAAGAGAAGCAGAGAGCCAAAACGTTCAGCTCACAAAGATTGTAAAGGAAAACAATCCATAATACTCTCGCCCTCTAATACGGTAGCTACTTTGAGTTTTAATTTGCTTAAGAATTCTAATGACACTATAAACACAATCATTGATAATAATTATTCTTCAACTTCTCAAACGAGAACTAAACTTCCTAATGTAGCTCAGGCTTGTGACAGAACTGGTGTTTCCGATAGATCGGCAGCAATTCTAATAAATGCTGCTTTGAAGGATATGGGAAAAATTTCCAAGGATGATTCTTCAAACATAGTTGATCGTAGTAAAATTAGAAGAGAAAGGACAAAGACCCGCAGCTACCTGAAAAGGAAAAATGAGGAAACTACCTTTTTACCAGAATATGGAAATTCCTTTGATGAGCGAAAGGATTAAACTTTATTAATGATTAAAGAAAGAGAAAATATTTCTAGAAAAACGGTAACAGAAAAACATATCGTTCTAATACTAGAACCAGGATCAAAATATATGGGACAATTTACTCCTACCGACTGGCTCTTCTCAAAATATTAAAACAAGTATTTTAACTTTTTTTGGGGAAAATATATCGATTTTTCTAAGATGCAAGTGGTTTTTTGTGATGGTACAGTGGTAAATACATGTTTAAAAAATGGAGTCATTGGACACATCGAGCTCTTTTTAGGACATCCTGTGCATTGGTTTATTTATTTATTACATACAAATGAGCTACCCAGCTACCTTTACGTCATTTGTTGCAACATTTAGAAGGGAAAACCACTGGACCAAAAGGATACAGCGGAGAAATTGGAAAAATGTTAGAATCTTGTGAAAAATTGCCTTTAACAAACTTTGAAAAGATAGAAGTAACTTTGCCAGATATTGTCCTGGAGGATCTTAGCACTGATCAACGATACCTTTACGAAATGTGCACAGGGATATAAAATAAATATATTCCATTAAGCTTGTCACTAAAAGATCCAGGAAAATTGAATCATTCCAGATGGTTGACGACGACAAATAAAATTTTAAGGTTATATGTTTCAACAGAAGATCCAACCCATAACTTGAAAATATTAACAGAGTATGTTGTCAAGGTACACTCATATGTGTGGTTTAAAATTAAAAGTCAGTCATCATGTTGGTACGGGAGTCTTCAGTTTTGCCATATTTTAAATAAATCGAGATTTTTGCCTGAGGATTTAAAAATTGTAGTAGATATAACTTTGCAAAGAAATGCTTATTATGGCCATCCAGAAAATATTATTTTGGCAATGTTAGCTGATGATAGAAAACACGTTAGAGAATTGAGCCTTAGAAGAATTTAAAATTAAGACAAAAAAAAGTTGAAAAGAATATTGGAGAGTTTAAAATTCCCAAGTTAAACTTCGAAGCAGAAGATGATTCTAGACGTTCCAACCAATAGTAACCTGTTTAACTTTCCATGCCATTCACACGCAGTAGAACGTTGCGTTAAATTAGTAACTGAAGCATATAGTACAGTGTGGGGTACAGAGGCGCGAGATGGATTTATTCGGTCAAGAATTGCTTCTAGACTTGTTTAACTCAGATTTGAAACCAAAAGCCGATATCAACCATTTTTAAGCTAAACCACTTGCCAGTAACTTCAACTTAATTTTTTAGGGTAAGCTAGCAACTTAAATTGAAATATTTAATGGGGGGGGGGAAATCGATATGCAGCCACCTCCTCGTGCTGAGTTGTTTTCATAATGCCAAAAACAGCGAAGAGCTGCAAGGGGAAGCGCCTGTGTAAACGCGTGTTCCCAATGATGAGTCTATTGAAAGGAGTGGAGACGCGCGTGATGGCGCTCTAAAAAAAGGGGATTTTTTTTTTATTTTTTAGGATAATGTTAGGTGTAAAACTTTTTTTTACACGCAGGGAAGTTCATTTCACCCACCCATGGCTTTAAAAAAGATGTATTAAAAATTTTTAAATGCGTTACTATTATTTTCGTGAAAAAATTGGCAAAATTTCGAAATTTCAAAGTGATTTTGGCACCTGAAGATATTAATTGATTTAGCTCATATTTTGAATAATTAATAAGCATGGTAGTCCCCAACTATTCCCACCATAGGCGTTTTCAATTTCCGAAATTCGTGTTTTTCGCTCCACCCTAATATACATTCATTGCACTCACGCACCAAGAAAAAGTCGTCAAAATGAAACGAAATTTTACGCATGTAAGTACTATTTTATAAGTAATTAGAAAATCACTTATAAAAAAAAATCAGGAAAAGGATAATTACTTCAGAAAAAAGTACAAATGAACGGAAGTTTTAGTACTCTATTGGACCCCCTCTAGCGCGAATGCACGATGCGATACGAGCGGGCATTGAGGCATACAAGTTCCGTATGATGTCCTGAGACATCTCGTTTCACAGTTGCTGTAACTTAATATCTGAACTGATATTCAATCGGTGATTGAACAGCGCCAGTTAGATTAATGCCAAACGTCGCCAGAATAGTAATTCGCTACATTTCAAGGTTACCGCGATTTTTAAAGGATGAAGCATTTGTAAAATCTTTATTTTTCGTCTGGTATGTTTGTTTGCATTGAAAATCCCTCACATGCCATGCTTTTAAAAGAAACTTCAATATTTCACTAACTTGAGAACTAAACTTGAAATCGGAACTAAACTTGTCACTGGTCTTTGTGTGTGGCTAAGTACGAGCATGCTGAATCAGATGTGAAATTTAATTAGTCTCAGCATTATTATTGAGAGGAGCTTAAAAAAGTGTGACCAACAAGTTGACTAGAAATCCCGCGACTGCTCTGAAAAATTTATTCGGTTGGCCTTTTGTTGCCTCATTTGGCGACACATCTTAAAACAGCAGATGTGTGAATGAGCATTTCCAGAGTGGCGACAAAAATGGTGAAAATCGTCTATGGTACAGCTTGTCTTACATTTTTCGCGATGGCGACGGCCTTGGCGCTTTTGTTTGGTGTACTACTAATGTCGCCAAAGAAAGAATTAGTTCAAAAATCTTTTTCATTTTACAACGGAAAGTAACAAGCTTCAGAAACACATTTGTAAACGTTTAAAAAAATATATGGTAAATATAAATATACGTAAATAAAATATAACCCGAGACGACGGCACTGTACTATGACATAAATTAAAATGAAAGAAAATTCCATAACTGTCCAAAAATCATTAAAAAAACCAATGAAATCAAAGAAAAAAGTTAAAAAGGACCAATGAAATCAAAGGATAATTTAAAATTAAAATAACCAACGGAATCAAAGAAAGTATTTCAAACGAACCAATAAAATCAAACGACAGTTTTAAAAGAGAACTTTCTAGAATATTCAAAATGAAAATTTAAACTTTCCGCTTGACAAGGTTGCCTTAACGAAGTAATCATAATACAGATGGGTTGCCTTAACCTGCCATAACTCGCTACTAAAAGTGCGCTAAGGCCGTTGCCACCGCGATAAGCATAGACTGAAGCCGTACCTCGTCTATGTACTACTGGGTCGCGTAGACCAATCATATTATTAATAAATGTATTGGTATCTTTTCTTTTATGGACCAATGAGATGATAGTTGAGGCCTACGCGACGATCTTAGGTTGAACCAAGTTTCGAACTCCCAAAACTCTGGTTGTTAATCTGTTACTCTTCAACTGGGCTACTACCGCTGTTGCTGTGCAACTGAAGTGAGTTAAAAAGTGTACGAATAAGAAATTTTACGTTGCAGAGAAAGTGTTTTTTAAAGATCAGTACATGACATACGCTAGTAAGTTTCTCAATCTTTACTATTTTAAAGAAAGTTTTTTTTTTGTTTGTCTGTCTGTTTCGTGCCGCAAAATCCTGACGATTCTATAACACTTACAGCAATGAGATATGGCACACAGGTAGTCCAAATTTTTTGCAATTTTTGGGTCGCGGCGAATTTTAAAATTCAATCTAGAATATTTTTAAATGAATTTAATAGTTTTATTCTCTACCAGGTTCTTCAAACGCGTTTCTCAGGACAAAGAAGAAACAACATAATCTGGATTTTTCTACCCACGTGACCTTGCCGTTAGCCTTTGGAACCATGCCAAGTTTTTTTCATCGCGGGGAACTCGGAAAAAATTAATTTTTTTTCGTTTCCGCTTTGATTTTGCGCGGATGAATGATTTTCTAGCCAGACGATAAATCTTTTAACTGGACTTACTTAGTTCTTTTTTCAATCTCCTAGACCGTTAAGGATAGAGTAAAAATTTCAACGGATTTGAAATCTGCGGAAAATTTCACTTTAGATCGATATCTAAAAATATGATTTTCTTTAAATAAATAATTTTTTTAATTGAATGTATCTTTTAAATTTTCGCCAGAGATTGTGACGTCACGTGAAACAGATTGCATCTTCTGCCCTTCGCGTAAAAAAAAGAAACAGAGTACATTTCCTGTCCTATTCCATTTCAGCCGACCAACCGGTATAGTGGTTAAGGTGTTAGCCTCTAGATCGGAAGGTTCCTGGTTCGAATCCGGGTCCGGGCATGGACGTTTGTAAACGTATGGTGTAGAGGCGGCTGGTGCACCTTAAATCTGTCGTGGCCGAAAGTCCTCACGTTGGGTTGGCGTGGAAGTTTGGAGAGTGGGGTGCCAGCTCAGGTGTTGCTTCGTCATCTGACCGTGGTTCAAACTTACGAGGTGTTGTCCTCGAATCTTTCCCTTAAGGGACTGATTCCGGACCGTCGTCAATAGCCCGTTGTGTTGCTCTAGTACGACGTTAACTAAAATTACCATTACCATAACCATTACGTATTCCATTTCAGGGAATGAGAGCAAAAAAATAAAAAACATTTTGACTGAGATTGTTTATTCGTTTTCGTAAAATCGGAATCGCTAAAGATAGATTAAAAATTTCAACGAATTTGAAATCTGCAGAAAAACTTACACCAGATTAATAACTTACATCACGGCGTTCCGGAAAGTCGTCGCCGACCAACTGGTATAGTGGTTAAGGTGTTAGCCTCTAGATCGGAAGGTTCCTGGTTCGAATCCGGGCCCGGGCATGGATGTTTGTAAACGTATGGTGTAGAGGCGGCTGGTGCACCTTAAATCTGTCGTGGCCGAAAGTCCTCACGTTGTGTTGGCGTGGAAGTTTGGAGAGTGGGGTGCCAGCTCAGGTGTTGCTTCGTCATCTGACCGTGGTTCAAACTTACGAGGTGTTGTCCTCGAATCTTTCCCTTAAGGGACTGATTCCGGACCGGCGTCAATAGCACGTTGTGTTGCTCTAGTACGACGTTAACTAAAATTACCAATTACCGGAAAGTCGTCAGCAGTCCGTTGTGTTGCTCTAGTACGACGTTAATTTTAAAAATAACCCAAAGGAAAAGATATAACAATACCAACCACGGTCAGATGACGAGGTCACACCTGAGCTGGCACTCCAATCCAAACCTCTGTACCACGCCAACATGAGAATATTTGAGGCCACGACAGATTAGCGTGCTCCAGCCCCCTTTGTACACAACAGTGTTTGGTTGGATTTGAACTCGCAATCGTCCTTTTGTCATTCCTTTGCTCTTCAGATGAGGCAGTAACAGAACTGGAATCCACTTCCCAAACTTCCACACCACGTCAAGATGAGAATGTACCGGTCGGTCTAGCGCTCCGCCCCACTCTGAAATTTAGATCGCCCTCGACTCGAAAACAAGCTGTCACACCTGCATTATCTTGGGCTCGCTGTGAGAAAATTAATACGAGCCATCCCTAAAGAACACATGTTGGGAACCAGGGCCAGAGAATCCGACCTCTTGATCTACATCTGGCAAGTGGTGGGTTCCAAACCTTTTCTTGCACTTGGTAAGGTCACTGATGTCAACTCAAGTGACTTGGTTATTCCTACAAGACTTTTAGATGATGAAACTTAAAATTGGAGAGGATAAGACTGATTTTTGAGCAAGCCTCTTGGCGGTTCATGTCAATGCTGTGCCTTCAATCTTCGAATTAATGACTTTAAGTAATGCAAATAGTCTACAAATGGGGGTGACGTTATAAGGAGACATCTGTGGCCTCACCATTGACACAGATTAGAAATGCACCAAATAGCACATGTTGGGTTGTCGTCATAACTATACATGTAAAATAGTTACTTTAGTAGCCTGAAAAGTTGAAAATAGTAGTCAAAAGTCTCCTCCTAGCGATAATATAGTAGTCTTTTCCGTTATCCTTATATGCTAAAAAGAATAGGACCATACATATGCCATAGAGAAAATTTTGAAACATAGCTAGACAATGCTAAGTACGAGTTTAATTTATAAGTAAACAGAACTTTGATTTCTTAAGCCAACTTTTGTTACCTTCAATAAAATTGAACTTTTTCTTCAGTTCATTAAACTTCAGGGAAAAAAAATCAACCGTTATAACCTAAAATGATAAAAAAATGAATATTTTTTGTCCTACCCTTTAAAATAACTGTTGTGAGTAAAAGGTACAGTTAAAACAAAGACTTGAATGCTGTTACTTGCATAACTTGGAATTATAAATGTATGAAATTTTTCAAGCACATCTTCAAAAAGTAAACCACTAAGTAGTTAGGCTACCAAATGTTTTACAGAAGTTCATTCATCGGAAAGTAGAATAATTTGAACAAAGTCGTTGGGGTTCAAAATTACAGTAACAATGATTTGCGACTTAACAATAACTTAATATGTCTATCGGATTTGATTTGTTTTTCACTGTAACGATAAAACTCCGAACTTTGACAAGTATAACTTATGGTAAAAAAAGGTATTTGGCCGAGAAAATGTATGATGAAATTTTTTCTTGATAGCTGATTGGAGGTAGTGACCTTCGAAATCGCTGTCACCATTTTTGTAACCAAAGTTATTGAAAAATGGATTTCTGCAAAAAAAATTTTAAATAGTTTATAAAACTTTAAAAGTTGTTGCTTTTTTAAAAAGTCCCTTTTGGGCCTATTTTTGATGAAAAAAGTCGCCCACAGTTAAAAATAGTTCGAAATAGGCGGCAATGGCAACCCTGCACATGACAACCTTTGGTTCGACTGAGTGTGAACTCGCAATCCTGTTGTAATAAGCGACTCTTCCAACCAGGCTACCTATGTCTTGAAAGAATCCTAGGAAAGATTCTATTGGATAAGGTAAAAAAAACTGGTTATAATTCATACTTTAACGACTGCAGCTTTCAAAAAGAATGTATGCATGTGAACCCCTCAGGATCAAGGATCAATAGCACCACCCTAGGCATTAGACGATACCACCATTCAACAATTTCGTACCAGCTTTTCATCTCTAAACACAAACACAAAAGATAACAGAAAACATTTCTCTTTCATATATAAAAGAGCATATTTTAAAATCTTTCAGATTCACAATCATAAGAAACAAAGCAACACGAGAATTCCTAAAAATTTGGTTTATTTAATTTTTTGTTCAGATACATTAATCAAGGCGAGTAGAAATTATAACAGTAGCACATAATTTTAACTTTTAAACAAATGGATTTTTTCAATCTGATTTTATACAAATTACTGCAGTTACTGCATGCATAACTTGTAATAACTTGGAATTATAAATGTATGAAATTTTTCAAGCACATCTTCAAAAAGTAAACCACTAAGTAGTTAGGCTACCAAATGTTTTACAGAAGTTCATTCATCGGAAAGTAGAATAATTTGAACAAAGTCGTTGGGGTTCAAAATTACAGTAACAATGATTTGCAACTTAACAATAACTTAATATGTCTATCGGATTTGATTTGTTTTTCACTGTAACGATAAAACTCCGAACTTTGACAAGTATATCAAGAACAGTTACACATAAAATAAATATATTGCAAAAGACAAAACACAATTACTCCTCACTCTGGACTTGGATTTTCTTTGTTTCAATCGCCTGGAAATAAAGAACAGCAAATATTTATTACTAAGCAAATTGAAAAGAACAAAATATTTCAGGAATCTTGGAAATTATATTTTGATGTTCTCAAATATTAAATACATTAACAAGCAAACATTACTCAAAGTTTGTCTGCATCTATCTACTTTTACTCAGATGGCAAAATGTTACAAGTCACTTTTCCCAATAAATTGAGTAAGTCCAATCCTGGAGTCTGGTTTGTTAATGTTTAGAAGGTGGCAAAATGTCGTAAGTCTTGTTCTTTCTGTTTATAAGAAAACAAAGGTCGGAAAATTATAATAAATCAAAAACCACATGTTGAATCTGGAATCTTAAAATTGCTGTCACGAAAAATTTAAAAAAAGGGGCCTATAACATTTTACCATCCGAGCACAGAAATTTCTAAATACTTTAGCTTCTACCGAGTCCTAAACGAGAAAACAAAACTTCTCATACCAATTTACACAAAAGAAACCTGTGAAATAGAGGCATTGGTAGCATAAAATTTTCAAAATACTAGCAAAGTAAAATTTTCTTGTTAATCTAATTTACATAGCAATTTTAGGTTGCTCAGATGCAAAATAAATTGTCTGAAACACAAATTGCGCCAATAGGTAAGAAATTGACGAAGATCTCGCCAAGGAATTTAAATTTCAAAACTGAAGAACTGAATATTTTCTCAATAAGGTTTTCACGACTAACTAGCAATCAGATATAGATATTTTCTTTCCTGGTTGCCACGACCTGGCATAAAAACTCGAAATTGATGTCCCTTGGAAAATTTTTCCCCTAAAGAAAACCCTAAAAAATATTTTCCCATCCACTAAGGAGCTTTTAAGATGACTGCTATAAGAGACTCTTAGTTGCCACTGCTCAAAAACCAAATTTGCCTGTGACAGTCCCAAGTAAGAACAGAATGACTACATGGCTTTTGGTTCGATGACTGAAGCTCGTAAACATGAGAAAGCATTATCCAAGTATAAAGTCAGTACAAAAAGCATATTTTGACAAAGCAACTTACCACTGACATCAATCTCAATCCAAATCAGGTACAGTGTGCTGAGTTGTAGAATTACTATACCTCGAGTTTTGACTCGTAGGTGTGCTGTCGAGTGTGTAAATTTTGAGGGCCTTTTCTTTGCGAGGTGAGTAGTAGGTTTTAACATTCTTGTTAGACCTGGAGGAGAAAATTTGAAATATTTATTTTGCGTTAAGACAGAAAACTAGGGTTTTAAACCTGATGATGAAAAACCAGTTTTGGAGATGGGTGAGAATTAGTGTAACTGAAAGCATTCCTGATTTTTCCAATTATGATATAGTACAAAGACCAAAATGAGGAATCCTCTGGACCTCGGGCATTCCAGATTTTTCGGATCATTTACAGTTTTGGTCTGACCCCTAATCTACCCCCCTCCGCGTGTGAATTCGTCTGCATGTTATTTACGTCCGGATCACGTTTGCAATATTAAAATAGCAGAAATATAAATAGGTATAATTTTTAAAAAAGGAAAAGGCGTTAATACAATGCAACAAATTTAAATTAAAAATTAGAAGACTTAACGTCTACTCATTTTTCTGTGTGGAATTTACTCTGAACATGTCCGTTATTTTGCGTTGTTTCATCAACTAGATCCAGGTTTAACTACTTGTTCTTTAAAAATTGTAGATAGAAAAGAAACGTTGTTAAGAGCAAAGTGTCTGGATTCCGTGTATCCGGATTCGGTACTTTATACTGTGTTTTATTATTTTTTCAGCCTTCATTTGCTTCACACATTTTTTTTAAAGTCATATTTCAAGTGCCAGTTTAGAACATCAGTAGCAACAAATGATGTCATCAAGGGACGCTTTGATCTTAGTCATTCTTTCCCTGTACAGGATCTATCTTCAGTTTGTTATAGTTGTAGGATTCTTATTTACAATTAGTAAGATACTTAGCCGTTAGATGGCGCCACAATATATTAGTAATGACTGGCAACAAATGCAACTTTTTTTCACATGTTCTACGCTGCATGTAAAGTACTAAAACCAATATTCCTCCTACATGGGGCGTATTGTAAGTGAGTCACAACTGCAACATAAATGCAACTTTCTGCATAAATGCAACTTTTTGCATAAATGCAACCAACAGCAACTTTTTAAAATGTAGCTTAAAATTTATTAATATGAAATTACTATTTCATTTCTTGCCCTCTGAACCAACCCTTCGATCACGTGTGTCTGATCTTGCGAACGCCGAAATATTGCAGATCAAACAAGAAGTTCACGGAAAGAAGGTGTTCGTCCAAAAAGTCGAAAGTGAAATAAATGGCAAGAAGTAACTTTTAACACATTGGTTGGCACTCTTGATTATCCAGAGGAAACTTGCGTAATCGACTGCACAGTTAGCGAGGCAAGTGTCGATCATCAATATGTTGCTCGCCTTGTAGATGGCGTTTTAAAATCTATGAATGTGGAGCAAAAGGATTTTACGCTTCTGCTATCCGTTACAGAACATTACATGACTGCGGCTGGAGCAGTTTTTCAATGTTAAAGAAATTACTGGCCAAGGATCGACCATTCAACGTTCTTCTGTATTTAAGAATGTATTATAATACTGTTTTACACAACTAAAATTGTCAATATATTTTTAATTTTTTCATTTTCTACGAATAATTTATTTTAGAATTTAGTGTATCAAAAATAAATGCAACTTTATTTTCCATAAATGCAACTTTTGGGAATGATAAATGCAACTTTTCCCATTTTAACTGCAACAAAAAAGTTGCCCTAGTAAGGACTCATCCTGATGCAATTTCCTGGGAGTATGATAAAATGTTGAGGAGGAGGATGAAATCTTGGGGAAAGCTTGCTCAGGGGAGTGGGTGAATTGGGGAGACCAAGAGAGAGAGAGTTAGAAGAAGCTGGTGTGTTGGAGTGCAGTGTGGCACTGGAGAAATTATTAAAAGCTTCTGTATACTTGGATATTTATAGATTAAATAAAAGTTGTTAAGTTTTCAACAACCGAGTTCTGTATCCTTGGAGATTAATTAACACCCTAGACAAATTTTAAGAAATGGACACACCGAGCAATCTACATATATAACAATTCCATTCAAACCACTGTGGGGAACATCACATACCCTGCACAAAGTTAGGTTGGACAAATCAAACAAGCTTTGAAATTCTGGTTGCCAGAACACATGCGTCATGTCAAAAACGAGGTTTGTTACTGTAGGTTTTGATGGTGCAAGTGCCACATTTGTCCAAGCTACACCAAAGACCAGACATCAGGCAAAAAATGTCGGGAATGAAAAAATGGGGACTGGGATGAAAGCGAAAAAGATCACTAGGGTATCCTGGGAGTACAGCTCTCATGTTTATTAATGACAGTGGGCTCTATGGGAAAAGAAGAGATCACTAGAGTACCTCGGAGCAGAAGTATTCCATCATTGTGTGAACAAAATACACAAATGAAAAATATCTTTTATAAAATAAATAGTCCTGTAGTTTTAGAAAGGAAGCAGTTTTTCAGATTAGGTCTTAGAATTAGCTTTAGCAAGCTTACTTGTTACCTGTTTACTTTACATGGCATAGAAAAAATTAAAACGCCATCAAGTGTACAATCTGTAAAAAGTTTACTTGCAAGAAATATTTAAAGAATTACTTGACAGGGAAGGTTTGAATGGGTATGAAAGGATGAAACTAGATTTATAGTGCAACTGATGACTAATTCTATCTGGTGATTGTCATTAAGAATGAGTTAATAATAAAATTCAAACCACCACTCAGTATACAGGTAAAACAAAACTAGCACTGCAGTAGAACTGATGACTTTAAATAAATCATAACAGATACCCATCTATATCACTACTCCATGCTTATTAAAATTAGTGGTTTAACATGGGGGAGGGGAATATTGATACCCAGTCATAGGTTCTGAATAAAAACTTATGAATGACCCATGTGAATGAAATAAATGTCAGGCACGACTTTACGTCATTTGCCATACGGCTTTCAAATACTTCTGTACACTATTACTTAAAACTATTAAGTCAGCATATTTGCATACATGCAAAGACACCATGGAGTTGTCTACTGTTACGTAAAATACTGTCAGAAGAGTCAAAAATAGTAAAATATAATGGCAAATACTAAAATATGTTAATTTTTTATTCAAACCTGGCCCAAATTGATATTTGGTTAAAATAACGGGGAGTCAAGAAATATAAAAAAAAAAACAGTACTGCCCTGTTCAGAATATGTATGGTCAGCATACTACAAGGTGTCCTAAAAGTTCCCATACTCCAACTTAAAAAAATTATTGAGCGTGTTTTGTTTTTTTAATCATTGAAAATTTTATCGTCTGCTTATAGTTTTATCAAATCTTTAATATTTATCGTTTGGTTTTTTTTCGTGCTCAAGTTGTGCGATAATAAAGTTCTAAGTCATTTTGTTCTTCATTGCAAGATGAGTTTATCACGCAGTCAGAGAGTTGCGCTGTTTGAGGCTTATTTTGAACATAAATCATATGAAAGATGTAAAGAATTTTGACCACAAAGATATCCAAATGATGCAATACAAAATAATGATACGCTATATCAAATCGTTCTGCGATTTTTTTTTTTTTGCATTTACGTGCTCATTGTGTAAAAATGTTACAGGAGCTAAAGCCACTGGACAATGAGAAGCGGCATTATTATTGCCGATCAACTCGTCTCAAGAAACCTTTGGCCACCTAGTTCCCCTGACTTTTTTCTGTGGGGAATATTTAACGAACAAAGTTAATGAAGATAATCACCAAACAATAGGTGATCTGAAAATCGCTATTTCTCAAAGGATACAAGAAGTCACTCCCAGCATCTTGAAACGCGTTTCTAAAAATATGCGCAAACGACTTCAGCTTTGCCTTCACAAGAAAAAGGTGGAAATTTTGAATAGTTATTACAAATGTAAGTTCAAATTTTTTCCCTATGTTAGGTTACAAATGCTTTTTACCATTGAAATAAAAATAATTGTTTTAAAATTTGTTGTTTTTGCATAATAAATTCACGAATCGACAGTACGTGAACTTTTAGGACCCCTGTAGAAAGTTTATTTTGAATAATCATCAGCTATTACAATAAATAATCCAAAATAAAATTCATGAATTCTAGAGGTTCCAATAGTTATGCATTGTTTGCTCTACAAATAACTCTTACTTTGCATTTTCTTTACTTAGTATTTCACGTTTCTCATCTGCAGTTAGTCTTTTCAAACTTTCCCTCTTGTCTCTGGAAATAAAATAAAAACATTTAACTTGAGAACTATATACACAGAGCGCAGTTAAATATGATGCATCCAATCCACATACTCATCCCATGAAATAATCCGGGAGTGAACAAATTGGCAATGATGCCAGGCACATTCTCCTAAGTAATTCTTTTTAATTTTATTTATTTCATTATTATTAACTAGCAGGCAAGCACGGCGTTGCCCATGATAGAATTCAGCCTTCAAACAAAATCCGGATTGCCTGATATAAAAATTAGCAGATTTTTTCAGGAGATTTCAAATCCATTCAAATTTTTACTCTATCTTTAATGATTGCAAAGATAGAAACCCTCAGATAGTTCTTTTTGTGTTCGTAATGAACATCTTTGTCAATAGCAGCCATGGGATGGCTGATACTGAGTTTTACTAGCTAATTTAGGTATTTTAGGTTCAATACTGCTAGTAGAAACTCTCAAGACTGATTCTAAACGTTCGTCCGTCAATTTGCTTCTTAAATCCCCTTGGAAGTTTAGTCAAAATTAGTTTGCGGGCCGCAAATTGATGATTTGCGGGCCGCAGGTTGCGCACCTCTAAGCTAGAGGTTGCTAGCACAGTGTTCATTGCAAACTTTCTATCATGTACTATCAAATTTTATGAATGAATTAACTAAAAAATATAACTGTGTTTTATCGCGTATGTGTGTGCTCCAAATTCATTAGCCCATTGAACCACAAGACTCGCTATCTACCAATCACAAAACGAATAAACATGAAAAAAAGAAAGAAAGATATTCCTAATCGCCAGGGTTGTAAAATAATAACAAAAGTTGTTGTTTAGTCATTTGTGGCAACACTGTTATTAGAGACTGTTAGTGGAGAGTTCCAAAGTCATTGTCTTTGAAAAGGGAGCATTGAAGCAAGGTTTTGGGAAACTGATTCAAACCAAAATTGTAGAAAAATTCAGAGGATGATTGATTAACAAACACACCTGTAGTATAGGACATGTCCATCTCCACCAATACAGAGAGGTCCTGAGTTAATGCAATCTTCATGTGATATCCAGTCCAGGTCCCTGTGAATGCTTAGTACTGACACCTCGCATGGGAACGTCCCGTGGCCCTGTGACCAGAAAAAAATGCAATTAAACAAAATTTTAAAATATTATCAATCATAGAACTACTGAAGCATAGAGAAACATTTACTGGTACGGCTTTGAAAAAGATGTTTGGGGGAACACTTTTGGTACACTTTTTGTAGCGAGTTGTGGCAGGTAAAGCAGACCCTGTTTTACTGTGGTTATTGCAACCTCATGATTATTTGAATATATCGTACTAATTATTGTAAATTATTACCTCTTTTTTAATCCTGCCTAAATAACTTTTTGGAATTAAGGTGATCTTTTATAACATTCATATTATATAGCCTGGTTCCATTAGATTTAAAACTAATAATTATTTTAACTTGGACAAACTTCTATAACAATATTTCAGAAAATGTAAGAGACTGTTTCATAAAAGTAAATACTAAAAAGTAGTTGCAAGAATAATGAATTATGTAAAATTTTTTGTATTTTTAAAATTTTCGTAATTTTTAAATTATTTTCCATAAAGTCTAAAATGGTGTTTTTTTTTTAAAATTCTTCCTTGGCATAAAAAGCATGCCAAAAGTGTCACTACAAAAGTCTTCATGTCAAAGCTGAACCCATTTGGCATATTGGAATTTGTACTTGATTCTTGGTTGGCAAACAATTTCATTTGTTGAAGAGTAAGAAAGTACTGTCATAGTAAAAACAGAAGCATTAATTATCTTTTTAATTTTAAATAAAAAATGATACTGTTTAACTGAACCATCAAAATAATTTTATATATATCTAGAGAAAATTCTTCAGTATTTTCACATATATTTCACTTCCAATCAAGATCGTAACATTTAAATTTTATATCACTCTAGCCAAATGCATTCCAATATAAACTGCTAATGCTATCGACAATTTAGAATTGGATCCATATCATCCATAAATATTGAAAGATATCATGGAATAACTTCAAAAACAAGATAAACATTTATTTTTCGAGTTAAGACTCTATCACACACAGTATAAGAAGCAGTTAACTATTTCTGCTGTGCATGTATTTAATAGGTCTCAAGTATACTTCACAGTTCATAGGCTTACAGTAGTTATCTAGCTTTCGCAGAACCTACATGACACAATTATGCGTGAAAGTGTACTTAATTCAATAGACAAAATGCAGTCATCTTGTTTTTGTAGTAGCCCAATGTTTTCAGATAGTAGACAGTAATTATAGAACAAATTTGGTTCATTATTTTCAGTGATTTAAGAATGAGTGACAAGCCATAATAACATTAAAGGCTTTGTTTCAAGCATCCCAGGACCAAATTCTGAAATATTTTTTCACTGACGACAAATTGATTGATCAGAGAAATTAAAGTGGCTTAAAACTAATTAAGACACAGCTGATGGTGACAGTGGTAGTTGTAAAGAGTTTTTGAAATTTGTACAAGATAAAAAACAGTTTTGAAGCATCAGAGAGCATATCAATTAGGACTAATAAATATAACTTTGTACATTTCTATTCTATATATTGTGTAGAACAGGGTGTCCATAAAAGAACGTCCCAGTTTCAATGGTATATTATAACAGTTTAATTTAGACTATTTATAGCAAATCATGCATTAAATTGAAGGTAAACTCACCTAGCTTTTTTTTACAAATTATCAATATGTGCATCTTAAGTTATACGGCACACATCCAATTCTTCCCACACTTTGGTTAACAAGTCCAGAGCAATAACCTCTTCAATTCTGTGTCTCAACTCTGGCAAATCATTAGGTAGTGGTGGAACATAGACACAATCTTTTATGAATTCCCAAAGGAAAAAATCACATGGCGTTAAGTCAGGTGAACGCGGAGGCCAGCGAAAAAGAGCTCTGTTGTCTTGACCATTACGACCAATTCAACAGTCAGAGACTTGGACGTTCAACCACTCTCGTACAAAGAGATTCCAATGGGGAGGGGCTCCATCCTGTTGCCAAATAAAGTTTACAGGTTCACCCTCTACTAATTGGGAAAAGAGCCATTCTTTCAACATATCCAGATACGCCACCTCTGTCACGGTAAGAATTGGACTTTAGGTTGGATGTGTGCCATATAACTAAGCACATATTGAACATTTGTAAGAAAAACTAGGTGAGTTTACCTTCAATTTGATATACAATTTGTTATAAGTAGTATAAATTAAAATTTTATAATATACCATTGAAACTGGGACATTCTTTTATGGACACCCTGTATATAATATAGAATGTAAATATATTTTTTGTTTAGTAATATCCTTCCCATGAATATAACAGTGATGCTATGTCGCTAAAAATGTGCAAAATTTGTCACAACTAAATCTGCTTTTAACTTATGGTCCAAAGTTGGTAAAACTAATTTGATCTAGATTACAAACTTATTCAAAGCCTTTTAAATATAATAGCAATTTCATTGGTGAATAACATTTCTCGAAATCCATTCTACTTATACTTTCACTCAAATTCAAACATCAATGATTTATTTATTGACAACACTATTAGTAGCATAAAAATCCTTGCTGACGTTCAAAATGAACACAACGAATTGAAGTTACAAGAAACCTTAACTGAAAAATTCCCTCATATTGGCAAAGCTGAAGTTCTAATGCTAGAATTCAAAGAGTAATACCTCAGCAACTGCAACAGAAAATTACTGCCACATTTGAAAATTTCCCCGTTAAATGAAAAATCAGGAAGATATTTTTTTTGGTCTGCAAGTCTGGAAAGGTGATTTTCCCAGAGTTGGTAAGTAAGGCGAATCATAATTAAATTTATATTTAGCCTTGGAAATAAAACATACCTTTGAAAACTCGATCAATTCTTTTGGAATACTGCTGATTTCATGTAGCTAAAGGAGAAAAGCATAAACGAAATCTCTTATAAATGGGTAAGAATTCATATCTACAATCAATAGAACAATCTCAATACAAAAAAGGCAAACTTGCAATTACATACTTGGAACACTTATAATCCTTGCTCAATCATGGTACAGCTAGTCTACATTTATAGCGGTGGCAACGGCCTTGGCAATTTTTTGGCGCACTTCTAGTAGCGAGTTACGTTAGGCTAAGGCAACCCATCTATAGTTACAGTTATTGTGGTTAACATGCCGACCTCGGCGAATGGAAACTTTAAATTTTCATTTTGATTATTCTAGGAAGTTCTTTCAAAATCTGTTAAAATCATTTCATTTCATTGGTTCTTTTGAAATTTTTTCTTTGATTCCATTGGTTATTTTAATTTTTAAATATCCTTTGATTGCATTGGTCCTTTTAAATATTTTACTTTGATTTCATTGCTTTATTTAATGGTTTTCCTTCAGTTGTGGAATTTTATTTTATTCTAATTTTTTGTTTGGTAGAGTTTTGACATTTATATGTTTTTCCCCATTTGTGGAATTTTCTTTTTAAATAATTTTTTTCACGGAACAGTTCTGAGGTATGAGGTTGTATTATTTCTTGCTTTTTTTTTTTTAGTCATATTATTTTTTAACATGCTTGCTGTATTTAGTGTAATTGATTTAGTTTCAGGGTATTCTTACCCAACATTCGCAGCTTAGTTTTTCTGCTGATTCACAAATGTGTTTAAGTTCATTACTTTTTGTGAAAGATTTTAAAAATATATACTTTTAAAAACGTTCTCAAATGTGTTTTCAAGCTTTCATTTCCCATTTTAAAAAGAAAAATATTTTTTTAAAGAATTCTTTACTTGGCGACTTTAAAAGTGCACACAAAAAAAATTGCCAAGGCCGTTACGTACATATAAACGTAGACTGTAGCTGTACCCTCAATCATTCTTTAGACTTATATTTAAATATTTTCTCTGGAAAGTACTCATGTACAATTTATGAAGAAACTCATGACTTATATACAAGGAAACAAGTAATGCAAGCGATAATATTTAAGGTTGATTTTTGGTTTTTTAGGGTACAAGAGTCATATTTACCCACAGTAATAAAACTGATAAAACAGCAGAAAACATACAGTATGAATACAGAAATTTAGCAAAATGCCATAACAAAATTAAACCATCAATTTTCAGCAATGTCTCACATTTTAGTTCCAAAATATCAATTGAAACATAGTTTTGACCTGAGAGGCAAATCAAGTTATTTCTGTATAACTCAGTTTTTGTGAAACTACCGAGTTGCGATATTTATTGACTGACTTATTTTTCTGATTATTTTGAGTTGTAAACGTTCATGAACAATGAAGCCTATCAAGGGCATGTTTCACGTGCCTTCATTAGTCAGGATTACTCTGCATAACAAGCAATTTAATAGCAAAGTGATTTCTAGAGCCCATTGTATTTTATCTCAGTGGATTTTACAGCTAGTAACGGATAAGGGGATTTCTTCTATCGAAACATACCTTCCCTAGAAGAGTTTCTGGCATGTTGTCATCTACGACAATTTCTTGAAAGGGACCAATAGTGTACGCTGCAGGATGCCACCTGCGGGTGAAGATCGTAGACTGCTTATCTGATGTAACAGGTTCAGCATCTGAAAAAGCAATGAAGTTTTACTGAAACTAGATTTTCCCATTAAAGTACAATTAAGGACTTGGAAATAATTTTTTTAAAGTTCTTACTCTTTCAACAAGTATTTTTCAAGGTCATTTTCAGAAATTCTAAATTCTTTAACCGCATCATATGATATTTACTGGTTGTTATGTTAATAAATAGCATTTTAACTACACAAGGGCCTATCAAAACTTAGGTTTAAAGTGGATTCTGAATCACCATGAAAGTTCTAAGAATTTTGATGGTCTGGTGTGTTGCTTTACAGTCATTTTTGTTGGACTACTTGGATGGCTGTTATTGGTTTTTATTTAATTTAGTTCATTAAGTTTATAGAAAGTATAGATTTTCTCAATAAAATACAATTAATGACTTGGAAATAATTTTTTTAAAGTTCTTACTCTTTCAGCAAGTACTTTTCAAGGTCAATTTCAGAAATTCTAAATTCTTTAACTTCATCAATTGATATTCATTGGTTGCTTTGTTAATTAATAGTATTTCAACTGAACAAGCGCTTATCAAAACTTAGGTTTAAAGTGCATTCCGAATAACAGTGAAAGTTCTAAGAATTTTGATGGTCTGGTTTGTTGCTCTACAGTCATTTTTGTTGGACTACTTGGATGGTTGTTATTGGTTTTTATGATGCAAGGGTCATATTTAGCCACGCGGCACCAAACACAACATCGAGTAGGAAATGTCATGAAAGGGGAAAAAAAGAAAGACCGGGGAATAGAGTAGTGGGATTGAAAGCAGATTGTTTCATTTGGGATTCTATGGCTCAAGGGCCATATTTGGCCAAACTATGCCATACACAAGACAAATTCAAGTACACTCTAAAGCAAAAAAAAATCGACACACCAAGGAGTTGTCCGATTGCAATAAAAATTGGTGCATGGGAAGAACATACATAGAAAATACAAATGATTAAAATTTTCAAAACAATTGGAAGGATTTATTTCAAAGTTGGACCGTTACAAAGGGAGGAAATCAATAAGGCGTGGGTCCACCTCCGGCCTGGATGCAAGCTGTCATAGACTGAAAAAGTTCCAGGATGATATACTGCGTAATTTCTAGCCAAATTGTCTTCACCTGTCGGACTAAATTGTCAACATTTCGAGATGGTTGCAATCGCCTTCCCATTACATCCCAAATGTGCTCTATGGGAGAGAGATCAGGAGACCTAGCTGGCCAAGGAAGTGTTGGAGACAATTCATAGCAACATGTTGTGCGGCCGGGCATTATCTTGTTGAAAAGTAAGTCCGGGGTGTCGCAAAAGGAACGGTAACACAACCATTAGTAGAATGTCGTCTACGTA
This sequence comes from Metellina segmentata, assembly GCA_947359465.1. Lineage (NCBI taxonomy): Eukaryota > Metazoa > Arthropoda > Arachnida > Araneae > Tetragnathidae > Metellina > Metellina segmentata. The sequence goes on from OX375883.1 coordinate 71,374,068, forward strand.
CCGCTGTGCTGTAAGTGTGCCAGAAATGACTACCAAAGGGGTCTGGCTATCAAAGGAGATGGCACCCCAGACCATAACGCCCTGATGTGTGCATGCAATAGAAAGGGTAGGATCCTCACGCTGCCCTGGACGTCTCGAGACTCATCTGTGGTTGTCGTCAGGACACAGTTGGAAACGGGACTCTTCACTAAAGACTATACGTCCCCAGTTAGCGGCATTCCAAGTTGATCAAACCCGGCACCACTGTAATTTGACACCTTCTAGGTGCATCTATTTTTTTTGTTAGAGTGTAATTATGAAACGAAAGGATTGAGAGAAGCAAGACAGATCGTTTAGGTAGATCCAAAAGGTAGTAAACCCAACAGGACAAATATTAGATCACTAGGGTAGCTTAGGTTCATGAAGCCTGTATACCCCTAAATGTGCACAAATTGCTTAGGTACCAGGGGAACAGGATCCCATGTATACTAGACTGTAAACACTAAGGGAAAAGAAAAAGACCATTAGAGTACCTTGGGATTGTGAAGCCCATACACACCTAAAGGAGATATGCCCCTGAGGGTCATGCCAGGACCAGAGTTTGTAGCTAAGATCTGTTGCACTGAGGGCCAGAGCACTAACAACTCAGAAATCCGACCTCATTTTAAGGGACTTAATAGGAGTAAAAAGCTATGAAAGTCGAATGTAATGCATTTAAAACTATATGCAACAAAAATAACTATGCAACCTCAGCAACTTTATAAGTTAAAAGATACTGCACAAAGCATAAAAATTTCAGCTTCCTTAATTCTAAGAGTTAGTGTAATTAAATAAATAACAAATAACACAGAAGTTTACAATGTAGGTAGGTATTTTAATTAACATTGCACTGGAGCAGTAGAGGGCTATCTGCGACAGTGCATGATCAATCCCAAAGGAAAACAGAACTGAGTACAACACCACGCAAGTTGAACCACGGTCAGATGACAAAGCAACATCTGAGCTGGCACCCCAGTCTCCAAACTTCCATGACATGCAAACACGATAACTTTTGAGGCCACAGCAATAACATGCACCATTCAATGTGTACACAATGGTCTTTGGTAGGATTCAAACTCGCAACCTTTTAGTTGCTAATCCACCCTCTTCCAACCAAGCTACTGAGGCCTGTTTGTAATATATAGGAGGGACGAAATAAAATCTATATAAATTGGAAAAGTTTTAGATTGTAGGCAAATCATGTTTGAATAATATACATGGTTAATAAGGTTCAAGGACTGAATTGCGATTTTTCCAAAGCCTCAAGTTAGAAAAATAAAATGCGTACTCTTTGAAGGACTTTCAAAGCATGATTCCCACATCTTTGTCCGCAAAAAAATTCAAAAACTTATCAAAACCAAAAAAAATTTCAAGGATCTGAATTTTTTTTATAAAGACCTAAAACAAGGTACATATGCAAAAGTTGTTAATTAAAAAGAAAAATGCAAAAAAAAAAAAAAAAAAAATTTACCCCATTCTTTTAATTGTGGTTAGTCAGATATATATCATGTGACGTTAAAGCACGTTACACCAGCTTTATTCAGAATGATACTCAAATGGCACACCTGCCGTGAAGGAAAGAAGTCTGAACAAGTTCCAATGCAAGACAAAATTACACAATTTTGTACTAGTAAAAAAAAATTAAGTACTTTCAAGGACTTTTTACCAAATTCCGTAATTTTCAAAGACTTTCAACAACCCCTAGTTCGGAAAAATAAATTCAAGGACTTTTTAAGGAACGTAGGAACCCTGCAAGGAATGTGGGAACACTGTTTTATGGGAGTACATGTATTTAAAATTGAAGTAGATTCCAGTGCATAGTTTAGTAAACCACTTTTTGGCTTAATGGCCCCTTTTCAAAAAGAGACAATTTCCTTCGGTATCTCCCCTTTTAAAAACTACCTTAAGTAATAATAAATTACATCACACAAACTGTCAATATAAATTTTTTTTTAATTAAACCAAAATATTCATATTGCTGTGTGCATAATTTTAAAATTTCCAGAAGCAAGCAAACAAGACTGCTGACAAATTCTATCAAAGCAGCTAACCCGCCCATGCAGTTTTAACTACATTGAGCAGCTCTGAAGCTCAAATTAAGCATAATTAAATGATGACGCAAAATCGGCAAACGTTTCCTGTAGAAGCTTGTCTTATTTTGTAAACATCCATTTGTTGGCATTAGCCAATACACAAATAATGTTGATTATTAAGCCTTGCAGGTTAGTGAAATATATATTTGTATTGTACCATGCAGGAATTATAAAAATTACCTGGCAGGACTTCCAAGAACATTTCCCAATTAGTGTTAAGAGGGATGTCTCTCTGGAAACGCTGATGGTCGAAGTAGACAGAACCAGGGTTCTTCCAACTTTTCTTGCGAAGACGGCATCTGCACAAAGTTCGTTATGACTGATCAGAAATAAGTCAAGCATTCAATTTCAACTAACTATACAAAATTAGAGTAACATTAACCGCATATTTGTTTCTGAACTCAAAGAAATTAGGTCACATATCAGAAAATCATTTAAGCAGGTAGTTTTAAATGACACTGATGAATCATTCATATAAAAACAGAGTGACATCAATTTCGTATTTGTTTCTGAATTCATGTCAAGAACTTAGGTCACATATCTGCTTTATGTAAGCTCATGAAGGACTTTAAAAGATTAAATAAGTGTCCATTTTTGACCAACCACAAGACAATGAATAAACAAGACTAGTAATAATGAATAAACACACAAGGAAAGCTGTTGACGAACTTACTAAGCCACATTGGCCCTTAAATAAATGGATACAACAATCATTTAGAGAAATAATAGCTTTTATAAAGTAGTCTCAAATAAAAATTTGATTCTACACCAATAAATCACTGCATTGTTTCACACCAGTAGCAACAGGCAGGTGTTATTCTTCAAACTACCTCAGGCCAGATGTGACAATTTGCGCTCCAGGTGTTTTATGAGCATTGTAGCAGCTGCCACGAAAATGGAAAAATCAATTCCAGGTAGAAATAAAACATTTTTATTTAAAAACGTGGATGGTCACCATATTCTCCAGATTTGGCCCCATGTGACTTTTTGTTTCCAAATTTGAAAATTTGGCTAGGTGGGAAGAAATTCTAACAGAATAAGGACGTCAATTCGTATTTTGCAGCCTTTGACAAAAGGTACTTTTCTGGTAGGATGAAAAATTAGAACTTTGGTGAACAAAAAAAAAAGTGCATAAAGTGCCGATAAAACATTTGTTATTTAGAAACGTAGATGGAGTCGCCATATTCTCCAGATTTGACCCCATGAGACTTCTTGTTTCCAAACTAGAAAATTTGGCTCGGTGGGAAGAAATTCTTGCGAAATAAGGACATTAGTTCATATTTTGCAGCCTAGGACAAAAGGTGCTTCTCAGGCAGGATGAAAAATTACAACTTTGGTTAACTAAGTGCATAACCTTAAATGGAGACTGTTGAGAAATAAAATCGATTTTTTTCCAATGAACTGTGTTTAACTATCCTTTTCACAATAGTAATAAGTGACCCTCTTAATTAATCAGAAGTCATAAAAAAATTAGGTTACCTATTCAATGGAATATCTAGACCACAGGTATCTCTGATATGAGGAAGAATTTCTTTTTTTGCGCTGAGGATGGTGGATCCTTTGACGAGAACCCAATCAATGAGAAACTTGATGTGCTGAAAAGAAACCGAATAATTAAAACACTGATTCAAGATGAAAATAAAATCAACCAGCACAAAAACAGGCATTGATGAAAGAGCCATGGTAAAAAAAAAGTCACTTTTTCTCAGTTCAATATAAAATAACACCAGAAAGATAACTCACCTCTGGTTCACTTAGGCAGAGTTGATAAATTTTGACTTTGTATTCGCCCTTACGTAGCGCTCGTCCAAGCTTTATCGTAAGCTAGAAGAAAAGACGTTTGTAACTTAGTAAAAATGTATAAAGATAATTGAAATTATGAGAAATATTTGAAAACATTAAATTTGGTCATATATTAAGGTTAATGACATTTCGATGCTAATAGTTTGGGCCAACAAAATGATTTGGATTTGACGATGCCAGCACATCCTGTCAAGTGATTCTGTATTCACGATAGCATTAGTAATGAAAATTAATGCTATATTTAATTTCGAAAATGAATTCTATTAGAGAACTCATAAAATCAAAACAACCATGTGATTTAAAAACAAACAAAACTGAGTAAAACAATTTCAGTTGATTTCAAAATTTGGCATTTTTAATTAAAAAATACAGTCAGAAATGCACAAAATATACAATGTTAACATGAATAAAACGGTAAAAATGAATAAACTACAACTAATGCAAAGGATGGATTTAGTCTTTATAAGATATAGAAACGTGTATAACCAGGCTGCACTATCACAAATAAATAGCTCAAAATTAGAACATCCAATAGTACCATTTCAATAGCGAGCAGATTTCCTAGTCAAATAAATAATAATGTCAAAGGTGGAAATGGGTAAGTTTTTCTCGAGTGCCGACATCTAAGTTTGTGCATCTCTTTTGCAATTATTATATCCTAATGACATCATTCATGTTTGATTTTCTACATATAATTTAGCATCTACAAAAGGAATAGAAACAGTTTGAACTTTTAACCCTCATATATTCTATGCAAAAAATCAAGGGGGAAAAAAAAGAAACATTTCACCAATATAAAATAAATATTAAAGAAATATTTCATCATTTTTTAGAAATAGCTTGATTAAAATGTAACACTGACATTTCTGTCAAAAAAAATAATACCAGACAAGGGAAAACAGATCATGATTGTTTTGGGGTTTGGCACAAAGGCGAGAATTTCATGATTTTTCATGATTCTAGGCTTGCTAAAAGACGTTTTTGACCTAATGGTTCAATAAGTGTCAAATGACAACTATTTTATAGATAACCATACAACATTTCTTATGATGTATAGCACAAGCATGTGAGGAATATTTGTATCTCGAGGAAATTCAATTTGACCATTCATTATTAAAAAACTGGTTGTTTCGGCATTTTATGGCACAATGACCACATTTGACCAAGCTAGGTCAAACAGAAAACAACATCAAGTAAAAAACGTCATGAAAAGGAAATAGAGGATTGGGGAAGAGTAGTTGATAAAAGATTGTTGATTAGAAAAACGATTGCTTGATTATCCTGAGAAAAACTGTTGATTGATTATCCAACCCCTAAGTTCACTAAAGACAGTAAACCCCATGGGAAAAGAAAATATCAGAAGGGTACTTAAACAGTACAGGGGTAAACTTAACAGGGTAAAACAGTACCTCAGGTCTGTGAAGCAGGGCTCGAAATAAGTCACGGCAACCACTGCAAATGCAGTGAGCTTAGCTTAAATCGCTGCGACTGCGACGTTCAATGGTTCTCACGGCAACTTTTGCTGCGAGTATTTGAAACTGAATGTTTCATTATTTCTCTTTCAAATACCAACTAATGAAAAAAAAACTAGGTGCCTAAATTAGGATAAGTGTGGATGGTCCTTCGCTTTCAGATTTTAAGGCTGATAGAGAGTTCGGAAATGGTTTCATGCATATAATTGCAGACCTTGCTCTTAGCTATGTAGTTATGAAACAACAGCAATTTTCTCTTGCGTAATTATTGACCGATGCCTTCATAAACTTGATAATAAGGAAATAAACGTGTCTACAATATATTTGAGTTTTTTTATCTCAGATATATTTTAGGGTTTCATATGAAATTGCAGAAATGATCACAAAAAAAGTGAAGCATTTTTTTCATCTTCTCGTTGCATTATTTATTCAACTGTTTTTTAGTGTAGCAAAATATTTACAACTGCAATTTATCATTTTTATGGAAATTTTAGGTTTTGCCATGAGCCGATAGTTTTTGCTGCCAGCTTCAAAATCTTATTTTGAGCCCATATACACCCAAAGGGGATGTGCAACTGAGGGCAGGGAAACAGAAAAGGGGATGTGCAACTGAGGGCAGGGAAACAGAAGAGAAAAGTTACACTTACCCTATTGTCGTCACCATAAGACATAAGGTTGTCAGACAGTCTGGTGCATTCAAATTCTTGATTATTTGAATAAACCCTGAAAATCTAATGCAAAAAAAAATATGCTTTTCTTAAATTAAGTCATAACAAATATGTAACTTTAAAAATTCAGGATAGAAGACAAAGCTAAATATTTCTGTAGATGCACACAAATGAAAAAGTATTGTATGGATTATATACAAAATAAAAATTTCTTATAATTCATAAAAGGCTGATACTCACTTTGAAATTATCAGCTTTTACGCCTATATGAGATTCCAATTCTTTTTTCAATTCAGCTAATGTTATTCGTTTGTCAACATAAACTCTGAGCACTAGAAAAGTAAAACAGAACCAATTCATGTATTGATTTGAAAAAAAGCAGACCCTTAGCTAAGGAAGTATTTTTACTATTCAATAAATAATTATAAAGTTTTCTGTTACTCAAAAACCCTACTAAAGAGTGGAAGTAGTTTTCATAGTTGTTTGCGATATTTATTGAAACTGGTTAAAGTTTTGTGTAAAAGTTTATTTCATGCATAATGTTGCTGAGCATAGTTTGATAGAATTTTTAACTTACAAAAGCTTCGAACACAATTATGCTCATTTTGTCCGAGGTGAGAAAATGCTGTGAAACATGAACGTTCAGGATTTTTTCCATAATATTATCACAATACATGCTCAAATCTGAGTACAGATTATTCTTAATCCTAGCTTTGATATATTTTTAAGTAACAGTATTAGTTTTTCTGTATTTAATACAGGCAGTCTGGTGTGACTATTTAAATATTATCCGAGTTTTTGGTTATTTGAGATGGCCTGATCTACATTAACTAGGATAATCAATGTTCTAATATACATTAATATAAAACAATTCATTCATAACAGTTTTTTTTTTTTATAATTTTAAGATTCAAAAGCAACTTTACATCACAAAACAACAAAAAAGTATCATTTAAACTAAACTATTCAATCAATGAAATCTCAGTCATAAATTTTTACCACCGATGTTGCAACTGGGCTCGAACCCAATACTGCAATCAAGGTTGTCAAATACCATCGCTTAACACCATTAAGTATAAACTCTAGTTCCTTTGGGAATATAGGAATTAATTAGAAGGTCCTTTCTATCTTTGATATAGAAAGACTTGAGTAAATATATGCTCTACTCTCTTCAATTAAAATTCAATATGCTTTAGGATTAAATATAATTTCCATGATATCCATAAAATAAAATTTAAAAAAATCGAACTTCTAAATGGTCCATAAAAAATTCACAGACAGATACATTTGTCTCAATGCAGTGATCTTCAACCTTCTTCATGTCATAGCACACAGAAAACTAAAATTCTGTGGTACACCATAAAATGCATTATGTTTTTTGATGATCTGGCTAAAATGGGTACAATTTCAAGTGATTTACAAAAAATAAAAAAGTAATTACCTACCTGTTTTGCTAAAGTGGTTTTTAAACCAATTTAAACCTTGTAATACAAAAAAAAAACTCCAAATTATTTATGTGGGTATATATATCTCTATAATAGAAAAAAATTACCGCCGCCGAAGGATTGAAAACTGTGTTGTTTAGCTCGATTCTTAGACAGTTTCCCGAGAAAGTACTGATCGGGAAAAAACAAAATTAACATGGAATGTTCTTCATCGTATTACCCCGAAAATTATTAAGATTTTTTTCCAATGCGGCTGTTTGGGACATTTTTGTTACTTTTTTTAAAACTGCAGCATCTATATATTATTACTATCAGTTTTTAATTTTTAAAATATTGCAGCCTCCGAATGTACTCTTTCTTACGGTACTATTATTTTTGAAATCGGTTAATAATTAAATTGGATGCAATCAAAAGTTGGTCATACAAAATTCGGAATCTTTGGATATTTTTGCTACTTTCTGTTAAAATCGTTACATCTACAGCAAAAAACATTATTTTTTTAAATTTGAGAACATCACTGAATACATTACATTACACTCTTTCTTATGGTACAATTATTTTTAAAATTGGTTAATAAATAAAATCGATGCAATTAAAAGTTGGTGACACAAATTTCGTATTTTTTATTTCGCGGAGCAAATGAGGGTGTATTTTTTACTATCGGGTTTGCCAGATATCAAATTTATCGAAGCAACAATTGCCATAAAAACAATTTCTTTTTATTTGGCGAGGAAAAAGGCTCGCTTTTTTCCCTCTGTTCTCAGACGGTTTACCGAGAAAGTACAAAGTACAGATTGTAAAGTTTGGAGATTAACACCGTTTACTTAAAATTGTACAGGGAACAAGATGCAGAAGATTTTTTACTCATGCAGCTATTAGTTTAGGGTGCATTAAGTGTTAAAGTAAAATAAAGTGAAATCACTTGCAAAAGAGGTATTGGTTTGTGAAGCAGGTATTGGTTTGGTCGGCGAGCGTAAGCGAGCAGGGGGCGAAGCCCTCTCTGTGACGTCATGGACCGGAAAGTGAAATCAGGATAATATGAATTATTCAGATAGTTTCACTCTATGAAAGGAATGTTGGCATATGTAAAAGGACTGTTGGAATGGGATTGCGTAGCCATCCCCAGGGGTTGGCGAGCGTAAGCGAACAGGTGCAGAGCCCCCTAGTTAAATATATAATTACTTGAAATTATTTGTGACCGCACATGGTCAAAAGTTCAAAACTAAACTGCTGAAATAAAATAAATCCATAATGATTCAAGCCATTTCAACATCTGCAAGGCACATAAGTGGCATTCCTGCGACAAATGTATTAAAAATCGCTGGTCTAGTTCATCCATTTTTTCATTATTTAAATTTCATGGCCAGAGACATGACACTTAACAAAAGGAACATAAAAAAATGTTTAAGTAAAATAGAATTACAGAGAACTGTTCTTCAGAATAATTTTCTCAAATTTGTATTCTGATCAAAATATAGAAACTTATCTATGAATCATCTCAGCAAAATAATAGCAATTTAGGTGTCTGTGTACAGGGTTCCCACTCTTTTTTTCTAACTAAAAATAAGGACTTTCTAAGCACTTTCTAGGACAAAATAAGGACTTAAATAAAACATCGAAGAAACCATATTATACAATGTATTATCTGACTTTTGACCAAATGGGGATGCTCTTACAGATTAGTTAATCTTATAAAAACAGTAGTATGTAAAAATTTAATATTAAAGTCTATTTTCTAAAAATTATACACAAATAATGACACACAAAAAATGAGATTCTTCAAAATAAGCAGTCTGATTTTTACAAAATTCAGCAGTTAGTATATGGGCATTTACGTGTACACATCATAATAGTAATATGTGTAAGTACATAAACAAATTATAGAATGGAGACTGCAAGAAAAAACTTTGGATGTTTTTCTTTAATCTCTTTGCAGTGCATTTACTTTAATAAAAAGGGAAAGAAAGAGATAAGTTTGATGAGGACCGGGCTTGGTGTGTTCGGTCACTGCTGCTGATCAAAGCTGCTGCTGCGAGTTTGATTTCGTTTAGTATTCTTTTCATATTGTTTAGTTTTTACTTTTTAATGGTCTTAAGGAGACTGTATGAGCAATTTTTTTAGCATATTGCTTCTCATGGGTAGGAAACACCATTTTGTGTTGTCTGGGTCGCTACCTGATCTACCAACACTTTAATTTTCAAAAATTTCCTGATTTTTTTATTTTAAAGTTATTTTGTTTTTTAAATTACAGAGCTTACTTTGTTGTGTCTGCAGCTTCAGCCTGCTTATGAAATGGAAATTACTCACCCCAGTAATTATTTTATAATACACTTTCATAAATTCATAATGAAATTAAGAAGTAAATTCATTTATTGGCACATCGGAGGTTTCAATAAAAATTCAAGTTTTGGGGTCAGCGGCCAAATACGATGAAAGTCCGAAATTTCCAGTTTTCAAACGACTTTTCCAGATTCATGTAGTTTCCTGACTATTCTCAGTTCTCCAGCACTCTGGTTTACGTTTTTGCAATCTTTTCATCCAAAGATTTTTTTAAATCAAGCGGGGATTTTTTGGGGGGGACTGATAACCGATTGCTTCAAATTTTCAAAACAAAATCACTCAAAAATCTTTACAAAAAAAAAAATTGGGTGGGGGAGGGGGGGTGGATAGTCTTTACAAAGAATTAGAAACATAAAAAAAAGCTAGATTAAAAAAAAAATTGTAACACATCAGGTTGCTACCTCAAATAGCAGTATTAATTAAAATAAATTATCTTTATATTGTTTTCGATTCACCTTCAAATTTAAAAATACACTTCTCAATAATTATAATACATTTTTAAAACATTGTACTTGCGATTAACTGAATAAAACAAAATTGATAAAGATTTGATGATTGTATTCTAGTTTCCTCTATCAGGGCAACTATTTTGTGTATTGCAAGAGCCACTCACAAGTTGAAAACAAACCGATTTTCATGGGTTTTTCAAGTTTTTAAAGTGTATTATGTGCTCATCAAGAGTCGATCGACGATTTGTATATTGGGTATCAAGGGTTGCCATTCAAGCAAGCCAGTTCCCAAATGATCTCCAAAACCGTACTTGTAAGCAGTTTTATCGCCTATCAGCCGCTAAAAACAGTTCGGAAATATTGTAAAAAAATTTCGTCATTTGAAAACTGAATTTTTTCAAAGGAAAATAAGCACTTTCTAAGGATTATTGATGAAAAATAAGCACTTCTAAGGGCCCTTAGAAATGGAAAGTCAAAATAAGCACTTATAAGCACTTTCTAAGCACCCGTGGGAACCCCGCTGTAAGAGTTCTACTGTTTAAATCTTTAATGCTTGTGATCAAAGGTCAACAGAAAATTAGAAGATTCGACCAGTTGCAGGGGTTATTTTATTTCATATTAAATAACATTTGAATTTGTAATAAATGCATGTTTATATCAAAAGAAATAGTAAATTTAGAATGTGGGGGAACAGTTAAGGTTGGTCAGTTGATTTGGGTTTTGAAAAAAGAACCAAAAATGGATAAACTGAGCCAAACACAAGACAATAATATTTAGAAAATAGATTTAAGACAGGATAAGCATACCAACATCATAAGAGAAGATGCAATAAATAAATCCAAAGGAGTTACACAAAAATTAAACATGAAGGTTAAAATTTTTATCACAAGAAATTCTAAACCATGTTATAATAAAATGAGAACTAAGATAGGGTCCCCATCTTTAGTGATAAAACCTCATTTCCTCATCTTTGCAAAAGACTACCTCAAGCTTTAAGACAGCATTTGGGTCATCTATGCAGTTGTTGAATTTGCATCTTTGAACTTTTTAAACAAAAAAAAATTTAAGGAACTATATTTGTAAGAAACAATGGCAAACAGGAAGACTTAATGAATCATAATCTACTAATGCTATTAATGAGACACAATCTACTAATGCTATTAATGAGTCACAATCTAGGTCAGAATTTAAACCTGCTGCATCACCAGCTAAAATGCTACATTATTATATTATTACTTACTACCAGCACTCTTGATGAGAAAAGAATGCAAAAATCTAATACTTAATGAATCACTATCTACTAATGAATCACAATCTACTAATGCAACTATTGAATCACAAATTAGGTCATAATTTAATTCTTCTGCATCACCAGCTAAAATGTTACATTATTATATTGTTACCTTATTACCAGCACTCTTGCTGAGAACATGATTGCGAAAATCCAATGCTTAATGAATCACTATCTGCTAATGAATCACAATCTAGGTCATAATTTAATCCTTCTGCATTACCAGCTAAAATGCATGCTACATTATTATATTGTTACCTTATTACCAGCACTCTGCTGAGAACATGATTGCGAAAATCCAATGCTTAATGAATCACTATCTACTAATGAACCATAATCTACTAATGCATTTAATGCATCACAATCTAGGTCATAGTTTATTCCTGCTGCATTACCAGCTAAAATGTTACATTATTATATTGCTACCTTGTTACCAGCACTCTTGCTGAGAACATGATTGTGAAAATCTTAGTTTTCAAAAACGCTTGCTAAGAAAATCTGCACAGATATTTTCCGCCGTTGAAACTTGTTAACTGGCTATAACAAGGACTATTCGATGAAAATAAAGCATTTTAAGCTGGTACCAGACAATTCCCTTTGTGTACTTCATATAGCAGCTAGGTAGTTGATTATCATCGACTGGCTATCGGCTACTGTCCAGGATCAATCCCCAGGATTATTCCTCATACTTTTGAAACAAATCAGATGACGAAGACTACACCCGAGCTGGCATCCCACACTAACATGAGGACATTCAAGGCCACAATAGATTTAACATGCACCAGTTCCATATAATGATCTTTGGCTGGACCGAGTTTTGAACTCGCAACCCTCCAGTTGCTAATCTGTTGCTCTTCCAATCGAGCTACTGCGGCCCTCACAACAGGTACCCTGAATGAAGTACAGGTAACCCTCGCATAATAATCTATATACAGTTAATTGGTACTGTGCAATAGAGAATCCGTGTTATACGAAACCAAATCCCACAAATTTCGATATTGTGTACTGTGCTATATGGGAATTGTGTTATAGAATACTTGTGCTATATAGAAACCGTGTTAACCAAAACTCAGAGGTCATATATATTCGATAATCCATACCACATTATATGTTAGCCAAAGAACTGTTGTATAAAAACCACAATTTTCATGAAAATATATTAAATCGTGTGGACGTGAATAGGGCACACACATACAGACAGATAAACAGACAGACCAGACATACAAACAAACACATAAGACAGACGAACAGACAAGACGGACGGACAGACAGACAAGATGGACGAACAGACAAGACCAACAAACAGACAAGACCGACGAACAGACCAGACCGACACGCAAGAGACAGATTTGGAATCAGAAGGGTCCAAAATGGATAGACAACTTGAATTAGGTCGAAAGTATTCAATGTACAAACACTCCATTCTAATTTATATAGATTATCATTGTTATTGTAAACAGAGTAATATGGAGAACCTAGGCGTGTTACATAAAGGATGCTGCAATTTTGGTACCGTGTTATAGAAGTACAGTGATCTCTCACTTATACACGCTCTCTTTTATGCGCGTTTTTCAGTTATACACGTTTTTTTCGCGGTCCCGGCCATGAATATAGGAAAACAATGATAACTCTTATTCATTTATGCGCAACAATAAAAAAGCAGCTCTCACTTATGCGCGTCGCAAAAAAATTTTCAGTTCAAAAGTAGTTTCCTCAAGTCAGGTGTTGCTTATCGCAAAAACTTTTCCTTTTTTTGTTCTGCTTCTAGGAATGTATTCCCTCACCCTTCCCCTATCGTTTGGATTCCCGGAACATATTCCTCTACCATATACACGGGTGTACCGGAGGGGTCTTGTGACTGACAGCAGTAAAAGTCACATTTATACAGCAGCCAATTAGAGTGGTTAGTACGGTACGTAACACGTGGCATTGATCGCTAACAAAAGAACCTTCTTTGGAGTTCGGGTTAGATGGTATCGTTTTAAAACGGCAAAACAAACAAAATTGTAGCTTTCGTTTAAAATGGCTGTTATAAAAAAATGCGAAGAAAATCCTTGCAACTCGATAAAAGCTTTAGCGAAGCATTTTAATGTTCCAGAGTCGACATTGAGAGGGATTTTAAAAAATCAAGAGGCGATTATAGTCGCTCATTGAGAATGTGGAATTCAGTCGAAGAAAAGAAGCAGAATTCAAGGTGGAAAGTTCGAAGAATTTGAGAAGGTTTTGTAGCTATGGTTTAAAGAAGCTCGTCAATCGAACATTCCTGTTAACGTTGAGCTTCTAAGGGAGAAGGCCGTACAATTGTCAAAGAGTTTTGAAATGGAAAACTTTTCTGCATCACATGGATGGTTTGAAAAATTAAAAAATAGGCATGGCTTGGCAACTGGTGTCCTTTCTGGGGAAAGTGCGAGTGTCAATGAAAACACTGTAGAACAATGGAAAGAAGACTTGGCTACTTTATTACACAGATAAGAACCAAAATACATCTACAATTCTGACGAAACTGGACTTTTTTATAAACTGATGCCCGACAGAACCTTAACATTCAAGGGAGAACCATGCCATAGTGGAAAAAAAAGTAAAGAAAGACTAACTGCCTTGCTGTGTTGCAACGCTGATGGATCAGAAAAATTCCCGCCATTGGTCATTGGCAGATTTAAAAAAACCCGCTGTTTTAAGAACGTGAAGAAGCGTCCTTGCGACTGCACTAGCAACAAAACAGCGTGGACGACATCGCATATTTTCTTGGATTTCCTTCAAAAATTCGAAAGGAAAATGCAAAAAGAAAAACGGAAATTTCTGTTATTCATGGATCAGTGTCCTGCTCACCCACAAGATCTTCCAACTTTCAATAACACGAAAGTTGTGTTTTTCCTGCAAATTGCACGTGCAAGATTCAACCTTTGGATCTGAGTGTCATCCGTTGTGTGAAAGTGCACTACAGAAAAACTTTAATCCTTTGACTTCTGGCTACATCAGAAACAAAACGTGCATTAAAAGACAAATTGAAGCAAATTACCGTCCTTGATGCAATTGATACGTTGTGTTCATCATGGAGAAACGTTACTGACAAGTGCATTAAAAGCTGCTTTAAGAAAGCAGGATTTTCGTTTCCAGCCGAAAATGAATGTGAGGAGCTAGAAAATGAAAGTGAAAACTGTGAAAATGACATAAACGAAGAAGATTGGCATATTGTATCTGGTGGACTCGCTACGTGCACTACTTTCAATGATTTCGTTGATGCAGATGAAAATTTAATCATAGCTCAATTGCGGGAAATAGGAGACACTGCAGCCGAAATAAATGGTGGTGACGAAGATGAAGAGGACGACGATGATGAAGATGTTGCAAAAGTTCTCCCAACTCACTCAGTAGCGTTTGAAGCTTTGGAAACTATGTGTGACTATTTTCAGTTCAATTCCGGAAGTATATAGATAGTATTAACAATACACTGTATTGATTTTTCACTTTTAAGCTCCCTTTTGTGGTTTTTCACTTATACACGGTTTTTTTTCGCTGTCCCCAACGCCCGCGCATAAGTGAGAGATCACTGTACTATGCTATACGAGGGTTACATGTAAATCAAATTCAGACAATGTATGGAGGAGTTTTTAAACTGTCTTACAATGCAAGCAATAAAACACTCGGACCACTTACTCTTTTCCCCTGTGTCATAGTCATTGTAGGGCCACGCTCGGAAGTACCTCTTCGGCACCTGGTTGGCACAGCCGCTGTGGTCACAGTACCGAAAGTCCTCAGCGTTCTCTTCAGGCGACGACAGGTTGGGCGACTTGTTCTGGCACGGCGGCCGGCAGTGGCTCTCCCCATTGACCAGCACGCTGTCGCACTCGGGTTTGGACACGTCCGGGACCCCGGACAGCTGGAGGGGCTTAATGTCCTGTTCGATCTCACCGGCGACAAGGTCAGGCGAATTGTTCCGAGGCGAGAGTTCGTCGCCCACCAACGTCCGTTCACTGTCCGTCAGGCTGCTGTCTTCTGACTGGTCGCTGAGGTGGATGGCCATGGGGCCGCCCTGTGAGGAGCTGCACTCGCTGTCGCCCAGGCCCTCGTCGTAGTCTTGAGACGTGTCGCTGGAGTTCTTGGCAAGTTTTGCAGCGAGTTTGTCTTTCAGCCAGCATTCGCTTGTATTCGACTGGTTTTGAGTGGATGCCTGGGTTTCTGTGCGGCCTGAAAACCAGAGCACATTAAGATACATCTCTAATAATATAAAAGGAAGTGTTTGTCTGTTTGTTTCTTGCTTGCAAAGTTCTGACGAATCTATGGCACTTACAGTAATAGGATTTGGCACACAGGTAGTCCGAATTTTTTTCAATTTTAGGGTCGAGACGAATTGTGAAATTAAATCTAGAACATTTATAAATTAATTTAATAGTTTTTTCATCCTTATATCTTTGTTCCGCCTTGCTCCGGCAATTGAAGAAAACAAAATTCTGCTATTTTCCCCTCTGACGTCATGTTACAATCGTCACTATTGATGTCAGTCTTTGGAACCATGCCAATTTTTTCACCTTCTGCTCTTCGTAATTAAATGGAAATGCATAGTCTCCGCTCAAACGATCCCACAGCAAACATTTTGACTAGCATTATTTAGTTCTTTTTTGTATCATAGTATTTCATATTTTGTTCGTAGTATCAATGGTCAGGGGTACCTTTTTTACCAGTGTGTTTGTAAACTGTCAGAAAGAGAATTCCTTTGGTGAAGGTAACACATCTGAGCTGTTGTTAAACAGTTAGGTCCTTGATTGGGCTATGTGTGAAATTCCGTGATTTGATTAAATTGTATCCAGGGCCAAAGTTGGCAGTAGCTTTTCCAGCATATGTGAAAACAGACCAAGGAACTCTAGCCTAAAGGTCTAGCCTAACCATTTCCAACACACAGGCTGAGAAAGGGAGTTCCCTGTACTGGAGAGCTGGTAGTAAGTTTTAGTGGTTGTTAAACAGGAAGGTCCTAGATTAGGTCACGAGTGAAATTCACCATTTAATTACATCATACTAGGGGCCAGATAACACTGGTTTTGCCAGTGTGTGTGAAAACGGTCTGAGATTACCAAGACTCATGCTCAGAGAGGGTAATTTTGTAATTTTTAATTAACGTCGTACTAGAGCAACACAACGGACAATTGACGACAGTCCAGGATCAATCCCTTAAGGGAAAGACCAAGGACATTGCCACATACTTTTGAACCACAGTCCAAGATCAATCCCTTAAGGGAAAGACTGAGGACATAGCCACATACTTTTGAACCACAGTGCAGGATCAATCCCTTAAGGGAAAGACCAAGGACATTGCCACATACCACATACTTTTGAACCACAGTGCAGGATCAATCCCTTAAGGGAAAGATCAAGGACATTGCCACATACTTTTGAACCACAGTCCAGGATCAATCCCTTAAGGGAAAGACTGAGGACATTGCCACATACTTTTGAACCAAAGTGCAGGATCAATCCCTTAAGGGAAAGACTGAGGACATTGCCACATACTTTTGAACCACAGTGCAGGATCAATCCCTTAAGGGAAAGACCAAGGACATTGCCACATACTTTTGAACCACAGTCCAAGATCAATCCCTTAAGGGAAAGACCAAGGACATTGCCACATACTTTTGAACCACAGTCCAAGATCAATCCCTTAAGGGAAAGACCAAAGACATTGCCACATACTTTTGAACCACAGTCCAAGATCAATCCCTTAAGGGAAAGACTGAGGACAGCACCACGTAATTGTGAACCACGGTCAGATGACGAGGCAACACCTGAGCTGGCACCCCACTCTCCCAACGTGAGAACTTTCGGCCACGACAGATTTAAGGTGCCCTACACCATATGCTTACAAACATCCATGCACTGACCCAAGTTTCGAACAAGGAACCTTCTGATCTAGAGGCTAGCACCTTAACCACCAGACCAGTTGGTTGGCCATGCTGAGGAAGGGAAATCCCTGTACTGGACAGGTAGAAGGTCTGGGATGTTGGTAATTATACAGATAGGTCCTAGATTTGGTTATGTGTGAATCCACCATTCGATTACATTGTATTGTGGGCCAGAGAAACAGACTAAGAAACTCAAGCCAAATTGTCTAAGATTCTGAAAACTCATGCTGAGAAAGAGAATTTCGTTCTGGAGAGCTGGTAAAAAGTCTCTGAGAAGTGGGTAGGTATACAGATGTCAAATATTTGGTTGTGTGAAATTCCCCATTTGATAACATTGTATCGTGGGTCAGAGTTGCCACTAGTTCTGTCAGTGTGTGTGTGAAAACAAACTAAAAAACTTAAGCCTAACTGTCTAAGATTCTGAAGAAAGGGGATTTCACATGCTGGAAGTAGGTGTGAGCAGTCGCTAAACAGATGGGACATTAAATGAGGTCTATCTATACTTATAATAAATACAGGGTGTCCATAAAAGAACTGTATCTAATTCATTTAATGTCCCAGTTTCAATGGTATGTTTTAACAGTTTAATTTAGACTATTTACAACAAATCATTAACCAAATTGAAGGTAAACTAACCTAGTTTTTCTTACAAATGTTCAATATGTGCACCTTTAGATATACGGCACACATCCAACCTTATGTCCAATTCTTACCCCACTTTGGTTGACAAGTCCGGAGTAATGGAAGCAATAGCCTATTCAATTCTTTGTCTCAACTCTGGAAAATCATTAGGTAGCAACAGAATGTAGACACAATATTTTATAAATCCCCAAAGGAAAGCATCGCATGGCATTATGTCAGGTGAACGTGGAGGTCAGCGAAAAAATAGCTCTGTCGTCTCTACCACTACGACCCATCCAACAGTCAGGGACATTTAACTATTCTCATACAAAGAGATTCCAATGGGGAGGGGCTCCATCCTGTTGCCAAATAAAGTTTACAGGTTCAGCCTCTACAATTGGGGAAAGAGCCATTCTTTAAACATATCCAGATAAGCCACCCCTGTTATGGCAAGAATTGGACTTTAGAGTGGATGTGTGCCATATAACTAAAGGTGCACATATTGAACATTTGTAAGAAAAACTAGGTTAGTTTACCTTCAATTTGATTTATGAATCGTTGTAAATAGTGTAAATTGAACTTATAATATACCATTGAAACTGGGACATTCTTTTATGGACACCCTTTATAGTATTTTACTTTCTTCCAAAATGACTAAGTAGATCTGGGACTACATTCATTCTAAAAAGTAAGATTCTTTTTCTAAAAAACAGGAAAACCTAAAAGTAGTTCTTACATAATATCCTTTTCTTTAATGCATTAATAAGTCAAATTGTTCATTAAGATGATAATAGCAATACAAATTTGGAGTGAAAAGCATTGTTGCTAAAATAAACCTAGTATGAATAAATATAGTTCAGTTGAGCTGTTTATCTTTACTTCATAAAGCAGAGAGAGAAGATATCTAATTCATTTTAATCCATACCATTTTCTGCAACTGCATCTTCTTCACTACTCAGGTCATATTTTCCTTCATCGGAAACATCATCGTAGATTCTCAGACGATCCAGATTGGCTAGAACAGACAACAGAAAAGCAAAATAAATCAGGAATATGTTTTGATGCAGTATTGTACAACTACTGTAATATCGAAACGATTAACTGCATGAAGCAACAATATCTGAAGAATGCTTTCTATCTGGAACAGATTTAAGTTTTAGACACAATTTAATCCTCCCTTCCCCAATCAAGCTTTCCTATTAAATTGAACTTGAAGATCGAGTCGCTACTAACATTTCATAATGTGATTAAATCCATTTTTAATTAACATAAGCATCCATATGCCCAAATGAAAGGAAATTAGCCAAAAATACAAAACAACACCTTGTTTACGTATGTACATAATTTGAATTGACTTCGTACTAGAGCAACACAATGACGGTACATGATCAATCCCATAAGGGAAAGATTCGAGGGCAACACCATGTAATTTTGAACCATGGTCAGATGATGGGACAACAGCTGAGCTGGCACCCCACTCTCCAAACTTCCACACCAACGCAACATGAGGAATTTCGGCCATGACAGACTTAAGGTGCACCAGCCGCCTCTACACCATATGCTTTCAAACATCCATGCACTGACCCGGATTCGAACCAGCAACCTTCCGATATAGAGGCTAACACCTTAACCACCAGACCAGTTGGCCGGTACATATTGTTTACATTTTTCAAGTGCACTTATTGATGTTAATTCTTATTTCCAATATAGTGCTTGATAAAAAACACTCTATTGAAATGTCCACCTCAGTCATGCTACCCCAATTAGCTTTTGAGCATTCATTTCAGTTTCATCCCAGTCCTTGTTCAAAGGCAATTCATCATTTTTTGACACCAAACACATTTTTCCTCATATTTTTTCATCTGCACTGATTTCTATCACACAGATATCTCATTTCCTCCTGTAATAAGACAACTGAATTTTTATTTAGATTAATGGGAGCTGTTATTGCAGTTCTAGCAAGACTATCCAACTCCTAGCTCAAATTAGGAAATTTAAACTTTGTAGCAAAACCTTGGATAATCTTGTATGAGTTGGTTTTGTATTGGTTAGATTGATTTGTTGCAATTCGCCAACATACAAATAATGTCAATTTCAGTGTGATGTAAGTTAGTGAAATATATAAATTATATTTTCAGGAACAATGGAAGGAAAGCCAGCACATCTGTAGCATAAACTTCAAATGTACATATTAATGAATAAATATTCAGACATCTAGCCTCACATACAATAATGGAGCAACTTTTCTATTTTCAACATGGAGAGTCAATCATAGCTTTAGAATGATGACAACAAACTCCACTTAAAACATGTTAAGTTGTTCTTAAATCAAATTTTGAATATCAGAATTAAAAGAAACATAAGTAATACTTGAATACCAAAGAAGTTTTCATGTAAAGATATATTGAAATGCAACATAAAGAATTTACATCAAAACTAAAGAGTTCTATATTTCTGAAACACATCAGAAGTTAGCAAGACATCTGAGCAAATGGTACAGAAAATTAGGCCTAACAGTACTAGAATATACAAAACAGAATAAGAGACATACCTTTATCTATTTTAGGTATAGACATATGAATACAGATCGTATGTGCATAACAATCCAAAACTTTAAAAAGCTTTGAATCACCATATGGTTTTTCTGCATCTGCAGAATCCTTATATTCTGCAAACACCTAAATAAAAAGAATAGAGAACGTAAGGCATGTCGTTCAATAATCACTTTACACACATGAAAATAAAGTAGAATAGCGGTGTAAGCAAATCGAGTGTCTTAATTCTGCAGATCACCAAAATAATGAAATAGAACTCAATTAAGAAATACAAATTTAAATAGCCATTTTAATGTTGATAGACCACATTACCTTATTACTTTTCCTGAAGCCTTCACAACTTAATGTTTTCGAAGGATCATCTAAAAGTTTCCACTCATTGCTGTATGCTTCTATAACTATTCTAATCTTTTTGCCTGGAACTCCAAGAGCCTGGGACAGAAAATGCATTTTACAATAGTAGTCATAAGTATCATAAAATTACAATAAAAGAACATAATAGTATGAAGTAAAAGTTTACTGTTTTATTTTCTACTAATATGCATACTAATGAGAATTCAAAATTAAAAACTTTATCCATAATATTTCATCGTTCCTATTTAGAAATAAGACTATTAAAATCTGCCATATCAAAAATTATAAGCCTGCAGTCATGACAGAGTGGAATAAGGCAAACTGATCCATTGGTATGGAGTGGAGTGTTGCTTCCACAAATGGAGATTTAGAAAGTTCCATACCAATTCTTTTGTACTTCAAGAACAAACTTACATCATAAGGCATGGGTGTGGTTGTGAGTTTGGGACAGGTCTGAGAGCTCCCTGAGCGTTAAGAGGGATAAGAATTAAAATAAAGACTATTGGACCATGGAATCCATCAAGAAAGTTCATAAGCAGAAGTCGGTGGTTTAAAGGAAGAAGTAATTCGTCATACACAGGCGATTTGATAGGAAAAGACATCATTTTTTTGGGACATCAAATTTTGGGACGACATTTGATTGGGACATCAAAGTAATGAGATGACTTAAGTTCAGAAGTGAAAAGGGGGTGGCGAGATATATAGACCTCTTGGACAAGGATACAAAGCCTGGGAGAAGAGTGGAACATTAAGGGACTGACTAAGGGGTCATAATTATACTTAGGGGGTTAGCTTAAGGTGTCATTTCATATATATAGAAAGACTAAGATTGATCAAATATTTGACAAAGGTACAAGACACCAGTCACTGGAAAGGAAAACCAACATTCCATGAGAGTTTTTAAAATGGGGCACAGCCTTTCCAGTCAGTTAAGGCTATTACAGGTTATAGGGTAGGTACCGGAAATCTATAGGCAATGAGTGAAAACCTGATTCGTGTTGTGACCACTAAAGCCTAGTGCACACATCCGATTTTTCAACGTGTGGCACTAAAGCCCAACAATGCACACATAACCGTGAAATGACGCAAAATGAGTTTTTGCATCAAGCATAAATATTCTATAAAAGAAAACGTGTTTATTTCGCTTACTCGATGAAAAAAAGTATATTTTGAAACTAAATAGAACGTTACTGGATACAACAATTTATTAATTATTATTTAGATTCCATTTATTTATGAAAACAAGGTACTTCAGATTAGAGAAGCGTGTGTGGCACCATGGGGAACTGTGGTACAAATTCTTTGCAAGTTGGAAGTGCGGCGCCGGAGGCATGTGTGCACTACTCCATCGGATCTAATGTAACTCAAATAGCACTTACTTTTCGGCAGCTGCACCGCACGTTGAAAAACTGGATGTGTGCACCAGGCCTAACATGGTGTCTAGCATGATAAACGGCAGGCAGTAAGGGAGGCCCTTGTATAGAAACGGCTCCTGTCATGCAAAAGTTTAACTGTCAGACAAATATGCTGCTGGTTCTATCCTATTTAACCTGCTTGGTGATCGGCTATTTCACCTGATTTTACAACTGGGATGGGCCCAGAACTGGAGGGACTTTTACACCGGCTTGCAATCGCATTATGTGGAAGGAAACCTGCCATAGCTGCCACAAGCAGGGTTGCCAACCTTTTCTTATTAGCTGCAGGAGCATTCACATCAAATTTCAGGAGTTTTGAGGTTGCTTCAGGAGCAACACAAAAATAAGGATAAAAATAAGACTGGAATCCTTAAAAACAATCATAAAATTCCCTATTACAAATATTTTTTAAGAAGGATAAAAAGGTTAAACGTTCTATCCTTAAATTACAGAAACAAAAATCTAATATACAATTTCCCCACAAGTGAAATTTTTTCCCTTTTCATAAGAAAAATCGCAATCATGATTGAAGAATCTGACGGAAATTTCTCCTGTAAGTGGAAAATTTTTCCATTTAGGAGAAATATCCCTTTTCATATATTGACGCGATTTCTGGAGCGAACCATACATTATGCGGAGTTGTGGATTTTCGATGCTTTAGCGGAGAAACTCCGGAAGTTCCGGAGCACTTGGCGACTCTGCACTAGGACTAGAATATCTTGAATGCAAATATTTTAAATAATATAATTCAATGCTCTAATCATTTAAATTGGAACATTTCTTTTCTATTGAGTTTCTATTCAAATTTTTTACACATAATACTTTTGTTAATGCATGCAAGCAAATGTGGTCATGGTTCGCACTCTTTGGTGAGAAAAAAATTCAAGTACTTTTCCAGGACTTTTCAAGGCCTATTTGAAGTTTTTCAAGGACTATCGTAAAAAGGCAGAAATTCCCTGTTACCCACCATTTTAGAAGACAAGGTGTCTGAAGAACCTCTCCTATAATGTAACCTCTTCATTACAATGTACATACTTAACAATTCCAAACATATTTCTAGTCAATATTCAAGCATGTTATGGGAATGAAGAAATTCTCAAAAAGTAAAAGTAAAGTAGCTAAGTTATTATACTTATATTCTATATGTTCAAACGGACACAGAATCCCACTGACCTTGAGCAAAATAAACACATGCCTTGATGAACAAGCATATTTGGCATATTCTTTGGAACCAGAATAAAACTGCCTTCTAAGCACGTTGTGAGGCATGTGCGTTTCAAGCCGATTCATACTCAAGAAAATTCCAGATTAAAATTTTTCAAAACAAATTCAAAGATTTTCAAGTACTTTGCACCAAATTCAAGTACTTTCTAGGGCCCTTGAAAACAAAAATGAAATTAAAGTACTTTTCAAGGATTTTCAAGGCCTGTGGGAACTTTGTGTGCTGTAAAACAGTGCGTGGGTGTAAAGGGACTGCTTACCTGTGCAATCTGTGCCTCTAGGTCCTGTACTGTATTGGACGGATGACTTCTGATTGTCAGTGGGTGGATGGCAACTTCTTCTTTCTCAGTGTCCACAATATGAACTTTTATTGTGGTTCCTATGTTGGGTGAGACGGGAAAATAATGTCAATATCTCGTGTTAAATAAGTTGGAAATGCATTAGTTTAAAATGGCCTAAAATAGTCAGCATTTGTCTTCAGACCTCTAAAACTAGAATGTATTTTAAATTATACTTTTAATTTAAGAGGGTGGCAACAAAATCCTTGAATAAAGGTTCCCTGATTTTACAATTCCTTTAAGAAATGTTGTGATCCCTAAGTGGTATTGACATGCGGTATCCAACGACAATATTTTAAAATATTTAGGATCAGATGGGGTAAAAGGATCCACACATTTTCCACAAATATTTTGTATTTTTTTCTTCAAATATTTTACTTGTTATTGTAAGGGGAAAAACCTTTAACGGAACACTTACAATAGCAATTGAAAAAACTGGAGAAAAAATATTTTGATTATGAACTTGTTACACCTGCTCCTACATTATCCTACTATACATAATAATAAAATTTTAAAAAGAACTTGAAAAAATTGGTACATCTTTAGTCTACGTTTATATCAGTGGCAACGGTCTTGGCATTTTTTTCGTTTGGCGCACTTCCAGCAGCGAGTTATGGCAGGTTAAGGCAACCCATTTGTATTATGGTAATTGCGCTTTTTATGTTAACCTTGGCAAGCGGAAAGTTTAAATTTTCATTTTGAATATTTTAGAAAGTTTTTTTTAATCCATTAAACAGGCATTTGATTTCATTGGTTCATTTGAAATAATTCTTTCCTTGGTGACTTTAGAAGTGCACCAAAAAAAGAGCTACGGATGTTACCACCGCTATAAACGTAGACTGAAGCTGTGCCAAAAAATTCTACAAAAATGTAATTGCAAGCAAAAAATATTAATTTAATGCACATAAAAGACATTATTAGTTTCTCAAATTTCAAGTTGTATGGTTGACCTCACGGCAACTTGCCACTTCGGCCACGAAAGCACCAGTGACGGTTTTCGCGGTGTTCAAAAATTACGCCGCAATATGATGATTCTCCATACTGTGACCTATTATGGCATGGAAAACCCGATGGTAAAGATTAGCCAAAAAAGGTAGTGTTACAGATATTTTCAGCCTAGGACTTTTCATTCATAAAAATTACAAATCAAACTGATTCATAGCAACAAATTAGAAGCTGAGTCTATTAAGGTAGGAATTAATATCACACTGGAGTAATACAACAGGCTGTTGGCAATGGTACGGGATCAATCCCAAAAGGAAACAAACTAGGACTGAACTATGGTCACATGGTGAGGTCAACATCTGTGAGTTGGCATCCCACTCTCAAAATATCCATTTCCATTGAATAGCACTTGTTGATTCTCCAGACTATGACCTATGATGGCATGTTTAGTAAGCATTTGGAACAAGTTCCATGCACTAGTGGCCATATATGGACATTAAAAGACAGACAGCATCAGGCAAAGGACAAACACACACAGTAAAAGTTTTACTGACTCAGAAGGGAGAAATACCCCAAGGAGGACTCCTTGACCAGGAGCAGTAGCCAAGTTAAACTGTATCGGGTCCATTTCCATTGAATAGGACTTGTTGATTCTCCATACTGTGACATATTATGGCATGTTTAGTAAGCATTTGGCACAAGTGCCATGCACTAGTGGCTTTCAATTGCCTTGAGAAAAAATATTGGAGTACGTGGTCTAATAGCCTACAGCCAAACGACCGCCATCGGTCAGCAGCATGTCTGCATGAGAATAGCAGAGAAAATTTCAACAAACCTCCAGGCTTGTATTCTTGGAAGACTTCGTGAGGTTTCCTTATTTCCAGAAACAGTTCAAACTTGTAACTGGACTTGACCCCTCCAAGAAGCACCCCCATGGGCTCGTCGTTGCAGTCTTCGAACGAGCACTCGAGCGAGTCGTGGAAATCGTCGTACTTCACCAGGCGGCAGCACTCGACAGGTACGATCCCTTCCAGACCCATTATCTGAAGAGAAAGAATTTTTTAAACATTCTCCATTATCACTTCGAATGGCAGGCAGGAAAACTAAGTACACAACACAAAAGTTAGTAATGAAAGCACGCACAGACAATACATAAATCGGTAGAAAAAAGACAGGGGAAATATTAGCAGTCCATCCATTCTTTAGCCTTCCAGTATCAGCTTAAAAAGTACAGATTAGAGTACAGTATACAAGGTAGATAGTTGTATTAATGTCACAATGAGGCAATACAACTGTTTGAGACGGTCCAGGATCAGTTTCTAATGGAACGATTCAAGGACAATGCTTCATCATTTTCAGATGATGAGGTCAACACTCGAACTGTCATCCCACATTGAACTTTCATATTACATCAATGTAAGGACATTTGAGGCTGCGATGAATTTAATGTACACCAGCCTAATGTGCAGGATCAATTTCGAAGGGAAAGATCCAAGGACAATGCCTCATCATTTTGAACCACGGTCAGCTGATGAGGTCAACACTGAGCTGGCATACCACACTGAACTTCCATATTACGGCAATGTAAGGACATTTGAGGCCACAATAGATTTAACGTGCACCAGCCCCCATGTGCCAGACGGCCTTTAGTAGGATCAATTTGGAACTCGCAACCCTCTAATCTGATAATCTGCCAACTGGGCTACTGCTGCCCCTAGAGTGCAGTACAAATTTGCATGTGGCAGATGTCTATTTCTTGGGATTAAGTACAAAGGGGGACAGCAGATTTTTAGTCGATAGAGAAGGTAACAATCCTGACTACCAAGAATTTGAGTTATTGCACAACAGCTTTTGCCCATGTATATATTATTCGATTATATATTTGCCCTTGGAGCATCTGGGTTATATTTATTGTAAATGAGCTTAGGTTTAATTCAGTTTCTAGTTATAAGTTCTTGATAGAAAAGGAGATTCTTTGATTTTTCTCTTTGATGTATATATATTTTTTAATTACCCGAGGTGGGTCTGCTAGGAATCGGAACGACTTCCAACACTCCTCTTTGCCAAGTAATCTTGTTCAATACCAGACTCCACAGTTTGCTGGAATTTACTATAGATCACCTGTACTTTCGAAGTGTCAATTTTATAAAAGACTAGTTGCATGTACTAAAACTAAAATATATACGCATACATTGCAATATGCAACATAGAACTCTTCAGTATTTATCAATCTATACTGAATTTCATAGATGTAAAAGTTAAAGTTTGACTTGAAGAGAAAGCGACTAATTTCAATTAGTTTCTTTCTAAATTATTCTTAAGTGAATCACTTAAATTTATAATAGGTAAAAACAAAAAAGGTTCAATTGCTCTTAATGTCTTGAACTTTTAGTAATCTTTTTAACTGATGCTTGTCCTTTCTTAGGACATTGGGTAATAAAGCCCAATGGTCAATCAACTCATCACTGTTTACAATTTACCAATCGGCTTAAAGATTGATTGTCAGTAGGCGTGCAGCTAATCATTATCTCTTAATGCTATCTCTATCAGTAGACAATAGTTCAAAGTGTCACATAACATGCAGCCAATTCTGATTAAAAAAAACACTCATAAGAAAATATGCTTACCGTATGAGCTGTTGCAGTGGCTTCAGAAAGTGTGCAATCCTTATGCACTTTAAGCTTCATTTCGACCATTCGTTTCTGAGTTGGATGCTGACAGAAGAGTTTAATCTGTGGAAGGAATTTTCATTAGATACACATTAATTGTCAAAAGTTGTAAATAAAATAGGTGCTGTTTATACAGGATGATTCAGATCAGATGTTTATCATTTATATCTTTAGCTGTTGGTTGTAGAAACATATCATGAACTAGAATGTCTGAATCTTGATGAATATATTTCTTTTCATTTCTAATAGCCAACCTTTGGCACTACTATAGGCAAACTGACAACACTTTGTGAAAAAGCAACCAGTTGGCAAGCTATGGTTTCTCCTAATAAGAAGAATCACCAACATCAATGGGCATACAAATAGGGATTCAGAACCAGGACCTACTAGGTGTTAGACAAATGCATGGCCATTATACCAGTTAGATGGCATTAGATGTTGAACATATCACTAACTTTAAAAAGGGTCCAAAATATATAACATTATGAAACAAATTATATGGACTCATTACCAAGAAATTTACAATTAGAAAAAGTCGGCAATATTATTTTTTTGTTTATAAATGAAATGCTGGTGAAATTATTTGACTTTAAATTGCATACGCTTAAACTACTTCATCAGCTATGTTGGCAATTGTTTTTTTATCACTTCTGAGTGGATCGATGACAAATATCAAAATCGCATTGTTGTTGTTTCTCATGCATACACTGACAGACCGGAGGAGTGCCAGGCCCGTCAAAGACGGCAAGAGGCGAGGGGGTGCGCCTTCCATGTTATTGAGCCCCATTGGGAGGAAGTCCGACTTTGCTCGACATACATGACACATCTGTTTTACAGGAAGGCCCCTTTCCATTCACTCACACATATTGTAATTTAGATCCCAATCAGAGGTCGATAACCCCCTGATCAGGTACCCCCAGGTATTGATTTGGTATGGGAACATGGGGGACTTTGTGACCACGACCTATTTAACGTGCCCCAGTCACCATTAGTGAACACGACGGTCTTTAGCCAGGTCGAAGCGCCGATCTCGTAATCATCAGAATAGCAGGCTCTGCCGAGGACAGAACACACAACCCTTCTGATGCAAGCCCGACGCTCTACTGACTAAGCTACCGCGGCTCTCAAAATCGCATTAAATGACAGAAATTAAATGGGACAGTTCAGTAAATAATAACAGATGTTCTTACTATAAAGTTTAATTTCAGATTTTTGTGAAAAAGGTACAAGTTGTGAAATAAATATGGGCACTCCTCCTTCAACTGAGCTTTGTTCCTCCAGTTACCTCATTAAGTGAATTGGTCATTATGCAACGGCCTTAATTGCTTTAATTTATTCTGAATAAAGATATTTAAACGCCAGCATTGAAAGAGCTGATAACTCGTTTATTTTAGGAGGCCAACCAGAACATTGGGGCTGCTGAGTAATCACAACAAGAAATAACAGGTACAGAGTAAGTTAGACAAACTAACCAAAAATAGATAAAAGTATGAAAAAACATTTCTGTGTCTCAATTTGTTGAATTCCCGCTCCACCTCTATTTGCTGATATCAGCCGTCGGATCAGCAAATCTACCAGACCAGGATGCATGTGAAGGCCTCTCTTTGAATGCATTGCATTCGGAGTGCGTTGGGTAGGGTAGTTAAATTAATGATGTACTGAAGCAATACAACAGGCTATTGCCGACAGTTCAGGCCATATTACGAAAGAAAAGGGGACACCTCGGGATTTGGAATCAGTCAAGATGTCGAGATCACACTTGAGCTGGCACCTCACTCTCCAAACTCTTTTCATATCATGTCCACATGAGGACACTGCAGATTTAAAATGCACCAGCCTCGCAACATACACAATGGTCTTTGGCTAGATCGAGTTTCAAACTCATATTTTTGTGAAAAGGTACACACAAGTAAAATAAATACAGGCACTCTTCATTCAAATGAGTGCATTGGGTAGGGTAGTTGAATTAATGACATAACTGAAGGAACACAACAGGCTATTGGCGACAGTTCAGGCCCTATTCCAAAAGAAGAGGAGACACCTTGTGATTTGGAATCCCAGTCAAGATCGCACTTAAGCTGGCACCCCACTCTTAAAACTCTTTTCATATCATGCCAACATGAGGACATGGCAGATTTAAAATGCACCAGCCCCCCTCCCCCCCCCCCCATACACAATGGTCTTTAGCTGAATCCAGTTTTGAACTCGCAGACCTCTCTCTAGTTGCTAATCTGCAACTCAACCACAGCCCTGCATTTGGATTGCCGGAAATGGCATCGGTTCTAGCTTTTGCCAGTACGCGTGAAAAACCGGGAAGACCGGAACCAGAAGGGTAATTCCCCGTGCTGGAGAGGTCCCGAGTTGGTGTAGGTCCGAGCAGCTCTTAAAGAGATAGGTCATTAAGTGAGGAGTACCTGAACCGTCTAACAGATATACTGATTAAAAGAATTCCAAAATCACTGGTTGAAAGCTCAAGTCATGAGCGAGAACAGCCTGTTAATCATATTGCCACTTTGAGATTTAAAACACGAAAATACCTTGCACATGCAGCGATCCAATTCCCTCTGCTGCCTCTCCCTTTCTTCTTGTTCCTGCATGCACTGCAGAAGAGCTTTGATATGTTCTGGAAATTCTTCGGGAGACATGCAATCTGAAGAGGAAGGCATGGAATTAAGGTAAACATGGAAAGTCATGTATCACTAGAATCCCAATCAAATGCCACCACAAAAGGCAAAGATCTAAGGATAACAATTCAGTTTTGAACTGCGGTCAGATGTTGAGGTCAACATCTGTCCACTCTCCAAACTTCGACACCATGCCAAAGTAAGGACATTTTAAGGCCATGGCAGATGTAACTTACGGCAGCCCCGTGTACGTGACGGTCTTTGACCTGGATTGAGTTTCAAATTTACAACCGGTTGCTAATTCGTTGTTCTTCCAACAGGTCTACCGCTGCCACATTACAACATTTCGGAAAATATGAAGAAATCTCGTTACTACATCAATCAGATTATGGGATGGCAAAATGATACTTTAACATTACAATAGCTGTTGGTTTCATTTTGACACAGGAGAGGTTTTGTCAGTTTCTCTCTTTTGCCTTTATTGTGAGATTCTGGCAATATCTTGAGACTTTTAATGATGTTACTCGATAAGCCAACAGCAGAACCTTTTTTTGGTGACTAAATATAGGAAAATCTTGCACAGAATGTCCACTGGTCTTTTCAACACCATTTCCCGGTCTAAATAGTTTTTGATCAGATAAAAGTGACAATAGAGCACAACAAACCAAGCAGATTTCTAACCTCTATTAAATTTAATATTTTTTATTCCTTTGTTTGGCCTTGAATATATTAACATCTCTTTCAAAGGCGGAAATGGGCCCATCTCAATCGCGTGTTTGTGTAACATTAGTAATTATTATTCCAAATACAATGTTGTTCACAGGTGATTTTTTCACTTGTCACACACAATGATGACTCTTATAAAAGGTTCTATATTACAATAAATCTGATGGTGGAAAGCTCTGGTTTGGATTTAAATTTGCATAAAGAAATCCAGATTGGTGAAAATAAATCAAAACCTGAAGAAAGCTAGATGTTGATGACATTACCTAAAATAATTTGGACTTCTATCACTCTGGATGGCACAAAATTCGATATATATAATGGATGAGTCAATGGGTAAAAGTAACAAAATTATAAATCAGAATCATAGTGAGAAGTTTATCGGAAACAAACGAAATGAGAAATTAAAAAGACTATTATCTATCCAGAGAAATGCACACACAAAACATGTTCTGTAAGTAAATAAAGTGTGTAAAGTGCCAAAAAAATGATCATTACTGTATCAATTGTAAATGAGGTATGTATTTAAAATGTTTGATGAATTAATGGTAAAATCTGCATTAACATTGTGTTGCCAAGAAAATTAACTTTCTTATTGTTTTCTAAATTTTGTTGCTTTATGTGTGTATTCAACACACATTTGACCATCAATTTTACTTTAATTTTTTGTGGCTTGGGTAATCACAAACATGAAAATATTATAAAATAAGCTTAAAGTTATCGATTTTGAAAAGTAGTCAAAATTACATTTATATATTATTACATTTTACACAATTTATGTACTGGTATTGAAATGACATTGGTGGCCATTTTAGGGTAATGGGAATGCTGGCCATTTTAATGTTACATACATTGGTATAATGCTTTGTTTTTGAACACAATACAATTAAATATTGCTCTGACATGATGTATGTTAAATGGATTACAAGGATTGTAGTTGAGGATACTAAAAGACTAGACTAAACTACAAGAGGATAATAATATAGGCTAAATGGGTAAAACGTAAAAAGTGGCAACAAAATGTTAAATTAAAGAAACAAGAATAGCATAGAAAATATGTTTTTTATTTTATTTTCACTAAATCAATGTATTGCATCTGGGTGATTTAAAATCTCAACTTTTTTTTAAAAATCATATCAACTATGCACACAGCTTTAAATTTTTTAAGATTAAATTTGTTTAAATTTAACTCATTATATAGATTTGATTAATAACACAGAAAGATTTTTTCGGAAAAATAATAATACATGAGTATAATAAACCATCTCTCTGAGTAATCATTTCCCCCCATAAACATGAATTAAGGATTTGAAGGAGCAGATAGCAGTACATAGGTTAATCAGATTTTTCTTCATTTATTTGCATCAGTATTTCAAACTTATTTTAATATTAAAAGCATTTGAAGGTTCAATGGTGTAAAACTATTTTTTGTAGAAAAGGTGAAATTTAAACATGGGTGGCTATTTTAACTTGCTCCTATTCACTAATGTCGCCTAATTTTTAACTTTTTTCTTCATAATTCACACTGACATACATTTAGTGAGGAGTATCAACATGTTATTTATTTTGTTGGAAACCTATATATATTCATAAAAATATCTATATCACTATAAAACATATAGAAATACTATGCAGAATAACATAGTTATTTAATATAAGTTGCCATGTTATGTGAACCAAACAAAACTTACCAGCATTTTTTGGCTTGTTGACCTGGCGATACATAAGCATATATGCATTAGTTGAGCTGAAAACAAAATTATAATTTGTATTTGGAAGTTTAAAATATATGGAATTCAATGGGTATTTCAAATTGAACTAACTATATTCTGGATCATATATACTAATATTATGCATTGGATTTATAAAATGCATTAGACCTTATTCTTGATCATTAAGTCTCAAGAATAAATGTACTTATGAGTACCTTAAAAATTACTTTTCATAAGTTAAATTCGAAACAAAGAACATCAACAGTCTGAATTTGGATGGCAATGACAGCTCTGCGGTATAAATTTGCAAATCATTGAAGAAACAACTTAGTTACTTCAATACAAATGCACGTTATCAACTCAAGATTCATAGTTTGCGGAGACTAGTTCGCCTAGTAAAAATTATAACTGCAAAATATTTAATATTTACATGGAATAGGCACTGGAGTAATATCCTCTCGTTGGACCACCTCCGTACGTTTTTTGGATGTCTTCATAAGTGATCTAAGAGTAAAATTTACATTATTTACATCACACCATAAATATGGAAATAAATATTAAATAAAAAAACATTTATCAGAAATACTCCCATACACTCGTCACTTGGGCATCGTTAAAACAATACCACTCTCCTTGTTTAAATGACCTAGAAAAGACAAACACAAAAATAAGTAGAGAACAGTTACAATTTACAAAGAAAAATTATGTTTTTGTATAACAAGTATTGTTAGCCTAAATATGGTTTCTAAATACTACAAATCACAAATCATTGATTAAATATATTAAGGCAGACAAATTAGGATGCTCTAAAAGATATATCATGCATTACAGATACAAAGAAAGTGATGTTTACTTGATATATGCATAATAATGTCCTCCATTTGCACTACCAGAATGAACCATTATAGAAAACAGCTCGTACACATAAGGACCCTAAAGGCAGTCAACAAAAATAGATATGCAAAATTAGCTTTTCATTTGGTATACATACGTCCAGAAAAGCAGAGCTTATAAACATTTCAATCTAATCACTTAGATGCACTAAAATACAAAAAACGTAGAATTTATATTTTTATTGACCTTCTTTAACTTGTATTAACAAGACATTCTACATCAGTCAGCAGGTATGATGATCCATAAACAAGTAGGTTGGTAGTTAATTAATATCGCATTGGAGCAACACAACAGCCTATTGGTGAACGTCCTGGATCCATTTCGAAGGGAAAGATCGAAGACACCTTGTAATTTTGAACCAGTCAGATGAGGTCAATGAGTGAGTGGCATCCACACTCTCCAAACTTCCACACCATGGCAACATTTGACACCCTGGCAGGTGTAACATGCACCAGACCCCATGTATCGGTCTTGAGTTGGACTGAGTTTCGAACTTGCAACCCTGCAGTTGCCAATCCATCACTCTACCAACTGGGTTACAGCAGCCCCGACTAACAACCAATTCTCAAGAACTCAAATGCCGAGCTCTTAATCTGTTCATGTTCGTTTTTGATTTGTTTGACCACAGCTGACTGGATTGCCTGCAAGACTAGTAGTGAAGATGGCTGCTTGGAGCATTGCACACCAATCCAGACGGCGAGTTACGAAAGACATAGAAAGATAAACATTGAAATTGAACAAGAAATCTACCCAAATTCCTGGGAGCCTACTAATTTTATGAAACCCAAACTATATTACAGCTGCTATGCAACAAACCATATTACACATATTTAAACAACTAGGGGGCTCCACCCCCTGCTTGTTTACACTTGCCAACCCAAAGTAATAGTATTAAGCTGTAGATATGATGGTTTTAACAAAAAGTAGCAAAAATATCCAAAGATTCCGAATTTTGTATGACCAACTTCTGATTGCATCAAATTTATTTATTAACCTATTTCAAAAATAATTGTACTGTAAGAAAGAGTACATTATGAGGTATACTGCAATATCTTCAAAATTAAAAACTAATAGCAATAAGATATAAATATGACAGTTTTAAAAAAAAGTAACAAAAATGTCCAGATTTTTCCCGAATTTCAAAAAAATATTATCAAAAACCAAATTGAAATTTCGAAAAAAACTCGACAAGCTGCAAAAATTTACGTTGAGAGGTACTCCTTAAAAAAAAAACTTGCGGCTTAAGACTGAAAATTTGTACGTGTTTTGCTCACTTGTGGAAGAAATTTCGATTTTTCAACTTTGACACTTAATAAACCCTAAACTAATAACCGCATAGAAAAAAGATCTTTACAATTGTCCAGGGCACACGATGAAGAACAAACCATGTTAATTTCATATTTTTCTGATCCGAACTTTCTAGGGAAACCGTCTAAGAATCGAGCTAACCAACACAGTTTTCAATCCTGCGGCAGTGGCAGTAACTTTTTTTTAATATTGAGAGATTACGGTTTTTACATGAAATTTTGTAGTCAAATAGTTAAAACCAAAAATTTCTCAACAAAACCTTGCAACAAAAAAATGTACAAAAGATACCGCACTAAATATTTGTGACAGTGTACATATGTGATCTGACTTCCAACATTCTGTGTTGAATGAAAGCATTCCCTAAATTAAATTCTTTATGAAATAACTTATGTTTGAATTAGTTAAATTTCTTTGTTACAGTTCACAATTTTCCAAGATTTAGATGGTTGAGTTTTATGGCACAAGACCACATTTGGCCAAGCTGAGCCAAACACAATGGACAACATCAAGTAAAGGAAATGCACAGGAAACGTTAGTGTTACAGAGAAAATTAAACCCAGGTTAAGTTAAAGGAATTGAACCTGGTCAGCCAAAAACTTGCAGGTTGTTAGCACAGTGGGCAAATCCACTGTGACAGGGTAGCCCCTTTATTTACTATTATTATTAATAATTTTTTTTTTTTTTTTTGGGTGGGGGGGGGTCTTAAAGGGTGCAAGGGCAGTATTGAAAAGAAAGGAGAAAGATTAGAGAACGATAACTTGGGTATCTTAGTTGTGACCGAAGTCTACCAGAGACATGCGAAGTGAAAACGTTGTGCACCCAAGGGGATTTAAAATTGTATAGATTGAAAGAGTACTACAAAGCATTTATGTAATGTAAATGTTTTTACAGGATGTCTCCTTCTTTAACATTCTCAAGGTAGCAGTGACGAAGTGGGACCAGCAATCAGTGCTTAGTGACAAAAATAACAAAAATCTCGATGTATTGAGTTACAAATTCGGATACATGCATCCAGTTAGCCATGGTTTGACTTAATCATATTTTCGAAGCCAAGTGCTATTTTTCATATCAATAAGTACCAGGAAACCAGTCTCAAAAAATCTCAACTTATCTACTACAATACTCATGCAGTTTTAAACAGCGCTCAATACCTTTTATTAACAGAACGCAACACCACTCCTCAAACATCCAAAGACATTGACACAAACCTTATCAAAAGCTTTCCTTAAGTTGTTTTCACTCATGCAGAGTTCGTCGTTCAGGTCGCCAGAGGGTACGTGGGAGTCGACGTCGATTCCCTCGTCATCGTCCGAGGATTTATCGGCAATGGAAAAACTATTTTCTTCCAGGACGTGGCATGAACTTTCCACATCCAAAATGGCACTGTCTCCAGATGCATCCTAAATTTAAAGTAGATTACAAATGTGATAATGAAGTTTTATCATATCTTGAACATTTTTAGTTAATATATTCAGGAGAAAATACTCGAAAGTGTTGAAAAACTCAGAACTAGAATACCTAAATAACACTCATGTAGCAAGTATAAGTGACCATCAGCAATTAAATATAAACTTCTTCTATTGAAATTAAAGATCAAGGCAGTCTCCCCATGTCCTTTTCTTAAATATTTTTTCTGATAATTTCTTTGCAAGTTCACATTACTGTGTGTCGGTGCTTATTTTGAAACTTAACGAACATGATTTTTATATAATAATAAGCCTACATACTTAAATTCTAATATAAGATACAGGACTTTGTTTAACTTTGGTGTAATAAAAAAATATTACATTTTAAAGATGTTTGTGATGCAACACATACTACTCTTTAGCGATGAGAATAAAGCATACAATAAATATCCACATAAATTAATTTAATGATATTGTCTTGAGGAAACTACATGCTATAAGATTTCATTAGTCCAGTGACTGATAGTAATTTAAATGTAATTTCATACTCGTCAGGCTACACCAGACCTCGAAATAGATTTTTTAATACAGGTACACCTTGAGCACCTAAGTTTTTAAATTAGGTGCACAGATTATATTTTAGGTACACATTTAAAAAAAAAACGAAATATAAGAGTATTAATGTAATGTAAAGTACTTTATTAGTTGGGTATGTTTATATAGGTTCGCAGTAGAAAGTAAATAAAAATATTTTAAAATCGAAATTCTCCTTTATCAGGCATATGACTGTCGGGACAGTCACTTCACCAGAGCCATCTGGAAAATGTTTCGATCATCGGAAAGTTCTGGTGGCCGTAACACAAGTAAACCTTCCTCCTGTAAAAACCCGTTACGGCCCAGCGATTTTGTTTTCGCATAGTGTGTAATTAGGAATTTTAATTATGTTCCTTTAGAGCGAGAGAGGACAATACTAATATTTTGTTCAAACATCAAAATAACATAAAACACGTTCCCCCTCCCTTTTTTTAACGTTAGGTGCATTGCGTGCACCTAGCGGGAAAAAATTAGGTGCACAATTTTATTTTCATGTGCACAGTGCACCCGGGTATTTCGAGCCCTGGGCTACACAATATATGTAAAGGTACCAACATTCTGTATGATTATGCCATAATACCAATGTCAGCTTAACGTATGAATTTAAAAAAATTGGAAAGATATTCACAAGTAAATTTTTTAAGGCCGGGCCCTTATCGTACAGAAAAAGAATTTATGTTCTGCAATTTCACAAAGGTTGAGAAGTACTGAAGTAAAGAATCTAGAAAAGCTTGTACTTTCAAAATAACTATTGTATAGTAACAAACATGCAAATACCTAACATTTTAAAAAATTTATGGACTATTAAACTTTTAAAGCAGGGAGATAATACTTCGCATTACAACCTGCGAGTATCTTTGGATGGCTAGCAATTAATCTCAGCAGAATGGGTCAATCAAATGTTTCCTGAGCAGTGATATATATATTAATAAAGCGTGGATTTGCAAATAAACTAAGATTGGTGGACTGAAATTAATCAGAACACCTTTTCAACATATTCCTAGCAAGAAAAATGACAAATCTTTTATGAATTCAGTAATTGTAAAACTAATAAGACCTACAAAAACAAATGAATGGTGCTTCACAAAATTAATTATACTATAGTTAAAAAATATATGTATATATTTAATCTTATCTTACCATCTTAACAAATTCATTCAATGATAAGACTTCTGGAAATGATACCCTGTATGGAAAAATGAATATAATGTAATAAATGAAACATCAGAAAAAAATAGAAAAAGTTGCACAGAAATGTACTCTTTGCACAAATCTAAAACTACAAAATATGGTCTGATCCTCTCCCACAGTCTTGGTATCCCGTAAAATGCACTGGACTGCCATTGCATTTTAAAGGTTCAAGACTGTACCCCACTGCCTTGACAAAGCAGATACCCAAGATATGACCTTCATTAGAGGAATTAAGAACTTTCCAACTTGTCTTCCACAATGACAATAACTGATTTTCGTGTTTTGGATTGCAACAGTATCCTCATTAAACACCTCCAAGATGAATATGTAGGTAGTTGATTGACATTCCACTGGAGCAACACAATGGGCTATTGGCAACAGTCTAGAATCAATCCCTAAGGAAAGATCCCTGGTATTGGTATTTTTAATTAATGTCATACTGGAGTAACACAATGGGCTGAAGGAAATATTCTCGGACCTTGCCAATCTGTAAAGAAGGCCCAGTAATTTTGCACCAGTGTCATGTGACAAGATCAACACCTGAGCTGGCACCCTGTTCTCCAAACTTCCACACCATGCCAACGTCAGAACATTCGAGGCCACAACAGATTTAACATGCACAAGCCCCTCTACACGACGGTCTTTGGCTTGACCAAATTTCAAACTCGCAATATTCCAGTTACTAATCTGTTGTTCTTCCAACTGGATTATCCCGTCCCGACCTGGATGAACAGGAGGCGCCATAGAAAGGTTAAGTTGGTCACTGTGTGACTTGAAAAAGATGGCCTTTGGGACAGTCTAGGTTCCACCTTTGATCAAAGGTATTAGTAACAGTTTTTATAGACCAGAATGCTGATCTTTAGACTGATGAAGTTTAATAAATCAGTTTTTCTTAGGAGACTGTTGAGAAACACTTAATGAACATAGTAGTAACACTCCCCTCGTTCTTTATAAGGCATTTAAACCACATTAAGAGCATCCAAAGAAATCATTCAAACAAAGCTTTCAATACCGGCTGTTAACCCAAAGAAGTTAGCAGCAAATAGAAAAAAATACACATCTGTAAATATTGGTTCATATTATATTTTCCAGTCAGAAATGCATTAGTCTTCTGAAATTTTTCAAACAATGCCACTTACCTATCATTAAGCTTCCTGCGGTGCATCGTGACCGGGTCAAAGTCAAAACGCTTAAGCTGCAGCGTGAGGAGGTATGGGAACTTTTGAAACTTGAGTCCTTTGTGAGCATCGCATTTTTTGTTGCAGTGATCACAGAAGTACTGGTTCGAGCCCTGCAGAATCTCTGGAGCCACAAACGCTTGCAAGGCTTCTCCCTTGAAAAATGAATTTGCATATCAGCTTTATGAATTATGTAACTTAAAATTATATTTCTTGCAATTGAAAAGATAGACAAAAAAAAAATGCCCCCCCCCCCCCCCAATGGAGGGCACATATGAACTTAATCATTGGCCACTACAAGGCCTGAAGTGATGGCCACTTGTGAAGGAGCACCATCATTGCCCCTAACAAAGGACAGCACAATTTACATCCATGCCCTGATCCCGGATTCGGACCAGGAACCTTCCGATCCAGAGGTTGGTCAGCTACAAAGGGTTGGTTAGACAAAAAATACAAAGGAGAACAATACTAATAGCTTCATGTATTCAAAGAATGCAGTACACAAAAGTTGCAGGAATGTTAGCTTTGATTAATATTCAACTACATTTAATTAGCTTAATTTATTTAATTCAGAAGCTCCTTCCCCAGTTTCATACATGCCAACGTTGAAGAAAAACAATCTGTACGATTTTTCCCACATAAAAACCAACATTCTCATACAAAAGAAAAATACCAAAAACAATTCTTAAAATAAAAAAATAATTTAAAACTACCAAATTAGCAATTTGAAAAAGAAAAAGCAAGTGTTTATTACTGCTTTTGCTTGGTGGCACTTCAAACTCAATGTAACCAATTTGGCTGTATTTTACACAAAATATACCAAAAATGAGAAATTACTTTTTTTGAGTGTTTTTAAGGTACATTTGCAAGTTTTCCTTGAAAATTAGTACCAAAGATATTTATGACAATCTAATAACTGATTCCAATGGGTTTTTTTTTTTGATAAAAAAAATAATAAATATTAATCTAATAAAAAATATTAATTAAATAAATATAAATTAAAAGAAAGAAACCTATAGAGTAGAAAGAAACCTATCAATTATACATTTAAAATATCAAGATAGGAACTATACATCCAGAAAACAGCAATGGCTTGAGCCCAGGAAATACCGACGAAAAGGTAAACAGTATTACAACATTCCATTCCTTGATGTATTACAAATAGCTTATAACTCTCAAATATTCCATACGCTAAATCAAATCTTTTTATAAAATCATCAAGAGTCCAGTTACTTCAGAGACACGTTATTTTTTCCCTTTTTATATTTCACACAAGATGAAATTTATAGTGGTTGGTTCTTTCAGGTTTTATGGCTCAATGGCCATATCTGACCAAGCTGTACCAAATACAAAACAATGCCAAGTAATTATGAAAAAAAAGGATGGTGAGAAATAGAGAAAGATTGCTTGGGCATCTTGAGGTCATGATCTTCATGTTTATTACCAAAGGCAGTAAACCCAGCACTGGGAAAGAATTGATAGCTAGGATACCTCAGATTTGTGAGAAGCCCTTGTATGCCTAAAGATGTGCCCCCAAGAGGTTCAAATATCAATTTGAAACTATTTGTAGCATTTATTGCTTTAAATATGGTGAAAACGTTTATGTGTTTTCCATCAGCAGATATGATTCACAAGCAGAATCTCATGATGTGTGAACAATATAATTCTATAAGTTCGATAAGTAAGTTTGATCTATATGTTTCGGTAGTTATCATACAATACACAGATGAGGCTTTTTTTCCATGTTAAAGAAATATACTAAAATATTTACACAATAAAATAAAAAAAGGCAAAATTGTGTAAACTGGAAAAAAGTTTTAGGTTTCAAGCAAATTTAAGAATGATGTCCTAGATAAAACTCAACTAAATGAAATTTTGGAATTTTGAGTAAGAAAAATAAAATTCAAGCATGTTTTAGAGTTTCAAAGACTATAAAAACTCTAGTGAATGCTTGTAAAAGAATGTAACAACATGAAGAGAATAGGAAGTTTCGTTTACAAAGCAGCAATTTTCGACTTTTTTCATATCAAGGCACACAAATTAATTAAATTCGGTGGTACACCTAAAAATATATCTTTCTGTTGATCTGACAAAAAAGATATATTTTGATTGATTTACGAAAAAAATAATAGTATTGCATAGTTCTTTTTGATCCAAAGAAATTCATAACTTTTTAATAATTTGATACGTTGTAATAAAAAACAGTATTCAAAATTATTTATACAAGCATTAAAATGAGGTTATTGAATTATTTGTGATATCACTTGTCAAAAGTTCAAAACTAAGCCATTGATATGAAATAAATCTTACACAATTAAAACATTTTACCCCCTCTGTAGTGTCATTTTTTGGCGAAATGATTGAAAATCACAGGTATAAAGCAGAGGATAAGTTAAAAATAGGAAAGTTACTATTCTTCAGGAGAAATCAAAATATGCCTTACCACACTCGAGTACGATTGACTAGAACCAAAGGGGCGGACTACCAGAGGAACATCAAGAAAGGTGTCTTCTCTTGCACTTTCGTAATCACACTAAGATAAACACACAAACATTAATGAACAGTTCAAAATAAATAAATCATATTTTAACCCTCCTGGAAACCATTTGGAGGAAAAAGTCATTTTATTTTAAATCCAAACCAAAAAAACTCAAATTGAGTCGAAATCACCAGTAAAAATTTTTACACACAAAGTATTGTTTTTAACTACCTGATCTTGCATTGATGCAACTAACCTGCATCTTTGAGTATTCAACACATTTCATATTAAGACTAGAGAAAAGCTTAGCAAATTTTACTAAACCATTCTTTTCTATCTCAGCTACTAGCCACTATGTGGCTAGCCTGGCGTTGCCCATGCCCGTGGTGTAAAGTATTAATCTGGTGTAAAATTTTCCTAAGATTTCAAATCAATTGAAGATATATTCAACTAAAAATTTATTTATTTAAAGAAAATCATATTTTTAGGTATCAATCTAAACTGAAATTTTCTGCAGATTTCAAATCCGTTGAAATTTTTACATATTCAGCAGTCTAGGAGATAGAAAAAAGAAGTGTGACTATAGTTAAAAGATTTATCGTCTGGCTGGATAAACATTTCTCCGCACAAAATGAAAGCAGAAACGAAAAAACAATTTTTCCGCATGCAAAATCAAAGCGGAAACGAAACAAATAATTTTCTGAGCTTCTCCGATGTGATGAAAAGAACCTGGCATGGTTTCAAGGTCACGTGGGGAGAAAAGTCAAGATTGGGGCCATTCTTTTTTCCTCCGGACAAAGAACCACAAAGATAATAAAACTATTAAATTCATTTAAAAATCTTCTAGATTAAATTTTAAAATTTCGCCGCAACCCAAAAATTAAAAAATTAATTGGACTACCAGTGTGCCAAATCTCATTGCTGTAAGTGCCATAGATCATCAGGATTTTGTGGCCACGAGACATACAGGCAAACAAACACTTCCTTTTATAATAGTAGAGATTATATTCAGAATTTTTCACCTGTGTGAATGAAATGCAATACGATTATGTATGAATGAAATGCATGCTGATACTAAGAGTGCACTAAATTGTACACCAATACAGCAGGTGCAGGGGGGCCTAAGCCCTTCCAAGAACCTTTAACCCTTCAAGTAGTTCCAATGAGATCCCTCATCTGTCAAGATATGACCAATTTTGTTAATGACGAGATAGTTTGTTCATCAAGATATTTCATTTTTTATGATGGTGAGATCAAGGTCTGGCCAGTATTTTTCTATTGACGAGACATCCCGTCTATCAATACCTGGTCTGTTTTCCCAATGACAAGATACTTCATTGAGACAAACACCAGGAGGGTTAAAAAGCTAAAAGTAGGAGGTTGAGTTAATTTACTGATGTAGCTTAAAGCCTTTTTTAATACATGTATTTTGGGATGTATTAGCATGCTGTTAAATTAGAATTCAATTTTTGTTTGGAGCACTCTTAAAACAATGCCTTAACCTTTCAACTTCAGCTATAGGTATAACCAAGCGTGATTCTAATAACTTTCAAAGTACAACTGCTGTAACAGCCTTAGACTAAAGCTTAAAGTAATAAAATTTTCAAAACAAAAATAATGGCTAACACACTCTTTCACAATTTAAACATTCACATTTTAACAATCAAATTTAATCCCATCTGAAACAGAGCTACTGTTACCTAGGTAGTCCTTAAAAAAATGACCTGCACATGCTCCTGATCATGACAAACAATTTTCAAGATAAAAATGTATACATTAATTGCATTGATATGTGTAGAAACTGGATGTATTGTGCATTTCAGGGTGCAAAAGTACGATGGGCCAATTTACGGTCAGAAAGGATTTACCTATAATTTCACACAAGACATACTAATTTTAGATTTCCTACTTTCGCAAATTATGATTCTTACCTCCAAACATTTCACATAATCTTTCAGCTTTCCTTCATACAGTGTGCTGATTAAATCAGACTGTTCTGTATTCTTGAATTTCTGTTCCAATGCATCAAACATGACACGGCATAGTTCTTGCACATCATGCTGTTGCCAAGCTGAAAGAAATATTGGTAATAAATTAATTCAATGATGTTTTGAACTCAGATTTTGCACCAATTTTATTTCAAATGAATAATGCAAATGCAAATAAAGTGATACAGAACTGAAAGCAAACATTTTTTTGCATGAATATTAATAAGTCAGGGAATACAAATTTTTAAAATATGAGCACAAAACATAATTTTACCATCACAAACCAAATATATACATCATATTTGTAATATTCATAATCAATACAATATATTAACAGCTACATCCTTCTATATTGTATCCAAAAAAGGATTGTCTATCAGATAATCAATTATCTTTCTTGTATCAACAAACCTAAATATAATAAGCTTTTAGCATTTTTATGATTATTGCAATTGCATGAAAGCAAATTTCAAAATTATAATAATGAAAATATGTATATATAGTTTGATATTTTAGAAACTGAAGTCATGGGATTTTATTTACATAATTTAATATCTTATACAGATATTAACAGTAAATATAGATATTCAAAGCCATGACGCACATAAACATTTGTGTTGGAGCAGATGTTAAAGTATTAGTAGTAGCAATTTAATAAATGTACAATTACCTTCACTGCTATCCCAGCCAAAGCTAGTTGTTAGTTCAGTTGTACCAACAGCAGGTCTTTTGGATGTCTATAAAAGAAACACAATAAAAATTTCTTTCATC
This sequence comes from Metellina segmentata, assembly GCA_947359465.1. Taxonomy (NCBI): domain Eukaryota; kingdom Metazoa; phylum Arthropoda; class Arachnida; order Araneae; family Tetragnathidae; genus Metellina; species Metellina segmentata. The sequence goes on from OX375883.1 coordinate 71,418,527, forward strand.
AGTATCCGTGTACTGTACAACAAATGTAAGGCATCATTTGTGTGGTGCACTTATTAATACTAAATTAGCTCAAAGGTGCAGAAACAAGAACTTTAGGTAGATAGCATACCAAAACAACTATGCCTTTTTGCATTTAAAGATTTAATCTGAAGATTTCAAGTAAATTTAATTTGAAAGTTTTAACATTGTTAAGGATGTCTAAAAGTTAGGCAGGTAGTTAACATCACACTGGAGCAACACAACAGGCCATTGGCGATGGTCCAGGATCAATCCCAAAGGGAAAGTACTGAGGACAGCACCAAGTAATTTTGAACCATGGTCAGCAGGCGAAGCAACACCTGAGCTGGCACCCCACTCTCCAAACTTCCACATCATGCTACTATGAAGAGGAGAGAGAGACACTTGAGGCCACAACAGATTTAATGTGAACCAGCCCTGTGTACATGAGTCTTTGGCTAGACTGAGTAACGAATTTATAACCCTCCGATTGCCAATCCTTTGCTCTTCCAACTGGGGTACCATGATCCGGATATCGAAAGGGAAGCATCAAATTACAAAAAAGACCATCTGCTGCTTTGACAAGATGAAAAACTTACTAAAATTAAACACTAAAAGTATATATAAAGATTAACTAAAACTAACTACTTACCAAATAGTAAAAATAATCAGTTGTGTAGTTTTTCTATTTTTAAAGTTATTTGTCAATTTTTTAATTATTTTCCAACACCTAAGACAGTGTTTTATCTTATAAATTCTTCCTTGACAACCAAAAAAGCATGTCAAAAGCATTGCCACAAGTTTTTATAACAAAGCCATGCTCAACTTTGATTCGCGTGTTCATGGTCAGTAAGTAAATAATCAAAATCACCATTATAATTCAAGAAGAGGAAACAAGTTACCTGAAGTTGGAGAAATAACTTCTGAAGCTGAAACGGAATGCTCTTAGTGCCTTCCTCTTCTGTCCCATCAAATTCCCACCTGTGGGTATAAAAAGTTGAATACATCTCTCCTTCCCATTTATTAATTTTCAATAAAATATTTCATTAGGCAATATCTTAATAGCTTTTAAAAAGAAATAATAAAGAAACATACAAGTAATTTTCCTCATCAAGAAATATGAAGGCAGATAAATTACCTACAAATTGAGTAAGGAAACGTGTGATAAAAATAATTCATATTCTCTTAAATTTTTAAATATAGAGAAATAAAAAATCTTAAAATACCTATAAAGGGCATTCCTGAACTCAGGAGTCATAAACAGAGTCTGAAGAAGACTGTTTAAATAACATGTCATGGCTTGATTTACTAATCCAACAAAACCTAGAAATAAATTTTTCACACATGAGGATAGGACGATAGGATTCACATGCTTGGCACAACTTGTGACAGACAGTGCAACTTTATCTACCAAAACTACCAAATGCTGTAGTTGGATTATGTTTTAGTGGTGATGGCTAAATTCACCACAAATCTCTGTCCAGAATTTAAAAATTGCTGAATTCAATACATACTGCCACTAGATAGGTTGCCAATAGCATTGCGAGAACCATATTAAGATCATGGGTCTACTTCCATGATTGGTCAAGCAATAGAACATTCCGATCGTAGACTGTCCTGTAGTACCATTAGTAACCAAGTGTGAGTACACCTGGTAGTTTGTTGAAATAAGGTTAAGCAGTACAAATAGTGAAGCTGTGATAGGAATGGAGCAGTGTTTGTTAACATAGAAATTCAGACAACGACTATCCAAGCCTAGACCAGAATTCCAATCCAGAACCTGTTGAATCAAGGACCAAAGTGCTAACAACTTCGTTACCAACTGGTATTATAGACCTACCTCCAAATGTGGTGCACTTGAACAACGTTTCAAACGGCAAAATTGCCTATGGTTCTCATAAGTGGTCTACACAAAACTAATTCCAAGAGGACACATTTTGTATAATTTTAAAAAATGTAGTTTCGGGGGGGAAAAACCCAAACTAACTCTTTTTATTTGAGCCATTTTAATAGTAAAGAAAATTCAAAGATGGCATTAGACAGCAACTACCATTTTCTATAAATTCAAATGCATAAAATTTGCATAAGGGGCTGTCTTCATATTAAATTGAGCATCAACTTCATAATGTTTAATAAAAATCTCTATCCCTATTTCAACACACCAATTTCGAATACTAATCAAAATTTAACTTCAGATATTAAATTTCATGTCATTAAGACTTACCACTTCAAATTCATGAGCACAGAAAGATTGGAGTTCTTGATGTTAAATCAGCCGAATAATAATTCTAATAGCGCTGATATTTTATACCATGTTACTGTTAAACAACCCAAACAAGCTGCACTCAATATTTTATTTATAAGAGATTTTAGTATGCAAAAAAAAATTAATGTTTGTAAAGATTATGAATTGGAACTTTATTATATTTTGATGGGAACTGATTCAGAAGGACTTATAATATGGCCATGCAAAATTTCAGCTCATTCCGATAATTAGTTTTTGCGCTACATTAAATTTTCCTCATTATTGAGATTTTAGGGACAACCAAAAGTTTAAAAAACATCTGACAAACCATAGATAATAATACTCAGACCATTTGCACTTGCATAGTTATAATGTAATTCCAAATCCTTTGTACTTGCATAACAGTAATATAACAATTCTGAGATCGCTGAAAAATACATTTGAAAGTGTTAAAATTTGAAATTCTGGTAACGATGCGAATAACTATGTAGAGATATCTGAAATTGACACCAACTGTTTAGAATTGAATACATCCAGATATAAAGATAGTAAAGTCACGAAATTTCATATTTAGACTAATTTAACAATGCAGAATCTGATTAGGGCATCAAAACATGGCATTTCCATTATAAATTTCGTTGTCTGTGCAGAATTTGATATGAAGATGCACTCTTATGCAATTGTTTTGGATTTTAATTTGTAGAGGACGTTATTCCCCAATGAATGATACCTTTGAACTTGCTCTAATATGAATAGTGCTCAAAATAAAGGAGCTGTTTCGTTTTTTCCCGCGACTGTACATCAAGAAAATTTCAAAGAACTTTCTCTACTAGTAAATCATGTAGTTCTCTATTAGAAGGTCTACAAGTCAGTTCTCTACTAGAAAGTCATGTATATGCCTTGTCTTTTTACCATAAAAGTAACCCAGATGCCACAAAGGCAGAAACTGCTACAATAACCTAACTTCTGATAAATGTTTAGCTAAACACCTCCTACTGCCTCGAGATTCAGCATAGCCCCTCAGCCCCTTTTGAACTAAATCCTACATCTGAGGCAATTTGTAATGTGATCTTGTAGCAACAGGTCCTCTGTGGTTGATACTAAAAGCTGAAAAATGGATGAGCAGCTAATTTTTCTTTCTTGACTTCTTTTTCCATAATAATTTTTTTTGCCCTTTAGCTACTAGCCATTGTACTGTGTATTTTGTATTTGTCTAGCATTAAAGATAAAAAATATAATAATTTTACTCACTATTGGTGCATTACATTAGATAAAGGAAAGAAAAATTAGGTAGGTAGGCAGTTTAATTTATGTCACACTTTAGCAACACAACGGGTTATTGATGAGTATCTGGGATCAATCTAGAGGGTAAAGATCCAAGCATAACACATAATAATTTAAAATCACGGTGATATGGCCATGTTAACACCTGGGCTGGCACTCTACTCCAAACTTCCACACCATATCAACATGAAGACATTTGAGGTCAGGACGAATTAATGTGCAGTCTCCCATGTACACGATAATCTTTAGTTCAGTGGAGTTTTGAACTCGCAACCCTCCAGTTGTTAATTTACTATACCAACTGGCAGGGCCAGATTTAAGACTATACCGCCTATAGGCTAAAGTCCATTTGGCGCCCCCTCTATAGTTCATATTTGCTTAATACATTTGTTTTATACAATAGAAGGATAGAGTTCATTGGTGTTTTCATCTTTTTTAAACATAAAGTTTTTTTGTTTGTTTCAGAACACGTTCTTGTTCTTGAAGTTTCAGTTTTGTTCGCTTTTTGTACTCAGCGCCACCGAGTCTCTTCCTACCGTCACTCATAGTAGCTAGTAGGGAGTAGCCGACTTGTTAAAAACTGTACATTATGCATTGGAATACTCTAAACTATAAGGCAAAATCGTAACAAACTACACGAACACGCCTCGTTCAACACAATCATCACCGATTCCGTCGTGCACACCAATAGACATGAATGACAGCGTCAGACTCGGACAGACTAGACTGACACTACTATACTACTGACAGCGGAGTCACTGGGCCTTCCACCAACAGTGTTGTCAGATCGGCTACAGTGTTGCCAGATCGAATCGCTGCGCTTGTGCCAGTGTTGTCAAACCAAATTAGATTGCACTACAAGAAAGTTATAATACAAGATTAGGTGCTGTGAATTTTTATTATGTTAGTTTTAGAAAGTAGGCTATGTAGAAGGACTAAAACATATTTTTAAGTTACATTTATTCTTAAATTCGTACGGAAAATATTATTAACGTCTGAAATACTTCAGATCAACTTTTGAGTAAATTGCCAAACTGCCGCCCCTGAAAAATTTGCCGCTCTTAGACAGCAGCCTACTTAGCCTATTTAGAAATACGGCCCTGCTAACTGGGCTTCTGCAGCCCCAAAATAAAATAGGAATTCTTACTACCTGTATCCTGTCTCGAGATGGAACTGTTGTAGTTGTAGGATAAATCTGTAATGACTGGAGTATAGTAGGGAGGTGGAGCAGGTGGAGGCACGTAGCTTTGTTCCTCGACATCTTGGTCCGAGTGGTCATTCTCTGCCCAGTCTTCTGACTGTACAGCAATGTCGGTGGCCTACATGACAGTACATCAACTTTAGTGCATTCAAATTAGATTCAATATTGTCATCTTACAAGTGAAACCTTAAAGTCGAAATTTTCAAGATTAGTATTTTGCTTTGTGCAACTAGTACACTTAGTAGACATCCTTCGAGTCTTGTCAAATGAGACAGGCTGTTTACTTGCAGTGTGTACCATCACATGTTCGTTTATTTGGCAATGAGATGTCAGATTTTCTGGCTAAGGAGTGTTGCGAGCAGATCAGCCCAGCAATAGAAATTTAATATTCATAAAAAAAAAATCACAAAACATCGTTTGTTCCATCCTAACATTCTTGGTGTCCCGTAAAGCCCCCTGGTTGATTTGGGGGATTTTATGGTGCATTGGCTAAATTTGGCACAAAACATAAAACAACTAGCAATAGACACACAATAGAAGTTTTACAAACACAGAAGAGAGAAATACACCCAGAGAGGAATGCACCGACAGCTCAAAGGTTGTTAGTACAGTGGGCATACCCACTGAACCACGAAGACCCTCAAAGGCACCCTGGACTGTCGTTGCAAAGAATTGACTACCATACTGCACTGTAAGATTTAGAAGAGAACATACAAGGTAACTTTTTGTTAGAGGATTTAGGAACTTTCCAATTTGTCCTTGCTCTGCAACCTCAACTCCTTCTCACGTATCTGACTGCATCACGGCCGTATTCACAAGTCCGAGTTAACTCGAGGATCAACGATAATCCCCGAGTTATCGAAAAAACATATTCACAATGCCTGATTCGTGGTTTAAATTGCCATTTCAGTGTTACATTTTGATCCTCCGAAATTGGCGAATTTAACTCACGAGTCAGATTTAAATGGATGACACATTTGCAAAAGAAACGAGCAAACAAAATGGATGACACATTTCATTCTATGCTCAATTACAGTATTCTTGCGACGACTGGACTGGACCTATCATTACGGAGCACCTTCTGCATAGCAGCTCATCTCATCATAATATTGCTTAAATAGAAAAATTTGAAACATACTTTTTTTTAATTCAAAAGAAAAATGAAAATAAAGGTAATTGCGAAAACGTTTGCCGAAAAGATAGATGGCGGCATCTCCGTCCGCTAAGAGCGAAAGATAGAATATGACCATGGCAGATACAAATTCGTCGTAGAATAAAAAATATTCTGTTGATTTATTATGAATGGAAGAAAATTGATAATGCAAGTTACTTTTCACACCACCAACACACACTCATGCTGACAAGTACAAATATAATCGGATTACATTCATTTGTCAAGACATTGTATACAATTCTTTCTTGCAAAATTTAAATTTCCATACAGATCCAATTTGAAATTAAATACCTTTGCATTTATTTTCCCAAACCCAAATTAAAATGCTGTATGCATTCTATTTTATCACAATTTGATATCAATTCTATGGTGAAGTGTGTGCTTGATCAGTATGAATGCAGATTCGGGCGTCGTAATAAATGTAAACAATATCATGTGATTGTGAGGAAACGGTAGTAGCCAATCACGGCGAGCGTCTCATTTTAATCCCTGGTTCACTTAACACGCTGTTTGAGAATACTGTTCTTGATAATCCTCGAGTAACTCTTACTTGCGGATCAACTGATCCTCGAGTTAACTCGAGACTTGTAAATATGGTCGTTAGTGTCTTGATGGAACAGCTCCTGGATGAACCGGAGTTGGTAGCTGTGCAACTTGAAAAAGTATGGCCTTTTGGACTTAATCTACATTCCACCTTGATCGAGAGCAGAATGTGATGATCTCTAGACTAGTAAGATTACTGAATCAGTTTTTCTTAGGAAACATGCTGATAAACACTAAATGATCATAGTATAGTGATGTATATAAACATCCTGATGGCTGATGATAACCATCTTTTAAGTAGATTATTATGATTCTCATCATTAAAATAAGCATTTAGTGTCACCGAAACATAGTATTTTTTTACATTTCTGGTCTAAGTCGATGATGTATGTCAATCATTGAGCATTTCCCTTTTTATTCATAAATATTCTAGTTATATCAATTTTCACTGTTCATTTCCTTCCTCGTATTCCATTTCAACACTCATTTATATATTACTGTCAGTGATAATTATCAGTTCTTCATTGCCAACTAAAACAAACATGATAAAAGAGCAGTCAAACATTTACTGTAAAATTATGTTATCAGATTAAGGGAACAGTTTTCAGAAAGAGTCAAACACTTATTGTGAAAAACTTGGGACTTAAAAAGAACTGTAGCTGTTAATATAACAAGTTACTGGATAAAGAGGTTACTACATAATATTGATCACATAGTGAATAAGACAGAAAGGACAAAAAAAAGAACAAAATCTTACATTGATTTTTTTCGGGGGCGTTGAATTTTTGGTACCAATTATGAGATTGTTTCTTTCATTTTCACCCCATCGAAATCCCATTTCCTCCAAAGTTTCTTCTGCACGTTCATGAATATGAACCTAAATCACAGATATAAAATGTAATAAAATTCTACAATCAACTCTAAAAATAAAAACATTTTCCAAAACCAAAAAACATTGGTTATTTGTGGACAAAAATTTTAAATTCCAAACAAGTAAAACTTTCATAAATTCATATAAAAATTATTTCAATATTTACTGATCATAAAACATGTACTTTAAGTAAAGATAACTCAATGTAAGATAATGAAACATAAAAGTAATCATTAAAAAGAATGAATGATGGGCAATATCTTACTGTTTCTTTGTCACACATCCTCTGCAAGATTAATTCAAAAGTGTCTGCCTCATAGCGAAATCGCTTTGCAACTTCTTGCAACAGAGTCTGTGCAGTTGTGGAGGCATTTAAAATTATTAGAGCCTTTTGGTTATCCAACTGTAAAAGATTGAAAAACATTAAAAAAAATTGGTCTTCAATTTCATCAAATTCAGACAATAAACAGGCAATAGTATGAGGATAATTCAAAAAGTAAATGTAATTCAGCTGACATCATTTTAGCTAAGGGAAGCATGAATGCTCTACCATCATGTATTTTTCTGAGCAGGCAGACTTACGTATGAAGAAATTGCTTCCAAAATTTAAGAGTAGGAACCAAATTTGGAGGACTCTTTCGACTCATGCAGCCAATCCAGTGCCCCCCCGTGTAAAATGGACATTAGAAAAGACCACACTGCTCTCTCCAGGCTACAAAGTGGGCGGGCACTTTATATATAAGCCAATAAAGATCTAATTGTATTGTATTTTCCTAGATTCTAAAAGCAATTCAGGTTTTACCCAAGCACATTATCTCCAGTCTTAACTGTGTCCCCTCATTCCAATTATTCCCCATCATGAGCTGGAAGACCTTAAGTCTCATGGGCTAACAGATTTGATGGATCTTTTTATTTGTCAAATGTGATAAGCAACACAACAAAGGCAATTCTATGGCCAATATTGCAGAGGCAAATCAGATGCAATGTATGTGAAGATGCGCAGACAAGTCTAATTGTGTGTTGTTCGGAGAACTAGAAATAGCCTCGCTGCAGAATTCGAGCTCATTACAAGCAATTTTCAGAGTTTGAAAGAGGTCGTATCATAGGATTGAAAGAGGCAGGTTGGGCAAATCGGAGAATTGCTCGTCATATGAGTCGAAGCGATGCAGCGATTAGAAGATGCTGGCAAGAGTGGGTGGACAAAGGCAGATTGCAGCCTCATGATGGTAGCGGTCGACGTAGGGCCACAACAGATCGCAAGGACAAAGTGATTGTCAGATCAGCTGTCACAGCGCCTGATTCATCGCTATCAATCATCAGTCGTGCGACCCACACACGAGTGTCCACCATGACCATTCACAGACAGCTGAGAGAGAGAAATCTACGCTCGTACCGACCGTTATGCCACCTGCCACTCACGCCTGCACACTGTCGAGCCAGATTATAGTGGTGCTTGGCTCGATCAGGCTGGAATGATGCTGACTGGGGACGTATAGTCTTTAGCGACGAATCCCGCTTCCAACTGTGTCCTGACGATCATCAAAGACGTGTCTGTAGACGCCCAGGGCAGTGTGCCGATCCTGCTTTCACTATTGCATGCCACACAGGCCCTCAACAAGGAGTTATGGTCTGGGGTGCCATTTCCCTTGATAGCCGGACCCCTTTGGTTGTCATTTGAGGTAGACTTACTGCACAGCGGTACGTTGACGACATTCTGAGACCTGTTTTGCTACCGTTCCTTTCGCAGTACCCTGGGCTTATTTTTCAGCAAGACAATGCCAGACCACATACGGCACGTGTTGCTATGAACTGTCTTCAAGCTTGCCAAACATTTCCTTGGCCAGCCAGATCACAAGATCTCTCTCCCATCGAGCATGTCTGGGATATGATGGGAAGGCGACTGCATCCGGTAGGGAATGTTGATGACGTAGTCCGACAATTGGAGCAAATTTGGCAAGAAATACTGCAGGAGACCATCCGGGAGCTTTATCGGTCTATGCCACGCCGTGTGGCAGCTTGCATGCAGGCTAGAGGCGGGTCAACACCTTATTGAGCTAGCTACTGTAACTCTGAAATAAATCATTCAATTGTTCTGAAATTTTAATCCTTTTCTATTCTGTACATATTTTTCCTATCCACCAATTTTTGTCTCCATCGGACAACTCCTTCTTGGTGCGTCAATTTTTTTTTTATTGAGTGTAACTTTGTATAAAGTTGTGTATTCAGTGTGTGAAAATGAAACTGCCTTTACTTTTTGACTTATACTTGTGTACAAATACCAGCAATCTAAACAAGCATTATGCAAAAGCAGGATCAAATCAATTTTAGAAATAAAACCTTGTTATCCCAAATTATGTTTTAAGAGAGTTTACACATTTGGCTACAAGGAAGTGAAAATATGAGAGCATTCATACTGTGATGGGGGTGGGGGAGTAATTTTAGAACAAGAAATTTAACACTTAAATGGAAAACACATTATAATTAGATGAAAATTTCTACTCATGCATATGCTAAGCCTTTAAGTATGACATGCTATACAAATTGAAAACAATGCCCATACAGATTCATGTGAACAATTCTAATGTGACCCTGCTAGTGTTACGATTGCTTAAGTTAAGGAAGATTCTGGAATAGAAAACCGTTTATCACCTTTCTCAGTAATTGAAAAATCAAACACCAGTGGTCACTTATTTGCCTTTCTACTCCTTTTTATAAGAATACAAATACTTCAATCATGGGATACTCCCTGTTTATCTAGAGTCGAGGACAGAGGTGATACATCACGAGTTTGGACCTTTGCTTCTTAACTTCCTAATCTAAGTTTCTGAGTTCAGCTGGGGAACATGGGAAACAATTGGTAAACAACAACTTTATTAATCACTGGAAGCTTATATGACAAACATTTTACCCCATAAAAAGGGTGGTGGTGATTTGGATTGAGAGAGCTACCCAGCAGACACATCTAGGCCCATAGTAGGACAACTGATGTTTAGAGTCTATGCAGCATGATTAAGGATGTTGGCAGGTGGGGTTCTATCTTCAACTTTTTTTATCATTTATTTAACTCAATCCTTTATCCTTATTTAACACAACACAATGTAAATGAAATGTAAACGTAAATGTATGTATCTTAAACTATAGAGAAATACTTGTCATTTTAACAACAATAAATTATACTTATTTTAACTATGATTTATTAATTGAAGCCTGCACCACTGTGATACTAAGTACCAGACATAAAAATTGCAATATGGAATAGAAAAATGTAAAAAATACTATCAAGCAGGCACTTTATTATACCTTAAAATAAATTTTGGTAATGGTAATTTTAGTTAACATCGTATTAGAGCAACACAACGGGCTATTGGCGAAGGTCCGGGGTCAATCCCATAAGGGAAAGATTATAGGACAACACCTCGTAATTTTGAACCACGGTCAGATGACGAAGCAACACCTGAGCTGGCACCCGACTCTCCAAACTTCCACACCAACCCACTTTCGGCCACAACAAATTTAAGGTGCACCAACTGCCTCTACACCATACGCTTATAAACATTCATGCCTTGACCCGGATTTGAACCAGGAATCTTCCGATCTAGAGGCTAACACCTTAACCCCTATACCAGTTGGTCGACTAAATAAATTTTGGTATTCCATCTAAAAAAGACTTGAAGCATACTCTAAATGGTTAATTAGTCAAAGAAAGCTGAACTTATATGCAATTAAAAATTACATGAATCGCATGCAAGTTCTCCCAACTTGAAATCGACAGGAGCATAACATTGTTAGCTGAGGATCTCGAAATTTGATAGAAAGCAAAACTCTTATGCTTTCCTAAGTGTCAACTCCATTCTCTCTCTCTCTTCCCCAAAAACAAATACAACACTCTTAGTTTATACAGTACAAAGTACAAAATCGATCAAAATCTGGATGTGTTAGTCTAGCCAGCGTTTTTTTCCTCTCTTTCCACCTCTTTATCTTTCTGACAATTTTTAACGAACAAGACATTGAATCTAGACCAAATTGATGAAACAATGCAAAATAATGTACATGTTCAGAGTAAATACCACAGAAAAATTAGAAGATTTGTAATTAAAAAATTTGTTGGATTGTACTAAAAAGTTTTTTTTTTTAAAGATTATTCCTATTTATATATCTGCTACTTTAGAATTGCTAACTGTGTTTCTGACGTAAATAACGTGAGGACAAATTTGCGAGGTCTGGATGATTCTGTATTTTATACTGTATAAAATATAAACATACATCAATCATAATTTTATGAGCAATGACCTTGAATACCACTATAAAAAACTGCATACCAAAGTATCACATTTATTGTCATTGATATCAATAAGCCACCAAACTGGATCCTACTTTTAAGTTTGTCTGTGAACAATTAGGTATTAAGTTCAAATCCCAATTTTTAAGCATATGGATATTGGTAAGAATCCCTGTAAGGAGTAACAGCAGCTTAACCACTGGAGCTCCTTCACAAATACATCCTTTGTAGAGACAAAGGGGGGTTTAGTGGTTGAGCAATTAGAAATAAAACATCTACATCTATTGTCAACAATATTAAATACAGTAACCCTTATTATACTGTGCTTCAATGCATCAAATACTTGGCTATCGCTCTTTATAACTTGTTCAGTTTCCAAAATAGACAAATTTTCAACCCTTCTTTAGAATTTGGACTTGGCTACTTGCTTTGAGTGACGCTGTTTGTGCAAATGAACTCAACTACGCACTACAATAGTGAAACGACTTTACATGCACATACATACTCCACTTTGATATAGGAAACATGTTGTGTTGGGTACAAAATTTTCGAAACCATCCGTTCAACCTTTTGTCGTTAAATTATAAGCATGGATACTTGATAAACGTGTACGCTTTTGCTCCGGGACGTTTCACTGGAAATTTTACCTAAGTTCTTCCCCTATCAATGTGTGCTAAGTCCCTCGCTTTTCAACGGTACATTTGTACTCAATCCCCGAGTTTTTTTTTTTTTTAATTTGAATGCCCAACCAATCACGGCACGCCAGCGAGATGACGAAGCGCTTTTTGAAAAGGCTGGGAAATAGTTCACCCTTCGTTTTCTCGTGCCGATTTAGGCGAAAAATAGTTTTCCCACGAGTTCACGGGAGAAGAACTTAAACCACTCAACATCCCAGTTTAGCGAAGCTATAAGAGAGGCGGGAGAATCGGACTCGTCCTATTCGCTCTCCGATTTTTTAGTGGCTGGGGTCAACGTGTGGCGACCCCAGTCGCGGTTGTTTTTTCTTTTGGGAGCTGATGAAGACGTTGGTTGATCTGGCTGGAAAGCAATCACAAAGGTCTTTTCGCCTTTCTTCCGGGAACGCGTGGTGAATGTTTTTTTCTGATCGAAATACACCGTCCTGCTCCAGCGTCCTTCTCCGGATTCCAGAGGTTCCCTTCATGGTGATGAGTTCCCGCGTCCACCGCCCAGAATTGAGAATATAATTCCCGGTCTCCTTGTGACTCTGGAAGAGAAGAGAACACCGTCTTGCTCCAGCGTCCTTCACCGGATTCCAGAGGTTCCCTTCATGGTGATGAGTTCCCGCGTCCACCGCCCAGAATTGAGAATATAATTACCAGAATCCCTGTGACTCTGGGGGAAAGGAGAACACCGTCCTGCTCCAGCGTCCTTCTCAGGATTCCAGAAGTTCCCTTCATGATGATGAGTTCCCACATCCACGCCCAGAATTGAGAAAAGAATTACCAGAATCCCTGTGACTCTGGGGGAAAGGAGAACACCGTCCTGCTCCAGCGTCCTTCTCAGGATTCCAGAGGTTCCCTTCATGATGAGTTCCCACATCCACCGCCCAGAATTGAGAAAAGAATTACCAGCCTCCCTGTGACTCTGGGGGAAAGGAGAACACCGTCCTGCTCCAGCGTCCTTCTCAGGATTCCAGAAGTTCCCTTCATGATGATGAGTTCCCACATCCACGCCCAGAATTGAGAAAAGAATTACCAGAATCCCTGTGACTCTGGGGGAAAGGAGAACACCGTCCTGCTCCAGCGTCCTTCTCAGGATTCCAGAAGTTCCCTTCATGATGATGAGTTCCCACATCCACGCCCAGAATTGAGAAAAGAATTACCAGAATCCCTGTGACTCTGGGGGAAAGGAGAACACCGTCCTGCTCCAGCGTCCTTCTCAGGATTCCAGAAGTTCCCTTCATGATGATGAGTTCCCACATCCACGCCCAGAATTGAGAAAAGAATTACCAGAATCCCTGTGACTCTGGGGGAAAGGAGAACACCGTCCTGCTCCAGCGTCCTTCTCAGGATTCCAGAAGTTCCCTTCATGATGATGAGTTCCCACATCCACGCCCAGAATTGAGAAAAGAATTACCAGAATCCCTGTGACTCTGGGGGAAAGGAGAACACCGTCCTGCTCCAGCGTCCTTCTCAGGATTCCAGAAGTTCCCTTCATGATGATGAGTTCCCACATCCACGCCCAGAATTGAGAAAAGAATTACCAGAATCCCTGTGACTCTGGGGGAAAGGAGAACACCGTCCTGCTCCAGCGTCCTTCTCAGGATTCCAGAAGTTCCCTTCATGATGATGAGTTCCCACATCCACGCCCAGAATTAAGAAAAGAATTACCAGCCTCCCTGTGACTCTGGGGGAAAGGAGAACACCGTCCTGCTCCAGCGTCCTTCTCAGGATTCCAGAGGTTCCCTTCATGATGAGTTCCCACATCCACCGCCCAGAATTGAGAAAAGAATTACCAGCCTCCCTGTGACTCTGGGGGAAAGGAGAACACCGTCCTGCTCCAGCGTCCTTCTCAGGATTCCAGAAGTTCCCTTCATGATGATGAGTTCCCACATCCACGCCCAGAATTGAGAAAAGAATTACCAGAATCCCTGTGACTCTGGGGGAAAGGAGAACACCGTCCTGCTCCAGCGTCCTTCTCAGGATTCCAGAAGTTCCCTTCATGATGATGAGTTCCCACATCCACGCCCAGAATTGAGAAAAGAATTACCAGAATCCCTGTGACTCTGGGGGAAAGGAGAACACCGTCCTGCTCCAGCGTCCTTCTCAGGATTCCAGAAGTTCCCTTCATGATGATGAGTTCCCACATCCACGCCCAGAATTGAGAAAAGAATTACCAGAATCCCTGTGACTCTGGGGGAAAGGAGAACACCGTCCTGCTCCAGCGTCCTTCTCAGGATTCCAGAAGTTCCCTTCATGATGATGAGTTCCCACATCCACGCCCAGAATTAAGAAAAGAATTACCAGCCTCCCTGTGACTCTGGGGGAAAGGAGAACACCGTCCTGCTCCAGCGTCCTTCTCAGGATTCCAGAGGTTCCCTTCATGATGAGTTCCCACATCCACCGCCCAGAATTGAGAAAAGAATTACCAGCCTCCCTGTGACTCTGGGGGAAAGGAGAACACCGTCCTGCTCCAGCGTCCTTCTCAGGATTCCAGAAGTTCCCTTCATGATGATGAGTTCCCACATCCACGCCCAGAATTGAGAAAAGAATTACCAGCCTCCCTGTGACTCTGGGGGAAAGGAGAACACCGTCCTGCTCCAGCGTCCTTCTCAGGATTCCAGAGGTTCCCTTCATGATGATGAGTTCCCACATCCACCGCCCAGAATTGAGAAAAGAATTACCAGCCTCCCTGTGACTCTGGGGGAAAGGAGAACACCGTCCTGCTCCAGCGTCCTTCTCAGGATTCCAGAAGTTCCCTTCATGATGATGAGTTCCCACATCCACGCCCAGAATTGAGAAAAGAATTGCCAGCCTCCCTGTGACTCTGGAATGTGTAACATCATTCCGATCCAGCGTCCCTCTCCGGAATCCAGTAGCATCCACCGTTTATCTACAATGGGCAATTATAGTTTTTCGTTTTTTCTTACTTTCCTTTAATTAAGCCCTTGCTCCTGAATTGATTTTTTGATTTAGAGTTATTTTCCCTTTTTTTGTCCCGTGAAACGTCTCTTGAGTTATAAGCCCTCAATTGGGGTTATCCCAATATTTTAAGTAGATTGGAGTAACCCAATGAATGCTTGGTGGTTTTGGACCTATTCTGAGAATTTTGATTGTTACTTTAGTTTTACTATTTTGGGATCAAAATTCACAGTGTGATTTTACATTAATCTAGTGTATTGTCTTTTCCATGTTTAGTTTAAATAAATGTTTTTTTTTATCTTTAAAGATTTGTTATCTTTTCCCCTCTTTTAGTGTAACCTAATTTCTCTGTTTCACTTTACATAGTTCCATCATCAATTACAGTCAGTAAGAGCCTTCTACACAGGGTTTTGCACACACCGTAATGTAGGATTGTTTAATTTTCCAAGCTCGTTAAGAGTATCTCAGATTTAATTAGAAAAACCCAACAGTTGGTATGCATGCATATTTCAGTCAATTTAGTGTTGCAAGACTGATGTTGGTCCAATTTCAACCCTTCTTTAGAATTTGAACTTAGCTACTTGCTTCAAATGTTGCTGTATCTGCAAATGAACTCAGCCACGCACTGCAACAGCATGCGACAAAACATGCACACGAAGCAAGATATGTTGAGTCACTGCATCTTCTATCAGTCTTAGATCACAACATTAAACTAGAATCTTGAACAGAGTAATCTAGCTAAAAAGGTAAGATGATCGAGATTTTGTTACAATTCAAAAATGTTATAGTTAAAGTTTTTCAACTTACTTGACCACATGACATATCCCTGATGATGCAAAAGGCCTGGGGTTCATCAGCAGCACTTGTTGCTGTGGCACACATCTCCTAAAACATTAAAGTTGGTTATTAAAAAAATTTTAAAATTTCTTTTATGAAATAGGAACAGACAATTTTTAGGCTGACAGTTTTATGAAATCTCACACAAAAATTCATTTACCTCAAATAAAATGTGATAGAATGGATTCAAAAGATTGCCATGCATTGAGTCTGACGTGATGGATTCAAAGGGGAGTCAAATGTATCATTATAATTTGTAAATATATATGTACTTAAAATCAAAACTAAAATAATTCTTGAATCTAAATTATCATTACTTGTATCATGGCCTGCTTCTTCCTGAATATTAGTGAAAAAGAGAAATATTGAATTTAAGATTCTGAAATATAGCCATTTTGACGTAACCCCTTTTCCCGACAGGCAAGATATATATCATCAGACATGCCACAAGTGACCTACTGGGGCTGAGTGTAGTGTTGGCTATGCTGTTAGTTCAGAAGTGCAGAGGCAGAAAATTCCAGGAAAATCTTTAATTAAATCCTTCAGTAGACAAATTGTAAATAGTGAATGGAGGGGTTTTGTGTTGATCGTAGGATATTTACATTGTAGAGGGTTGATCCACGCCACCCAACTCGCCTGACAAGTTCACAGCAAAAAGGTGCAATACAAAAGCAGGGACCAGCATAAAAAACACTAAAGGTGCAATTTCTATAGTGCGTCTGACGCAGAGTATTGCTACAATGGGATGTTACAGGTTCACTGGGGGTCAATTACATCATTCCTCAACCGATTTTTACACATGATAATTCATATTAAAGAAAACAAATAGTTCTTTAAAATGAGCTATGAAATTCCGTTAAGGAATAAAAGTGTCATGATATTTTTAAGTCAGGACGATTATGAAACTGTTTACCACAATGTGTTAGCTATGTGCCAGCCGTACTGCGTCAGACACGCTATAGGAATTGCACCTTTAAGGTGCAAAAATATAGATGACCTCCACCTCAGAGTAGAGATCAGAGAACCAATACTATGTTTGAAATGGAGTGGGTATGTACAAGAAAAGGGAGAGATTTTATGATAGTTGATGGTGTCCACTAACTCTGAATATTATGGCTGTTTTTAATACTGTATAAAGTTAGATTTCTGCTAATGTTTGTTAGCCATTGGATTTTGTTTGTCAGTGATGGTTAAGTTAAATGATATTTCCTAGTTAATTGGCGCTCAAATAGGTGGTGATCTGCATCACCAAACTCACAACAGGGACAGTGTGGAGTATTTTTGAGTTTCAAACAATGAAGATAGCGCAGGAAAGGATCATGATCAGTTAGAAAAAAGTTGGCAAGAGTAACTTATAGAACATGGAATGATTTTGTGTTGTGTGTAAGATGTTTGAAATGGCTCTGAGCTTTCTTCAAAGAGAAGAATGAGAAATTAAAAATTAATCTATTAGAGGTTAAGAAGAGAAGGAAGATTATTGGGTTGATAAAGTTTAATGGCAGAAAAGACAGGGTATCTTTTTATTTATGTCCATCTCAACTGTTGTGGTAGAATACATTTAAAATTAGAAAAGAAACAAACTTGAGTGAGCAGATCTGCTTGATTGATTGATTTTTTATGGCACAAAGGCCAGGTTGGCCAAGCTGCACCAAACTATTGGTAGCTTCAAATAAGTTCTTATCGTGATTTATTCATGAATTTGATACTAATAATCAAATTTTGACAAAGATGAAATCAGTTTTAAGTCATGATAAGCAAGGTGGGAAAGATCAAAGGCTAGACTAGTGTGAAGATATAATGGAGACGTGGCTATTGCACTAAAAATGAAACAGATGGCAAACATTATATTTTATGCTAATTTTAGTATCGTTTCACATATTAGGAAGGGTTAGAAGCAGAAAGGTGTCGATAACAACTAAATAAAATGTTGAATTGCTGAAATGATGTAATTGGGTGCAATTTCAAATTTATTTTATTCATGTGGGTGTTAAATTGTGCAATTTATAGAATTTTTCTGACCATTTGTATTTGAGGGTCCTTTATTCATTATTTAGAATTTGCATCAAGCTTCACTTAAGCAAAAAAATCACTAAAGTTAGGCAAAAAAAATATTACTGTATCTAAACACTCAATGGTCAAAGCAAAATTTGTAGATGCAGAATTCAGCTAATGAAAGCTCTTATTTATTGAACTCTGATATTATGGTTACAACTGAATTCTAGTATTGGAATTTAATTATCACCTTATTCAATGTCATTACTAAATGAATAAAACTTTGAATCACAGATAATTTTAATCATAGGTTTAGTTTTGACAGTGTTTGTGCAATCTATCAACCACAAGGACCTCCAAACCTTCTACCTCCAAAGTCTAAACCTTATCTCCAATATGGGATGTCTGATGAAACCTATCCATGTTTGTCACATTGATTTACTTAATGACAAATAGGTTAGTTTGTAGTTGGGGTTTCATAGGACAAGATGACATATCGCAAATCCTATTTGTCGTGATTTTTATGTTGCTAAGATCTGTTCCCATAGTATAATCCAAATACCTTTGATTATGAACAATTATCATATAAAACTAAATCTGACAGCAGAAATTAAGTTCCATACACTAATATGTACAACACGGAATATCAATGAATCTATATTGCATGCTCATTAATAATCATTTTAATTTAAAATGTAAGCAAAATAATGTAAATCATAATCTACTTATTCTGTAAGTTATGAGAATCAATTAAATATCAAAGCATTATCCAAATCCAAGTATAAAATAATTTGTGGTAATAATTTGTAATAAAGCATAAAAACTGATTTAACAGCAAGAAAAGTGTTCCATTCACCAATATGTAAACACGGAACATCCATAACTCCACATGGCATCAGAGTTCAGTAATACTTACTTTAATTAAAAGATTAGGCAAAATGACATCATAACCTACACACACTTGCTCTAAAAGTTATTAAATCCACTACAAATATCAAAGTACAGTGATCTCTCACTTATACACGCTCGCTTTTATGCGCGTTTTTCAGTTATACGCGTTTTTTCGCGGTCCCGGCCATGAATATAGGAAAACAATGATAACTCTTATTCATTTATACGCCACAAAAAAAAAAACAGTTCTCACTTATGCGCGTCGCAAAAAAATTTCAGTTCAAAAAGTAGGTTCCTCAAGTCAGGTGTTGCTTATCGCAAGAACTTTTCCTTTTTTGTTCTGCTTCTAGGAATGCATTCCCTCGCCCTTCCCCTGTCGTTTGGATTCCCAGAACATATTCATCTACTATATACACGGGTGTACCGGAGGGGTCTTGTGACTGATGCCAGTAAAAGTAGCTATACAGCAGCCAATTCGAGTGGTTTGGTTAGTACGGTACGTACCACGTGGAATTGATCGCTAACGAAAGAACCTTTTTTGGAGATTGGGTTAGATGGTTGCATTTTAAAATGGCAAAACGAACAAAATTGTCGCTTTTGAATGCGAGTGTCAACGAAGGAAACGTAGAACAATGAATATTATTAAAAAAATCGAAGAAAATACTTGCAACTCGAAAAAAGCTTTAGCGGAGCATTTTAATGTTCCAGAATCGACATTGAGAGGGATTTTAAAAAATCGGGAGGTGATTATAGTCGCTCATCGAGAATGTGGAATTCAGTCGAAGAAAAGAAGCATAATTCAAGGTGGAAAGTTCGAAGAATTTGAGAAGGTTTTGTTGCTATGGTTTAAAGAAGCTCGTGCCTCGAACATTCCTGTAATGTTGAGCTTCATTTTTCTGTCCATTTTTCTGTAGTACTATATGCATAGTATTAATTAACAATACACTGTGTACACTGTATTGATTTTTCACTTTTAAGCTCCCTTTTGTGGTTTTTCACTTATGCGCGTTTTTCACTTATACGCGTTTTTTTCGCTGTCCCCAACGCCCGCGCATAAGTGAGAGATCACTGTATACTTAAAATACCCTCTATTAGGATTGATTATCATAATACATAAAACTCAACCCAATGGCAGAAAAGATGTACCAATGTGTGTAACATAGAATATCAATAACTCCACATGGTATCAGAGTTCATTAACATTTATTTAAATTGAAAGTTTGGGTATAATGACAATACAATCTACTTACTCTAAGTTATCAAATCCACTAGAAATATCAATCAAAATGTAATCTAAGACAATCCATTACGAACAATTATAACACATAAAACTCAATCCAACAGCAGAAAAGATTTTCTTGACACCAATATGTACAACACAGAATATCAATAACTTCACATGGTATCAGGGTTCCCTAACACTTATTTTAATTTAAGGAGTAGGCAAAAATGACACATCAACCTACTTGTTCTCTCTAAGTTATTGAATCCACCATAAATATTAATCAAAATATAATCAAAATCTTCAATTAGGAATGATCATAATACATAAATCTCAATTCAAAAGATATTCCAGACCAATATGTACAACAAAAAATATCAGGTACTCCACATGGAGTATCAGAGTTCATTAATGCTTGTTTTAATTGAAAGTTTAGGCAAAATGACATCACAATCTACTTACTCTCAAAGTTGTAGAATCCACTAGAAATATAAATCAAAATATAATTCAAAATCTCTCTCAGGAAAAGTATCACATGTAAAACCCGATAAAAAGAGTAGGAAATGCGTTTTAGACACCAATACCCCCCCCATCCCGGAATAATAACTCCACATGGTATCAGAATTCATTAACACTCCTTTAATTGAAAATGTAGGCAAAATGACATTTCATGATCTACTTACTCTATCTATAAGTTATGGAAGCCTACTAGAAATATTAAACTATAATTCAAAACTTTCTATTAGGAGAATGATTATCATAACACAGAAACCTCAGTTCAAAAAGGTGTTCCAAACATTAATATGAAGAACAGAGAACATCAGTAATTCTACATGGTATCAGTTTATCAATACTTGTTTTAATTTGAAATTTAGGCAAAATGACATCAGAATCTACTTACTCTATAGTTATGGGAAAAAAAATCCACTAGAAATATTAACAAAAAATATAATCCAAATTCTCTCTACCAGGAACAATTATCACAGCACAAAACTCAATCCAAAAGGTGTAACAGACACCACTATGTACAACACAGAATATCAATAACTCCACATGGTATCAGAGTTCATTAACACTTATTTTAATTGAGTGTAGGCAAAGAAAAAAGATGAATGTTGGAGGGTTAGTGACACAGTCTATGCACTAATACCCAATACACTGTCTGACATTACTTGGCATGTGAACAGGAGGAAAAGATAGAAAAAAAAGAAAAGAAAAAGAAGAGCAAGTAGACGTGGGGAGGCTAAAAATAAACCCTCCACCACCCATGCTTTCTGTGTGATGATGAAACCCTATTCCTTAGTTCTTCCTCATCCTAAATATTTTAAACAGAGTGGGCTAATAGAAACTACTACCTGTCCTACTTCCTAATGCCACAAACCCAACAAAACCCAAATTGAATACATAATTGATTGTTTCAAAAACAATTACATAATAGATTATAGCATATTTTAATTGTTTCATAATTTACTAGGTGTATAGTAAACTTAAAGCACTACATGTTTTATGAAAAAATTTGTAAAGCTTAATTGGGGTCTGACTCATTTGGAAAGGTTGCTCCACGCCTGATTTAGATGGAGTACAAAAATTCATTTGAGCAATGCTTTGAATAAGGATACGAGTCAGAGGTTTGATATGCATTAAATAAGTGATCTTTCCAAACTTTATGTAACCATTTCAGAATCTTCACAGAAAAATTGTCATGCCACCCACACACAGTTGTCATAACACAATAACTTTGTAATAATTTTATATCATGATAAAAAAAAACCAGAATATATTTTGGAAATATGTAAAGAAAAATTGTTTTAATTTTATAAAATGCTGCTAATATCTATAGTAATTCAAACAACCCATTTTTTTAAATATGTTAGGACAAATCTTAAGCAGAAAACATTTAATGTAATGTTTTACAAAGAGGTCATTGACCTTTAACAATAATATTCAGATATTGTCAAATTTTAGCTGGATAAATTTTTAAGTGAATTTGATAGTTTGTTTAAATATGTGTTAAATTCTCATGAGATGAAAGCTATGAAAGAGAATAAAAATTCAAACACATTAATTCTCAGATTAATGTTCCAACACTGAAAATTAAAACTTGAAATAATGTTTGTGCTTTAAAAATATTTTTCACTGTAGGTTTTTTTTTTTTTTTTTTTAATACTTTTAGGTGAAACTAGTTTTTAATGCACACCCTAAACTTACAGATGTTCTCCTTTTTAAAAAATCGATTTTACACCACTATCTTTATAATCTTGAAAGGTACTGAAATAGACACTAAAGTTGCTAAAGGAAACAAAACAGATACCAGACATGTGTTATTTTTGAGTCATCAAGAACAGTTGAAATATTAGTAGCCAAGCTTTTAACTTTCAGGTCTTAGTCTTGATTCACTTACAAATCATCTAAAATTTCTATTTGCTTTATCTTTCCTAAGGTAAATATGGATGTTTGTCATTTGTCATCCCTAAGTAGATTGATTCATAAAAGTGCCTCCTTGAATAGCTTATTCATTCAAATATCTAAATAGTATAGATATTAGTTTGGTTTGTCCCTCTAGTCATATTTGCTCTACAAAGACAAATTAGACCACATAGATGTTAAGAGCCCCAGAATGGCTACTTAACCACATTTCTGGCAATACAGATTACTTGAATTCTTTCTTTTGACAGTGTATTTCAGAACACTTTTAATCCTACACCCTTTTCAGGCCTCTCAGCCATCAGTTGATCAGCTCAAAAGATATCAATGATAAAATATCTTTAAAACCACTATCTACAGTATTTGCAACTGCATTGTCAGGAATTAAAAAGCAGTCCCTTGATGTGGCCTCCAGTTATTTCATCCAGTTTGCAAAGAGTATGGATAGCAGATATTGCAACTTCAATAGTGTATGTGCCTTTGAAAGTGGTAATGTCTCACAAGTCTCTAGGCAAGGAACCAGAGTTAATTTCTCAACTGTTTTTTAAGCACCTCAATTTTATTTTAGAACTATATTGCTTAATGAGATTTAGATCATGGAAAATCTAGCAAATAAATTATAATTTTTCAAAAAAAAAAAAAAAACACGAAATATTTTTTTACAAGGTTTTTATGACAATCTAGCAACTACAGATTCTCATGTTTCCCTTTATATGGTTGCCGAGGCTTGGTTCTAAAACTTTGAAATTGACAAACCTTGGAAATTTTCTACCTGAGAAAAAAATATTTTTTTGTCAGCTATTAATTTCTAAAAAAGGACTAGATTTTCATTGAACTTTGGTGAAATTTCAAAAATAGTCACAAAAATTTTGAAAATGGGAGCTTTTGAAATGATTTTGTTTTTAAAATGTTCTTAGTTGCCCCAAAGTTGAAAAATAGTAGCATAAGTCGCTTTTTAGTCACCTGTGTCAGCCCTGCCTAAACCATATATTAAATCACTGCATAAAATTTGAAGGGACAAAATGTCACTCTAAATTTAACCCTGACCTTAAATATCAATTTTTACAAATTCACACTCAAAGCATTCAAAATGAAATACAATACAAAGTTAACCAATAGGTTTAGTGGTCAGGGTGCTAGTATCAAGATTCAAAGGTTGCTGGTTCGTATCTGGGGAAACGCAAGGATATTTGTCCATCGGAGTGAATGTGTGGTTCTAAAGTGGGTTATGCTAAGAATGTGTGTGAGAAGTAGTGTGCACCCTCCACCTCTTTAGTGCAAAGTGGTTTGCAAATTTGTTTTAGTAGTTCCATGACTTAACATTCAACTCTGATTGGGCATTGGAAAAATGCAATAAAATTTATTTGGTTTCTACTGTCAACCAATAAATTTGAAACCAAATATCTGCACCACACCCAAAATTCCAAATGCAACATGAGTAATAGAGGCGATGGTCAAAAACAATGTGAACCTTAAATAACAAAGCAACTTTAAATCTTGAAACTGGCATAAGCTACCTACATCTTTCACTTAAGCACCAAATATGCAGAATGATTATTTGTCTAAATATTATCTAGGATTTAAATAACTACAAAGTGTATAATTCAAGTATATATGGCATAATCACAAGATCAAAAAAGCCAAAATTCTAATATATTTAAAAGTGAAGGTTCCCAGTATACACATAATGAAAGAAAATATAATTTTAAAATGGAATTTACAATATTCATCAAAGTGAACAAATGAATCACAAGAATAGTTCTGCAAAACATTTTTTGAATAATTTATTTGCCCTTTAAAACCACTGGATACTGTCCAAATTATTTAAATTTAACATTTAAACCATACTTAAAATAATTCTTTGATGAAGAGCATTTAAACTTTCAGATATATAAGGTATTTTATACAGTAACACGAAAGTTTTACAACAGCAGTTAAATGCTATGACCTTATTCCTTCCTTTCCAAATAAAACTGATGGCATTTTTATAAAATAATGCTTAAAAAACTTGACACTAAACAAAATACATGGAAGAAGAAAAAATGCAAAAGGCTCAAATAAGTTTGATGATGAAATGAACAACGAGGCGTTGGGATTAATTGAGTACTCAACAATACTGTGTCTACAACAAGAACAGCTCCCACCAAAAAGAAAAGAAATCAACATCCCATTTTCCATATATATATGGAAAATGGGATATATATGGTATAGTCAGTTTAAAACTTAATGACAAATCCAAAATAGATTTATAATTTTTAGCTGTTAGATCTATAATAGTAAACTACCTCAATATGCCACCATTTACCAGAAATCTAATTAATATATACATCTGTCACCCCTACTTCAATAAATAATCAAACTGTTTCTGTTGTGATGGTCACCACTCAGACTTAGCGACTCGAGTAGATTTCATTGCAAATACAACACCTTGTGATTTAAAATTGCCATAAAACTTAGAATCTTTGGCCCATCTGGTAATCATCAGGTAAAAAAAAAAGTCATGACAGGAAAAGAATAGAGTCATGAAAGCACAAAATGATCATTTAGGTATCTCGGAGGTGCAACCCCACTGTTAACTAGAAATAGTAAACCCTATGGGATATGAAAAGACCACAAGGATATCTCAGGTCCATGAAGCTCATACACACCTGAAGAGGTATTGGTATTTTTTAATCGATGCCATACTAGAGCAACACAACAGGCTATTGACAACAGTCTGGGATCAATCCCAAAGAGAAAGATTCGAAGACAACACCACATAATTTTGAACCATGATCAAATGACGAACACACCTAAAAGAGTTGGGCTGCTGGGGCCCCAAAATATATGAAGATGACATCTGAATCAAATTATTACAATAAATGGATTCCCCTCTTAACATGAAATGGCCAAAAAGAACTAACCTTAAAATTTTAGGTGTAGCTACTACACTTAGAACTAGGGTTGTCAACTTTTTCTGAGACAATTCCGGGACATATTGCCCCAAACTGGAATATAAATATGTAATTCCACAGTATTCTCCACTGAGAAATCACATAACATAACATTTCTGTTTTCCAAGGAAATTTTTTTTCATGTATAAAAAAAATACGTAAAAAAATAATAGTTATTTTTATGTTTCTTTTTTATTATAATTATAATATGAGCCTGATGGTCCTCTCATATACATAGTAATAATAATAAACCTAACATCTTGCATCGAAACTATTAAAAAATAAAAATGGTAATGTCTGTATACAAAATAGAGATATTGTTATTGTTTATTTATACAGAACTGAGTGTTCCAAATTCTATTTTAAGAAATTTGAATATGAAAATTTATGTTTATCTCCAGCCCCAATTTAAAAAATAAAATTCAAACACAGTACAATAGAATTGAAAGGCAACTAATACCATTTCTTCACAATTGTCCTGCTCTAAACAGACCGACATATATAGTATTGGCTTTGGATAGTAGTGGGAGAACAGACAATCACTGGATGGAATTTGAAGTCATGTGCAATAGGAATAACTATTTTGGAGTGTAGGTGATATTGTGGTCGATAGCTTTCTCAGAAATTCCGGTGCAATTTGACATTTAACCCGGATTCTGGACAGCAACTTAAATTCCAGGACAATCCCGGACAGTTGGCAACATATGAAACTATTAGAATATATGAAACTTTTTGAAAGATCACTTCTGACTGTTTTGACTGAAAATCATTGACTGTTTGACCTGATCTCTCTTGATGCAGAACATTCAGAAACCACTCATGACAGTAACCAACTATATATGCAACTAACTGTTGTCAACTATAGCTTCTTTGAAACTTTAAAATCAATTTAGGTACTAAGGCATCCATATAAAATCATATTGGAAACATAATTGACTGGTTTTTTTTTATCAATATGCCACATTTAATGCATTTATTAAAAGACAAAATGTATAGTACCAATACTTTATTTCCTCTGAGTTGCTGCATAAATTTTCAAACAATATTTGATACAAATTAAAAACATTTTTAATATTTAAAATGCATTGGAAAAACTTATCAGGCGTAAATAAAACTTTCCACGGGAAGTAAAGTAACGAATATGCAATCGAGATTCATGAGCCAATGGTTTAAAATTATTGGAAGATTGGGTCTTGCATTAGTCGACACTATATGAAGGAAATAAATGGGAAAGTATGCAGTTCCGAAAGTTCAATCACTTATTTCTAAATTTGAATAAGTTAAGAAGCTCTAATCGAAAATGTGGACAGTTAATTCAGCCATTAAAGCTGCCTAACAAAGTCAGCCATTGTGTTGATACACATAAATAAAGCAACATATGAAAGGATATCGCGGAATCTTTATGCACGCAAATCAATATTCAAACAAAAACTTACATCTTGAACGTAAGTTTTTGATTGAAAACATACTGAGAAGTAGAAACAACTCAAATAGTTGATTGCAGTTGTTTACATTAGACGTACTGATTATCTAGTAAAATGTTTAAGTTCGGGAATATACACTATAAGACATGTATTGGAACTGATTTAAGGCCTCTGAATGGAAAGATTGGTAATCTTTTAAAGTAATTATGAACTCTGTTTTCCACAATCGTTGCACAAATACATGTACGACATATAGGACCCCTTCAATGTGCGAAGTTATCGAACAATATTCCACAAAAATGAAAAATAAAACTTACCGACACAGGAATTATAAGTTTATTTTCGCCAGGCACCATACCACACTGGAAAACACACGAATACGCTTTAATTTATTTCGAAACCATTCATTCACACTCGCAACACTGCGATCCGTCCGTCCATCCAAACAACAACAGAAACCTCGTTGCCACTCCAGATGTCATAAAATAAAGAATAATTTAGTCCTCGTGAACCACGATTACAGGATGTTATCTCTACTATTATAATCACGTTGGGCTGGTGTGGAAGTTTGGAAAGTAGGGTGCCAGCTCAGGTGTTGCCTCGTCATCTGATCGTGGTTAAAAATTACGAGGTGTTGTCCTCGAATCTTGCCTTTAAGGGATGGATCCCGGACCGTTGTCAATAACCGTTGTCTTGCTCTAGTACGACGTTAACTAAAAATTATCTTACCTCTACTATTATAAAAGGTAATGGTAATTTTAGTTAACGTCATACTAGAGCAACACAACGGGCTAATGACGACGGTTATTGATCAATCCCTTAAGAGAAAGATCCGAGGACAACACCTCGTAATTTTGAACCACGGTCAGATGACGAAGCAATACCTGAGCTGGCACCCCACTCTCCTAACTTCCACACCAACCAAACGTGAGGACTTTCGGCCAAGACAGATTTAAGGTGCACCAACCGCCTCTACACCATACACTTACATACATCCATGCCCATACCCGGATGATTCGAACCAGGAACATTCCGATCTAGAGGTAATTTGGTAATTTTAGTTAACGTCGTACTAGAGCAACACAACGGGCTATTGACGACGGTCCGGGATCAGTCCCTTAAGGGAAAGATCCGAGGACAACACCTCGTAATTTTGAACCACGATCCGATCTAGAGGCTAACACCTTAACCAGATCGGTATAGTGATCGGTCAGGGATCAATCCCTTAAGGGAAAGAACCGAGGACAACACCTCGTGATTTTGAACCACGGTCAGATGACTATAGATCATTGAAGACAGAAGGAAAATTTAAACATGTTTGAAATCTTCGGTAATGGTGATGGTAGTGGTAATTTTAGTTAACGTCGTACTAGAGCAACACAACGGGCTATTGACGACGGTCCGCGATCAATCCCTTAAGGGAAAGAATCGAGGACAACACCTTGTAATTTTGAACCACGGTCAGATGACGAAGCAGCAACTGAGCTGGCACCCCACTCTCCAAACTTTGAAATCTTCGGAAAATTTCACATTAGATCAATACCTATAAAAATAATTTTCTTTAAATAAATAATTTTTAAATTTTTTTCAACAGGAACGGCTGCTGCGCAGAATGACCTTCGCTTGATTCGAGAGATCAGATTTCATTTCCTACGGTCCAGCAAAACAAATAAAAACATTTTGACTGGCATTGCTTAGTTCTTTTTTTGTAAAATCAGGATCGTTAAAGTTGGATTAAAAATTTCTACGGATTGGAAATCTGCGGAAAAATTTTACACCCGATCGATACTTTGCATTGGATTTTCTTGTAATAAATAGTTTTTAATATTTAAAAATTTAATAATTAAAAAAATTTTTAAGTTAACAATTTATATTTTCGCAAGAAATTGTGACGCCACGCCGATTGGATCTCTTCGCAATTGGAATTTGGCCGAGTTTGACAATGACGAGGCCATCACGGCGTTGCCCGTGGTGTTGGTTTGCGAAGCAAACCATAGTTCATAATATTCATAATTTGGTTTGTGAAGCTAACCAACACCACGGGCAACGCCATGATAGCTGTTATCCAATAGGCTACGAACTTCCATTTGGTTTGGTTCACAAACCAAAAAGTTAGTTTCTCGAGCAGTAGTCACACCTGACCCCACGAAAAGAAATGTCACGGGCAACGCTGTGCTGGCCACGCAGTGGCTAGTAAAAAAAAATCAATGGGAAATCATATCAGCTTATTAAGGAATTGACTACACAAAGCTGTTCGCTATTGATTGGCATTGTTATTCAATTTGGCATTGTTATTCAATTCGGGTACAAAACTCCAGAATCCTGTTAGTAAGACGTCCTGTTAGGAAAACTTGTTTACTCACAAAATAAAACAGCATCAATAAGACTTGACCTTATAAGAGTTGATCTTATAATGGCTAAAAGAAAAGGTGCACATGATCTCGAAGTGCGCTCATAAATTATCAGACATCGTGATTTATCGTACAAAAAAGAGCGAAATACACCAAACACAATGATCAGCAATTAAACCTTACACAAAAGATGATGGAACAGATAAGTTGTGGGGCAGTGTTGGTTCGGTTGTAGCATATAGTAGGTTGGAGTTGTAGCGGATTGCCCAATAGACTTCAAAACTCAATCCATACAAAATCCGCTTCAAACGTCCTCACGTTACGGATGGTAATGGTAATTTTAGTTAACATCGTACTAGAGCATCACAACGGGCTATTGATGACGGTCCGGGATCAGTCCCTTAAGGGAAAGATACGAGGACAACACCTCGTAATTTTGAACCACGGTCAGATGACGAAGCAACACCTGAACTCCTCACGTTACGGAAGTTCGTTCCCTGATTGTGGCTCAAAATTACTAAGTGTTCTCCACAGAACTTTCCCTTCAGGAGTGATCCTGAACTATCGTTAACAGCCATTGTGTTGCTCAGTGAGATGTTAATTCAACTTTCAATAAGAGCCTATCACGTTATCGCAAGAAACTACACGAGGTAAGTTCTTTTCTCTGTACTATCATTTCTTTATAATGTGATCATAGGTCATAAACTGGAGTCTACAGCTTTTAAATTATTCCAAATTACCATGAATATTTATGAGGGTTTTTCTTAGAAGTAAAAACGTTGGGTTGGTGTGGAAGTTTGGAGAGTGGGGTGCCAGCTCATGTGTTGTTGTCATCCTGACCGAGGTTCAAAATTACGTGGTGTCCTCGGATCCTTCCCTTATGGAATTGCTCCCGAACCGACGTTAATAGCCCGTTGTGTTGCTCTGGTCGGACGTTAATTAAAATTACCTACCTTACATGTAAAATGAAATAATGAAGACGTTAATGTTTAGCACTTTCTACGAATCCTTAAAGTCATTGAATCGATTAGTGTGGCAATGTTTTAAAGTGGTATTTGAAGGGTAACATAAATTTTCATTCCTTGATTGATTTTAAATACAAAAGTAAGGGTGAAAAATATGATTTGTTGGATTGCACTCTACAGGATTTTCCAGGGTGTTAAAAAGGAGTAACAAAATTAATTTCCTAAGGCAACCCCAATTTTGACACAGAATTTTGAATTTTAATTTCCGATACTAAGTTTCATGTCATTCATACAAACACAAATACAAATATTGACGACCAGCTACAGGCTCGAACCCAACAAGGCTGGTCCTTTGTTTATGAATTCCCCAATCCCCACTGACTATCCAATTGTGTCTTAAATTCGTACACTCCCTTTGAATTAACTATATTTTCTGGCAACGCGTTCCAATTGTCTATTACCCTATTAAAGTAGTAATTTTTCCTTAAATCCCGATTAAAATGTGTCTTATTCAATTTATACCCATGGTCCCTTGTTCTGTTATCCCTATTGAAATTTAAGCCCTCTGTGTCCCCTTGTTTTATCAACTTGAAAAGCTGAATCAAATCCCCCCCTCCTTCTTCTTCTTTACAGTGTATACATGTTTAGCTTACTTAAACGTTCATTATAGTCGAAATTTGCTAGCCCCTATAATATTTTTGTAGCTCTGTGCTGAACCCTTTCAATTAATTCTATATCCTTTCTCATATATGGAGCCCAGAATTGTACAGCATATTCTAGATGTGGTCTTACTCAGCCCTTATATAACGGCAAGATTATATTCTTATCCCTTGAAGTTACAGTCTTTTTAATATACCCCAATAACCTATTAGCCTTTTTACCCGCAGCTGAACATTGGTGACCCATTTTAAAATCCCTGTGAATTATCACCCCAAGATCCTTGACTATTTCTCCCTGCTGCTATGTGCTTTGCTCTGCTATAGTGCTCGAAATAAAGAGCTCGTCCCCCCCCCACGAATGTGCATGTATAGTGTGGCATGCTTACAAGCATAAAATTGAACTTAGCTTTCAGTCACTGGACTTCAGAATTCATGTCGCGTATCATATATCTCCTCTGGTCGACATTATTATATTATTTTATGCTGGTTCATTGACAATTCGTATTCTGATCATCGAATATTTGTACTGTCGCTTCATAAACACATTCAATACGAGGTTTTAATACAAAAATTAAACGAAGTCGAGTCTCTTCGTATTAAAATTTAAATCTGTAGGCCTATTTCTCTTAAAAAATCATGCCACTCGGGTTTGGAAACAAGCATGCAGCAAGTATTCAAAAATAAATTTTGAAAAATATGGGGAGAGGTTTTCTGCCTCAATCTTATTTTAAGAGAAAATTGTTCTTTCCACATTTTGCTTATTGAGCCCTTCTATTTGTTATACTGGTATCATTTAGGTATTCCAAAACTGAGGTTTTCGACACATTCCAATATTATTCCCCTCAGAATATCTTACGGTATGTGTGCCTACTTTCGAAGCAATTATTTTTAAATACATAACATTTTAATGGAGCACAGATGTTTTTAGTTAAAATGGGGTATAAAACTATGAATTTAAATGGAATTTTCACTAACTTCCAAAATAAAGGCAATTTTTAGCAAAATTTTAGTGA
The DNA here is from genome assembly GCA_947359465.1 of Metellina segmentata. Taxonomy (NCBI): domain Eukaryota; kingdom Metazoa; phylum Arthropoda; class Arachnida; order Araneae; family Tetragnathidae; genus Metellina; species Metellina segmentata. Next base: position 71,450,434 of record OX375883.1, read on the forward strand.
AAATTTAATTTTACGCCACATTTTCTATACCAAATTCAATGAATATATGTATATAATTTTTATACATTATATAACTAACATATTTATCTGTGTTGTGAACCAAAAGATTTGCATTAGTTCTAAAAGTTATAAAATATTCCCAACTTTGTACAAAAACTGAATAAATAAATGAATAATAAAAACTGAAAACTAATTCTGAGTCTCATTTTTTCAAAGGAATAGACATAAAAACAAATAAAAATACAGAGAGGTTAGATTTTGGTTCATAACATAGCTACAAATGAATAAAACATTGTGGTAAAATTTAATTTCAAAGTCTTAAGAGACATTTTGAGATATAATATCTATCGTAAACAAAAAAAAAACGAAAAACGCTGTTTCTCAGGAAACGAATTTGAAAATCTTAACAGACCACAAAAAAGGTTGTTCAAGAGCTTTACTATTTCTTGTATAACTTTGCTTCTACTTATAAAAACAAAGCATTTTTTGTAATCCTGAATGTGTGGTCTATAAAATGAACAAATGAAAAATTTCCCCATTGAGTATTTTTGGGTAGGCACATACCTAAAAATATTTATCCATAAAAATGTTTGCTGACCAACCGGTCTGGTGGTTAAGGTGTTAGCCTCTAGATAGGAAGATTCCTGGTTTAAATCCGGCTTAGTGCATGTATATTTGTAAGCATATGGTGTAGAGAAGGTTGGTGCACCTTAAATCTGTCGTGGCCGAAAGTCCTCACGTTGGGTTAGCGTGGAAGTTTGGAGAGTGGGGTGCCAGCTCAGGTGTTGCATCTGACCGTGGTTCAAAATTACGAGGTGTTGTCCTCGGATCTTTCCCTTAAGGGACTGATCCCGGACCGTCGTCAATAGCCCGTTGCGTTGCTCTAGTACGACGTTAACTAAAATTACCAATTTATAATTACCTTACCGTTCAGGTAGGTAGGATAGTAATTGGTAATTGGTAATTTTTTAGTTAACGTCGTACTAGAGCAACACAATGGGCTATTGGCGACGGTCCGGGATCAGTCTCTTAAGAGAAAGATCCGAGGACAACACCTCGTAATTTTGAACCACGGTCAGATGACGAAGCAACACCTGAGCTGGCACCCCACTCTCCAAACTTCCACGCCAACCCAACGTGAGGACTTTCGGCCACGACAGATTTAAGGTGCACCAGCCGCCTCTACACCATACGCTTACAAACATCCATGCCCGGACCCGGATTCGAACCAGGAACCTTCCGATCTAGAGGCTAACACCTTAACCACTATACCGGTTGGTCGGCGTAGGTAGGATAGATATATAAGTAACGTTCCACAGGAGCAACACAACTGGCATTTGGCGAAAAACCGGGATCAAATGTGAAGGGAAATATCCGAGAACACCACGTATTTATGACTCGGGGCAGATGACCGGGTCACACCTGAGCTGGCACCCCACTCTCCAAATTTCTACCCCACGCTTGCGTGGATATTTAAGACCACCAAACATTTAATGTGCACCAGCCCACTTTGCAGAAAAGTCTTTGGTTCGATTCGAGCTCCCAACCCTCCGGTTGCTAATCCGTTACTCTTTCAACAAGGCTACAGAATATGACCCACGGAATGTGAGAAGATAACCATTGATTCATCACCTGATCGATCTAGAGTGCCTATATAATAAGAGTGGCGACATACGGGAAACACTTTCTGATTGGCTTAGAGACCTTTTCTACCGCCCGAGGTCTTGTCCTAGCTCCCGTAGACTTAACATGGGAACTTTTTGTGTGTTCGAGAAAAACGTGTGTACATTAAATTAAAAAGAAAATATAGCTTATTCGTGTCCCATTTCGTGTTCTAGAATGTTTATTTATTATTATTTTAACGTTTTGTCAGTATAAATTTGAAGACTTTTTAAATAAATAGCATTTTTTTTAACACGGTGTTTCTCACAATCTAAGTTAGCGCGTTGTGCAATCCATCTCATCAATTACGCATGTAATTGAGCGTTTATATGATTCATTTATACCGAATGTATCCATATTATAACAGCCGACCAACCGGTATAGTGGTTAAGGTGTTAGCCTCTAGATCGGAAGGTTCCTGGTTCGAATCCGGGTCCGGGCTTGGATGTTTGTAAACGGCTGGTGCACCTTAAATCTGTCGTGGCCGAAAGTCCTCACGTTGGGTTGGCGTGGAAGTTTGGAGAGTGGGGTGCCAGCTCATATGTTGCTTCGTCATCTGACCGTGATTCAAAATTACGAGGTGTTGTCCTCGGATCTTTCCCTTAAGGGACTGATCCCGGACCGTCGTCAATAGCCCGTTGTGTTGCTCTAGTACGACGTTAACTAAAATTACCATTACCATTACCATTACCATATTATAACAATCATATGCTTTTTGTTCTCCCTGAAATGATATATTAATTCGACCAGTATCCTTCTTTGAGACGATTCTGGTAGAAAAATGGCTGCCGCGCATGCTCATTGGGCCAAATTTGGTCCCTTGTCGCCACTCTTATTATATAGGCACTGTAGATCGATCCTCCGAATCTTTCCTTCGGGGATTGATCCCGGTCCATCGTCAATAGCCCGTTGTGTTGGTCCACTACGTCATTAATTAAAATACCTACCTACCTGATCGGTCCGCTAGTAGTAGTGATAGACTGGTGATTTCACCATTTTTTTTTGTCACCACTCTAGAGATACGCATTCACGTATTTACTATCATACGATGTTAAGTAGCCAAACGATGCGATAAGATGTCAAATCGGCCAGCTAAATCAATCATTCATAAGTCAAATATGCTGGCCATAGTTCTTTAAGTTCCTTTTTATAGTACGCTAAATCTGTCGTGGCCTCAAAAGTCCACACGTTGGCGCGATATAGAAGTTTGGGGAATGTGTTGCCAGCTCAGGTGCTAACCTCGTCATCTGACCGGGGATAAAAATTACGAAGTTCTTTCCTCGCGTCTCTCCCTCTGGGATTGTTCCTAGACCATTGCCAATAGCCCATTATATTGCTCCAACTACTCCCCTCTATAGTAAGGTAAGGTAATTTTAATCAACGTAGCAACTACTGGCTATTTACGACGGTCAGGGAACAATCCCTTAATGGAAAGAACCGTGGACAACATCACGTAATTTTGAACCATGATCATATGACGAGGCAACCCTTGATCTGGGATCCAACTCTCCAAGCTACCACACCAAACCAACGTGAGTAATTTCGGCCACGACAGATTTAAGGTGCACCAACCTCCTCTACACCATACGCTTACAAATATACATGCACTAAGCCGGTAATGGTAATTTTAGTTAACGTCGTACTAGAGCAACACAACGGGCTATTGACGACGGTCCGGGATCAGTCCCTTAAGGGAAAGATCCGAGGACAACACCTCGTAATTTTGAACCACGGTCAGATGCAAAACCTGAGCTGGCACCCCACTCTCCAAACTTCCACCTTAACCCAACGTGAGGACTTTCGGCCACGACAGATTTAAGGTGCACCAACCTCCTCTACACCATATGCTTACAAATATACATGCACTAAGCCGGATTTAAACCAGGAATCTTCCGATCTAGAGGCTAACACCTTAACTACCACACCGGTAATATATGTCTCCCTCTAAAGCAATGATCGGTCTACTTATCTTTCACGTCTATGATTAAAAAAAAAAAAAGAAGCAGCCGTAGAGAGAGAGAGAGAGAGAGATATTGACATTTCAGAATTAAGGACATTCAAAATGTCCCTAGCAAGCCTTTCACCTACCTGAATTATCTGCTTCCGAGAATTCACTGGAATCTGAATTCAATACAAGGTAATCTAGTTAAGATCTGAAGATCATGTGAAATTTTTCACTTATTCTCATTGATTGTCGGTATCACTGTGAAGTGGTTTTCTAATTAAAGATAGGGACAACTAACTCAAATGTATATTTAATTTTAAAATGTATCATTACTTGTGAACGTGACGTCACTTGTTTTTCTAGTACAAAATGTCACCACTTTACTAGTAAAAATTCCAAAGAATGAATTCGCAATTGATATATTCTTAGCTTAGAGCTCGAAACTTTTTTTAAAAAGGGCCGGATATCGTAAAAATTATAGGCTTGGCTGGCCAGGTAGCAATTTTGAAGTTATTTATATAGGTAATTCTACTCAGAAAGAGCAACAATAAATATAGGGTCAAACTGAATACATTGCAAATTGTACTGTGCTAGCGTTTTCTCGACTTCCTTGAAGATGTGTTTGCCTATAGTTATTCCATGCAGACTAATCACAGAAGCTAATTCTTCAGTCCCCTCAAACTTAGTATTGACCCACCAGTAAATAGCAGCAATTATGCAGTATCAGTAATATGTTTCGACTTATCTAGAGCCAACAAAAACCACTTGAAAAAAAAATTGAATTATTTTAATTGACTCTTGATGTAGCTCTTGATGTCCTTAACTCTTCTAACAGTTTTTCTCGCCAAAAGACTGACAGATCGAAACAAATCTGTTTTCTCTGGGCACATTTCTTCGGCTGCCACAAGCAAACATGATTTAATTAATTCACCGTCGGGGTAAATGGTTTCATTTTCATGGCTAATAACTGAGAGTACTGGCAACGGCAGACGATAGAATGCAAATATTCGACACCAGTAGCACCACGTGCGGTCATTATTCACAACTTATCAAGTCGATTATCGGCCGTTGCGTAACAGTGCATAATTTAACTTATTTTTTATTTATTTCATGTAAAAAAACAATATTAACCTTTACGCTGCGACGCTTAGGTTTTTTATTAATCGTCTCCAAGAACGGCTCTTTCGCCTCCGTGTCCGACCCCCCCCCCCTTACCTAATTACTTAACTTGAGCGATATAGCCTTGAGAGGCACATTTACGACTGGCGATTTCTTTTCATAGTATCGTGTGGCGTATCGTTTGGAGCTACATAGATTTCACCGGAGCCACCTTCTGCCTTTCTCCCAAAGCGTTCACAAAACATTCGACAAGGTAGAGTACCGAACAAAAGGAGGGTTCCTCTAGAAGATCAGTCGCTGACAGCTCGTAAATGGTGATCGATGCCAGCGGTCACTTAAAAGGTGGGTAACATCCACCGTACACAGATCAATACCACCTGGTGTAAACGAATTTTCGGTTGTTACAATTCTCTACCTGACGCAGCGTAAAGGTTAACCCGTGGGCCGGATTAAAAACAGGTGGTGGGCCGGATTTGAGTTTGCCGACCCCTGGCTTAGAACAAGCAGAAACCCACTGACAAAACAACAAATTCTACAGCACAGCCGACTAAAGACTGTTTTTCGTTCAAAAATAAAAATTGTATCAGCATTTTGAGTGTTACATTTTCTTTCAAACCAAACACCAGAAATATAATCAATTTCTCATCTCATGGAAATCATCATTCAATGGCAAAAAAGCCTTTCCTTCAAATATGTTAATGAGTACCTGCTCTAAGTCAACTACGGATTGCTATCCGTTCCATCGGATCCGGCATCATTTGGCTAACTACCGGATCCAGCAACATCTATTGGATCCGGTCCGGATCCGATAAACTCGAATTTTTTTTTTAATTAAGTAATCGATTGTTCAAACCCAACTTTAAAGTCGCAAAATCGTTTGTTAAGCAATCGATTGTAAATTAATCGATTTCACATTTTTCAATCATCAGTTTGGAGAATTCTAGCAAAAAAATTAAATTAAATTATCAATAATATTTCTTAGAAGAATTAGAAAAGCAAATTCTGCAAGAAAATGAAAACCATTGCAAAAAGACAAACTTTGGAAAAGAAACAGATTTCGAGAAAATACTGAAGAAAGAAATGACTTCATATGAAATGGAGTCAAAGGAAAATATTTGTCTCTTATGTACGATTACTTAATGACGGTTAAACCAACTAGTGTCGAAGCTGAGAGGGCGTTCTCGGCCGCTGGTTATATTTGCAGTTCATTGAGAAGTAGGTTGGGGATGACACAATTAATAAGCTTTCTTTCCTTAGATCGCTCTTTCAAACTCAAAAGTAATTTTCATTACCATATAACTTCGATTTAAGCAATTAAGAAGAATTAAGAGTTCCCTTGTTTGTTAGGTTTACCAAAAACTGCCAAAGATTAGATTTTTATGTTAGTATGAGACAAGGTTAGGTACAATTTATGTCATTTGCTCAACGACATTAGAGATAGAGACTGTACTTATTTTTAGATAAATAGAAAAGTACTACGTATAAAACAAACTGATTTGGTGTGGAAACTAGTAAGACTGATCATCATCAATCGTTTAATACTTAGTACTAGTAGTACTAATAACTATAATTTATTGTTGGTGATTGATTTCCTACCTATGGGTAATTATTAATTAAGTTGATTTTCTAATGCTAAAATAAACGTTTTTTTCGCCAATTTGGAATAATATCCTTTTTACTTTCACTCAGCCGATTTTGGAAAAATACATACTGGTTAGATAGACTTATTAACAAAGTACCAATCCGGCCGGATTGTATTCCTTAAGTCAACGATAGTTAATTTGTCAATGCTAACTAGGTGAATATTGCGATAAATTGTATTTAAAGAAAATCGCGATTTGCATCAATGAAGAGCATTTGAGTAGCATGATATATAAAATCTATTTCCCGTCTCGTTTGTTTCTGAAAATCCCTCTTTTAAAAGAGGAATTAATTGAACTTGTGTTTAGCTGATTAGTAAATTTTAAAAATATTTGTTTTACATTAAAATTTCATAAAATATTTTGAACCATGACGTGTACTACAAAGGTTAAAACCATTGCTCAAAAAATCATGAGACCTGCTCTATCCCTCTTTGGTTCTATTTTATTCTTTACCCCTCAAACATCAAATTTAGTCTGAAAAATATTCATTTTTAATGTTCTTTGTTTTCTCGGTCTTCTTTTCGCCGACCTCTCCGGGCAAAATTAAGTCCGCATCCCTCCTAATCTCTCATCCCCGTTGCCATGGCGACAGGCGTTGACCGATGATGCTCCTGGCACTTCAAATGAGCAAAAAGCGGAACTAAAGTGTTTTTCTCCCGAGTGACACTACAAAAGAAACTGGATCGGGAGCTGGTATTCGGCAGAGAGAAGGGAAAAACAGGAAACGAGGAAAACAAAAGCGAACGCTCCTTCGAAAGATCATTTCCAGAGATGAATCTGGGGTGGGGAGATGTGTATTTTTCCCCGAGTAATTGTCTGTACTTAAAATATATTTGTGGACGTCATTAAGGGATTGGTTGAACACACGTTACCTTGGTTACTTTAAAATACAGGAAGACCTGTAAAGTCAATTCAACTTTGAAACATAACAGCGTCTCGTATAGACCAAGAAGTACGTAACGTGTACCTATAGTGAAGTAACCATGCTGGATTTATTGAGACAGCTTAAAGCGCCCATAGCGGCGAAATGTTGACCTAGTTGAGGTCTATTTGCACAGAGTACGCAAAAAAAGAATACATATAGATAAAAAGATTATATTTCAAGATTTATATTGTTTATTTAATGATTTAAAACCTTTAGCTACTTGTTAAGAGAATATAATACAATTTATATCACAGTGAGCATCAGAGCTTACATAGCTCACTCACACCCTAAGCTCTCAAGAGACTAATAAGAACATGATCTTATATAGTGTATGCTATTTGCATACTATGACGTATTACACTTAGCCAATCCTCTTAGTCCCGAACTCTAACACAAATAAGGATGGTAATGGTAATTTAGTTAACGTCGTACTAGAGCTACACAACGGGCTATTGACGACGGTCCGGGATCAGTCCCTTAAGGGAAAGATCCGAGGACAACACTTCGTAATTTAGAACCACGGTCAGATGACGAAGCAACACCTGAGCTGGCACCCCACTCTCCAAACTTCCACTCCAACCCAACGTGAGGACTTTCGGCCACGACAGATTTAAGGTGTACCAGCCGCCTCTACACCATACGCTTACAAACATCCATGCCCGGACCCGGATTCGAACCAGGAACCTTCCGAAAACTAAAGGAGATGGTCAAAAAGTGCGGTGATTAGAAAAATGTGCTCAGTACTATAATAAAAGCACAGATAAAAAACAAGTTGTCAGGAAAATTGGCGGTAATTGGTAATTTTTAGTTAACGTCGTACTAGAGCTACACAACGGGCTATTTACGACGGTCCGGGATCAGTCCCTTAAGGGAAAGATCCAAGGACAACACCTCGTAATTTTGAGCCACGGTCAGATGACGAAGCAACACCTGAGCTGGCACCCCACTCTCCAAACTTCCACGCCAACCCAACGTGAGGACTTTCGGCCACGACAGATTTAAGGTGCACCAGCCGCCTCTACACCATACGATTACAAACATCCATGCCCGGACCTGGATTCGAACCAGGAACCTTCCGATCTAGAGGCTAACACCTTAACCACTGGAAAATTGGCGGAGATATTCGCGATTGAAATTTGAACTATTCCATGCCTTGAAAAGGGGGTCGTTCTGAAAATGAGAAACGTGTTCTCCGGTGTTGTAGTTTATTTGAGTAAAGAAACGACGGATTTACATTCAAACAGCAAAGAAAGTAAATGATCCGATGGTGATCTTTTTGTACACGCCATGTTTTTGTTTAGCAATAAATTTCTTGCCTTAGCTCATATGTCTTTTACTTTTCCATTGTGCCACACTGAATAACACGCATTTGTTTCTGACATTTTCGCATCTGCTCAAAGTTTAGCAGGTAAAAAAAATTGGTAATTTTTAGTTAACGTCGTACTAGGGCAACACAACGGTCTATTGACGACGGTCCGAAATCCGTCCCTTAAAGGAAAGATCCGAGGACAACACCTCGTAATTTTGAACCACGGTCAGATGACGAAGCAACACATGAGCTCAAAGTTTAGCAGGATATTTTTAAATAGTAAATCTTCTTTCGTGGCTGTGTAGCCGAGAGGCTTTAATCGTGTATATTAGATGTTGCGCGAGAAATTTTTTATTTCGCATCGTCAGTTTTTTTTATGTTCTGGAGTGCGTGTTTCAGGTGGTTTTTTTTATTTATCTTTTTCGTTTTTACTTTCTTTATTGTTTGAATTTAATTCGTCGTTGCTTAACTCAGAAAAACTGTATAACACCGTAGAACACGTTTTTCAATTTCAAGATGACCCCTTTTTAAAGGAATGGAATAGTTTAAATTTCAATCGTGAATATCTTCGCGAATTTTACAGATAACTCGATGAAACATTTTTTTTTCAGCGCTTTTATTATGTGGTATTGTGCACATCTTTCTAATTGAACTTTTTGACCTATCTCCTTTAGTTTTCGAGTTATCTGTTTTAACTTCCTTATTTTGACGCAGGGGGCACTGTAAGCTGTCTCAATAAATAAACCTTACTTCCTGGTATATACGAGACGCTGTTTCAAAGTTAAAGGGACTTAACGGCCTACGGTCCTACCCCGTCGATTGTGAAATGTGAACGCTTTGGGGGAAAGGCAGAAGATCGCTCCGGCGATATTTATCTCACGCCAAACGATACGCCACACAATACTACGAAAGGAAAGCGTCAGTCGTACATTCCACTCAAGACTGTCGCTCAAGGAAGGTGACTCAACCCAACGTGACTGGTGGTTAAGGTGTTAGTCTCTAGATCGGAAGGTTCCTGTCTCGAACACGGGTCAGTGCAAGGATGTTTGCAAGCGTACGGTGTAGAGGCGGCTGGTGCATCTTAAATCTGTTGAGACCAAAAGTCCTCACGTTGGGTTGCCGTGGAAGTGTGGAGATTGGGGTGCCAGCTCAGGTATTGCCTCGTCATCAGACCATGGTTTAAAATTACGTGATGACGTCTTCGGTAATTGGTAATTTTTAATTAACGTCATACTAGTGCAACACAACGGACTATTGACGACGGTCCGGGATCAATCCCTTAAAGGTAATTTTAATTAACGTCGTACCAGAGCAACACAACGGGCTATTGACAACGGTCCGGGATCAATCCCTTCAGGGAAAGATCCGAGGACAACGCCTCGTAATTTTGAACCACGGTCAGATGACGAAGCAACACCTGAGTTGGCATCCGGCTCTCCAAACTTCCACACCAATCCAACGTGAGGACTTTCGGCGATGCTGTCCCTTAGGGCAGGGATTCCCAACCGGTGGTACTCGGCAACGTTTCAGGTGGTACGCAAGGATGATACGAGCGACCCAAATATTCTACGAAAGACTTAACAGTGAAGTTAAGCTCATTGCTCCTGATATTGAAATTTTAATAAAAGACAACCAACAACAAGTTTAGCACTAAAAATTGATTTTTGATTATGTTAATCTTTGTTTGTTTAGTTTGTACTTATTATTAAAAATTATTTGTTTTTAGACCTTTAAATTTAAAAATAAAACTGTAATTTTCAATAATAGTTTTATTTTTTTCTTTATAAAACATCATTAATTCGAAATACAAGAGAGCTTTCTTATTATTTTAATTAAAATAAAACAAGCCATTGGGCACTTTTCTGACATTTAGATACATGTTTATAAAAAAATATAAGACTGGTGATACGCGAAAAATTTCAAAATATTTCAAGTGGTACGCAGTTACTAAAAGGTTGGGAACCCCTGCCTTAGGGGATTGTTCCCGGACCGTCGTCAATAGCCCGTTAACTTGCTCCAGTTCAACGTTAATTAAAATACCTACCTCAACCCTTTCAACATGAAGATCTTGAAATCATGAGATCGGAAGCAACCTCGGAAAGCATCACGCGAATTCCGATAATTTTAATATAGTATTGCTTCCCTTCACAATCACAAGACTAATATTGGTGTGCTGAGTTCCTTTTCACGTACTCAAGAAAAATGAAAAGGATGTTAGTACACGTTAAATCTGCCATGGCCCCAAATGTCCTCACGATCTAGTAGTTCCGGTGTTGTTCTCGTCATTGAACCGTGGATCAAAATTACGAGTAGTCCTTGGATCTTTCCCTTCTGCATGGATTTTGGACCGTCGCCCGTAGTGTTACTCCAACGCAAATACATACCTACCATATATATCTACTAATAAAAAAAGGAAGTGTTTGTATGTTTGTGTTTCTTGCCCGCGAAGGCCTGACGAATCTATGGCATTTACAGTAATGGGATTTGGCACACAGGTAGTGCGAATGTTTTGCAATTTTAGGGTTGAGGCGAATTTTAAAAGTCAATTTAGAACATTTTTATATGAATTTAATAGTTTTTTTCACCCCTTTTCATTCTACCGCGGTAATTCCGAGGAATGAAGAAACATCAAAATTTAGACTTTTCGCCCTCACGTGACTTCAGCCTTTGGAACCATGCTAAGTTTTTTTCATCTCCGGGGAGAGAACATGTTTCGAGATTCATTCATTTTGATTTCCTGAGAAAGGGATTCTAGTTAAGCAAAAGATTACCAAAGTTATCACTGGCATTCTTCAGTGCTTTTTTCTATCTCAGCGATCGTTAAAGGCTGAGTAAAAATTTTAACTGTTTTGAAATTTGCTGAAAATTTTGCAACAGATAGAAGATACCTTATTCGTTTGATTTTCTTTTAACCTTTTATATTTTCACAAGAGATTGTAAAGTCACATGAACTTTCGCTTTCCAAAAATGAACAGATTACATTTTCTGCCCTTCGCGTAAAAATAAAAATAGATTTTCATTTTGCGAAGGAGAGCAAAGAAATAAAAACATTTTGACTGGGATTGTTAAGTTCTTTTTTCGTAAAATCGGAATCGTTAAAGACAGATTGAAAATTTCAACTGATTTGAAATCTGTTGAAAATTTTACTCCAGATAAAAACCAAACACCACGGGCACGAGGAACGCAGTGGCTAGTTTTTTAATATGCGTCACATTCGAACACAACGGGCTATTTGTGACGGTCCGGGATCAACTTTGAAGACCTACCAACCAAGGTTTATGTTGGGTTTTAGAGACCAAGGGTCATATATTGAGTCAAGCTACGCCAAACTCGAGGAAGGACAAAATAAAAAGCAGAAGGGTAAAAGAGAAAGGACCGATAACTCCGGTACCTCGGTGATGTGATGCCAGTACCCGCCTTAAGATGTGTCCCTGAGGGCAGAGCCGACCAACCGGTACGGTGGTTAAGGTGTTAGCCTCCAGATCGGAAGGTTCCTGGTTCGAATCCGGGTCCGGGCATGGATGTCTGTAAGCGTATGGTGTAGAGACGGCTGGTGCACCTTAAATCTGTCGTGGCCGAAAGTCCTCACGTTGTGTTGGCGTGGAAGTTTGGAGAGTGGGGTGCCAGTTCAGGTGTTGCTTCGTCATCTGACCGTGGTTCAAAATTACGAGGTGTTGTCCTCTGATCTTTCCCTTAAGGGATTGATCTCGGACCGTCGTCAATAGCCCGTTGTGTTGCTCTAGTACGACGTTAACTAAAATTACCATTACCCTGAAGGCAGAAAAATAGGGACTGCGGATATAAACATTTGATGCATGATGTTTCGATTATTGTCGCACTGGAGTAACACAACGGGCTATTGGCGACTGTCTGGGATCAAACCCGAAGGGAAAGATCCGAGGACACCACCAAGTAATTTTGAAACGGGGTCAAATGACGAGGCCACACTTGAGCTGGCACACGTATCTCCAAACTTCCAAACCAACGTGGACATTCGAGTCTACGGCAGATTTATATGTGCATCAGCACCCTTTGTTCACGCCGGTCTTTTGTTGGATTCGATCAACCTAATCCGTTACTCTTCTACCGCGGTCCGTCAGTCCGATGGGAAAAACGATTAATTAAAACAGTATTGGATGAGTTCTTTCTGTTGCTTCCAAATCACAATAAGTCAAGACAGCAGTTTTCAGTTCCAAGATAATTTATGTATAGTGTCCCTTTTCATGTAATAACATGAAAATGACATCACCAGACATCATTGAATGGTAGGTAGCGTAGATTATCTTAAACCCGAAGAAAAAACCAATCGGTCTCTTCCCGCATGTCTTTGTCAAGACCTTTCTTTTCAACCTGGCAACCCTTCTCCTGGTTGTCGCCCTTGTCACTCGCTGCATTTGGCAATCTCTCCGGTTGGCGACAGCTTCCTGACAAACATCAAACCGACTTGATGCTAAAATCTGCTGGAGTGAGATGGTTTGATGAATATTGAAAAAATTATTGCTTGTTTACTTCCTGCTAATGTAGACCTTATAAAATTTTTCACTGAGGCCCGAAGCACAGATGTGGTGGGTCGACTTTACAATAGAATACTCAAAAAGGGCGATTGTTTGGAAACACTAGTGGTTTTGAGATTAAGGGATGTCAAGGTTTGAACTTGGGGAAGTGTTTGTCTTCCTTCTGCACGAAAAGTCCTGACGAATCTATGGCACTTACAATAATGGGATTTGGCGCACATGTAGTACGAACTTTTTGCAATTTTTGGGTCGCGGCGAATTTTAAAATTTAATCGAGAACATTTTAAAATTGATTTAATAGTTTTTTTTTTCATGCTTCGTTCTTTTTTCCGGAAATGAACTTCCACGTGCCTATTGACTTTTTCTCCCTCTGTGACGTCATTATCGACGCAATAAATGGGAGTGGTTGCAAACAGATTCAAATGACCTACGTTTGATTCGAGATTAATTCATTTTGATTTCCTGAGAAACGGATTCAAATGAAGCAAAAATTTAAAATCTAAAAGTAAATAATTTTTCAAATCTATATATATAATTCTCTTACGTGGCACGCAAAAAAGACGTTATTTGTTTTCGCGTTTTGGCAACATTGTACGATTCTTTGTTTATACCAAAGCCTCGCGCTTCAATTGAATTTATAGCGTTATCGGATGAAATTTTATTGAAAAAAAATGAGTTTTAGTCGAGCTGTTGCAGTAAATAATAGAAATCAAAGAAAACGGAGGATCTTTTCATGGTCATTTAAAAAAAAGGTCCGTTTCGGGGCAAACTATTATAGTTCAACAAGACGCTTGCATTACAACTTTCGACAACAAACTCAATGAAAAAGCGTGGGTGGCTCGAGTGCTGGGTAAATGTACACACAACCAACATGCTGGGTTTTCAATTTCCAAATCAACGCTCATATTTCGAGTCAAAATTTGCTCAAAGTTTCCATTTGAATTCTGATTCCAGAGGTACTGTAAATATCTTTTCTGAAAAACAGCATAAAATTTAGATTTGAAAAATGTTTTTTTGGAATATCATACTTTGTAAACAATTCCTTCTGCTAGGACACATGTCTTCATTGATGCGAGCGAAGCGAGCATAGGTTCGCGCAGCGAACCAATGCGGATTGCGAAGCAATCCTCTAGGGGTAGGCGAGCGTTAGCGAGCAGGGGGCGAGCCCCCTAGTATATTTATATTTTTTGATTTGCGATGCAAACCAACTCCTTGGACAATGTGACCCCCACGAAAATAACTGTCACGGGCAACAACCACGGGCTACTCCGTTATGTCTGTTATCCAATAGGCTACGAATTCCCATTTGGCTTGCTTCGCAAATCAATAACCTCACAAAAGCAACTGGCACGTGCAACGCTTGGCTAGCCACGCAATGGCTAGTCTAAAATATCAAGAATGGTTCAGATTGTTAAATAATCATATTGATGGGCTTAAAAAACCTAGGAAAGATTCTATTGATCAAAAATATTTTTAATTTTTAAGAAAAATCATGAAGGGTTAGTTGGGTTATAAGGAACAAAGGCATTGTTAACGTTTAGACTACGGCCGGTACAGTCACAGTTGAATCGTGATCACGCCAATAAATAATTTCGACAACGGCCATCAGTCGTACCTTGAAAATTATAAGAATCGCGCCAAGAAAGAATCCTGCATGTTACATCTATAAAGCCGTAGTCAAAAGGTTAAACCTACGACTTGCAGGTGGCGCAGGTTTGGTTCTTGCAAGGTTCGATTCCTTCCTCGGTGTATCTCCCTTGAGTCAGTACATCTTTTCTTGTGCACGTCCATTTTTTGGCGCAGTTTGTCTAATTTTGGTCCTTGAGCCATAAAACCCAATCAATCAACCCAGTGGTGTAATGTTTCTAAAATTTTAGCTAAATAGTTCTTAGAAAAAATAAACCTGAAATACCCCTATAGACTTGAATTTTCGTGTTCCCATAAATTTTGTTCAAAATAACATGTAAATATATCTTGAAATGAAAGCAAATAATTAGTCAATAGCAGAAAACAAAATTGCGGGCTTCAAAAAAATTTTGAACAGCCCATTTTGAACCTCTAGGATGAAAGATAACGTGGTTTGTTAATTTCATAATTTTCTGGTCTAAAAATGTAAAGTTCCAAAAATGTATTTAGAAAAATAATTTCAACAACATTTTTATGTTCAAAATATGAATTTAGTAATTCAATAAAATTACAACATTATAAAATCAGCATAAAAACCTTAACTCATAAAAGTCAACAAATAAAAACTTCCGACTAACTCAAAATAAACTTATTCGAAAATAACATTTGGCTCAAAACCTCGTTTTTAAAAAATTATCTAAATCAATCTTGATAAAATTTAATAAAATGTTGATATTTTGTACTACCAATAAAATCACTGACCTAAAACCACATATAATATCTCGCGTCTTTTTCGATTTTGTATATCTGCATTAAAGCCTTCTCAGAAACTGGCAGCAATTCTACGTTAAATCCCCAATTTAAAACTTTTGTACTATTTGGATCAACTATGGTTTTAGACTGATTTTTTGGTTCACAGATTTTGCAGTAGAAACTCAAATTAATAGAAAAACGTTCTGTCGTACATCTAGCATGAACTTGCATTTTCAATACCTACATCGGAGACTTTAGAATTCAGAATAATATTCAGTATTCTGATAAAACTCGCCTGAAGCGGTATACAAAAAACATCCTCAAACTATCAACTAAAAATCCACGAATGAGTACGTAAGTCAAATTATCCGTATTAGTACTCCATTGGAGTATAGAATTAACGTTGCTTTGTTGGTGATTTTGCATGTCTGCTGGACGCTGTAAAAGACAGTTAAACTATCTTCTCCGTTTTGTACAGTTAGTTTCATCTTGAGCATCGTAGCAATCGACATGGCTGTCGCACAGTTTCTCCTGCCGAAGACAATTCCCCCCTCCCAACACAGGACACTTCCAACCAGGACAGCTTGAAAGAGGCGAAATGTCCCCGTGACCCCTAGACACCATCACTTGCTTAATCCAGTCCAAAAAATACACCACCCTGGTGTACATACCGGGAGTCTTCGGCCTTGCGCAACCCCTGCCTCCACTAATGACACCAGCAATGTACCAAGAGATCCCGTCTTCCTTTAGACACATAAGGGGTCCACCGCTGTCCCCCTGGCAAGCGTCTCGTCCACCTTCAACGAAACCAGCGCACAGCCAGCGGTCCATGCTCCTTCTGCAGGTCCTAGTAATAGGGACGTGGACTTCCTGGAGATCGTCGGAGTCGTCCCCGGTCTCACCAGTGTCCCCCCAGCCGATGGCAGTGCAGAAGGACCCAGAGCTCTCCACTCTTCTCGGATCAGGCAGACAAATGGGACGGACCCAGAAGTCATATTCCACCTGCTCAGCAACCCTCAACATCGCGATGTCGTATTCAAGCGTGACTATGCTAAACTGAGAATGTGGGACAACCCTGTCCACCACGTATGTCTTCTGGTGGGGAGTGAAGGACCGTCGTCGCAACATCCCCAGCTGAGTTTCGTAATAGTTGTGTTTGTGGTTGAGGAAGCAGTGTGCCGCGGACACCAGCCACCTGCCGCTGATGAGGGTGGCACCACACAAGTAGGTGCCGTTCTTGTAAACAGCCGCGTGCCAGGGCCAGGCACCGGGCTCTGAAGGTTCTCCACCAACTATCCTTCCAATGGATCTTCTGGGAAGTAGTTGTTGGGGATTGAACCCGCATAGGACGTCACTGCAGGCGACGAAGATCCCACTGTTTGTCAAGCAGCCTTTCCACTGCACGAATCTACCGAAGTGATGGTAGATGTAGATCGAGTTGATGTCCTGACGGGGTCCGAATCTCCTGTAATGGTGCGTGCTCCTGGCAAGGGGGTTGGCAGTGATGCTGACGCATGAGAACGCGGCCATGGAGTCCTGCATGGAGTCGTTGGGGTTTGCGCACACTGGATACCATATGCCGTTTTTGTTCCTCAGAAGGAATCCTGATTTAGAAGATTTACCTCTACTGGTGAGATTTGAGAGATCGAAATCATCCACGCCGGCGATCGCAGCATTTGAAGATAACCTGAAATGAATGTTGACAACAAAGTTACTTTGTCGGGTATTTTGTTGACGACTAAATTTTTTTAGTGATGTCATGGCAACCGTTGGGTTGTAACGAGAGGATTCAATATCCTGTCCCGCTGCTGAAGGTGTCAAGTTATTACACTAAAACAGGTATATTTTACTACTATAGTTCAAAGACGAATAGAATCTTTTCGAGATGTAAATTTTAAAGGAATCAAAAGATTTAAAAAAAATTTCACCTTTTACTTTTAAAATTGATTTGTAGAATTAGTTTATGTATTTATAAGAAAATTGTAATATATTTTTTGCTGTACCCCAAGATTTGTTGGATTTTAATTGGAGATCGTTGGATAAATTCAAATCAAAATCTCCAACTTTGAGTAGACCAGGCCTCGAAATAGATTTTTTAATACAGGTGCACCTTATGCACCTAAGTTTTTAAATTAGGTGCACTGTGTGTACCTAGTGGGAAAAAAAGAGGTGCACAATTATATTTTCATGTGCATAGTGCACCTGTGCACCCGGGTATTTCGAGCCCTGGAGTAGACTTTACTCGGAAGAGCGTGATGTGTCATTATACCCTCATTTCTGCAATGAGATGCTTTTTCTGTCAAGCTAAAATATAAGAGGTGGTGGTGTTTCTTATACGCATTCCAAACGTGACGCCTTTTGGCTTATTCTTCATTTGTGTTTTCGGCACTTCGCTGATAAAAATTACAAAGGATGTATTCCAATTGACCTTTTGATAGTTGATTGGTCAACAACAATTAGATCGAATGAAGGAGCGTACGAACGAGTGTCTGGTAATTGGTAATTTTTAATTAACGTCGCACTAGAGCAACACAAAGGGCTATTGACGACGGTCCAGGATCAATCCCCTAAGGGAAAGACCCGAGGTCAACACCGCGTAATTTCAAACCACGGTCAGATGACGAGGCAACACCTCAGCTGGCATCCCTCTCCAAAACATTCACACCAACCCAACGTGAGGATTTTCGACCATGAAAGTGGTAATTTGGTAATGGTAATTTTAGTTAACGTAGCACTAGAGCAACACAACGGGCCACCGACGACGGTCCGGGACCAGTCCCTTAAGGGAAAGATCCGAGGACGACACCTCGTAATTTTGAACCACGGTCAGATGACGAAGCAACACCTGAGCTGGCACCCCACTCTCCAAACTTCCACACCAACCCAACGTGAGGACTTTCGGTCACGAAAGATTTTAAGGTGCACCAGCCGCTTCTTCACCATACGCTTACAAACATCCATGCCCGGACCCGGATTCGAACCAGGAACCTTCCGATCTAGAGGCTAACACCTTAACCACTATACCGGTTGGTCGGCTTCGACCATGACAGATTTAAGGTGCATCAGCCGCCTGATTGTAGGGAGTGCGAGCGTGTTTTGTAATCCAATAAGTGAGCAAACGAAGTGCATTTGTGAATGTGAATGATCATTTCACAAAAGCTCAATGACTGAACCTAGTTTCAAAGAGAGCACCTCGAATAGAAGCTTACCTGAAGCAAAAGTTCTCATCCATAAAATTATCGCAATCAACTTCGGAATCGCACACTTTCGTCCTCGGCACACACTGACCATTTCCACAGTTGAAAGACCCTTCGGGACAATACGAACAAAAGCTCTCGTCACTCTCGTCGAAGCAGTCCGGGTACTTGTCGCAGAACTTGGCAGGGGGCATCCTGAAGGCGCAAACGCAGTCCAGCTCGTCCTCCGCTCTCGGACAGTCCACGAATCCGTCGCACCTCTTGTCCAGCAGCAGACAGCGCGTGGATGAATCGCACTTGAAGTAGAGCTTGGGACATCGGGGATAGCCGTGGCCATCAATGGTGGCGTCCACCCATACGGGTTGCTTGAACGGGAAGATGGTCGTTGCCCCGTTTTGACGGATCGATTCAGCGTTGGAGTGGGCCAGACTGTCCATCTGTTTTCGAGCTGCTGTCAGGAAGAAGATCAGTGTGACGATGCCGACGATGAGGACGGCCATTATGACGGCTAGGAATGCATTCCGCCAGGTGAAAGTGTTGCAGCTGAAGCGTCTTCGGGAGATCATTTGTCTGTTGTTCTTAACATTCGATTTCCTTTTTGAGTGTTATCTGTGGAAGAATTTGATTAGTCAAACTTTTGAAGTTGTTTCCAGTACGTGAGGGTTTTTCTATGAAGCAAAATATAGAGGGTGGTCATTTTAACTCACGGTTCACACCCCAAGCTTTCATATCACGCCAAGGTGAGGACATTCGAGGTCATAACAGATTTAACGTGCACCATTCCCTTCGTACAATTCGATCTTTGGTCGAAACGAGTTTTGAACTCACAACCCTCAGGTTCTCTTTTGAGGATTGTTGCGTAAACAAACCATACAAATAGCGAATATTTTATTTCTGATGTCCAAATGCACTTTCGTTGTACATGCATATCGGGGTTTCCTTAACACGTAGGTTAGTGCTTTAGCAACGGCATTTAAGTATCTACTTTTAAAGCATTTTCATCCACCAAATATTGACACCTATATTTGACAAGGGAGTTCATTTATAGCCTTTTCTCGAAATGCAATTTTCGCTACACCCAATTTCAGCATGCGTCAGTTTTTCGGAAATGTTATGTTCTAAATATTATAAAGCAGGGTATGAACTAAAAATATCAATTTTTAAAAATTGAACGGGATGTAGACCTGAATACTTTCTGCATTATTTTTCATGTTTCTTTCACTGGTTACTGATGTTAAATTCGATAATTGATTTAAATATAACAATATAGTAATGATTGTATTTCCATACCCGAGAGAATCAATACTTTATCACCTGAATCAATGTTTTAGAAGTAAATTAAATTTACAAATTGGAAATATGCCGATTATTTTAAAATATAACGTTTTGTGTAAATGATATTTTTTTCGTACAAATCAATGGCAAAATCCATACAAAATCTAAGTTCTATGATAATTAAAAAAATTGCCTGCGAAGGTTATCTATTTTGCTTTTATACCTTTATCTATTTTGCGTTAAACAATCAACTATCATATAATATATCCAAATAGGATTTATGATACGATATATCCAATTCATTCAATTTCTTCCGGTCACTATGTTTGAAGATCTGTCACATGCTTGCGAGAAAAGCATGAATCATAATTAGGAATAATCGATGGGTTACCACAATGATTATCCAGCGTAATCAAAACCACTAGTCTACCTATCTAATTAATATCTTACTATTTTATTTCAGCCAATTGGCTCAAATCAATTTGTAAGCTAACGAGACTTGCCCTTTTAAGGTCCTACGATTCCGTCCACATGTCACGTCTATTTTATTGAAAGTGATGCAGAATACTTTCAAGAAACAAGTTCTATCGTAGAAATACTAACACCTTCATTTTGTTTAATAGAAAATATTTCATATCGGGAAACCATTATTCCATTAGGTTGGTAGGGATTTATGATAAAAGATCCATATTTGGCCAAGCTGCGCCAAAAACAAGATAATTAACGTTGAACTCAAACACATGTCTTCGTTACGACCTAATACATACGATGATGCGAGCTAAAAATAATAAAAAAAATACTTAACTTCAATCATATGGATATCCTACTGATAATGATTAAAGCCAGTTGAAGTTTGTTCTCGTTCTGCATTTTAACCCGACTCAAAAATTATTCATGAAAAATTATCACCTTTAAATTTGTAGGGTACTTATGATAGTTTTTGTTGATTGTATTCCTTGATAGAAGTTTTAATATCGAACTATATTATCAACACAAAAATAACCTACCTTTTGATATGTTGACTAGATGTCCTAATTTCCATTTGTACCTTCACACAAAAAATTGCATACATGTGCTTGGCACTTCAATGAAACGGGTTTTCGTAAAGCTAAATGTAGAGGGCGCTCGTGTTTTGGTGTTTTCTCTTTCGTTTCATGTTCACATGCGGGCCCCTGTGGCCCGGTTAGATTTGTAATTCGGTAATTTTAATTAACGTCGTCGTACAGAGCAACACAACGGGCTATTGATGTCGATCCGGGACCCTAAGGGAAAAATCCAAGGTCAACACCAGGTAATTTTGAACCATCGTCAGACGACGAGGCAACAACTGAGCTGGCACCCTACTCTCCAAACTTCCACACCAACCCAACGTGAGTACTTTAAGCCACGGCAGATTTCAGGTGCCGTATCTACGCCATAAGCTTACAAACATCCATGCACTGACCCGGATTCGAACCAAGAACCTTCCTATTTAGAGGCTAACAACTTAACCACCAGACAGGTTGGTCGGCTCATATTCATATGAGGGCCCCTGTGGGCCGGTTAGATGGTAATTTTTAATTAACGTCCTACGAGAGAGACACAGCGGGCTATTGACGACAATCGGGGATAAATCAACCCCCTAAGGGAAAGATCCGAGAAAAACATCTTGTAATTTTGGCCCAGTTAGAAAGATTGCGGATTACCAACCGTAGGGGATTTAATTAGCGTCGCACTGGATCAAAACAACGGGCTATTGATTAGCAACCGGAGGTTTGCGAATTGGAATTTCAATCCAATCACAGATCGTCTGGTTCTTGTGGGTTGGTGGAAGTTAAATCTGTCATGGACTCAATTGATCTCACGTCGAAGTTATTATAATTTTTAATTAACGTCCTACGAGAGAGACACAGCGGGCTATTGACGACGATCCGGGATCAATCAACCCCCTAAGGGAAAGATCCGAGAAAAACATCTTGTAATTTTGGCCCAGTTAGAAAGATTGCGGATTACCAACCGTAGGGGATTTAATTAGCGTCGCACTGGAGCTACACAACGAGCTATTGATTAGCAACCGGAGGTTTGCGAATTGGAATTTTAATTCAATCACAGATCGTCTTGTTCTTGTGGGTTGGTGGAAGTTAAATCTGTCATGGACTCAATTGTTCTCACGTCGGCACGGTGTGGAAGTATCAAAAGTGGAGTGGAGTGCAGGCTTGGGTGTTAATGTTAGCTCGTCACATAACCATGGTTTAAAATTACGTGATCGTGTTCTAGAATCTTTTGCTTGAGAATCAATCACAAACCATCGCAATAGCTCGTTGTGTTGCTCCAGTGTGACGTTAATTAAATACATACCTACCTACCCGCGGACTGTCGTCTCACGTTGGCTCTTTCTCCCAGGGGATTGATCCCGGACCGTCATCAATAGACCCTTGTGTTTCTCTAGAAGACGTTAATTAAAAATTACCAATATACTATCGACATCACGCCAATGTTATGGCCTTTAATGCCATGACAGATTTAACATTCTCTTGCTTCCACATACTCGCCAGTCTTTGGCTGGTTTAGGTGTTGAACTCGTAACCTTCTAGTTTCAATACTGTTGAGAAGTTTTTAAAATTTGTCATGAGTTGCTATTTAACTGTAACTGTTAGTTTGTGTTTGTTTATATTATTTTTTTAGTTTTGAAATGATTTTGATATGATTTTACGTGTTCAGAACCTTTTCACGTGAAGACTTAAAAATGATTTAATGCAAAGTGTTGCTGTAAGAGTGACAAATTTTGTTTTCTTGTTG
This sequence comes from Metellina segmentata, assembly GCA_947359465.1. Classification (NCBI taxonomy): domain Eukaryota; kingdom Metazoa; phylum Arthropoda; class Arachnida; order Araneae; family Tetragnathidae; genus Metellina; species Metellina segmentata. The sequence goes on from OX375883.1 coordinate 71,473,180, forward strand.
TGTAAAGTTTTTTACCTTTGTAAAATGTGTGTGTTTTATTGTATTTTTATCATCAAACGTCAAATTTATCATCGTTATTAGTGACCTGTAATAGTACTGTTAGATGTTGTACAGAACTGAAAACCACTTTTTGTTCAAACATCAGCAAGTGTTCCTTTTTTGTTAAACATTTAATGATTACGAAGCAGGTTTTTTTTTTTTACCTGTCATAGTTTTCCCATTCTTCCCACTTTGTGGCAGGAGTAGTTCTCGTGGTGAGACAGTAATCCTTTTTTTATATAAATCATGACAATACTAAATAAGATTCGGATTTTGTTGTTGTGGCATTTCCTTGTTATATTTACTTAATCTTACCCCTCATGGTGATTATTAATGTTCAGACTGAATTTTTGGTAAAATTATGTCCAATACTGAAGAAACCGGCTTTATTATTAATTGACTCGACTAAATAATGATATCTAAACTAGCGCTAATTAACTAAAATGTAGCTAAACAGTGTAACAACAAAGATGCTTAATGATTGTTGTCACCAATCTCCTAAACCAGTATTTCATTTGATTTTAAAACCTTTTTTATGTATGTGCAAAACTGCTTTACGGATTAATTTTTAGTAATCATTTCCCTTCTGCATTTCCAAAAACAGATCATTCCACTTTATGCTATTACAGCATTGCTCATTTCAATTTATCCGATAGCAATTTTCTATGTTCATGTGGCACAGAATAATTATTATTTTTTAAATGTGATATTTCAATACACTATTTAAATGTAATTGTAACCGATTTTATGTGTTCATTTACAGGCTGCTTCTGGTTTCCAATCATGTTAAAAGCTTTGAAGGGAACTCAAGGGGTAGCCTTACGAATGTATTCTACCTTATATAAGGTAGAACATGATGTGCAACGGAAGGAATTTTCTTTGGGTGATGGGGAAGGTAATTATTAAAAAACATCTAATGCAATAAAGTTCCTGGATAAAATAATGAAATTGACAAGCATATCTGTTCCAAAAATATCCAAAAGCCATAATCTGCTCAAATGTAATTTTTTTTAACAATCGTTATTGTGTGTAATGAATAGATCTGTCAAATTTTCCAATGAATGTTTAAACATTGTCAACTGACAATTTGCATAATGTATGTGATAACAGATCATAGGTGCCTTGTTACTAAAGTTACATGAGTAGTGTAAGACAATCAGAGAATAATCCTTTTGGATTGTATTTAGTGTTGGTTCCACAAATACAAAGGCAAGAAATTTCATAAAAAAATTGTTTAAGACAAGTGATAACATTATAATGCATTTTGGTTTGCACTTTGCCAGACAAAGGACAAGATTAATCAAAATCCTGTCGTATTTATATTGAAATTTGAATATATTAGCCTATTACTTTTAAAAAATCATGTCAGATTTCAAAGCAAGCACTTACACATGGCTGTATGAAATTGCAAAGAAACAAAATACAAAAAAAAAAAATTGAGAACCAGATAGAGGGAGCCTTGATCTTCGATTTCAATGTGAAAATTTCCACTTTAATTCCTTGTTAATTGTCGCCTATATCTTCTGCGCTGATGTTATTTAGGTGTTCTGGATCTAAGCTTTCCAACACATTCGAATATCATTCTTCACAGAATGTTTTTCTACAAATTATTTATTCCTAAAAAATTATTTAAAAATAAAACTGACACAATCCTGAGATGAACCTCTTGTGTATTGATATCTGCCTGTTTCTGAGCCACAACCCTGTGATTGAAAAACACTGATTTAGATGTACCAGTTTATGTCATCAGAAGAAAAGCATAATTGACCCTCAAATAAGGTTATTTTTATTTTGAATATTTATATAACTTTATCGCGCTAATTTACTGTTGTAAAACAATTGATTCTTGGATCTTTTCAAGGTTATTAATAATGGGTATTTTTTTATTCTTTTAGAGAAAGCAGTATTGACGTACAAAGTCTTTCCTCCTGAAACAATAGAATTGGAGCATACTATAGTTCCAGAGAGTTTGCAAGGAAAAGGATTAGGAAAACTTCTTGCTGAGGTACACATTTAAAACATGACAATGAAATAGAAATATTTCGTTGTAAGCAAAAGTATCAGCTTTTTAAACAGGAATAGTAAGATATTCCAAAATTGACTTAATTGCACTACACCAACTGTAACAATATTTCAAATTTAAAGAAAATTAGAATAAAAACGGGAAATTTTTAAGTAATGATATGGGGAAATACTTGCCATTATATAAGGGTTTAGTAAGACCACATCTAGAATATGCTGTACAATTCTGGGCTCCATATATGAGAAAGGATATAGATTTAATTGAAAGGGTTCAGCACAGAGCTACAAAAATCATAAAGGGGCTAGCAAATCTTGACTATAATGAACGTTTAAGTAAGCTAAACATGTATACACTGGAAAGAAGAAGAAGGAGGGGGGATTTGATTCAGCTTTTCAAGTTGGTAAAACAAGGGGACACAGAGGGCTTAAATTTCAATGGGATAACAGAACAAGGGGCCAGGGGTATAATTGAATAAGACGCATTTCAATCGGGATTTTAGGAAAAACTACTACTTTAATAGGGTTATAGACAATTGGAACGCGTTGCCAGAAAATATTGTTAATTCAAAGGGAGTGTACAAATTTAAGATACAATTGGATAGTCGGTGGGAATTGGGGAATTCATAAACAAAGGACCTGCCTTGTTGGGCTTGAGCCTGTAGCTGGTCGTCAATATTTGTATTTGTATTTGAAGGTATACAGTATTACATGGCTCACCAAATGATTCACCCTACGTTTCCCAGTTTGATTTTATACTCTTAATTTCCACTTTTAAGTTGGATATAAAAATAACTTATTACAAAACTGATGAATTTAATTATTTGGAGTGGAGTTTTTTTATCATGTTGAGTTTTATTTTTTGTAAATGTTTCGAAGTTCTCATGGAGCTGTATAATATTGTTTTTGTTTTGGGAAAAGATCCCTTACATCCACATATTATATAAAAGGTTCTTTAGAGCCCAAGCCATTGTGAATCTCAAAGTAGCCTGTTGCAATCCTGGGAGATACACTGTCTGCCATTTCCCTCAACTTTGAGTGCAAAACTCAGTCATTGTATGGGTTATGCATATTTGTCTAGATTTCCAAGGTCTTTTGTTAATAAGGCATGTTGTAACCCATACCGTCAACTTAGAGCAGAAACGCATTAACTGACATTTCTTCAGGGACACAATACTTATTTTCACAATAATAAAAATTACATTATCATATTTTGATCTGTTTAAAAGATATATCATTGACCTAAAGACAAAACACATTAACCTACAAAAAGTTACGGCCCAGCTGATAAAAGACTAACTACTAGCTTTCAGATCTAAATTAAAAATTACAAACATTTATAGTCATTTTCTTTCGAACCTAATACAAAAGTAATTTTTTATCATGAAAACAATCATTTAGTAACAAAAAATACCTTTCCTCAAAATGTCAGTTTTGCTTGTGTTTTGTTTTTAATTTCTTGCATTTTATGATGGCAATGTTGTTACTCATATTACACCATATTTAAATCCATATTAATCAAAAATATGAAACTGAATTTTATTCATCTTACAGATGTAAATTCTTATTTCCAATACAGTGCATAGCAAAAAGTGCACACTTCAGTCAGGTACCACAATTAAATTCTGAATGTCCACTTCAGTTGCATTCTATTCACGCGTCTAAGGCGATTTGGTATTTCTAGACGTGTACGCTTATTTTTTTATGTGCTTACATTTTGTCTTTTGCTCAAATTTCTCATTATCTTATGTTATCAAATGTTTCATTCAGCAGTTTCTCAGACGTTTCATTCAACATTGAAAATGAAATTGAACAAATGAAATTTCAGCAATGAGTTCATATGTGTAGTTTTAGTCATATTATACAACTCCTTACTCAAATCAAACATTTCAATGAAGAGACAAAATGGGCAACCTAATCACGTAGTGGTTGATCGTATTTTGTTGAAATCCATTTGGTGTTCATTCACCAATTTACAAATAGTGTCGATTTCTGTGCCACGTATGTTAGTGATCTATTATAATACTAGCCACTGCGTGGCTAGCCGCTGTGATGTAAGGTATTAATCTGCTAAAATGTTCCTTATATTTCAAATCCGTTGAAGATATATTCAATTTAAAAATTATTTATTTAAGGAAAATCATATTTTTAGGTATCAATCTAAATTGAAATTTCCTGCAGATTTCAAATTCGTTGAAATTTTACTCTATATTTAACGGTCTAAAAGATAGAAAAAAGAACTGTGACTGTAAATCATTCCTCCGGCAAAATCAAAGCGGAAAAAATATATATATTTTTTCTCCGCATTCTATCGGAGGAACGGTTGACGTGGTAAGGTCATTTCTGGTGTTTCGTCTCTCTCTGGTAGTAACGCGTTGAAAAACCGATGGAGAATAGAACTATTAAATTCATTTCAAAATCTTCTAGATTGAATTTTAAAACTTCTCCACGACCCAAAAATTGCAAGAAATTTGGACTACCTGTGTGCCAAATCTCATTGCTGTGAGTGCCACAGATTGTCAGGATTTTGCAGCCGCGAAACAAATAACAGCCTAACGAACCTATTAGATAACAGCCATAACGAAGTTGCTCATCATGTTGGTTTGTGAAACAAACCAAATGAGAATTCGGCGTGACATCACAATCTCTTGCGAAAATATTAATATTTGATTGTAAAATTATTTATTAGAAGAAAATCTAATGTATAAGGTATTTATCTTGTGCCAAATTTTCCGCAGATTTCAGATCTGGTGAAATTTTCTATCTATCTTTAATGATCTCGATTTTCAAAAAATAACTAAACAATGCCAGCTAAAGTGTTTTTACTTTTTTTGTTTTCCTTCGCTGAAATCTTGAGAGCAGAAAATGTAATCCTTTTATTTTTGGAATGCGAATGTTGGCGTGATGTCACATTCTCTTGCAAAAATATAAAAGATATTCAATTTTAAATTTTTATTTATTTAAAGAAAATCATATTTTTGAGTATCGATCTGATGTAAAATTTTCTGCAGATTTCAAATCAGTTGAAATTTTTACTCTATCTTGAATGATCTAGGAGATGGGAAAAAGAACTACATAACTAAATTTAAAACTTTGTTTTTTATCATCTGGTGGAAAAATCATTCCTCCACGCAAAATGAAAATGGCAATGGAAAAAATAAATTTAGAATCTGATCTTTTGAGCTGTTGCCATTTCAAAGAAAACAATAATAATTAAATAGCATTAAATTAATTTTAAAATGTTATCGATTGAATTTTAAATTTGCCGTAACCCCAAAATTGCAAAAAATTTGGACTACCGGTATTCCAAATCCCATTACTTTAGGTAAAATAGATTCATCATGACTTTGTGCTGAAAACAAACGAACTCTTCCTTTTATAATAATAGCGATACAGTAGGTAAATTGTTGTAATTTTGATTTGAATCTTAAATTGTTTGCAGGCAGTATTGGATTCATTTTATGCTGCCTATTAAAAAATTTCCATTTAATTTTTTATTTTATACATTATTTATTGAATTAAAAAGGTGAACAAAGTTCTACACCTTGTATAGTTATAAGGTAAAACTCTATTTTACAAAAATTTATTAAAATTTTCATATTCTTGTATAAAAGTAAAATATGAATTTTCTAAAATGATATTTGAATAGTGGGGTTGTTTTCAGCTAAGCACAAAATTTACATTTTGCTAATAGACTATGTGTTATGTTTTTAACAGATTTCTCTAACATGTATTTTATAATAGGTATTTTAAGTTGAAAACACACAATCAAAGAATTTTAACTATATGTCATGAATTCTAAAATATTCTTAATTACAGGCTGCTTTTGAGTATGCTCTAGACAAGAAGATGAATGTTAAAGTTACCTGTGACTTTGTGCAAAAATATTTAGAGAAAAATCCTAAACCAGAATTTAAAAACATAGTTAAAGCCTAAGGTAAGATCTGATGCTTAGATAAATGTCTTCAGTATGTTTATGTTTAATCAAGAATTGATCAATGATTGAATTTTGAAATCATGTATTCTTGTTCCTGATATTTTCAATAATTTATTTTTAAGTTGTAAATAAATATGATTTATAGCAAGCGTTAGTTATTTGGCTTTTTATTTAAAATCCAGTGTATTCATGAATTTTCTTCAGTGCTGTTTTATGTACATTTATCTCAGTTTGAATTAATATATAGGGTGATTCATAAGTATGTATACAGTTTCGAGATGCTGTAAAACACCAACAGTTTAAGACATGGTCCCCAAATGCAAACTGTTAGCTAGGTATACTCACAAAGTTTGTGTCCCTCTCCTGAGCGAAGTGACATAGGCAATAGAGAGTGTGTCACGTTACTAGTCAGTGGAAATGGCTGCATCTGCAGTGGAGAATGTGTTTCGTGTTCTTTAATTGAGCTAAACTGAATCTGTCACCGTTGTGCAACACCATTTTCAATCATGATTTTGAAAAGAACACCAACCAAAAAATTCATTAACGATTGGTTTTAAAAAATTGAAACGACTGGCTGTTTGTGCAAAGTTCCAAAGCCTTGACGACCGATTGTATCAGCAGATGTCGTCAAAAACTTTATTTATCTGACTGGATAATAAAGTCGGAAAAACTTTATTCTCCAATTGTATGTTGCACGACCACTGTGGTTAGGTGGCATACGAAATTACCTCTATTAATATCTCCACCGATGGATTGGACGAAGCGCCGACTACAGCATGCCACTGACCCAATGGCCACCCAGATGCCCTGATTTAACACCATGTGACTTTTTTTCTTTGGGTCTACGTAAATGATAACGTATTTAACCCTCCTTTTCCTGTTGATCTAGCGTTGTCGAAACAGCATATAGAAACCACTATTACTGCACTTGCTTCAGATACCCTAACACCCGTCTGGGCAGAAACGGATTACCGGTTCGATGTGTGTAGTGCGACTAAAGGTGCACACATAGAACATTTCTGACTGTCTCTAAAAAAACTTTAAACATTCACATGCAAGAATTTTCTTTGCTATATTCGACGGCAAGACAGCGTATGGCCAAACGGCCTTGAGCTGGGTGTAGGATATAAAAAAACCCTTCTCTATTTAACAGGTAACATAAAATATATTACATTGTCACTGTTATATAGTGCGTTGAAATTGTATACTTATGAATCACCCTGTATGTTGGTAGGAAGTTTGGCAGTTTTTAAGGTCCTTTTAGCATCACATCCCACTTTCATTGCAATGAGTGAAACAAAGGGTAAAACCAAGCATTAAATTTTAAATACAACTAACATATAGGAAAGAGAAAACACCCAAATATGCAATTTTCTCACTATATTATTCATTTGCCATGCTGAAAATGAAGTTACAACCAAAATATTTCCTGTTGGTATTGATCCTAGACCGTCATCAATAGCTCATTGTGTTGCTCCAGTTAATAAAAATACCTATCAAAATATTTCCAGATATGTTTGCAGAAAAGAGTAACAAACATGTTAAAGCAGTAGTTTTCTAAATAAATTCATTTATCTGCTGATTTCATTCATCTGCATCATCAGTAATTTTTCCACACTATCAAGCCAGCATGGCGTTGTCAGTTCTTTTCGAGTCCTTACTGCTACTGAAATCATTAAAAAGAAAAAACAATAATTTTAGAGTGAGTCCCACTTCTACCTGACATGACTTGGCCATGCTGCAAATTTACATAAAATTCGGACTACCTGAGGTATTGATCTGGTGTAAAATTTTCAGCAGATTTCAAATCCGTTGTTCAATGGGAAACTGCCACGCCCATAGCCATACGTTATGTTTGGGTTATGACAGCAACCCCACCCCACTGTGTGTTATTGAAAGATAACAAAATTACAATTTTAGTACAGAAGAGTACTAGTTATACTCTATAATGTGCGTTACAAAACAGCAAAGCCTGTACATGACAAGTTGCAAATGACATGTAAACCATTGAATCAAGTTGAATATGCAAGGTATCAAATAAATGCAGTTTGTGGATAGTCAAGTCAGTTCGATTCTCGCTTTTTAAGTTCAATGCCCAAGCTCACTGGTCAAGTTTAATGTCTCAGTTTGTAGGTCCCACCGGTCTAGTGGTTAAGGTGTTGGCCTCTGGATCAGAAGGTTCCTGGTTCGAATCCGAGGTCAGGGCTAGGATGTAAATTGTACTGTTCTTTGTTAGGGGTAATGATGGTCGTCCATTGGGTGCTCCTTCACAAGTGGCCATCACTTCTGGCCTTGTAGTGGCAGAATGATTACAAATCTACAATGCCCGCCATTGGATTAAAAAAAAGTCTGTAGGCCAGATCATCATATCTATTCCATTTCTTTTATCCTGTTGTCTAAGATTCCTCTCATTTTGTTTTTAATTCCTTCTCTAGTTCTTTTGTCAGTGAGCAGTCATTTTCTGTCAGACTGTTAATAGTTACCAGGAAAAAACTTCACTCTAATGTCGTCCCACTGTCCGCATCTATAGATTTGATTATGTGTTCCACTGATTCCTCCTCTCGTCTGCATTTACACATATTTGTTTTTCCCAAAAATCTGTGCTGATACTCTCCCAGGGCTCCATGCCCCGTAATCAGTTGGTAAATTTCAAGAGCCCTGGAGTCTCTTAACCCTCTGACTGCTCAATTTGTGGACCGAAATCGCTACAAAAATTGTGTGGTTTTTTTTTTGCATATTAAAAATCTATATATATTGGAGAATTGAACTGTGCATTTTTTTCTTTCTAGAAAAGACTTTTTATATAGATTTTTATCATGAGAAACTAAACTGTCAGAAATTATTGTTAGCTATATGCACAGTAATTCCCGGATTTCCACGAAAAGGAACTGAAGGAGGAGGAGGAATATTCTTCATATCAATTTTGCACCACTGCCTAACGCTTTGCAAGTTTATTGAATCATGATCAGATTCATCGCTATCTGAAGAGCAATCCGAAAAATCTATATCACTATCAGTATCAAAACTAAAATCACTTTCAGAATCTGATAAATCATCAGGAATATATACTCTGTCAATCGCTGAACGTTTTCTAGCAGCCATTTCTGATTAGAAAAAGGCGCCAAACAAAGGCGCGAAGTTAGAGCGGTAAATACAAAGTACCTTCAAATGCCGCAATTTAGTGGACGACTAGCGACAACTGTTGACCAAAATCTAAATTTAATGTCTAACACTGTATGTAATTTGTTTCATTGGTTAAACGGTGAAAAAGCGGGATGCGCTCCTCAATAAAGATAAAAAAACACCTGCCCGCAAAAATCGCGGGATGAGCAAATTTTGCTAAATTTGAGTTGCTTGTGGAAATTTGCGGGATAATCAGCCAGTGGGTTAATTGAGACTCTGTCGTATAAATTATACACTGTTCTTTTCTTATTTGAGTTGTCCTAGCGCGACCGATAGAAAACCTCAAACAGTCCTTTTTGTGTTCATAATAAATATCTCCGTCAAATGTGGCCAAATTTGTAATTAGAAAATATGAAAGTCACAGCTGAAAAATTATTTATTTAAAGAAAATCACATTTAAGGTATCGATCTGGTGTAAAATTTTCTGCAGATTTCAAATCCGTTGAAAATTTTACTCTTTTTAACGATTGCAAAGATGGAAAACCTCAAATAGTCCTTTTTGTGTTCGTAATGAATATTGTTGGATATTCTCCTGTTCTTAACTGTTTAAATAAATGCAAATCCTTTGAATGCAAATCTGGCTGGATTTGCGTATCAAACGCCCATTTAATTTAGTCAGAGCTATACATATAAACGAAGTCAGTTTATATTCTGTTCTCTCGGATCCAAATACTGGATGTTTGTATGTTATCTTTTGAGTTGCTATTTTAATTGTAAAGTCTTACATTTTTTAATAAACTTTTAAATCTCACTGTGGCTGTCTATTTTTAAACTGTGATATACTATGCATCCTGCATTTCTCACCTCTGCTAGATTTTTAGCCCATTAACATAGCAAATATCTTTGTCAAATTTGGCCAAATTCATATTGCGAAAATATAAAAGCAGCAATTGAAAAGTTATTTATTTAAAGTAAATTGGATGCCAAATTTCAGGACTAAGTGGTATAAATCGTCAGAAAACAGACACACAAACACTTCCTTTTATAAAAGTAGAAATTCTCTTTTCCTTTCACTGAAATTACTACCTTTTAAGGAATTTTTATTGATGAAGCTATGCAATCAAATTATTTTAAACTTTGTACATCTATTTATGATTTCTCAACACCAAAAAAAAATCTTTAACAGAAATGTAATGAGTTTTACTTCATAAATGTGCAGCCATCATTTAATGAAACACATGTTTTTTTATCAAGTGTTGGAGGAAATTGTGACTTGTGAAATCCAAATAATCTTATTAGCTAAAAAAGATGGACCAATTTTTGCTATAAAAATATAATTGTTTTCATCGCATGATAAAAGGATATTTGTTTGACAAGCCGTAAAATTGTGCATCTTTATTTCATGTCAATGAATCGAATAATTTAATAGATATCATGCTAACCACTTGCAAAAAAGCTGTTAAAAACATGTTTAAAGTTTTAGTACAATTAATGGAAGCGTATTCAGTACTTACAACAGTATTTTACTGCAAATCTGCTATAACAATGTGGTAGATAAGTGCAGATTGCTGTAGATAAAAGTGGTCTTTGATAATGATTCGTTGTAAATTAGCTTTTTTGAATTTACGTCTTTATAACGTTACCACACTTCAAAATCTACATCTGAGCATGGTTTCTGTTCTTGACTTATAACTGGATCAATTAATTTCAACTTGAAATTTGGTAAATGTGTTCTTAAGGGCAAAATAATAAAATTACGTAAACCACGCTTGATCGATTTTTTCGATGTAAAAAGAAAATCTGCCTTTAACTCTCCTGGTGGTTCTCGACGAGGACTCTCATTAGAAGAAGACAAACCAGATCTTGAAGGACAAGATATCTTGTCATTAGAAGAAAACTGACCAGGTCTTTATCTCATCATCATCAAAAATCGGCTGTATTTTAATGACGAAATATCTTGTCACTAACAAAATTTATCATGATGGATGAATATCTTGTCGAAACCACTAGGTAAGTTAATGGCTTGTGATTATATTGTATCGCTAAAGTGTTTAAAAACTTGCTCATTTACCTATTCGTTTACAGACTGAAATGTGAGAAAATACACAGGACAAAAGACGAAATCTAATTGAAACCATGTTCATCTTTTTATTGCTTTAAATCATTGAGGTATAGTTGTAGTTCTCTTCGTCTTATAAAATTGTACATAAAATTCATCTCTACATTACATAACACTCAACAAATGAACGCTAATGGATAGATCGTCATACCTACAGCTACAATCACATCGCAGTACAGAACACAGGTATCACATCTATGGTAAACGCAACTGAATGAAATAATAACAGATATACAATATATACACACACAATAATGCAGAAATGTAAAGCACGCTATGTAAAATTGAGGTAAAGAGGTTTCAAATAAAAACAAGGAATCACAACTTGATTCAATGGCAAAATAAATTCTTGAGCCTGAAATACATATACCAGCTTAACTCTAACACTAGATTTTTTTTTGACATTGAAAAGCTCTAAGTATACTTTAAGCAAACAAAAGTTATTCCTGGACAGAATGTGACCATTGTGCAAGAGTATTTTGCACTGTTACATTGTTGTTGGGAAATGAAAAGCACAGAGCACCAAGTTACTGTGGTTGAGTTAAATCCATACAAATCTCAGTCTCCATGCTTTTATCTTTACACTTTTCCAACAAAGCCTTAAAACCGACCTTCATTGCATTGAAGCTGTTTTGAAAAAAATATATATGTTCATATGGTAGTCACTAAGATTTACACGGAAATACTATGTGATTACTCTCTTTTTTTGTAGTAATGGAATGTAATACTTTCTCTCCTGCAAATTCCCACGTTTACGTAGCATTTCGTACATAGAGCAAAATATCTGTTTTCTCTGGAAATAAGCTTTCTAACATCAATTTGAAGTTCGAGTACTAGCAGACTTATTTTGACACAGTTACAGACAATTATGCACATTTAAAATTGTTATTCACAAACATGTCTCTAAAAAGTATAACTTAAAAATTTGCTGTGAAAAACTCGAGTAAAAGTTTTTGTTGAAGTTTCGATTAAATTTAGTATGTTACAAAGTATTCAGTGATGTTTTTGTTCTACAAAATATGAACTTAAAAGTACAATTTTATATAAATAGTATTTTATTCAGTATGCGATTAATCAAACGAATTCTGTGACTTCATACACATCTCAGCCAAAAATAATATCTGTAGTGTAAAATTCTTCCATAGTACCCCTTTTTGTAATTAATGCTCCTTTTTACTGCTCTTTGTTCATAAAATACTTCAAATCTGGATATTCATCAGTGGAGAATTGACTATTAAAATTATCAATTCTTATTTTCAACATTGAACTGATAAAATCATTTTTAAGTTATACATTTTATGGAATTCTATAAAGTATTTCTGTGTGTAATTTTAAAATTCAACAAATTTCAATTCCAAATTTCTTTTTTGTTACAATCAAATTAATTTATTGTGATAATACATAAAATGCTTGTGTATTTATTTAATTAAAATGGCTTACAGTTTCTTAAAATTTAAATACTTTTATTGCTATTGTCAATAAATAAATTATAAAATATTACACTTCTTAAAATTAAGGTATATTTTAAGTTTCTATAGAGGGGGGGGGGGCTCAACTATTTTAATGTAATTTAAATTAGTTATTTATGAATTATATACAATGTTTATAAATAGGATTGTTTAGTTTATTCATTTCCTATGTAGTTCACACAAATTATAATATATGAAATGAATAATATACTACAAATTTTTATATAATTATGACAGCATTCAACATAATATTGCAACTCAACTCCAAAATCATTTCGTTCATGCACTTTTAATATATTTTGTTTTCACTATTCAAATTTCTTTGCCCTACTCTTTGATATTACTATTAGAGAGTATGTTAAGTACAGAAATAAAGCACTAAAATTGGTATACAAAATTAAGACACAATATACAATCTACATTCATTTTTTGTCTTCAGAATATTATAAAAACATATTTATTCCTTTTCTTCACTCTCGACAAATAGGCAATACAATTTTCAAAACGCTGCAGAAAGTAATTGTAATATAAATTGTTTTGATTATAGGCAAGAAGTTAATAGGAAAGAAAAGGGGACAATATCAAAGAATCTATGTCCTATCTTTTAATTTTTGACTCGTAATATTAAGCGCAACGTCTTAAAATGAATGTTCTATATTCACATTTTATATACCACTGTTTACTTTTATCCATAAACACATACTTTGCATCATCATATATAAATGTTGTTTTTAAACATACCCTGAGTAACTGTCTACCATAGACAGATTTAATCTACCAAATAGATCATGCAACACCAAGATATTTATATTGTATATAGACACAGACATGGTTAACTTATATTAGCCAATGTACTACTTGGTGCTTGAGAGGTTTTCTGGAATGATTTCTTTTTCAAATAATAAAATAAAAACAACATGACAACAATGAGCTGATATCTAACATTGTTTACGTATTTTTTTCATGGACGGCCATCGATTGCTGCCATCATTGGTGAATAAATGAACGCTAATAAATATCAGCTTGTCTCACAACTACGAGAGGTGTATCACTTTTCATCGAGGAACTTGTATTGTTTTATGTTTGGTACTCTTGTGATAGCTACCAAAGGAAAAGGTAAAATAAAAACAAAGAGACTAATAACGTGTACATTAAATGACGTATAAGCCAACCTTATCAGTTTCTGGAAACAGTACTAGGTTACAAACTGACTATACTTCATTAAAAGTAACAAGGTTCACTGTCATAAACTGCTTTATTTAGCAGACACGATTGTAAAAGGCTTGATTTGCTGTATGCTCGGGTTCAGGCAACTTCGCATTTGAGTCGCATGGTTTTAGACACGTATATTCATTCCTTTAGGGGACATTTTAGTGTGAACAACTGTACTTCCCCAAAACTCTCATATTAGAGTTAATTTTTATTGGATTCATTTATCATCCTCAAGATCATGAAATTTAGGCTATGTATTATTCCTGCCAAATACATTCCAATATAAAGTGCCATTGTTATGGACAGTTGATACTTGACTACTGATCTGTAAATTCAAAATATTACCTATAATCTGGAAAGTTTGGCCAAAAGCAGAATATTGGGTTCACAATCTGGAAGTATAGAACCAAGTTGGTTCAATATTTTCAGTGATTAAATAAACAAGAAATTGATGAGCCAAATCTTAATAAGATACTTTGTTTTAAGCATTTTAGATTGTAGCTTCATCCAGTATAGCTTGTATTAAGTTAAGTACTTTTTACACCGCAACCATTGTATCTATTTCATATTCATTTTGAATCCATTTATTCTTGGTGCACTTGTAGATTTTCTGACAACCTTCCATAATTGCATTCAAAATCAAAGCATTTTTACTGCCAAATTTATAAAAATTATCCAGTTGCTAGTGTTCATTCCAAATAATGAAATTGGGGGAAACATTAGGGTGGAAGAGCAGTTTTAAATAATTTTCTAGTAATTTTGAAGTTTTGTTAAGTTTTTCACGAAAAATTGAATTTGTAAGTGTGAATCAAACACTAACACAATTTGTCAGTTGCATTTCTCAAGTTTGGCAACTATTTTTGGAAACTAAGCAAATTATCATTGACAATTAATATAGTTCTATGATTCTTAAAAATTCCAAGTGGCAAATGTTTTAATGTCATTTCAATAGTTTCCATTAAAAAATGATGAGAAAGAAAAAAATGTTCAAGAAACAACATACGATATATTTGTATTAGATTAACAGAGCAGTACGGCTGATAGCCTTGGATAATAACTGTATTTTGTTTCTGCTTTCAAATTCAACTTCATGTTGAACTTTAAAACAAAAAAGGAACTCAACCTGCAGATGCCTATAAATTTTCTATACCGTATTACTGTCTTAACTTCAGATAAGAGCTACATATTTCAAGTATTAGAACTATAGGAATTGCAGCTCTTTAAAAATTGTGTTGTACACTAATTTATATGTGGACGTCCACTAAGTTTAATTACCTAATCAAAAAATTAAAGATAGATTTACATACAAGCAAAATTTTTATCTAGTTTTGCACATGATCTCTTCAGAACTTCTAAACTGGTACTTGCATATCTAACAAGCAGTTTACAGTGGTATGCATGCTTTATTCGTGACAAATATCAATAGCATTAGCTTTTCTAAAACAATGAGTAAAAATTTATTAAAATTGAAACCTCGTTTAATTTTGACTTGTAGGTATTTAAATTTGCAAAAGCAGAAGTATAAAACTTTAAACAAAAAGAGCTTTTTCATAATCATTGGCTTTTGCCAACCTAGTAGCTGTGCGGTTAGAGCGCTGCCCTTCAGTTCCACATGCTTTGGGTGTGATTCCCTCTAGACATGGATGAGCACAGTGGTTCAGAATCACCTTTAACTCATAGGCACTGGTCAATTAGCCATAATATAGCAAAAATGACCATAGAGCCATAAATCATCAAAAAAAAAATACATAACGTGTTTTTTTAAAACATACCTATTTACATGCACTATACTTTTGTCCATGGCCGCATGAAATTCTCTTTCCTACAAGCAGTGGAAATTTGTATACGTTAGAGAAAATATCTTCTATCCAATCATCTTTTAAGTTGATTTCAAACTGAGCTACTCACTTAGTGAAAAAAAATTGAAAATGAAAAAAACCTCATCAACATTTAGACTAAATACTAAATGAATAACAGAATTTCAAGCTGCAATCACCTAATTCTATAGTTTGACATCAGAATCTGTGCAAAGAAAAGGTAATCCGAGTAAAGAAATCGATAGATACGAATGCTCTCAAAGGGGATTAGAAAAATATATTAGTGGGATTGTCTTATACGTCAGTACATATGCACGCTAAGTCCATAACAGTAAAAAACAAAAAATAATCTCTTCAATATAATAAACAGTTACTTTTAAAAAAATCATTGCGGCAATCTTTTCAAGCACTCGCTGGATTGTTGACCCCAGCTGAGCATCTAGCCAGGCTGGAATGTGTGTGCGTGTTTCACTTCTCAAGGTTCAATGCCGTAGAGTTCTGCTGTAAAAAATCCCCCAATGTCAAGCCCATGTTGTTGAGATCACACAGCTTCTGGTAGAACTCGGTTTTGATTTTCTCCTCCGGGGTCCTGAACTGCTTCAACCGGGTCACCCGGTTCCGGTTGTTGGACGTCGAGGTGGACTTGGGCAGCGCCTCGCTCTGGCTCTTCTGGCAAGAGTTCTGCTCTTGGTTCCCTGTGCCGGCAGACAGGTGGCAGCTCTTGTAGTGCTCGTCCGACAGGCTCCTGGTGTGGAAGCCAGTGCCGCAGCACGCGCACACGTTGCGGGACCGCAAGAGATGGGTCCGTGTCTTCAGGTGCCGGTTGAGGTCCGATTGGGTGACTCCGTTGTAGTTGCAAATCTGGCACATGTAATGTTTTATACCTGTGGGGTGAAAGCAGATTTTAACGTCCATCCCTTAAAATACATCATTGTAATCTTGAATGTCAATATAATATATTAAAAAAAAATTTAATCTGGCTTCACTAACGTAGTATGCTCAAAAGTACCAAAATTTCCCATCCCTTAAAATACATCAATGATATCTTAAATGTCAATATAATATATTAAGAAATATTTTTAAGTTGGGCCACATAAACGTAGTATGCTCAAAAGTACCAAAATTTCCAATCCCTTAAAATACATCAATACAAGCTTTAATGTCAATATAATATAATTAAAAAAAAAATTTTAATCGGGCCACACTTACGTAATATGCTTAAAAGTACCAAAATTTCCCATCCCTTAAAATACATCAATACAATCTTGAATGTCAATATAATATATTAAAAAAAAATTTTAATCGGGCCAGACTAATGTAGTATGCTCAAAATTTCCCATCCCTTAAAATACATTAATACAATCTAGAATATCAATATGTTAGATTCAAAAAGAAATTTTAAGTTGGTGCCACTGTAACGTAATGGGCTCAAAATTACTCCATGGCCAAAATATGATTAAAACAGTTGTATTTTAACACAAGAATTTATACAATTAATTTAAGGATATGTGTGGTTTGATTGAATGTGCCTTAAAACACATCAATACAATCTAGAATATCAATATAATAGATTAAAAAAGAAATTTTAAGTTGGTGCCACTGTAACATAATGGGCTCAAAATTACTCCATTGCCAAAATATGATTAAAACAGTTGTATTTTAACACAAGAATTTATACAATTAATTTAAGGATATGTGTGGTTTGATTGAATGTGCCTTAAAACACATCAATACAATCTAGAATATCAATATAATAGATTAAAAAAGAAATTTTAAGTTGGTGCCACTGTAACGTAATGGGCTCAAAATTACTCCATTGCCAAAATATGATTAAAACAGTTGTATTTTAACACAAGAATTTATACAATTAATTTAAGGATATGTGTGGTTTGATTGAATGTGCCTTAAAACACATCAATACAATCAAGAATATCAATATAATAGATTAAAAAAGAAATTTTAAGTTGGGGGCCACTGTAATGTAATGTGCTCAAAATTACTCCATGGCCAAAATATGATTAAAACAGTTGTATTTTAACACAAGAATTTATACAATTAATTTAAGGATATGTGTGGTTTGATTGAATGTGCCTTAAAACACATCAATACAATCTAGAATATCAATATAATAGATTAAAAAAGAAATTTTAAGTTGGGGGCCACTGTAATGTAGTGTGCTCAAAATTACTCCATGGCTAAAATATGATTAAAACAGTTGTATTTTAACACAAGAATTTATACAATTAATTTAAGGATATGTGTGGTTTGATTGAATGTGCCTTAAAACACATCAATACAATCAAGAATATCAATATAATAGATTAAAAAAGAAATTTTAAGTTGGGGGCCACTGTAATGTAGTGTGCTCAAAATTACTCCATGGCCAAAATATGATTAAAACAGTTGTATTTTAACACAAGAATTTATACAATTAATTTAAGGATATGTGTGGTTTGATTGAATGTGCCTTAAAACACATCAATACAATCTAGAATATCAATATAATAGATTAAAAAAGAAATTTTAAGTTGGGGGCCACTGTAATGTAGTGTGCTCAAAATTACTCCATGGCTAAAATATGATTAAAACAGTTGTATTTTAACACAAGAATTTATACAATTAATTTAAGGATATGTGTGGTTTGATTGAATGTGCCTTAAAACACATCAATACAATCAAGAATATCAATATAATAGATTAAAAAAGAAATTTTAAGTTGGGGGCCACTGTAATGTAGTGTGCTCAAAATTACTCCATGGCCAAAATATGATTAAAACAGTTGTATTTTAACACAAGAATTTATACAATTAATTTAAGGATATGTGTGGTTTGATTGAATGTGCCTTAAAACACATCAATACAATCTAGAATATCAATATAATAGATTAAAAAAGAAATTTTAAGTTGGGGGCCACTGTAATGTAGTGTGCTCAAAATTACTCCATGGCTAAAATATGATTAAAACAGTTGTATTTTAACACAAGAATTTATACAATTAATTTAAGGATATGTGTGGTTTGATTGAATGTGCCTTAAAACACATCAATACAATCAAGAATATCAATATAATAGATTAAAAAAGAAATTTTAAGTTGGGGGCCACTGTAATGTAGTGTGCTCAAAATTACTCCATGGCCAAAATATGATTAAAACAGTTGTATTTTAACACAAGAATTTATACAATTAATTTAAGGATATGTGTGATTTGATTGAATGTGCCTTAAAACACATCAATACAATTTAGAATATCAATATAATAGATTAAAAAAGAAATTTTAAGTTGGTGCCACTGTAACGTAATGGGCTCAAAATTACTCCATTGCCAAAATATGATTAAAACAGTTGTATTTTAACACAAGAATTTATACAATTAATTTAAGGACATGTGTGGTTTGATTGAATGTGCCTTAAAACACATCAATACAATCAAGAATATCAATATAATAGATTAAAAAAGAAATTTTAAGTTGGGGGCCACTGTAATGTAGTGTGCTCAAAATTACTCCATGGCCAAAATATGATTAAAACAGTTGTATTTTAACACAAGAATTTATACAATTAATTTAAGGATATGTGTGGTTTGATTGAATGTGCCTTAAAACACATCAATACAATCTAGAATATCAATATAATAGATTAAAAAAGAAATTTTAAGTTGGGGGCCACTGTAATGTAGTGTGCTCAAAATTACTCCATGGCCAAAATATGATTAAAACAGTTGTATTTTAAGACAAGAATTTATACAATTAATTTAAGGATATGTGTGGTTTGATTGAATGTGCCTTAAAACACATCAATACAATCTAGAATATCAATATAATAGATTAAAAAAAGAAATTTTAAGTTGGGGGCCACTGTAATGTAGTGTGCTCAAAATTACTCCATGGCCAAAATATGATTAAAACAGTTGTATTTTAACACAAGAATTTATACAATTAATTTAAGGACATGTGTGGTTTGATTGAATGTGCCTTAAAACACATCAATACAATCTAGAATATCAATATAATAGATTAAAAAAGAAATTTTAAGTTGGGGACTGTAATGTAAGTTGAGCTACTGTAATGTAGTGTGCTCAAAATTACTCCATGGCCAAAATATGATTAAAACAGTTGTATTTTAACACAAGAATTTATACAATTAATTTAAGGATATGTGTGGTTTGATTGAATGTGCCTTAAAACACATCAATACAATCTAGAATATCAATATAATAGATTAAAAAAGAAATTTTAAGTTGGTGCCACTGTAACGTAATGGGCTCAAAATTACTCCATGACCAAAATATGATTAAAACAGTTGTATTTTAACACAAGAATTTACACAATTAATTTAAGGATATGTGTCCCAAGGTTGTGGGCACTGAAATCTTCACTCATCAAAATATTCTTGTGATCTTCCCTCCAGTTGATCCTGAGGAAGAGTTAAATTGAGGGAGAGTTTTTGAGCACCCCTTAACACTCTGAGTGGTTTTTGACGAGATATCTTGTCCCTCGAGAACAATTTATTGTCTGTTGTCGGTATTTTGATGATGACAAGATCAAGAACTGGTTAGTCTGATTAGATATCTCGCCCATCATGATCTGATCAGTTTCGTTAATGACAAGATACCTCATCGAGACAACCTCCAAGAGGGTTGAAAACCATCTGGATGGGAAGGAGATCTTCCAGATAGATGGGTCAAGATTTATGGTCAGTGGGAAACCTGCAGGTATCGACCCCCTGCCATTACACCACCAAACTGGTATAATGGTCATTAGGGTGGTCCAAAATTTCGAAGGTCAAAATATTTTAGGCCCTACCCTCCCATTTTGTTCCAATGTATTAAAAAATAAATCAGACAAAATTTGAAAACATTTTAATAATATTATGAGGTAGCTCAATGCAGATCAAGTTTGTATCATTGTTCAATAGTGTTAAATTGTTTGCATCATTGTTCAATAGTGTTAAATTGTTTGCATCATTGTTCAATAGTGTTAAATTGTTTGCATCATTGTTCAATAGTGTGTTGTCAAAAAACCAAACTATCCAATAATAAAATTTATATTGTAATCAACAAAAAAATAATTGTATTATAAAAACGCCATTTTTATATAAACGTCAGATTGCAAGGCTGTGTTTGTTGTTGATGAAACGGCAAGGAGTTTGGGTTGTGAAGTGGATGACATTACCCTAAGTAGAAGTTCTATTCTCCGAGAAAGAATGAAACACCGCTCTAATATGTTTCAGCAGCTGAAAACTGAATTACAGGAGCAGAATGCTAAATTAACAGTTCACTGGGATGGTAAACTGTTACAAAACTAAACTGGGAAAAACGTCGATAGACGTCCTGTCAAAGTATCTAAAAAAAGTGTCCATCAATTACTTACAGTGGCCAAACTTGTATCAAGAACCGGAGAAAATCAAGCTGTTGCAGTATATGCAGCTTTGCAGGACTGGGGCTTAGCTGACAAAGTGTCTGCTATGTGCTTTGACACAACGAGTGTGAATACTAGCTAAAGCAATGGCACCAGTGTCTTACTAAAACAAAAAATGAACAAGGCCCTACTATATTTGTCATGTCGACACCACATCATGGAATTGATTATTGGTGATTTTTAATAAATGCATGGGATTATCTTCTGCACCAGATGTACTTCTCTTTAAAAAAATTCCAAGCCTACTGGGAGTTCATTGATAATAATAAGTATAGGATAGGAATCAATAATAAGGACATTTGGGCCCAAGTGGTGATATAAAGAACGATAGAATTGAACTTGCTGAAAAATTACTGCATGATTCCAACTCGGAGATGATTATCGAGAATTTCTTATTGATCAACTGATTTTAATATTTCTTGGTAAAGCCCCTTCTTGTGGAATCAGATTTATGGCACCTGGAGCTATGCACCAAGCTCGATGGATGTCAACAATATTGTACTGTCTTAAAATATGGATGTTTAGTTGCCAGTTTACCATCACTCCAACAGAAGAAAAAGGATTGCAAAATAAATGTACATTTGCTATACATGTGTATTTAAAGCTTGGAAGGCAGCTTCTTTACCTTAAAGTGCACCATGCAATGCTTTTAATTTAATGAAATCTTTATTAAAGTATAAAAAGATTGAAGAAATAAGCAAAGTTGCATCAGAAAAACTAGTCAATCACCTTTGGTATTTATCAAGGATCTTGTGGCTTTAGCTCTTTTTGACAATCAAGTGCTTCATTGCATTAAAAGGCAAATGATAAAGGTTATAAAAGAAGTAAATGGGGAAAAAAATCTTTCAAAATGTACTGACATTAAGCTCAAAACTTTTATGGACATGAAATTTGAGGACTTTGTAACAAAGCAGTCAGCTTTGTTATTTAAAAGAATGAGTTTACCCGATACATTCCTTCACATAGATCAACAAATCTGGGAGCATCAGGAGGATTATTACAAAGCACTAAAAATTATTGAAGAAATTCCAGCTGTAAATGATCTTGTTGAAAGGGGTATAGCCCTCATAAAAGAGTTTAATAGGAAAATAACACAAAGTGAAGACCAACTACAATTCGTGTTGCAGGTTATCGAAGAACACTGACGAGTTGATCCCGATTGCAAAAAGCAGAGTTTAGCAGGCGCTAGCAGAAGCACAAAGCACACCCATTGCTGTTTAAATTTCACTTGTATTATTTTTAACTCACAAAATGCTAGAAATTTCAAAAAACTAAAATTTTATGTTTTTTTAGATGGAGTTTTGTTTTCTTCTACATCTCTCTATAGCATAAAATAGAAAAACAACAGAACTTTGAGGGTGTGGAGCTACCCCTAAATATTAAAATTATGAGCTCAAACTTCACAATAATTATTTTTTACATAGATGGAACCAAATAGGAGGGTAGGACCAATAAAAATCTTTCTTTTTTAAAAAAAGGCCTTTTTTGGACCACCCTAATGGTCATATTGTTGGTCTACCACCCAGTAGGTTAGAACTTTAGTTTGTAAATGCATGGATGCTGATGAATGGTCCCTGTTGGAAGCACAGCCGACTTCCCCATTAATTGCTCCCTCCCCTCACAAACAGCTGCCAGTTCACTTGTGCCAAAAAGGTAATTTGCTCAGACATTCAAAAACTTTTCTGGTCAGTTTTAATTTTAGTAGCCATGTGATGTCCTTAGATCTTAGTTAAGATGGCTCTGTGACACTTATCTGGAATTCTGGTCTTAGCATTTATCTGCCAGCTTTGCACTGGTTTGCATGGTTTGAAGCACACGAATGTTGGTTATTGTCCTTTTAAATAGCTACAGTAGCAAATCCACTAGTTGCTTCTTCACAAATAGCTGTCAGTTTGCCCCTTGTAGAAGAGGCAAGTGATCAAGCATTAAAACAGTTTATGATAGTGTGGTGAAATTTAAAATAGCTGTCTCAAGGATATTCCATCTTTATCAGTTTTCTATCATATTTCTATGCTGTTCAAGAAATCTGTCTGCACCCTCCATGCAGATGGAGATTTTTCCAAAATGACTTTAAGCTGAAGTGCCAGTAAAGCTTTTCTTGAAGTGCATGTCTATTATTATAACATTGTCTTGTGTTTGTAGCTTGCCCAAATATGACCCTTGTGCCAACCATTATTTCGATTCAAGTAAATTTGAACTGTCATGCTTTTGTTCGTGAAGTGTTTTGTTGTGTAACATAAATATATGTTAAATCGTAATTTCAACAAAGTGGATGTTGCATTGTTTCAACAGTTGGATGAATTCCAAGCTGATCTTTTTGTATTGTGTATTGATTTGGTCTTTACAAATGCCAGGCATTTGACAACTAAGTCCTTAGCCTTGTTTCAAAACATCTATGAACAATATAATTAAAACCATTAAATGTAGTATTCATGTCTAATGTTCACTACCCACTGGGTGTCTAGAATTGCATTCTAGATGTCCAATTCTAAATAAATGGGGATTGTGGCTATCATTTCCACTTAGAAGACAATATAAAGCAAAGGTAATGCATCTTACAAGTTTCCTTGTGAGATGTGGCCATATGTAGGCCAAAAATTAAGAATTTTTTGGTAACAATTTTGGCCTATTTGGCTGCTTATTTATTTTCAAAGTGTAAAGAAATGCTACTTTCAGTTTCTCTTCATTCCCTTTGGCTTGAATTTAAAAATACCCATTCTAGGTGATTAGGAGAAGAATATCAAGTTTCCTGCTTTATTAGTTACCTTACAATGCTTTTATCTTGTCAACTAATTATTTTTAGATGGAGTGTAAAAATGGATTTTATGTTCACAAATTTTATTTTCATAGCCTGATCTTAAAATTTCATCGTAAATTCAAATGCAAATAAGAATATAAGACAGGAGATATACCTTCATGTCTCATCATATGTACTTTTAGTTGGCTGTTTGTTCTGCTACAGTAACTGCAATATGGACATTTGAATGGCCTGATGTCTGGTAAAAAGAGAAAATAATGAATCACGTAATCATCACTTTTTAAAATAAAATAATAAACAATTTTTTTAAATGTAAATTCTAAATTAAAATAAATTTTAAAAGCTATTTTCTGTGAAAATGATTCTAAAAATTCATGATATTATCAGATGTACTTAAGAAATAAAGTAAAACCTTTTTTTAAATTGTCAATTTTAACCATAGAAAAAAGTGATTGCTTTAAGAGAGAAATGCAGAATATAAATTTTGATTACAAGTAGTACTAAGTACTTCGTTTAAATAGAATTCTTGCAAAAATATACTGTTGTAAATTATACATTCAATTACGCATTTTTTATTTAAAATTATGTAAAACTACAATGCCTGAGAATATTTTTGTATGCACTGTGCATCATAAAGTTTTTTTTACTTTCCTTTCGGGAATTGACTGAAGAAGAATCTCAACCACCCTACTTTGAAATCTAGGTGCCTGGAAAATTCTACTTAGTGACAAAGGGGCCAATGAGAAGAGGCTGAGATGTTTGTAAGAAGTAATCTTTGAACTCTCATTTTTAAAGAAGCAGTTCGAGATTATCTGTGCTGTTTGCAAATTTAAAATTCATCGGCGAATAAGTAAAATTAGGAATACGAATGAGCGATATAATGGAAAATTACTAGCATACTTCCCAATCCCACAAAAAAAAAAAAAAAAAAATGGAAAAATTTCACGACATTACACAACTGTCAGAAATGAAAAAAAAAAACCACAAAACAATCATTTCAATAAAAAAATTATTAAAAGAGCAAAATTAGTGACATTTACGTCAAACTGGACTTGACCTTTTGATTACGTCTATAGATATAACGAGCGCGAGAGATTCTTATAACTTTCACGATACAACTGCTGTAACGGCCGTAGTCTAAATTCTTTCTTGGCGCGATTCGTATAAATTTTAAGGCACAACTGATGCACTGGCCATGTCTAAATTCTATCTTGGCGCGATCATGGTACAACTGCTCTGCTGTACCGGCCGTTGTCTAAAGGTTAATGCAAGCAGAAGATGTAACTTTGCTGTTTACTGTTATATGCTTGGCAGTACAAACTGCGAAACCGATTTAGCGATATTTTACACAAAATGGCAAGTAAGATACACAAAAATGTGTAATAAAACTTTTTCGGATTGTTTTAGAGTTTTCAAGTGACGCCCAAAATTCAAATTGGCGTCACTGAAGAAAAATCTTGAAAATATTTCTATATGTTCCGATCCTGAAAAGAAAAGATCCTTCTGGAAAAGTTGGCAGGTGTGCACGCAGTGATCAAACTCCAAGAGTTTATCTACTGTGGAACATAATATTTACTTAAAACGTACATTCTATAAGTTAGAAGGCTACTTACCTGCATGAAAACTCATGTGTCTGTTTATGTCTGTGATGGAGTTGAAGCTTTTATGACAGTAACTGCACGGAAACAGACATCGAGATTCAAATGTTTCTGGCAACTTTAAAGAAGCGGAGCTTTGTGTTGGGTCACTGTACATATTCATCCTATATTCATAGATTAGTTATTGTTAGTGATTGAAATTCATTCAGGAAAAGTCTTTAAATGAACATGGACTCAAATGAACTTAAATATCAGGTCAAAGTATGGCTGCAAAAGAACATTGTGATTTAGAATTTGAAATTTCGGACCTTGGAATTAAAAATCCAAGGACATAATTACTTTTTTTTTAATACAAGATTTAAGTATAAAAAACTGAATACTTTAAAATTAAGATTTTCTCAAAAGGAGGGACAGTATTTGAGATTGAGAATTCATCGCACACTTTTCTAGAAATTTTATAAAAACTTGCTCTTGTTTGTGGAATATTAATGTTCTACAAAAGTGTTTCTAGAAGCACATAATAAAAAAAAAAACGCTGGTTTGGGTCTCTTTTTAGGGTAATAGTACCCAGTACTATTGTTGGGGCTAGAAAAAATTAAAAAAAAAAGGGCTAGTACTGAGTCAGCTTACTTAGTACTAGTGTCAGAGAAATGTGAAAAGTTCTTGTACACTGCTAAATGTTTTCGAGTTTAAAAAAATCAAATCTTCATTCCATACATTTTTATTAAACTGCACGAATGAACAAAGGCATATAAGAGAAAAAAAATGTATGCGTTTTTTAGAAAGTTAAACTGAGTGCTTGGAATGTTTGTATTTAATGAAGGGCCTATCGTATAACCTGGTACTGGGGTCATTACGCAACCTGGTTTTGGGGTCCATTATTTAACATTACTAGGGCCAATCTAGCCTGGTATTGTAGCCCATTACGTAACCTAGTACTGGGGCCCATTATCTAACATGGTGCTATGAGCCTAAAGTGATTATATGTGTCCCCTAGTCTAGATATGGCAGTCTGCCGGCTTCTGTCACCTACGAATTTGAGAGTGCCTCCCGAATGTTTTCTCTGGTACCAGCTATAGTCTTACTAGAGCAACACAGCGGGCTATTAACGATGGTCCGGGATCAATCCCCTAAGGGAGAGATCCAAGGACAACACCACGTAATTTTGAACCATGGTCAGATCACGAGGCAACACCTGAACTGGTACCCCTACTCTCCAAACTTCCACACCAACCCAACGTGAGGACTTTCGGCCACGACAGATTTAAGGAGCACCATACGCTTACAAACATCCATGCACTGACCCGGATTCGAACCAGGAACCTTCTGATCTAGAGGCTAACCCCTTAACCACCAGACCGGCCAGCTATGGGTGGGAGGAATGTCCCAAGAAATTTTGTTCTAAAGTTTCTTTTTCATAACAATTTTGAAAAAGGAAGAGAAGTAATTTATTGAAATGCCTGGGAAGAGTATAGACAATAAGATCAATGTATAAAATTATAACCTCCTATAAAGCTATTTCATTTACACTGAGATCCACATGAGATGTGATCCATTGTTTTCTTGTCTCATGGAACAATGACAATTACCGAATTTTTTGTCTAGAACTTCAATTCCATTCTATCTTCAATCTTTTTCCAGCTCTTTAAATATTGGATGGAAATACAGCCATTAGTAAGTATCCTTACGTTATAATGCCACACTTACGAAAAATTTCAATAGAATTCAATAAAATTTTTTTATAGAATGTGGTCTGTAGAAACCTCTACAGCAGGCCTCGAAATATATTTTTTAATACAGGTGCACTTTGTGCACCTAAGTTTTTAAATTAGGTGCACTGGTTATATTTTAGGTGCCCCTTTATAAAAAAATTTAATATAAGAGCATTAATGTAATATACTAGGGGGCTCCGCCCTCTCCTCGCTTACATTCGCCAATCCCCTGTAGAAATTTCGCTTTTTCAACGTTGACACATAACAAACTCTAAACTAACAGCCGCATCGGAAAAAAAAAATTCAAAATTGTCCAGGGTACACAATGAAGAACAAACCATGTTAATTTCGTAATTTTCTGATCCGTACTTTCTCGGGAAACTGTCTATGAATCGAGTTAAATAACACAGTTTTCAATCCTGCAACGGCAACTTTTTTTTAATATAGAGAGAAACTACTTAATTAGTTGGGTATGTTTATATTGGTTAGTAGTAGATGGTAAATAAAAATATTTAAACATCTAAATTATCCCTTCGGCGCACGGCTGTCGCTTCAACAGAGCTAGATGGAAAAAGTTTCGATCATCGGAAAGTTCTGAAGCAGTGACACAAATAAACATTCCTCCTGTATAAACCCGTTACGACCCAGCGATTTTGTTTTCGCATATTGTGTATTTAGGAATTTCAATTACGTTCCTTTAGAGCGAGAGGTAGATACAAATATTTTGTTCAAACATCAAAATAACATAATTAACACATTAATTTTAACGTTAGGTGCACGCAGTGCGGGAATAGCGGGAAAAATTAGGTGCACGGTTTTATTTTCATGTGCACCCGGGTATTTCGAGCCCTGCTCTACAGAAGCTCATATCTTGTTGCACACAACTTAACCCTTTTTCCATAGAACTCTATAAAAATACATTTCTGAGAAATCAAAACTCATTTTCTCTATAGAAATCTCTACAGAAGCTCGTTTCTTTTGTTTTACAACTTTACTTTTCTATGGAACTTCTGTATAGAAATATATCGCTATACAATCGGAGCTAACTTTCTATGTAGAATTCTATATAAGCTTCTTTGCTTTACAACTTTACATTTATATAGAACTTCTATAAAATTATATAGAAATAAATTTCAATAGAATCAGCTAATTTTTCTCTACAGAAATCTTTAGAATTCTATGGAACTACAGAAGCCTTTCGACTACAGTAGTAAGATTGCATAAATTCTTCCAGAAGAGCTATTTGAAGGCAATTATTTTGTATTTTGTTAGAATTGATGGAAAGTAATTAGAGCAATCTAAGCTTTGTAAAATTATATTCATTTTCACTTACCCCATATTACTTTCCGTTGGAAAAACAATATTTCTCTCTTGTAGTTCATTATCTACT
The DNA here is from genome assembly GCA_947359465.1 of Metellina segmentata. Lineage (NCBI taxonomy): Eukaryota > Metazoa > Arthropoda > Arachnida > Araneae > Tetragnathidae > Metellina > Metellina segmentata. The sequence goes on from OX375883.1 coordinate 71,501,790, forward strand.
TCCTTTTTAGGGATCACCTCGTACTTCTCTTTGGCAGTTGGATTTCTCATATCAATGGGTTCATTCGGCGAGTTGTCTATGTTAAAATAGTTCAACTGTGGAAATGCTATTTCAGGTTTTAGGCAACCATCTGAAATGTAAAACATGTGCAATAAATATGTTTGATCGAAAACGTATTTAATTATTTCCAATTCTTCCTAACACTTGTAAACAAAATACATTGTATTTGATTTCTAGTAGTTTAATACAAGTCATACATACGAACACTGGAAGTTTTATAGTACACATCGCATGCATAATATATATAAACACTAAAATGACATTTGTGATGAGAGGATTCTGTTTACTTCTACCCTGGTCCTAGCAAACCAAACTAGGTACTAATGAGAAGGAGGATGGTATTGGGGGAGTCCATTTCTATAAAGGTACTGTCTGTCTGTCATGAGAACTGCTCACGACATCAAGTCTGGATGACGGTTGCTACAGAAATAGGGCTCGTTCATTTTAAGTAGGGTTGACTTAATTTTATGTCGCGAATGTTGGTGGCAGAAAGAGATAGTTTACAAGATTGATCCTTTTGGCAACGAGTAAAATTCTTCAAGAAATGTATTTCGAATTTGTCACCAAGTGCACCAATGCGACTAATTATATTTTTTTTTCAGGCATCCCTTGGTAAAATAGGATGTGGTCTGTCTCTACAGCAACAGAGGCAGACTGTGTTTGGTGTAGACCGTAAAAATAGATCTGGTCATCAAGTAATGTCGTTTTCTGTGACAATGTCAAGATAAAGCTCTGGTCAGTTTTCTTCTAATGACGATAAACCTCGTCGAGAATAAACGCCAGGAAGGTTAATCTAGCTATGCTAGGAATAGAAATGGCACCCACAAAATGACTTTGAATTTCAGCAAAAAAATATCATACTTAGAATCTCCGTAGCTTGTAGCAGACTGCTTTCCGAAATGGCATCCACATGCTTTTCGAGAAAGCTGCTCTCAGCTAGAGGAAAGAGTATGTCATCGCCACCAATATTCATTGCTTGGGAAGACATAGTGGATATCTTGAAAGGTCGTCCTTTCCTCCTATTTCCGAGTAGAGACCGCTTTGGATCTTGTAGCACCTCAACAGCACCATTGTTGCCCACTTCAGTGTCTTCGAGTGGACTCGCGTCTTTCACGTCTTCTGCAACTCCTGGAGATAGTTTCGGAGGAGGAACTTCGGTCATGTCCTGGGAAGGAGACAGCCGAGTTATTTGGGAGGTAGCATCGAATAGTTTGGGCATCGTGTTCAAAGCGTTTTGTTCCTGCATTGTCTCTGAAATACTGGTGGACACCGAAGTCGAGAAGTTTTGAGGTTCCTTCTCAAGCTCTTGCGGCACTTCCGCCTGCGCTTTGGCCGGGTCGCTGCTGCCCTCTGCTTGAGAAGACGATTCCAGCTTGCTCTGCCCCATGGAATTCAAGATCCTGACAGCAGTCTTCTTCAGAAATGATACCAGCTTCTGAGAACTGCTGACGTTCCTCATCCGGTTTGGACGTCTTCTGTACGGCAGAGGTTCCTTCTGCGCAGACTCGGCGTGAAAGCGTATGATGTGGTGCCTCAGGTTCCTCAGCTCGCTGAAGCCTCTTCCGCAGATCTTGCAGAAGCAGGCCTTCACGCCGCTGTGTATCCGCTCGTGTCTCTGCAGGGAGAAGATTCTGTCGAACGTCTTGGGGCACAGCTTGCACTGGAAGGTACAGCCCTGAGCTAAGTTCTTGTCTTCGAAGTTTTCGGCCGCGTGGGCGTTTTCGGGGGGCGAACGGGACCCGTTCCGCCCCGCCTCGTCGTGGTTGTTGGCGGTCGGTTGCATCTGAGGTTGCAGAGCAGCTGCGAAAAATGGAAAGAACCCTGGCTGCATCAGCTGAGGTAATTGTTGCGGCATGGGGAAAAACGGATATGGCAGCAATCGGGTAGTGGACATGACGCTCTGCTCACTTGGAGTCACCACGGGAATAGGGAATGGATTGACGTAATAACTTGGTAAATATGGCGACGAGGGCATGAATTTCCTGTCGGACGCCTGGTGGCATTCCAGATGAGTGTCCAATTCAGTTCGCCACTTAAACGACGCACCGCATTTCTCACAGTCCTTTTCTTTACTCGAATCGTTGTGGAGAGCCAAGTGTCCGCAAATGACCCTTAAGCTTGCGAAAGCTTTGCCGCAGAGCCCGCACTTGTAGAGGACATACTTCTGTTGCGTGCCGGGGTGGACTGCTTCGAGTTTAGAAATCAAAACACTTTCTGAGGTAGCTTGTAAACTTTCCCAAGATATGGGTTTCTCGTTCATCAACCCTTCCTCCGCTGCTGGCGTACTCGGGAAAAATATGTGAGGTGGCAACACAAAAGGATTTGCTGCACCTGTACTGGTCGAGTTGTTCAATGTGAAAGCAGTGCTGGTTGTGTTGGCTGTGGAGTTCGGAAGAGTGTTATTGAAGAAAGACAACTGCTTGACTTCGTTTTCGTTCAAGCCCACAATATCTCTTAGGCTCCTGTTTGCTTTCTCATTTGCTGTCCCTGAAACGTTATTATTGATGTCGTCTTCGTAGCCGTCGATTTTTTCTTTCTTTATCTCCAGAGAAAAATCACTGTTTATATGTAAATCGATGGCATCTTTATTCTTGTTCTCAGTCGGTGCTGGGTTTTCCATAATATTCTGCGAAATTTGCGAGAAGAATTTCTGCTCGATCTTCTCATTTGGGTAAGTGGGCAAGAAAGCGTAAGATTTATCTAACGGGTGCTTTTCCTTGTGGCTGCTGCTTTTTTTATGTGGATTGAAAGAGCCGCTGGAACTTATTTTGGATTTCTGTAGACGAACGTGGGGTGGGATCCACCTCCTCTTCTTCAATCGACTCTCGAGGGCTGGACTTAGATAAACTTTTTCATCGTGCATTGACCTGAGATGGTACCTGAGGGTGTAGATTGATCTGAATTGTCTTTTACAGTGAGTGCATTTATGAGTTTTGATGCGTAAAATGGGAACTTTTCTCGAATGATCTCTTTTCCTTTTCTTCGACTTAAATATGTGTAGGCTGTTTTTGATCACACTTTCACCAACTTTACCCTGCTGCTCAATGAAGGCGTTGCATTCGTTTTTGACTGATATCTCCTGCTCGTCTTTGGCAACCTGGTCGTCGTGTTCGATTTCTTCCTTTATGGGAACGCAGTTTTCGGCTGGGGGGTTGAAGAGTCCGACGAAGCTGACCGGACCGTCGCTCATGCTCGAGATCTCTTCCCCAGCCATGATTTCGGTGTCTTCATCCTGATCCACAATAACGGGTTGCTGCGGACTAGTATGAAGTTCCATCTGCTGTTTCATATAAGAATTGTGCATGATCTTGTCGATTATAGTTGGCACCTGATTGCAGAAGTTGCTTTTCAATTTGTTTGTGTTCCTTTTCACCTTCCGGTGGTCGAGGACATCGAGACGGTGATCCGACAAGCCATCCTTGATGCCATGACTGAGGTATTGATGAGTGAGTTGACTTCTTTTGCACTTGAATGTCTTGTCGCATGCAATACAGAGGAATGGTCTCTCGCCAGTGTGCACCCTCATGTGACGCAATAAGTCCGATGGCGTTCTTGCATGCTTCCCGCATACTTGGCATTTTTTATTCTTTTCGGGTTTGTATGTACAGTGGGGAGTCTGTACCAAAAATGGCTGTGGAATGTCATCAATCGAGTGGCCATTTTTGGATCGTGTTCTGGTTGTGGGTCCGTTGCAGAGTTCGGAGTTTTCATCGTGAGATCCATGGAAGTTCAGTTTACCATCGTTATCATAGGAACTTAGATTGTGGATGATGTTTGGCATTTCTCGAAGCAAAGGTGGAATTTCCATGGATTCGTGATAACTTCGGGCGTGTAATGGTGCTTCATCTCTGCTGTCTGAGGGATCAAAGTCATACTGCTCCATGATTACATCAGTTTTTCCAAAGATGTCATATTAAGCTCCATGATCTCTGTGCATCTCTAAAAGAAAAGAATGAAAATTAATGAACAAAGCAATAAAATTATTTTATAACAATTCTTTAAATTTTCTATTTGGAAAGCATTTTTGAAGGTATTAGAAAACGCGAAATAAATCTTTCATTCCAATTTTTTCAAATTGTCTTTTTTACCTTTCACAAAAATGCGAATTGTGTTCTACAGAATTTTAACTTTTCAAACACACGATTCGTCTGACTATTTTTGAAAGAAAACGACCGAATTTAAAAAAGATTGATACACATATCAATACATTTCATCTTGCACATTTCGTAATAAATACTGGTATTTTTTATTTAAATCACACGCGCATAATCACGGGAAATTATGTTTTAAATTTCTATACAAAGAAAAACGAGAAAAAGATTGGTAATACGAATGGACTTTAAGCTCTAATCATCACATAATTTCAATAACAAAATAAAACATGAGATTTGCGATGAATATCAACATATTGCTTTAAATACTTGTTTCAAAACATCACGTATTTTTAATCGGGTAGGTAGGTAATCAAAGACGCACTGAAGCAACACACCACGGGCTATTTGTATTCGAGAGATAGCTCGTAAACATAAATGCAAGGACTGCATTTCAAAAACAAATAGTTCGCACGCACACAAGCCAATTCTCACTCCGAATCGTTGATTCCTTCGATTTCTTCACACGAGTTTATAATACCTTCCATTTTCAATTCTCTCAAAGTCAAACGACTAAAAAACTTTTTGCAGATGACCAAAAAGCGAAACTGAAACCGAACAAAATTGAAATGATCGAAGAAGAAACCAAAATCGTCGTTAATGCGATAGATCATCATGGAACATTTTCACCTGATCCAAGATCGTTAAATGATCCGGGGGAATCTGAAAAATTATTCCAAAGCAAACTTCCACGAGGGGTAAAAGGTCGTGTTTACCCTATCATCTTTTCACTCCGAATTCATTACTGCAAATCGGTACTGGAAAAGGAACGAAAAACGAACCGACACTGTGTGCGAGCAGCACAGTTGGGGACGAACGATCGTCGATAAGGCACACACACACTGGAGGAAAAGGTTCGAGGCTATTCGCAGACGATTCCGACCACCGAGCAGTGGCGGGAAAAAAATGAGACAAAGTAAAGAAGCGAACTGCGTGCACGTCGTGATGGGGTCGAACGCGCGTTTTTGCGTGACATTCTTTGCAGGAAATCCAGTTTGGGACCAGGCCTGATAGGTGACGCCGGTGTCAAGGCCAGTCGCATTTACACGCAACGCGCGCTCTTGGTAATTTTTTTTTTCGCTCTCGCTCACCGCTCTTCTTCCCCAAGCCCAACAAAGCCATGAGACATGGTGGGGGGAGGGGGGAAGCTTATCGTCAACGCGTGATCACCGCCGCTGGCACTCGTTTTCTTCGAAACGGTAACTGCGTTAGAAACTGGGCCTCAACCAGGCGAGCAGCCTTTTTCGCAAGCGCGAAACAAAACAAGTAATTAAAAAGTGGAAGACAGGACGACGGGGGGCGATCGAGAAATGAAACCGAAGCGAAGAGTGATTGCGACGAAAAACGATCAGCGTCGTTTGCCAGTTTGGGTACTGGTTTCGGAGGGGGAAAAAGCTGACTAGTGCCCCCAAATGAAGATAATAAAAATTTATGAAATATATAATTGACTTTTTACTCGGCTACAGACGATTGAGAAGGATTTTCGTTTGAGAGAAATCGGGGCGACAATCAACCGGATATTTCTGGTACTTAAAAACAATCAAAAATACTTATTGAATCTAGTTTAATTGAAGTGGATCGAAATGTACTTAAACACACAGGTAACGTACACGTAGGCACAAGCCTGTAAACAGTGCAGAAAAATCATTGAATGGAATTCCTTACGAAAATTTTTTATAGAGTTCCATAGAACTCTAGAATTCTGCAGAGAAAACAAGCTCTGATTCTATGGAAATGTGTCTATTGAAATCTATAAAGAAATTCTATAGGAAAGTAAAGTCGAGATACAAAAGAAATGTATTTCTATAGAAAAGTAAAGTGAAACAAAAGAAATGTACTTCTATCGAAAAGTAAAGTCGTGAAACAAAAGAAATCTATTTCTATAGAATTCTATAGAAAAGTAAAGCCGTGAAACCAAAGAAATGGATTTTTATAGAATTCCATAGAAAAGTAGTCAAGAAATAAAATAAAAGATTTATTTCTATAGAAAAGTAAACAAAATTAAATGTATTTTTATAGAATTCCATAGAAGATAGTCATGAAACAAAGGAAATGTATTTCTATAGAATTCTATAGCAAAGTCGTGAAACAAAATAAATGTATTTCTATGCAAAAGTTAAGTCTTGAAACAAAAGAAATGTACTTCTATAGAATTCTGTGGAAAAGTAAAATGAAACAAAAGAAATGTATTTCTACAGAATTCTTCAAAGAAGTTCTAAAAGAAAAGTAAAGTCGTGAAACTAAAGAAATGAACTGGTGGGTAGAATCTAATGTCTAAAAAGAGGTTTATTCTTTTGTTTCAGAAAAACGGGCCAGTTTTATAGAAATTTTTCTTAAGGGATGCTTATTTAGCATGACGGTAGTTCGATTGGAAGAGAGTGCTTGAGCAAAATACAAAACAAAACGTAAAGAATAAAAGCGGCAGCGTGCATAAATTGCTTTTTAAACCTTCGTTTTTGTAAGGGAAATTATTAATTACCCAATTTTTATTTTTGGCGACTTACCTGCACGTTTACGTATCACTCTTCTTTAATATGTATTTTAACACTATGCGACACGACATATTTGCTTATCCCGGGAGTCGAGGAGTTGAGTTGTATGCTCTACTCTCTGGGAAAATTATAAATTCGTTAGTTGCGATGTTGAGAAGTCCATTAGTGAATCGTCGGTTCACAGGTGAAACACACTAAGGCCCGGTGCACACATCCGGTTTTTCAACGTGCGGCGACGCTGCGACACCGAAGCCCAACTATGCACACATAACCGTGAAGTGACGCACGAATTCATTTCGCGCCATTTGCGATACATATTCTATCGAAGAAAACGCGTTTATTTCGCTTACTTGGTGTAAAAAAAAGTATATTTTGAAACAAAATAGACGTTACTGGATACAACCATTTATTAATTAATATTTATATTCCATTTATTTATGAAAACAAGGTACATTAGACCGGAGGGTGTGCGGCGAGCTGTGGCGCCGTGGGGAACTGCGGCAAAAATTACACGCAAGTTGGACTCCAGAGGCATGTGTGTATTACTCCATTGGATCTAATGTATCTCAGACCGCACTTGCGTTGCGGCAGCGGCGCCTCACGTTGAAAAACCGGATGTGTGCACCGGGCCTAAGTCAACAATTCCAAGATTTTAGCTTTCTTGACTAAGAGTCAGTAAAATTGTTTTGGAAAGGGCCAGATTGTAAACATTTTAGGCTTGGCGGGTCAAGTAGCAAACTCGAATATATTCACATAGGTCATATATAGAACAATGAAAAAACTTACTACTCATACATTGAGCAATAAATAAAACAGGGTCAAACTGATTCTATTGCAAACTGATCCTGTAGTTGTTCCATGCAAACTATTCATCGGAGCTAATTCTTCAGTATCCTCAAACTCAGTATTGAGCCGTCGAATAAACAGCAGCTGTTAGGCAGTATCAGTACATCTGTCGTCTCATCAAGAGCCAACGAAAACCATTTGAAATTTTTTAATTGACTCTTGACGGTGGGCTTCCGTTGTCCTCAACTCACCAAACAGTTTTTCTTGCCGAAAGACTGACAGATCGAAACAAATCTGTTAATTCTGGGCACATTTCTTCGGCTGCCTCAAGCAAACATGTTTTAATTAATTCACAATCGGTAAATGGTTTCCCTTTCATGGCTGATAACTGAGAGAACTGGTAACACTTGTTCTATAGCAACGGCAGACGATAGAATGCGAATATGCGATACCAGTAGTACCACATGCGGACATTATTCACAACTTATCAAGTCGACTATCGTCCGTTGCGTTACAGCGCATGATTTGATTTATTTTTAATTTTTTCAAGTAAAACAATATTAACCCACAGGCTGGATTAAAAAACAGATATTTTGCCGACCCCTGTTCTTGACAAACAACGCGGTGATCTTTAGACTGGTTAAGTTGACTAAGTATTTTTTCTCTTTTTAAAGGTTAGCTCTCTTTGGGAGAAACACACTTGGCGAGTAAAATTTTTCGTCTTCGTTTTCTTCAAATTGCTTGTGGCTTGGCATGCCTCTTGTAAGCACGTATAAATGCAATGCAAAGATTTATCCACAGTAATTTAAGCTAAAAAAAATATGTATTTCATATTTTTTTCACTGAACAAAAGCAAACACTCCTATTGTGCACACCACATAAGTACATTTTGCAGAAGTAAGTCCACTCAACAAAGAAACAGTGGAATATAAAATTTAACAAAATGGACTAGATTTGATGAACTTGACAAATGAGAAGGAAAGCAGATTAGATCGAACGAAAACATTGCGTTTCGCTGGGCATGCTTTACCCAATCTTCTCAAATCACTCTGAAGGCCCATTCTGAACAACTGAAAAGCAAATGATCCGCATTTTGTGGCTGCGCTTTTGAACACTTGCACATATCACTTAGTCCGAAGATGAAACCTATATACGTACACTACCCAACAATAATGAACCGGACAGCAAGATGTGACGATATAAGGGAAAGAATACATGCTTTAATAGGGGGATGGTCCTCCACGTGCTGCAATTACACTAGCAACTCTTCTTTACATGCTTTCAATAAGGTTTTGATACATAGCTATAGGTATTTGTGTCCATTCCTGCTGCAAGAATGTCGCCAGATCAGCTGTGATTTCGAAGTGGTTCCCTGGTCCGTAAGCGTCGCTCTAACACGTCCCACAAATATTCTATGGGGTTTAGGTCGGGACACTGGTCAGGCCAGGGAAGACGTTTTACATCCATTTCTTGATACCACTGCTTGACAGAGACTGCAGAATGACATGGAGCGTTGTCGTCCTGGAAGTAACATTCGCCCATTCCATAAAATAGACAGAGCGTAAGAAGAACCTGATGGTCCAAAATGTTTATGTAGGCGTCGACGTTCAATTTAATAGGAACAACATGTAACGGTCCCAGGCCATACCACGAAAAACACCCCCAAACAAGTAGTCGGATTTTATGCAAATCCGCTGGCGTCCAGTCCATTATTGTAGGGTAGTGTAGGTATTTAGCAAAATGTCCATGGCCAGCAAAATTGCGGCATTTTAAAGTTTGTAAAGAATTCAATCTGTGCTGAATAGTAGAAAATAGGGAATATTGCAGGACAAAGGCACTTTCAATGTTCCTCCTTTATACGCTTCCCATACATTGCAATGCTAAAATCTATTCTTTTGTAGGCTCTAAACACCCCTTGAAGTTCGTTCTATGAACTCCGAATAATCCTGTACAAGTAGTTACATTAAAATGTAACTTATATTTTATAAAAACATTGATTTTTATATTTCACTCTGATTCTATAGAATTCTATAGTAAAGTCAAGAAACAAAAGAAATAAACTTCCATAGAATTCTGTATAGGTTCCTACAGACATTCTATAGATGTTTCTAGACATTCCATAGAGATTTCTATAGACACTTTCTCTACAGAAGTTACTTTATAGTCAACAGAAACGGGCCACAATTGTATAGGATTCTATACACCACATTCAATAGAATTTTTTGTAAGGGATGCGTTTTCAACGTGATGGTACTTGGATGGGAAGAGCACTAGAGCAAAATACAAAACAAAACGCGAAGAGCACAGCGGTAACGAATATAAATTGCTTTTTAAACCTTCGTTTTAATTTCGACATCGTCATTTATGTCCCAGTTCATTTCAAATCTAATAGGATTTGACTAGACATTTTTTTGTAAGGGTAAGTAGGTAGTTAATGAACGTGGTCCAATGGAGTAACACCACGGGCTATTGGCGACTTTTCGTAATAAAGATTGGAAGAGATTGCTTGAGCGAATTACAGAACAAATCACGAAGAATACAGCGGCAACGTACATAAATTGCTTTTTAAACCTTCGTTACATTGCCATTTATGTCCCTCTTCATTTCAAATCTAATAGGACTTGACTGGACCTTTTTCGTAAGGGTAAGTAGATAGTTAATGAACGTCCACAGAAGCAAAACAACGGGTTATTAGCGACTTTTCGCAAAGAGGATTGGTAACTTTTTAAAATTAACGTCGTACTAGAGCAACAGAACGGGTTATTGACAACGGTCCGTGATCAATCCCCTAAGGAAAAGATACGAGGACAACACCACGTAATTTTGAACCACGGTCAGATGACGAGGTAACACCTGAGCTGGCACCCCACTCTACAAACTTCCACACATACCCAATATAAGTAAACAGTGTTGGAAGAGATTGTTTAGCGAATTACAAAACAAAACACAAAGTTTATAGCGCCAACGTACATAAATTGCTTTTTAAACCTTCGTTAGTTTGCCATTTAGGTCCCTGTTCATTTCAAATCTAATGGTAATGGTAATTTTAGTTAACGTCGTACTGGAGCAACACAACGGTCTATTGACAACGATCCGGGATCAATCCCCAAATGAAAAAATTCGAGGACAACACCACGTAATTTTGAACGACGGTCAGATGATGAGGCAACACCTGAGCTGGCACCCCACTCCACAAACTTCCACACCAACCCAACGTGAGTACAACAAGAGGATTGGGAGAGATTGGTTTTTGAACCACAAAACAAAGCACAATATAGCGGCAACGTACATAAATTGCTTCTACCATTGCCCTTTATGTCCCTGTTCAGTTCAAACCTAATAGGACGACTGGACATTTTTCTTAAGGGTAAGTAGGTCGCTAATGAACGCCCACTGGAGTAACACAACGGGGTATTGGCCGAACACGTACAAGAAACACGTATCGTCGCAAAACCACTACCGCCAGAAAAATTCATCTCGACACAAATTTCCCTTGGAGCCACAGTGCCAAGGCACAAGGTACCTCACCCCGATTTAATTATTACTCGACAAAGCGCCCCCTACGAAGCAAACAAAGCAAAAGCGAACCAAGCCCCGGCAGATAAAAACAAAACCGTTTCCTTACTTCGACGACGCCGAGCAAGCACAAAAATCCTTGGAAATCGCAGACGGGTCCCCTCGGCTCTGGCAACAGGAACAAACGCACGGCGACGTAGCGAAAGGCAGACGATCGGCACGCACACGTTAACGCTGACGCACCGACGAAGGAGGGGGGACGAGTTCGGCACGCACGCATGAAGTAACGATCGTTCTCACGGTCAGCAAAGGCAAGAGTGCCTCGCCGAAGGAAAAAATAGGGTTTTTCCTCTCCCCTCGTTCGAATTCTGCGAGTGTTCCAAATGATATGCACCCCTCTTCGGGGATTAGGGTGGAGGGAGTGACCCCTGCATTAAAAAGTAAATGCCGAAAGGGAGAAAGTCGTCGCCGCATGCTGTGTGGCAACCCCCCTTATTTCTTTTCGAATTTTTTTTTAAAGTCCAGTTTCTTTTGGATTAGGCAGTGGTTTTTGAGGGCTTTATTTTTTTGGAGTTTCCCCCCTGCTGCTGCGGCTACTGCCAAGTTTGGTTTGTGGTTTGGAGGATGTCTGACTCCGACATAGAGGAGGAGATGAGTTGTCTTTGTTCTCTAAGCACCAGGGGAACAGAAGACCCCCTTTTAACCTCTTTTAACGTTCTGAAACAATTTTCAATTTTATTTTATCTTTCGTCATTCTTGTCTTGGAAGAGCGGCGTATTAATAGTCGGAGAGTTGCTGGTTTGAATCCAACCGAGAGGGGGCTGGAGCACGTTGAATCCGTCGTGACCTCAAATGTCCTCACCTTGGAGTAGTGTGGAAGTTCGGTGGGGGTGCAGCTCAGGAGATGTTCTAGTCATCTGAAGGATCAAAATTACGAGGCGTTGTCCTCCGTTTAACGTTCTGAAACAATTTTCGTTTTATTTTATCTTTTGTCATTCTCGTCTTGGAAGAGCGACGGATTAGTAGTCGGAGACTTGCGAGTTTGAATCCAACCGAGAGGGGGCTGGAGCACGTTGAATTCCGTCATGACCTCAAATGTTCTCACGTTGGAGTAGTGTGGAAGTTTGGTGAGGTGCCAACTCAGGAGATGTTCTGGTCATCTAAAGTTGGATCAAAATTACGAGGCGTTGTCCTTGGATCTTTTTCTTCCGGATGTATCTCGGACCGTCACCAATAGACTATTGTTTTACTTCAGTGCGACGTTGATTAACTACCTACCTATCATTCTCATCTATACATACCAAACAGAGTTGAGAGTAATTTATTTTTCAAAGTCCCCACTTTGTAAATAGCCCGTTGCTTTCCTCCTTTATGACGTTAATTAAAATACCATACCATACCATATCCCACTTTGTAGTTTAATTCATTTATTTATTATTATTTTTTACTCGCCTGGTGAGTGAAATCACGCTGTTAAGTTCCTCGAAAGAACAATTGGAGACAGTCCTAGTGGTTATCTGTCTGTACTCTATACAAATTTACACTGTTTGACCAATTCTTACCACATTTGGTAAAGTTAAAACTCACATGGAAATATCAACTAAATATTTTTTTAATGAGGTTTTCATACCATCCTAGGAACTACAGATATCGATGTTTATCTATCATGGTTACCACGGGTTAGAGCCAATACCTTCGAAATTAAAACATCCCTTAGAAAATGTTCTTTTTAAGAAAAAAATTCGATAGCCGATCACTATTTTTTCCGTGTTTTAAAAAGGACCGAATTTTTGTTCACCTTGGGTGAATTTTCAAAAACAATGGCCAAAATTTTCGAAAAGTCAACAAAAATTTGAAAATAAGCCTTTGAGTTGATTTTGCTTTAAAAGGCCGTAGGCGCCAAGGTTGAAAAATAGTAGCAAAAAGTTGCCTGTGGCAGCTCTGAAATGTGTGTGCACATATATTTCTTTTTAATTCGCATTCAAATATTCAAAAAGAACTCATCAAGATCATCCGTGGGATGGATTCATTTGGAAGCCCACCGACTCGAATTATTCCCGAAATGATTTTGGAATTCAAAAGCTATTACTCGAGCGGAAGCCAATTACATCAGATGAAATCAAATTTATAAAGGACACAGATAAAATAAACGTTTAAATGTACCAGTTGTGTAAAAACAATCGAAAATAAAATTTCAATGTTTACGTGAAGACTGTTCATTTAACATTATACAGCAGTTATGAAACCTGGAGAGAAAGATTGGTCATCACAAAATATTTGATTGTGCTTAATGAAAGGTGTTCTTTTAGGAAATCGAATGCTTTTGAGAATAGAGGGGCGGCTTGGCGATGTTCACACGACTGCATCTATCATCTCAGTTAGGGCCTTGATTAAGTACTGAAGAATGCTTGTAAGATACACGAAAAATCAACCTTAAAATCATCAGCACACATAAAAAATGGCGCTCTATAAAATTTTGATCTTGACATTATTTACTTTCGGATATGATTTAATTTCATTATCCTAAGTATTCTTATTAATAGCACATACTCGTATCCTTAAACAAGCTACACATTGGTCCAACATCAACACTACGACCCGAAATACGTATGTGTACAGACACGTGTTCTCACAGAAACAGAGTACTCATGCGTCTATTTAGTGGCATGCTGCTCAAGTATGTGGACAAACTTTGCAAGCTACACATTGGTCCAACATCCGTAATGAGATCCTAGATAGACTGCAATACGCATGAATACCGATATGTTTTATCTACTGCAACAGAATACGCATGCGCATGTTTTGTTGCATGATGATCCAGTGTGTGGACGGGCTTAGCAAGCTACACATTGGTCCAACATCAGTCCTGCGACCCTAAATAGGCTGCAATACACATGAATACCGACATGTTTTCTCTACAGAAACAGAGTAGGCATGCGTTCTATCGGATGTTCTTGTCGCCATGTCCGATCAGTTTATCGCTTGCCTACTACTTACTACTAGTTCATTATTCCTTTTTCTATCAATACACTCATCAGTACATAATCCTTTATGAGTTGGTTTGGTTCTTAGGCCACAAGTGCCATATTTGACCAAGCTGCGCCAAATACAAGACAAAGAACGCCAAGTAATGGACATGCATACAAGGAAAGCCTTATGCCACAGAAGAAAGAAATCCTCTCAGAAGGAATAGAACCTGCACCGCCAGCAACTCACACGTTCTAGTGCATTTGGCAAACCCGAGTCAATCCTTTTTAGGATTTAATAATTTCAAATAAATTTAAATGTATTTATTCTTCTTGTACAGAATACAAATTAGAATCAATATATGCAAATTTTGGTGTAATGTAACAAATTCTTGGTATGTGCATCTCTGTATAAATCTCTTACGTGGCACACAAAAAAGACTTTATTTGTTATCGCGTTTTGGCAACACTGTACGATTGTTTGTGTATCAAAAAGACTAGCACCTCAATTGAATTTGTACCGTTATCGGATAAAATTTTATTGAAAAAAAAATGAATGGAACAGCTACACTCTACGTTTATGAGCGATGGCAACGGCCTTGGCGATTTTTTGGCGCTTTTCTAAAGTTGCCAAATAATTATTTTCTAACTCTTTTTCTGTCACAATTTTTTTTTCTTTTTGCAACACACTTTTTTAAAAAATAGCAGAACGTTTTAAAAAGTATATTTTTTAAAAACTTTCACAAAAAGTAGTAAGTTTAAGAACATATCAAAACACATTTGTGAACCAGCAGGGAAACTAAGCTACCAATGTTGGGTAAGAATACCCTGAAACTTATCAATTACACTAAATACAGTTGGCATGTTGAAAAAGAAAAAGATTTACAAAAGAAAACAAGCAAAAAATACTACAACCTAATAGCGTCAGAATTTTTTCGTAAAAAAATAATGAAAACGAAAATGGTCAAAAACAGCTTACAAAACAACTCTTAATCCCCTTTCGTGAAAACTATTACAATAAAATAAAAATTCCACAACTGTCAAAATACAAATAAATGGACCAATGATATCACAGAAAACGATTTAAAACGACCAATGCAATCAAAGGATATTTTTTTTAAAAAAGTAACCAATGTGAGGAAAGAAAAAAATTTCAAACGAATCATTGAAATAAAACGATTTTAACGGATTTTGGAAAAACTTTCTACAATATTCTAAATGAAAATTTAAAGTTTCCGTTTGCCGAGGTTGCCATGAAAACCACAACAAACGTAACGAAAGATGGGTTGCCTTAATTTATCGGAACTCGCAACTAGAAGTGCGCCAAAAAAATCGCCAAGCCGTTACCATCACTCATAAACGTAGAGTGTAGCTGTACCAAATGAATATTAGTCGAGCTGTTGCAGCTTATAATAGAAATAAAAGAAAGTTGACAAGACGAGTCAATGAAAGCTTAATAGAAAGTGATGCAAGACGTAATGGCTAAACTTATACTATTCTATTTATTTTTACTATTTTCATATGCATGAGTTTCTTTCAAAATGTCAGATACAGGGACTTTTTTCAGGGCTATTTAAAAAATGGCCATTTTCAGGGCCAATAATTATGCCAACAACTTTCTACACTCTACAGCTTTCGACAACAAACGGAAAGAAAAAGTGTATGAGTGGTTCGAGTGCTGGGGAAATGTACAAGCTGGGTATTCGATTTTCAAAGCAGCGCTTACATTTCGAGTCTAAATTTGCTTAAAGTTTTCATTTGAATTCCAAATTGCGCGAGTTCTGATTTCAGAGGTACTGAATATTTTTCTTAGAATATCATATTTTGTAAACAATCCCTTCTGCTAAGACACATGTTTTCATTGATTCGAACGAAGCGAGCAAGGTTCGCGCAACAAACTTAGCAATCCTCTGGGGGTAGGCGAGCAGCGAGCGCGCCCTCTAGTTTGACTACATTAGAAGATATAAAAGAGCAAAATAGTGAATTTATTTTATTAAATATTTCCCCCCCCAAAAAACAAATCAAATTAACATTTATTCACCAAGAAATTTCGATACCGTTCATGAGACCAAAGTTTCCTTTATGAGTGGGATTTTCAGTGCAAAACAAACAAGACGGATATTTTACTTCCTGTTATCTAAATACTCTCGCGTGATATATATTTCGGGGTTACATTAAAATTGAGTTTGCCATTGCTTTTTTGGGGGGTAATGTTTGGCTTTTACTCTACCATTGATCAGTCACATTTTTACTGTCGTCCTGAAGCAGTCGTGGCCTGATTGAAAAACAAGTGACGTCACGCCTGGAAACACGTACAATGTAGCACATTCAACCGCAAAAACACAACCACCGCCAACATTTAAGCTTGGCAGAAAAAGCCTCCCTCAGTGAAGTAACACTGGTCGATGCATTGGACACCACCGAGATTAAGTGACTTTCGAGATGGTGCTATCGGCGGCGAGGTCAAAGCATTCCTTCTCCATAATTCATTAAAATGAATCTGAGACCTGTTGATCTTCACGTGACGGATGTGGTGTGAGGAGATATACTTCACGAATCGCACGCAACAGAAAACATATAGTGCGCTTTCATGCTATTTGCACACAAGATCTGCTACTGTTCGACCTTAACATTCGTTGACTTTTAGTGACGATTAGCTGTCAACCCATGTGTCATCGGCGTGTAATCTTCCTACGTTAAGTTTATAAACACACTTGCAGAGAGCAGAGAATTTCCTGGCGTTGTTCGGGTTCGAATGTTTAAATGTTGATTGAAAAGTGATTAGCCTAAAATGCAAACCTCATTTACGTGTACGGAAAATAATTTTTTGACATCGCGCGTTTTAAGTTTTACATAGCTTCTAAAATTTACTTCGGATTCAAATACGTATACATGATAATATCCATCCATATAATCCACTTGGTACAGCTTTAGTCTACGTTTAACATGGTGGGAACGGCTTTGGCATTTTTTGGCGCACTTTTAGTAGCGTGTTATGGCAGGTTGAGGCAATCAATCTATATTTGTGTTGTTTCGTTTTTTAAGGCAACCTCCGCAAGTTGAAAGTTTAAATTTTTATTTTGATATTTTCTAGAAAGTCTCTCTATATTAAAAAAAAGTTACCGCCGCCGCCGAAGAATTGAAAATTTTGTTGTTTAGCTCCATTCTTAGACGGTTTCCCGAGAAAGTACTGATCGGAAAAATATGAAATTAACATGCTTTGTTCTTCATCGTATTCCCTGGATAATTATTAAGATTTTTTTCCGATGCAGCTATTAGTTTAGGTTTTATTAAGTGTTAAAGTTGAAGAAGTGAAATTTCTTTCGCGAGTGAGCAAAACACATTCAAAATTTCAGTCTTTAGTCGTGAGTTTTTTTTTAAGAGTACCTCTCAACGTAAATTTTTGCAGCTCGTCGAGTTTTTTTTGAAATTTAAATGTGGTTCTTGATAATATTTTTTTGAAATTCGGGAAAAATCGGGACATTTTTGTTACTTTTTTTTAAAACAGCCGTATCTATATCTAATTACTATTAGTTTTTAATTTTTAAAATATCGCAGTATACCTCAGAATATACTCTTTCTTACGGTACTATTATTTTTGAAATCGGTTAATAATTAAATTGGATGCGATCAAAAGTTCGTGATACAAAATTCGGAATCTTCGGATATTTTCGCTACGTTTTGTTAAAACCGTTATGTCTACGGCAAAAACCATTATTTTTTAAATTTGAGAACATCACTGAATACACTACATTACACTCTTTCTTATGGTACAATTATTTTTCAAATTGGTTAATAAACAAAATCGATGCAATTAAAAGTAGGTCATACAATTTTCGGAACTTTCAGATCGTAACTTCCGATACAAAACTAAAATGGTCATATCTATATAGTATTACTGTTAGTTTTTAATTTTAAAAATATTGCAGTATACCTCACAATGTACTCTTTCTTACGGTACAATTATTTTTAAAATTGGTTCATAAATAAATTCGATGCAATCAAAAGTTGGTGACACAAATTTCGTATTTTTCAGTTCGCATAGCTGGTTCCGCAAACAGCAGTGGGTTGCATTTTCTACTATCGGGTTTGCCAGATATCAAATGTATCGTAGCAACAATTGCCATAAAAACGATTTCTTTTTATTTGGCGAGGAAAAAGGCTCGCTTTTTTCCCTCTGTTCTCAAGACAGTTTACCGACAAAGTACAATCGTAAAGTTTTGATATTAACACTGTTTACTTAAAATTGTACAGGGAACAAGATACAGAAGATTTTTTACTGATGCGGCTATTAGTTTAGGGTGCATTAAGTGTTAAAGCAAAAAAAAGTGAAATCAATTGCGAAAGAAGTATTGGTTTGAGAAAGCAAACCAAACGGGATTGCGTAGCAATCCCCGGGGTCGGCGAGCGTAAGCGAGCAGGGCGCGAAGCCCTCGCTGTGACGTCATGTACCGGAAAGTGAAATCAGCATAATACGAATTATTCAGATAGTTTCACTCTGTGAAAGGAATGTTGGTTTGCGAAGCAAACCAAATGACATCTGTGAAAGGAGTGTTGGTTTGCGAAGCAAACCAAATGGGATTGCGCAGCAATCCCCGGGGGTTGGCGAGCATAAGCGAGCAGGGGGCGGAGCCCCCTAGTTCTTTCAAAATCCGTAAAACTGTCATTTGATTTCATTGGTTCGTTTACATTTTTTCTTTGATTCAATTGGTTACTTTAATTTGATTTCATTAGTCCTTTTTCATTTTTTTCTTCTTTGATTTCATTGGTTCTTTTAATGTTTTTTCACCAGTTGTGGAATTTTCTTTCATTTTAATTTATGTCACGGACCAGTGCTGTCGTCTTAGATTATATTTTATTTACGTATATTTATATTATTTACGTATACAATATATTCTTTTAAAACGCTTACAAATGTGTTTCTGAAGCTTGTTACTTGTAAAAAGAAAAAAGATTTTTAAAATAATTATTTCCATGACATTACAAATGCGCCAAGGCCGTTGCCACAGCGATAAACGTAGACTGAAGCTGTGCTATAGAAATATCTTTGACCTAAATTTTATGGCTATACGTTTTAATTTAACGTAACTATATCTTGTTTTAAAATAATTTTATCTTAACTTTATTGGTAATTAAAAAAAAAAAATTACGGTACAGCTACAGTCTACGATTACAGCGGTGGCAACGACCTTGGCGCTTTTGTTTTTGGCACACTTCGTGTAAATTTTCATTCTGAATATTCTTGAAAGTTCTTTACAAATCCGTTTAACTGTAGTTTGATTTCATTGGTTCATTTGAAATAATTCTTTCCTTGGCGACTTAAGAAATGGGCCAACAAAATCGCCAAGGTCGTTGCCACCGCTGTAAACGTAGACTGAAGCTGTACCGAAGTTACTCACCTTACTTATACAGGTTTTGTTTTGACAGTTTATTTATTTTTATTAAACAAGATTCCACAAATCATTAAGTATTCAACTAAAGACAGGGAAATTTAACTGATATAGAAGAGTGAATATACTCAAGGTAAGTTACAACCTAAAAATCGCGAGTAGTTAGCTCAGTGGGCGAACCCACAACAAGTAAATATTTTAATTATGAACAGACAGAAATGTGTGTGAAATTGTTTTTACTAAACTGTTATCATTAAGTATTCAACTAAAGACAAGGAAAGTTGATCGAAAAGAACACATAATTTCAAGAAATCACCCATGTAAAGTGATATTTCGCAGAAAATAAATAATTCATTAGAATCTAACTACTCCTAAATAATATGTCTACAATATGTAAAATAGCGGAGCAAATAAATACAAACAGAAACGAAATTCCGACATTGAAAAAATGAAGATTTCTGAAACGAAAGATCAAGTGTGTCGAATTTCGACATCTAGAGTACGTTCTGAAATAGAGCATTTTGAAAAAAAAGACGTAGGAAAAAAATTATTTGATTACGTTGATTAATTTAAAACGAACACAATTTTAAAAAACTTTAAAATGCTCAAATATGACTACACCCACTTCGTTGTCTTAACTCATATACACAAAAACACGGAATTCTAAATAGAATTAATAAAATAAAACATTAATTCTAGATACCAAATAGCAAAATTACGAGCAAATGATCAATGAGTTTTTCGTTTGAGCTTTTCGTGTTCCATTATTCGAAAAATTAAATATTTTGTACATCCTTTTTTTATCAGTAAAATATTCATAAATTATTATGTTATGGGAACAAATAAAAAATCAGCTCAAACATTAATATTAGAATTTAATTTATTTTGGAAAAAATTGTTTTTCGAACATTACTGGTATAAAAAATTATTGGAAAAGTTGCTTTCCATCATTACCGGTGAAGCAAACTGAGTTGCGTACCTCGATGTTATTCCTATAGGAAATTTCGGATCTTTCAAGTTGGAATTGATCCCAGATTGTCATCAATAGCCCGCTGTGTTGTTCCAATACGACGTTAATTAAAATACCTACCAACCTATAGGAATTTCGAATTGTTTTTAGCCCCTCTGGAATACTGGGACAATTAGAACGGAGGTTAATATGTAGCATACGTTACCCGCAGGGTTATAAAGTATGTGTACCAAGTGCATTGGTCAAACGTTGTAGATTTGTAAAAAGAACAGACAGGCAGACAGATGTTGACTTTACTTTATGTATGAGGTTATCAAAGCAAGAGTAGCCTAACCCACTAGCATATTACTAATTTCCAACACAAGAACTCAGAGAAGGGGCACTCTTCGAAATGTTCATGACATTACAAAAAATTAGTGCTGAAGTAATCTTAATCCATACAAATCGAAGTTTTGCTAAAACTTTAACTTTGAAAGACGTAGACATGTTTCAAAATAGCCAAAAATATCTGCAAGCTGATCCTCATTAGTATTATAGCAATTTGATCAGTTGTTGAAGCAAACGAAGAACCAATGTATGCGCGTATATAGGAAATATAAAAGTAGAATGAGCAATGGTAACTTTTTTATATGCCCAAAACTAGCAACAACGTTAACCTTAGACTACTTACGAGGTTCGCACTTGAGCTGGTACCCTACTCTCCAAACTTGCACACCACGCCAGCGTGAGGACATTTGAGGTCATGACAAATTTAACGTCCGCCAGTATAGTTGGATCGAGTTTCGAACTCGCAACCTTCCAGCTCTAATCTGTTACTCTTCCAACCGGCTTACCGCAGGCCCCAAATGGGCCAGATGGTAGAACAATAATAATACAGTCAAACACGGTTATAAGGAACCCTCAACGGACTGATCCAGAAGTTCGTTATAACCGAGGGTTCACGATATCCGATTTTTGAAAAATAGCAATACAAAATTTCCTAAAATTCTTAAAAACATTAATCATTATAAATTAATTACACTGAATTGAAATTAGTAATGGGCTATAATCTTTCTTTCTATTATGAAAGAAAAATTTTCGGTCTTTTTCAGGTTTATTCGCTTTGTGATTGGTAAATAACGAGTCACGTGATAGCGAGTCTTGTGGTTCAACGGGCTAATGAATTTGGAGCACGCGAACGCGATAAACACAGTTATATTTTTTAATTAATTCGTTCATAATATTTGAGAGCTTGCGCTAGAAAGTTTACAATGTTTTCAGAAGAACCGGCAAATTCGATCGCCGTTACCATAGCAACAGTCGAATATGAAAATCTTAAAAAAATACATCACAACAAACAACACGGATCAGCTAAAACATTTAAAATCTGTGCTCAGACTTATCTCTAGGAGGTATTGGCTCAGATGACAAAATGTTATAAGTCACTTTTTTGATTTTTCGTGACAGCAATTTTAAGATTCAAGGTTCAACATGTGGTTCTGTGGTTTTTGATTTTATTACAATTTCCCCACCTTTGTTTTCTCATCAACTGAAAGAAAAAGACTTACGACATTTTGGCCACCTTCTAAACATTAACAAACCAGACTCCAGTAAGAATCGCGCCAAGATTGAATTTAGACTACGACCAGTACAGCAGTTGTACCTTGAAAGTTGTAAGCATCGCACCAAGAACGAATCACGCCAGTTATATCTATAACCATAGTGAAAAGGTTAACATTGGTATAGAGGGTTGTAGATCAAGCATGTCAAACTCGCTGCCCAGCCAACATATCTAATATCTATTATTATTATTATCAACATATTAATTTAGCAATTAATTTACTAAAATTTCGTGGCGTAATTTTTTAAATTTCGTATTATTAATAACGAACCACAACATTCGCCAATGATCGATTACTAGTCGTGTTGCATTGACACACCATTTCTCCTCTAATAGCAGCGGATATTTTAGTAGACGATAGTAAAATAATACCTACCATGCTATTTGTCTTCTACTGTCTTGCTTGGTGTGTCTAACAGTAAATATTTCACTTTCAGATAACAAGAAAAATTCAGTAATGTTGGAGTGCCTGAATTTTACAAATATTTGCCAGCTAGATTTGAAAACATTCGAAAATTCGCATATGAGATTATTACCATGTTTGGAAGTAGTTATCGGTGCGAGCAATTACTTTCACTTATGAAAAGAAATAAGTCTCCTGTCGATCGAGAATTACTGACATTCACCTTGGGACAGTTTTGAGAAAGTTATCACTGCGAACAAGATATCCCCCTAAGTAGGAAAGATGGTAGCAGAGAAGAGATGCCAAGTGTCAGGGAGAAAACATTAATTTTACCGTTGTCCTTGTTCTTTTTTATACTGTGTTTTTGAAATAACTTTGCGTTTCTATAAAAATTGAAGGTTTTTTTTGCGGCCCGCATAAATTAAGACCTTGTTTATTTGGCCCGTGTTAGCATTTCAGTTTGACATGCTTGGTGTAGATCCTACCTTAATTCAAAAGTACAGACAAAGGCTTTTCTTAGAAGTATTTCTCATCTCACTCATCAATCGCGTTTCAGAACCGAACCTGTATCAATTTTGTGATGAATTTTGCTTAGATCGAATCAGTATATATTTCACTGAAACAAATAAAAACCTTTTGACAAGGTGGCAATCAAAAATATGTTGTTTCCTTGAATTGATACTGCTAAAAGAATCGCCTGATCATAGAAGACGTCAAACTGTGATGAATAGCAAATTTTACTCTCAACCACCATAGTAGTTTCGGCGAGATATCTCGTCCATCGAAATCCAATCAACTATGCTAAGAACGAAATATCTCGTCATCAGAATACTGCTGGGATTTTTTTATGATGATTTCAAGATCTGGTTCGCTTTCTTCCAATTACGAGATACCTCGTAGAGACAACCACTAGGTTGATTGGTTTAGGGGTTTCATTTCGTAAGGGCCATATTTGAGCATGCTGTCCCAGACACAAGAAGTACAATATCAAGTAGTAGATATACACACCAATGAAATTTTTACTAACACAGGAAAGAGAAATGCATCCAGTGAAGAATACACCTAATAGGAATCGAACCTACACCGCCTAAAACTCGCAGGTTGCAAGCCCAGTGAGCCTACTCACTGAACCACGTAAGCCTCTCAACCACCAGGAGGGTTAACAATTCAGTCTACCCCAGCGGAGGTTGGTAGACGTCTATATTTTCCCCGATCGATCATCCAAACCAGTCCGTCTCTGGACTTCCTATAACACTTTTTTATCGGAACATCTATTTCGATGAGACAAAGAGCAGCAAAAGCACATTGTCTGTAAAATAAAAGTGACGATATTTGACAAGTTTATTACTTCAGGATCATTCTCATCGAAAAAACATCTTCGATTATTTCCTCTTATTAGACACTAATCTCATAAAAGTTACGTTCATCACAGTTGATGTTATTAGCTCTTCTAACATTTTTATACCGTGTAGGAAGTTACCAACTGTATTGTAATTTTCTCCTGTTTCTTCTTGAATCTTAACGACCTTGTATTCATACGTTCAATGCAAAAAAGATGGATAGTCTGTCACTTTTAGACAAGAATAATTTAAACCAGCAATTAATAAAAATACAGTTAATAATTCTAAAATGCTACCACTCGAAAATAAAACGAAGAATTCGTGTTCCATTTTTATCATTTTATTATCCAAATTTCAAAACATTTTAAAATCTTAATTTGGGGATTCTTTTATCATACCTTGCGAAAGCGGGACCTCATTTACATACATCACCGGTATTATAATTTATATTTTATTTGTACATTTCATCTAGAATATTCCATGTAGAACATTACATCTAGGATGTTCCATGTAGAACATTCCCTCTAGAATATTCAATCTCTGATATTCCATGTAGAACATTCCATCTAGGATATTTCATGTAGAACATTCCATCTAGGATATTCCATGTAGAACATTATATCTAGAATAGTCCTTGTAGAACATTCCATCTAGGATATTCCATGCAGAATATTCCATGTAGAACATTCCCTTTAGGATAACCCATGTTGAACATTCCATCTAGAATATTCCATGTAGAACATTCCATCTAGGAAAATCCATGTAGAAATATGATGTAGAATGAAAATGTAATTTTTAAATAAAGTACTTCGAATTACATCTTCGACTGCAGCATTGTCTCACTCTATCCAAAATGATTGAAAATCTTATCTTCAAGGCCCTGGATGAATTAAATACCACTGAAAACTTGAGGGCAAGAAAAACACAAAGGCGTCCTGAAGAATTTTGATATCAAGTTTAGTCAAAACAATTTCACACACATTCTGTTTGTTCATAATCAAAATATTTAATTGCTGTGGGTTCGCCCAATGAGCTAACTATCCTAGATACCTAGAGTGTATTCACTATTCTATATCAGTGAAATTTCCTTTGTGTGGGTATCCCCATATATGACGTTTTGAGTTTGACGCGCTTTCGCAAATTTGGCCATTGTGCCATAAAATCCCAACCAGCCCATATTGTTTTCCTATCGCTGTTGTTTCTTATCCTACTTGGTCTAGACAAGATAGATCATGTCCTTGAGTTCGTGCATCTTCAAAACGTCCAAGACGAGTCCTTGACGTACTGATTAACTTTTAAAATGTTCAAAACACATGTTGTTGAATATGATCGTTTCGTAAACAACGACAGATTTTTTTTGGTATTTCATCAGTCAGTTATTGGCTTAAAGAATAGCTTTCTTGGTGCTGACGTCATCACTGAACCGTCCATTCTTCAAAGTGAATTTTTAAGTTTTGCTGTCAAGTATTTCATTCATAACGGACAAAAGCATAATCAATTGTGCATAATTTTAAGAGAAGCGATGAACAATAAAAAGAGATTTAGGTTTTGTTGCGACAGGGCCATATTTCGCAAAGCTAAACAAGTAAACAAAAAAGCCAAAGAAGTAACAGAAAGAAGTTAATTACAAGAAAGAAAGAGTAAACGGAAATACGTTAATTTAGAAGAAAGAGTAAACAGAAATAAGTTAATTTAGAAGAAAGAGTAAACAGAAATAAGTTAATTTAGAAGAAAGAGTAAACAGAAATAAGTTAATTTAGAAGAAAGACGTTACAGGAAGAAATTAATTTCGAAGAAAAAAAAAGGTAACAAAAGAAGTTAGTTTAGAAGAGAGGTAACAGAAAGAAGTTAGTTTAGAAGAGAGGTAACACAGAAAGAAGAGGTAATTTACAAGAAAGAGATAACAGTAGGAGCTAATTTACAAGAAAGAGATAACAATAGGAGCTAATTTACAAGAAAGAAAATAATTTTCAAGAAAGAGGTAACAAAAAGAAGTTAATTTAGAAGCAAGAAGAAGTAACAGAAAGAAGTTAATTTAGAAGCAAGAAGAAGTGACAGAAAGAAGTTAATTTCAAAAGTACTTTCGAAATAATTGTATCGTAATGTTGTTTCAATAAATTTAATTTGTGGATACCCGATCAGACCAACTTGAAAGAAATATTTAAAAGTTATCGACAAAGTATCAAGGAATATAATGTTATAACTTTTACCTCGTTAGGTGTTTCCTAAGAACGATCCATTTTGCTTTGTGGATCACTATCATGATAAGGTCAGCTTCATACCAACAGAATCCGGGACAGTCTCTAGTAGAAGCCGTCTCGGGTGAATTGCAGCGGAACGTTTCTGATTCAGGTAGCGTGAAAGGTTTTAACCCTCCAAAAGGTTTCGACTCGTCCATCAAGATCTGACCAAGTATTCTAATGACGAGATATCTCTTCTTCAAGATGTTGCCATTTTTTTCTGATGACTAGATCAAGATCAGGTCAGTTTTTTCAAATAACAAAACCTCTCGTCTATCAAGAACTGGTTAGTTTTTGCGAATGACAAAGCCTCTCGTCCATCAAGATCTGGTCAATTTTGTCAACGACTAGAGACCTAATCGGGACTATCACTAGAAGCGTAAAGACGAACAAGCTGTTTCTAATGGAAGCGGTTTTCCCGAATCTTGGTTGGTCAGTTTCTACTGGATTCAGATAGGATCGGTTATTTTGGCGTTTTATGGCGGAAGGGCCATATTTGGCCAAGCTGCGCCAAGTACAAGACGTCAAGTAAAAAAAAAATATTAGGAAAGGGGAAAACTGGATGGATTGGGAAATGAGTAGTGGGACAAATGCATTCTGTTGGATATGAAGATGACTTAAGTGTATCATTGATAAGTTTCTTTTTCACTTACTAAATTCTCAATTTAATATCTCTAAATTGATACTTTTTCTTAAAATATGTCATGCTGGGAAGTATGGTTGGCACTGTGATTGTTCTGTTAAGCTAACTAGCTTGTAAGTCTTCTAGGATGTTTCACCCGAACATCATTCCATGTAGTGGTAATAGTAGAAAATTATTCACATATTTTTCCATTCCTAAAAACATCTGAAAAACACAAACACATACTTTCTCAAACGTTTTTCGACAAAAAGAAGGAAATTTAAAACGCGTTAATTCCACGAATCTAACCCTCTTACTCTGACTAAACACATTCATGGGGAGGGGGGGGATTGTAACTGCACTGAGAAACAATGATTGATATGTAGGAAAAAGTAGAGCAACGCTTGCAAGCATCTTATAAAACACTCTAAACCGTTAAACGGTAGAAAACGCTGGCCATTTTAAGCATTGCTCGGAGTCGAAAGTCGACACGAAAAAACTTCATTTAAATCAAATGAAATTCGAAGAACATAAATGTTTTGAATCGTGACTATTTTTTGTCCAAATACGCTTTAATAATTTCCCAAGAATTTAGACGGGGAATCTAAAAGCTATACACAGCCACAAATCTTTTCCGAGTTTAAGAATTTAAAGAATGCAAAGAATTGTTGGGATTTTTTGTCAGTATTTTCATTTTTTATCTCCTCTTTTTGATTTCCGTCTCTTTCTCTACCTTTTTTCATCAATCTGTTTCGTTTAAAATTAAGAAATAAAAAAGGAGGGCTTTAAAAAAAAGGAATAAGTTAAAACTGTCTCTTTTCGAAATCGCATTCTGATTTTTTCCCTTCTTTTTCCAAACGCATGGATTAGTCCGTCTGTAAAAGAAAGGATTATCTTATCTTTCCAACAATAGATAGAAGTTAAAAATACGACACAGAAAAAAAAAGGCTACGTAGTATTCGCTGGGAATTTTAGTGAAAATAGAATTAAAAACGGTTAAAAATTAGTTTTTCCGAAAACAATAATGTTATAAAATTCTAATTATCTTTTTAAAAACCACTACTAGGAACGAAAGCGGAAATTTTAATCTCTCCATATCATAATTAAAAATATCATTTGAATCGTATTTCATCTAAGAAAGCAACTAAAATGAAAACGGACTTGATCTCTGTTTCTCAACAAATTTTTACCATGAAAATTTCTCTTTTTTAACCCTTTTAAATTCTGAGCGCCATGAGATTTCAGACTAGGGTAGTGCCACACTAGTGCTTTTACACAACAATACACATAGAGACTATGCAACCAATTCTATTAGTTGAAAGAATCTTAAGATTCCTTAAGATTATCTAGGATCTTTCCCTTCGGGATTAATCCCAGACCGTTGCCAATGGCCCGTTGTGTTGCTCCGGTGCGACGTTAATTAAAATATCTACTTACCATAACAATCTCTAGGGATTTGAGGATTCTATTGGTCATGTGGTCAAAACCGGTTAGAATTTATTAAGGGAAGACTGCAAGTTGACTAACAGCTATACCTGTGTTAACTCCATGGGTTAAATAGTGACGCATCCAGAAGACTCTAGAGACCTCTTAGCATAACTATTTTTTAAAATTATTATTCATTACATAATATGATATGTAATCCTATATTTGGCCAAGCTGCACCAAACACAATAGAGACAACGTCAAATAATGGACAAACACACGCAATGAAAGTTTTACACTGACATAGAATAGAGAAATCGTTTAGCTTTGTAGCTTTTGAATGATAAATGCCTTTTTATGGAACCATTTCTAACGCAATAATCAGATCATCAAAATCTGACTTCTGCGTGTGATTATAGGTTGAAAAGTTGGTGGTTCTAAATCTTGAGACGTTTCTGTGTGCTCTCCATCTTGCTTTTAATGCTAAAAAAAACGGTTATTTGTTGATAATTTACCCCTTTATGGATGAAGATGCTCCACTGTGCTTTATCCAAGGCATATATTGCTTTTAACACGATCCTGACATCAAGTTCTCGGATAAGAAATATTTGTGTGTGTCTTATTTAAGGATTAAAGCACTGCAATCCAGCAACATGGAGTGGGTTTTCTCAGTTCGATTAACATGTTTAAATGCAAAAGAGGGGTTATCTTTGTGTTTTTAATTATGCATGTCTGGCCTCTTGCCACGTGTAGCCTTCTTTCTTGACTCCTGGTGATAGATGATGTGAAGACGGCATTTCTCATTACCCCTAAAACGGCTGTTTTGTTCCAAAATGACTTTTTCTCTTTCGCAGTTTTATCCCCACAAATCTGCTTCTATTCAAAAGTCTATTCTGTGTATTTTCATTCACTGTGGCTCCTTCCTCCAATGTTCGAAATTAGCTCAATCTGCACCTATAAATTTGTTTTAGATGATTCACGTTCTTAGGCTCAAGTCATCAGATTTCTGAATTTACTTCTCCGAATTTTTTCAGGGGCAGCCATGGTTCATGGAGCTTGGCCAATGCGCTAACAACTAGCGAGTTGTACCCGGCGCATGTTCTGTTCTTGCCAGGTACGAATTCTGCCTGGGTATATTTCTCGCTTTTGAGTATGGGAAATGCTCAATGAAAAACAATTTATGGCCGATTGACTAAAAAAAATATGGATAGGAAAAATACACATTTTCAAGCAATTTTTCTGGTAGTTCAGCCTTTACTACTACGAATATTCATACAAATCGTGCAATTTGTGGCCACTAGGGAGTTTGAAGTGAATCAATAGGTTAAATGCAGTAGTCTTTTATGAGCAAATTTTTCTTTACTCCTAAGTTCTTTCCACCAAAAATTAACGACACTTAAATTCAATCTCTAGCCCTGGGTAAACCCTTACAGTAAAAAAAAAATAATAATAAATAAAAAAAAAATTAAAAACAGTATCCGTATGTGCATTTAATAACTAAAGATTTCTGCTTTGCATTACAAAAAAAAATATCCCGTTCACATCTAGTCAACTTACTCGTTGTGGAATTTTTTTTTACCGTAATCACTATGTAGTATCGGTTTTTGCTCTAAGACGTTGATATAACTGTCAAACAAATTACAATATGGCAAGGTATTTCTTATCAACGCGAAAATGAGTATTTAGTGTCCCCCAAAAAATGTCAGTCTATGGCGTTTCTGCTCTAAACCAACGATACGTCTTTTAAACAATTATAATATGTCAGTTTATTTCTTATCAACGCGAAAATAAGTATTTAGTGTCCCCCAAAAAATGTCAGTCTATGGCGTTTCTGCTCTAAACCAACGATGCATCTTTTAAACAATTATAATATGACAGTGTATCTCTTATCAACGCGAAAATAAGTATTTAGTGTCCCCCAAAAAATGTCAGTCTATGGCGTTTCTGCTCTAAACCAACGATGCATCTTTTAAACAATTATAATATGACAGTGTATTTCTTATCGCGAAAATAAGTATTTATTGTCCACGAAAAAATGTCAGTCCATGAGTTTTTGTTCTGAACCGACTAAGCATCTTTTGAACAAATTACAATATGACAGTATTTTTTATCGTGAAAATAAGCATTTATTGTCCCGAAAAATGTCAGTTAACGAGTTTCTGCTCTAAACCGACACTAAGGAAGCATGCCTTATTAAGAAAAATCCTCGGAAATGGATACAGTCATGCGCACGTAGCGACACAAGGACTGAGTTTCTTACTCAAAGCCGAGGGAAAATAGCCGACAGCGTATCTCCCTGGATTGCGGCTACTTTGAGAACCGTAATGGCTCGTGCTCTAAAGGACCCCAAGAGCTGTAGGGACCACCCGATATCGATCGAGTAAACGCATTAATGGCCATTCGAATCGCACCCCTTCCTCCTAACAGTAATCCCTCTCGTGCGTTTCGATTAATCACTTCTATTCGAAGTCGCCTCACTTTTAGATGTTGCTCAATTCGGAGTGTCTTGAGTCACGCTCGGTCACTGCTCGCGAGGTCTTGGAGGGCTCGACTGAAATATCAGAATAAAATGTATGGCATTAAGTCGTGGTTTTGAGTACAAGCAATACAACTGCCCAACCTTTGTTTAACGAGGCCTTGGAGGGCTCGAACGAAATATTAGAATAAAATGAATGGCATTAAGTCGTGGTTTTGAGTACAAGCAATACGACTGTCCAACCTTTGTTTTACGAGGTGTTTTAGGGCTCGAACGAAATATCAGAATAATATGTATGGCATTGAGTCGTGGTTTTGAGTACAAGCAATACGACTGTCCAACCTTTGTTTTACGAGGTGTTTTAGGGCCCGAACGAAATATCAGAATAAAATGTATAGCATTTAGTCGTGGTTTTGAGTACAAGCAATACGACTGTCCAACCTTTGTTTAACGAGGTCTTGGAGGGCTCGAACGAAATATCAGAATAAAATGTATGGCATTAAGTCGTGGTTTTGAGGACAAGCAATACGACTGTCCAACCTTTGTTTTCAAAAAATGTTTACCGATTTCCTGATGAATCCGAACAGAGACGTCCATGCTGAGTTTTTCTTCTGATGTAAGTTGAGGCCGCGGAAATCCGGTTGGAAACGTAGCTGATTAGCAACCGGAGGGTTGCGAGTTCGAAATCCGGTTCAACCGAAGACCGTCGGGTATGCAGAGGATGGTTCAAGTTAGATCTGTTTTCGTCTCAAATGTCTTCCTGTTGTTGTGGATGTGGAAGTTTGGAGTGGAGAGCCAACTCAGGTGTTGACTTCGCCATCTGACCGTGGTTAGAAATTACGAGTTTTGGTCCTCGGATGCTTCCCATCGGGGTTGATCTCGGAGTCCGTTGTGATGCCCCAGTGCGACGTTTATTTAACTACCTGCCAAGCTTTGTTTTAACGAAAAATATTTACAAATTATAAAACAAATCCAAACAGTAAAGTTCACTCTGAATTTCGTCTTCTGATGTAAATATTTTCACAGTTTAATTTTTATATAATGATTGGACATCAAAATTTCTTTCGTGAAAATTGAGTTTGAGTTTTTTGTTGGTAATGGTAATTTTAGTTAACGTCGTACTAGAGCAATACAATGGGCTATTGACGACGGTACGGGATCAGTCCCTTAAGGGAAAGAACCGAGGACAACACCTCGTAATTTTGAACCTCGGTCAGATGACGAAAAGAGTTTCTTGTTGGAAATGACCATTAGTTCTGGAGATATTTATGCATCATACAAAGATGTGAAGCGTGGATCCTACAGTTCAGGTAGGTAGTTGAATTAACGTCGCACTGGAGCAACACATCGGGTTACTGACAACCGACTGGGATCGTCTCAAAGGGTAGGTAGGTAGATATTTTAATTAACGTCGCAATGGAGCAATAAATCGGACTGCTGGCGACGGTTCGGGAACAATCTCGAAGGGAAATATCCGAGTACAACACCTCGTAATTTTAAATTACAGTCATATGACGAGGTCAACACTACATTATCAGCCCACTCTCCAAACTTCTATCACGCCAATGTGAGGGCATTTGAGGCCGCGACTGATTTTAAGTGCACCAACCCCCACTTCTACTACGGTCTTTGCCTACTTGATTTTCGAATTAAGAATCCTCCGGTTGCAAATGCAGTTATTACAGTAAGGCTACCGCCGGCCCAGTAAGCAAAATTAAAATCTTCTTTTTTCGACTGATTTGTTTGCATTGAAAATCTCTTTCGTACAATTATTAGAATCCTGATTCTTGGGGTGGGAAGTTATCGATTGAAATAAAATAACCAGAAATTAACTCCTCAATGCTTGACAAAAAAAAAAGCCATCATCTTTCATCTCAATCAATTACGCGACTTCAATCAAATGATCGACTCAAAAAAGAATAAAGATAACTCAGCTGCCACAGTGTAGAAATTGCTATCGGTTCGAAGCGTGCAACATTCATGATTTTATTAATAGGCGAGAGACAATTATGCGCTTGTCCGCTTTGTTGTCTAACAAATGATCCGAACCTTTCTTTCTCCTTACCTTCGTTTTTGTAACGCACCCATTACGCCTTTTGAGACGAACATTAATTAAATATCCTCACCTCCGAATCAATACACTACGAATGAAATACTAATTACGATTTTGTTTTCGGTGTAGTTTCGAAGCGAAGTGGACAGGGGGAGGGGCGGAGTGGAGAGGATAGGACAGAAGGGAGGAGGGGTCGGAACTCGACAGACGACTTGCGAATTTATGCCGCGCGTTTCGTAGCCGTCACGAATGACATGTCCGCACGATATATATGATGTTTCGAGAATCAAGGCAAACCAGTGCCCCATTACAGCAGCGCTTGGCAATCAATACAATATCTCTGGAAATAGGAGGAAAAAAATCTGATTTTTTTTCGAAGGGGAGGAAACACAGAAGTTGGTTCTGCCTCGATAGGAAACGATAGGGTGTGATCGGTGACTTTTTTTTTCGCTATTTGCGAAATAGCGGTTGCACTGGTTGGGGTAAGGTAGCGTCCACAAAAACCCACGGGAACAGTAATAAAGGACCGTTCGTCAACAGCCTTCCGTATAGGTAAACCCTACCACAGACAAGATATGGACTTCTGGATAGGTTTACCCGATCCGCAGACAAGATATAGACTTCTGGATAGGTTTACCCGATCCGCAGACAAGATATGGACTTCTGGATATGTTTATCCGATCCGCAGACAAGATATGGACTACTGGATAGGTTTACCCGATCCTATACAAGATATGGACTTCTGGATAGGTTTATTTGATCCGCATACAAGACATGGACTTTTGGATAGGTTTACCCGATCCGCAGACACGATATGGACTTCTGGATAGGTTTACCTGATCCACAGACAAGATATGGACTTCTGGATAGGTTTATCCGATCTGCAGACACGATATGGACTTCTGGATATGTTTACCCGATCCGCAGACAAGATATGGACTTCTGGATAGGTTTATCCTATCCGCAGACAAGATATGGACTTCTGGATAGGTTTACCCGATCCACAGACAAGATATGGACTTCTGGATAGGTTTTCTCGATCCTCAGACATGGACTTTTGGATAGGATTACCTGATCCACAGACAAGATATGGACTTCTGGATAGGTTTATCCGATCTGCAGACACGATATGGACTTCTGGATACGTTTACCCGATCCGCAGACACGATATGGACTTCTGGATAGGTTTATCCTATCCGCAGACAAGATATGGACTTCTGGATAGGTTTATTTGATCCACAGACAAGATATGGACTTCTGGATAGGTTTACCCGATCCGCATACAAGATATGGACTTCTGGATAGATTTACCCGATCCGCAGACAAGATATGGTCTTCTGGGTAGGTTTACCCGATCCGCAGACTAGATACTTCGCTCTGGGTAGATTTGTTCGGTCTTCAGACCATGCGGGATACCAAAAGTGGGAAATGCTATCACTTCTATTACTTTCGACACCGAATCTTAGACACCGAATTTCAAATGCGTAATTAGGAACACTGTTCATTTCACAACTTGAGAATTGAAAGACGTGGTCTACCAAGCTAAATGTAGACGACGGTACAGTTTTTGCGGTGGTACGGGGGGGGGGTATTTCCTATAGGTATTCTGAACATGACGTTAGTTGGCACGTTTTTCGAATACGATTTCGGTACTTCGCCACTAAAAAAAAACAAAGAACATATTCTGGATCAATTTACGACAGTTGATTGTGTCAACGACAGTTACATTGTATATTAAATGTATATTATATACAATGTATGTATATTATATACAATGTATGTATATTATATACAATGTATGTATATTATATACAATGTATGTATATTATATACAATGTATGTATATTATATGTGTATGTTATATATTACATACAATGTATGCATATTATATATAATGGCCACCCTTTTCCCCGGATTTAAATCCTTGTGATTTCTTCTTGTGGGGTTATTTGAAGAGCACAGTGTGGCAGACAAGTTTTAAGACTTCCTGAACGGAAAACTGCCGTTACAACTGCAATTGACACGATTGATATCAAAGTTTGCTCACGTGTGATGGATGGATTCCAGAACCGCCTCACTGCTAATCCTTGTTAAAGAAGGTGGTTAATTCGAGATTATTTATCATTAATTGCTTACTATGTAATTTCAATATATATCATTAAAATCTTTTCATCACTCTTATGTGTTTTGGAATTTCGATTCGTTTCAAACATTACACGCTGGGCCACCCTGTAATTATACAATGTATACGATGTAATAAAGTGTATTATATACAATGCATATTAAATGCCAGTCGTTGCCAATACGGCGATAAGTCACCTTTTACGGTAACCCCGATCTGTACAATTCGAGAACATTGGGAAAGGCAGAACAAAATCTTCGCAGGCTTGTTTAGTTCGTTGACAAATTGTAAATCCTTCTCATATTCGCCATCCATTTTTACTTAAAACTCAGAAAATATCTTTTTTTTTTAAATTAATGGCTCTGATAATTTGATCACACTCTGTACCTACGCTGGAAATTGCTCCAAGCAGATTTTGATGTCATTGTTTTCTTTTCAAATCGTTATAGATGTTTTGTTGGCGGTTAAGAGAATTTCTGAAATCGTCGTCCGGTATTTAAAAACTTAATTAATCTCTTAATCTGATAAGAGGATTACTGTTATTTTTCAGTACAGAAGATGTAAATATTTTTTTTCAATGAATTGAACTTATTTACATTCCTTTATATCTATCGATTAGTCTGTATTAAAAAACAAAGATTTATGAGTTTGATGTTATTGTTTGCTGTTGTATCTATCAGCGAACAGTTTTACTATTTTTCTCTTTTCACCTTAGTTTCGATTGATTGATGACAATGACGGAAATCCTCTATCAACCGATCAGAGCTATACACTGAATTACTGGAAAATTTAATTACAATTTAGCTCTAATAATTTCTTCTTCTTTTTGTATCAAATGGTAAATTGATTCATTGAAAAAATAGTACAAAGGGCAACCTTGGCAAAAGTTCGGTTTATGTTAATTTATTCTTATTCTCCAATCGGATGACGTAAGTTACGTGAAGCGCTTATCAGTCTATTAGAATACCGTCGTTGATTAAGAAAAACGCAAGTCATTGAAGTTACGTGTCCAAAAAAACCCCATAGTTTCCGAAACTTTTTTTTCGTCCATCTGATCGTATTTCAAAATTACTAGGTGAAGGCCCGTTACCAATAGCCCGTTGTATTGAACCCTTGCGACGTTAATTAGCTACTTACGCAAACTTTTTTGCATTAGTGCACTTCTTTCAAAGACAGTTTTCTTTGGCGTCCTTTTATATTGAGAACTTTATCTCAACTAATAAATATCCTTTTGAATTTAACCAAAATATTTATGGGTTGCTGTGTGTGGGTGTTAAATCTATTTCCTAAAATGAAATAACAGAAAAATGCGCATAAACACACAAGATTCATGAAATAATTTAATTGACCAAATCATTAAAATTAAAATTGACCAAATCATTAAAATTAAAATTGACCAAATCATTAAAATTAAAATTGACCAAATCATTAAAATTAAAATTGACCAAATCAGTAAAATTAAAATCCCCTTATAAGAAGGTAGGTAATTGAATTAACGTTTCACTGGATCGACACCATGGGCTATTGGCGACGGTCCGGGATCGATCCCGCAGGGAAAGATCCGAGGACAACACATCTTGCCAAATATTTAACTCTCCTAACTTCCACACAACACCAACATGAAAGGACATTTGAAGCTCCGATTGATTTAACATTAACCAGCCGCAGTGTACACGACGATCTTTGGTTAGCTGGTAGGTAATGGTAATTTTAGGTAACGTCGTACTAGAGCAACACAACGGGCTATTGACGACGGTCCGGGATCAGTCCCTGAAGGGAAAGATCCGAGGACAACACCTCGCAATCCTTCGTTTGCATCAAGTTTCGAACTCGCGCAATCCTTCGGTTACTAATCCTAAACTCTACCAACTGGCTACGAAGGCTTTGTGAAGAGTATGGATTTATTAAGTCAGATGTCTGTATTGTCTGCAGTATTGGCAACATTCGTTGTTTTGGTCATTAAAATAAGTTAATGTTCTAGTTTCATGGAGGTAATAACTCCAATTGGTTAATGATAATGACGTAATGCGTTCATCAACTAATCAGAGCAGTACGAAATTACTGGAAAAACATAACTTCTAATAGCTTTAACCCCCCCCCCCCCCTGTTACGGTATCAAACGATATTTTAATATGTTATATGATTTGTGTTTTAATATTTATGATTTATTATTATGATGCAAATCTTATTTATTAGTTATATGCCCAATGATATTACGAGAGGAATATGGCAACAGTTCTGTTGTTAACTTAATCTCGTTTCTTTTTGCTGATGATAGTGATGTAAAACGACTCTCAATCTCATCGGCACAGTACTACAGTACGAAAAAAGTTTTGTCTTTTAGTTTCAAAATTATAAATTCTTTCGTGATATCTAACATTAATTTATGTTAAGATATTGCGCAAAATGATGCTTGTGGAAACAAATCCTCAGATGGGAAATATACTTTTTTACAGCTTCGGAGTAGTAAGGAAAAAACATTTTAAGTCATAGATCCCAGTTAAGGGAGACCCAAACCCCAAATTTCGAAAACAAAATTTGAAAAAGTGTTTTTTGGTTTATTGGATAAAACGATGCATCAGATATTCAAGAACAAATGGACAAAATTTCAAAGTCGAAGGAAATTGATAACAGCTGCTTTTTAATTTTTATTTGACCTTCCAACTACATAATCGACTGCCAACCATTGGCTTCGGATTCCATAAAAACCTCCATTTATGCGACATTATATCATAATGTATCTACCGACGACTATCCAAAATATTTTAAATATCCTTAAGGTTAGGTTCCTGGTTTTCTATCAATCGGCGAAAGCTAAAGGACAAAATCCAGGTCCTCATGTAAAACATGTGGTGACGCCATTGAAGGAAACACATTGAATAAAATAGCGCTAAATTTCGTCACGTATGCGTATCAATACAAAAAAGGCTCGTTTACATAAAAAAATAGCTGTAGAAAAAAGAAGGTGTGGTTTTCCAGTGGTGGTTTATTTTAAAATAGTACTGATCCAATAAAATATTTTTTTTTCAGTTCATTAAACAAGAAATGAATAATTTCTCAGTGAATTATCACAAATCACTCAAGTTGTCATCAGATATAAAACTGGCTTTAAAAAAATATATACGAGCTTACGGTAAAAACTCTTGTTTTGATAAAAGTTTTAATATAATAGAAATTACTAAAAAAAAAATAATATTTGCAAAAAGTAAGTTGTTTTCGTTAACTTATGTTGTATTTTGTACTTAAAATGCGATTATCTCAAAATCAGTTTTTTACAATTTTGCCAAAGTTCAAAGTACTAAGACTTTTTGATAAATGGTCTTAGAGTTAAACTGTTTAAATTTTTTAGGTCTTGAATAACTGTTTAACAGACCCAGGGAAAGCTTTTTTTGTATAAACAATTTGACAAAAAAATTTATAAAAATTAATAAACATACAAAATTGGATATTTTTATAGAAATTTAACACATAACGAGTAAAATATATATATATTTTTTGAAAACTCGTAACTAAATTTGTAAAAAAATCTCTCCCTAGGCCTTTTGCATATACTATAACAATATTGTAAAAATTTATTTCATACAAAAATATTGAAAATTGACAGATGAGTAGGGTTAATAGAAAATGTGTATAGCGGCTGAAAAAACATATTAAAATCGTAACAAAATATTAATTGCAAATAAAAACAAAAATTTTTTTTTACTGATTATTACTTTAAAATATGTGTTTAATTATCACTAAAAAATAGGTTATGTAAAATGAATAATAAGAATTTTGGGTTTTTTCTTACGGGTCTCCCTTAAATCAGTTGGTGTAGTTCGTCCGTTTTCGAACCTTGTGCCATAAAAACTGAAAACCGTGACAATGTGAATATAAGTAGACTGAGCATTGTTATTGAGAGAAGCTTCAAAAAGTGTGACCAACATGTCGATTAGTAGTCACGTGCCTGGTCTGCGAAAAATGGACTTGGTTGACCGACTTGGCATCTTATCGCCTCGTTTGGCAGTATAACATCGTATGACAGTGGTTATACAGCTTTCTATCGAGTGGCCACAAATGTGGTGAAATCGTCAAAGTCAACTGCTGTGCCAAATCGACCAATCAGATGAGGAATCATTGGATGGATTTCCAAAGACCAATCAGATTTTGAACGGTTCTTTCCACCCTACAGACGAAAGTAGCACATAAAAAGGTTATCATTGCTCATACTTTTATATTTTCACCATGACTAAAAAATAAATATAGTTTAATTAGAGATGCAAGTCCATAAGTTAGAGCCATCAAATGAAATAACCATAGAACGGAAAAAACACTTCTTTAATTGAACATAAAGTAAAATAATTTGGTTATTATTTTGGAATTCGGTACAGCTACACTCTGTGTTTATAGAAGTGGCAACGGTAATGGCGATTTTTTTTTTTGGCGCACGTTTAGTAGCGAGTCACGGTAGATTAAGGCAACCCTTCTGTCTTTACGGTTTTTATGAAAACCTCGGTTTGAATATTCTAGAACTTTGAATTTGAATATTCTAGAAAGTTCTTCCAAAATACGTTAAAATCGTTTGAATTTATTGGTTCGTTTAAAATTTTTTCTTTGCTTCCATTGGTTATTTTAATTTTAAAATATCCCTTGATTGCATAGGTCCTTTAAAAAAATTTTCAGTGATATCATTGGTTTATTTATTTGTATTTCTACAGTTGTGGAATTTTATTTCATTATAAAAATTTTTACGAAACGTTCCTAAGATTTGTTTTTAACCATTTGTGGAATTTTTTTTTAAATAATTTTTTCCCGGAACAGTTTTGACCTATCAGGTTGTATTATTTCTTACTTTTTGTCTTTAAAAAAATATTTTTCTTTTCAAACAGGCCTACTGTATTTAGTGTAATTGATAAGTTTCAGGGTATTCTTACCCAACATTCGAAGCTTAGTTTTTCTGCTGGTTCACAAATGTGTTTAAGCTTACTACTTTTTGAGAAAGGTTTTTATAAATATACTTTTCAAAACGTTTTCAAATATGTTTTCAAGCTTTCATTTTCCGTTGTAAAAAGAAAAATATTTTTGAAAGAAAAAGATTTTTTAAATAATTCTTGCTTTGGAGACTTAAGAAGCGCGCCAGAAAAAAAAAATCGCCAAGGCCGTTGCCATCGCTATAAACGTAGACTGTAGCTGTACCTGGAATGCATACGAATTGAAAGTACAAAACAATTGTTGTAATTTCTACTGCATTCAAACTACATTGACACACACAGAGAGAAACAAATAATTTTATACTATTCATAGAACATAACAAACGTTTGCCATTCTAGAACATAAAAGTTTGAAAGTTGTCAGAACGCTATTCACAGGAAGCAAAAGATTTATTTACCTTAACATCCAATCAGACCCAACGATATGACTAATTATCTTTTTAATATTTTCGACATTTGATCAGAACATTTGACTGGTGAAACTGTTTTTTAACATTATTAAACAAAACGGAAACGAATCAAGTCACCAAATCGAAAGCGAAGAATAATTTAAAACACAGATCATCTGATGTCACTGCTATACGAGAACATTAAAAATGAAGTAAAACAAGCTGAAAAGCACGAACGATTGAAATAATATAGCAGATGTCACACGCGATTCTAAATAAATTAAAAATACAAATGAAATCCGTTCAACGAAACATACACTTTTATTTGAAAGGTAGACGGCGTTTTTATTAAAATCTAAAACGAGAATCTCCATGATGGCTGACAAATGAAAGAACATGTTTTCTTCCAGA
Organism: Metellina segmentata; assembly: GCA_947359465.1. Taxonomy (NCBI): domain Eukaryota; kingdom Metazoa; phylum Arthropoda; class Arachnida; order Araneae; family Tetragnathidae; genus Metellina; species Metellina segmentata. The sequence continues at coordinate 71,542,172 of OX375883.1, forward strand.
AATATTAAACTAAAAACCATGTGTTAGAACATCGTTTGAAATCAGAAAAATTATATATATATATTATATATATATATATATACATATATGTATATATATATATATATACATATAGATATATATATATATATATATATATATATATATATTATATATATATATATATATAATATATATATATATATATATATATATATATATATATATATATATACCGTTACTCTTTCAACTGGCTAGCGAGGTTCTAAGATAATTTTTTGAGTGGTTATAAATCACGATATTCAATTCAGGTACTGTACGAATGATTATGTGAGAGAAAAAGGGGTAAATTAATTATTCATAAAAACAACACAAATTCTTGTTAATAAGGAGCCCGTCAGCTTAGAAGCTGCAAACTACATTCAACAAAACTGAATTTATCTTTTCATTATGTCTGGGCGAAATAGGATGAGTGTTGTGGCATTCGATTAATTCGACATTTAAAATCTATCTTTAAATATATTATAGCGAATATAGAATCATTCTCTTTACCCTAACGTGTTTTAAAGTGTGTAATTAACCATTTCTGTAAAAATTAAGTTCAAATTATATATATATATATATATATATATATATATATATATATGCAAAACGAATTACTGCACCGCATGTAACTACTATTGCTTTTTAAAGGTAGTTGAATTCATGTCACACAGAAGCAACAGAAAAGGCTATTGGTGACGGTACGTGATCAATCCCGGAAGGAAAAATCCGAGGACCACACCTCGTAGTTTTGATCCACGGTCAGATGGCGAGGTCAATAACTGAGCTGACACCTCATTCTAAATGCCCAGACCACTACAACGCGAGCGTATGTAGGCCACGACAGATTCAGCGTTTGGAGAGTGGGGTGCCAGCTCAGGTGTTGCTTCGTCATCTGACCGTGGTTCAAAATGACAAGGTGTTGTCCTCGAATCTTTCACTTAAGGGACTGATCCAGGACCGTCGTCAATAGCCCGTTATGTTGCTCTAGTACGACGTTAACAAAAATTACCATTACCACCATTACCCGGATTGTCGTCAATAGTCCGTTGTGTAGCTCTAGTACGACGTTAGTTAAAATTACCATCATCTACCGTACTTGTGTCGTGGTATATACTGCTTGCGAAAATTTTAATACAAGTCTGGACAAGAATTCCGTACATTTTAAACTCTCTTGAAAAAACTCCTTAATGGTCTGTTTTGACGGATCTTACCCTTGGGGATTGATCCCGTACCGTCACCAATAGCCCGCTTTGCTCCAGTGTGATGTTACTTAATTACCTACCTTCTGTTTTCCAGCATTTGCTTACCCCATAGAGCAAAGTGAACTGTAGTTCTCGAAGTGTAATTTAAAGCTTAAAAAAGATTAACTATATTTGAAAATTGAACACGTTTACTTAATTTGAGTATACTTTCGTGTCATAGTTTACCTATGGTGTCAAAAAAAGTGTAGTACTTGATTTTATTATATGTTCACGGTATTGTAAAATAATGTATTTAATATTGCCGAATAATGCAGTGTAATAATAATATAAGTCAACATTATTGTTGCAAATTACCGGTTCTAAGAATTCTATGTCTTAGAACTGTAAAAAAAAATGCTAATGTGTTTATAGCATCCGAGTTATCTTGTATTACATTCATATTTCCTTAATAATTAATTCGCATTCGTTAAGTAAAATCACCAAGGTAACGTGACTCTATCCAATTAAATAACTATAAAGATGTTTATTCGAAAAATGTGCTATAAAACTAATTTCAACCAACCGTTAAAAACAGTTGAAATTAACTACTACACAACACCACAGATCAATTATTAAACTTCTTCCAGTTAAGAAAAGCTGACAAAAAAAATTCACTTTTCATTCTTAACAGCTGTTTCTAAAAGATAGTAAAAACAATCTTGAAATAATAGCGCAGAAAATTGGTTTAAAAAAGAAACAGAAAAACCCATTACCCTGCATCCCCAAGAACGATGTTTAAATTTAATATGCACACCGCCCCTAGATTTAAAAGAAAAATCCCTTCGATATTTCACAAGATTAGAACTTTTAATGATCTCTATCTGTATCCCAGCGTTTCTCCGCTCCCTCAAAAATGATTCCGTTAACAAATTATTTTATTATTTGACGATAGCATTAAATGATGTTAAGAGAGGGAATTATGAAGTCAAATCATTTACGACCGTTGTTATTACTTACCAATTACATTAATTCCACTCATTAATTTTCTTTGCATCAACCAATAATTTTATTACCGATAAACAAGTTGTAAGTTTCCCAGTTTTGCATTCTTAAGATTAGATAAAAGTTTCGCACGTCACTGTTTCATTTGTCGAGGCAGAAATGCAAAAGATTGGATATAATGCGATATAAAAGTTCACTCAAAGCTATCGGTGCGTATTTCTAATGTGTGTGTTGAGGACAGATAATTATTTGATGAGAATTGCATATTTTATTGCCAGATAGAATCCTACTTTTTATCCTCTCGCTATTGTGTGGTTAAAGTTAAATAAAATATTTAAATACTTTCATGAAAACTGCTCACGGCACTGTAAATAAATATTAATCCATGAAATAAATGTAAGGAAACGAGTGATGCAAGCGATAATATTCATGATAAAATAGTAGAACGAATAATGCAAGCGATAATATTCAAGATGGAATAGTATAAAACGCACGATATTTTGCTGCAGAAACAATGAAATCGCATGCGATAGTATAATTAAATTATTAATAAGTGTGTAATTTTCTACATCTGGCAACTCTATAGAAATGTTTTATTTTTTAGTTCCATTTAGAATTTTTAACTGAGAAGTATTTTTGCGCTGCGAGTTTAATTGAATTTTTCAGTATCACTGAGTCTTTGTGAGAATATTACAGAGATTGAGATGTATTTTTGAGTTGTAATATTTATTAATTGGCTTCAATTCTGAGTATTTTCAATTGTAAATATTCATGGACAATGAACCAGGGGATGTTCAACGCTCACTCTTTGTTTACGATTATCCCACGAATAAGTTAAAAGTAAGTACTTGAATAGCAGTAAGTAATTTTTAGAGCCCGTTGTACTCTCTCTTATCTCAATGAGCTTCACAATTGATTAGATATTACCAGTCATACGTATTTTTGCATTAATCAAACCTTACTTCAAATTTGGATGCTGAATTTTACGCGTTTATTAAATGTTCAAATTTTTACAAAATTTAAAATGCATAATAAACGCTAGTCCGTTTTGTTTTAGAGAATTTGGCATTTTTTAAAATTCTAAATGGTTTTAGCGTTTCATTTATGCAGACGAGTTTTATGAGAAGACATATTTCAACTGCTTAATTTCTGTTAGTTTTATTAATATTATTTTTTTCAACATGTTTTTCTTTGTAATGTTTTTGTTAGATGATTTGTGCTTTGATTTTTTCTTTAGGTTGTTCAGTATTTTATAAGTTTAATGCCCAGAGAGTGATCTCAAATGTTACTGTGTTCGATTTTAATTTTAAATTCTTCGCTATTAGTGTGATCAAAACTTTAAACGTCTTCAAATACTTAAAAACTTGTGACCTCATTATGATGTGAGGGGTGTACGATGACACTAACACGAGGTAAAAAATAATAATGTATATGACATAGTACAGTTTCAGCAAACATTTATCAATTCCTTATTTCTTTCATCCTAGTGGTTCTAAGTTACGAGGTACTGTCCTCGGATCATTCCTTTCGGTATTGACTCCGGTTCGTTGCCAATAGCCCGTTTTTTTTTTATATGTCATACATACATTTATATATGTTATATCGCACCCCGGCAAAAAAAGTGATACAACTCAAAATTGCAGAATTTGAGGAACATCAACTTAAAGGATACTATAAAACTTATATTGAAATAGTATAAGCCTCTTTTAAGTATTAGGTAAGTATTTATGATGGTAATTTCTATTATATTCTAAGAATAGCAATATGACACGCTGGGGCACCTCATACATATTTTTCAATGACATAACAACAAAATTTTTATTTTTTGACTTGTGTCACTTTTTTTGCCGGGGTGCGATATATTTACAAAGCACAGTGAGAGAGGTTTTGAATATTGGTTCTTTGGCATTCTTTTCTCCTTGTGGATGTATTGATGATGAAAACTGTCCAAATTTTGATCTCGTCATCATAAAATCGGTAGTATTTTGATGACAAGATATCTTGTCCCTAGCAAAATTGGTCAGATCTTAATGGAAGAGATATCTAGTCAAAATTACTTGGAGGTTAAGGAATTTAAATTATTAATCAGCCATATATTTCATCGTCCAGTTCAAAGAAGTTTAAAATTTTGGAGAAATTTGCTTGTTTTTCTGATTTAAAGGGTAGAAAGAGATGAAATCGAATTACGGTTCAAGAGAGACGTGTCCGAAATTGCTTTGTTTTGTCGATCTACAGTCATTTTCTGCTACACTAGAACCAATTAGATCAGGACCTACGACTTAAAGTGGATTCCAAACCACTACAAACATCCATGCTCAGTAATTGCTGTTAATTTATAGAATGCAAAATTATTCGTAAACTACATCGATTATTATTTTGAAAATAATATAGACATCAATGGAAGAAAGAAAAAAAAAGCTTCAGCTCAATAAATAATAATGTAATTGTGTTAACGTAGAAAGATAACATAAATATTAATACAAAATCATCACCAAGGGTTCTGTACGGTTCAGTACTATATGAAAGGATATTCGCAGTAACTCAATATCAAAATAAAACTTATATCTGTATTGTTAGTTTTCGATTCATACTCAGAAGTGGATACAAAACAAATAGCAAATAGCAAAAAACAGTTGTTTACATTAGTCGCATTGATTATCTAGTAAAATGTTTAGTTAATGAATGTTCACTAAAATACTTGTAAATTGAGTAGTTAAAGGCTTAGAAGGGAACGATTGCTTCTTTTTATAAAAACAATTGTGTTGTTTTCAACAATTGTAGCACAAATATATGTACGACATACAGGACTCCATGAGTATGCGAAATTACAAACGAATGTACCACAAAAATGGGGGAAAAACGAACTTACCGACAGGAATTACAAGTTTATTTTCACCAGGTACCATACCACACTGGAAAACACACGAATGGGCTTTAATTTATTTCGTGGTCATTCATTCACTCTCGCATTTGTCCATCAAAACAACAACAGAAACCTCGTTGGCACTCCTGATAACATAAAACAAAGGATAATCAAGTTCTCGTAAACCACGACTACAGGATATCATCAAAATGCATGAGGGTGACAACCATAAGTTACTATACTCAGTTACGGATACGGTTACCAGGAAATTCCCGAGAGGCCGGTAAGCTTTTCAATAGGAAAAAAGTATGAAACAAGGAGGTTTTATTTCAAACAGTAATTTACATGTTTTTCCAATTAGAAAGACAGTGAAATGTTAGACACGGACTGATATCTATTCTGCATATCACGATGCGATTAAGTTTTCTGTTGTCGCTCACTATAAGGATGAAGGTGGTTGGTTGAACTAAAAGGTTAAACGATGCTTGAAGTTTTCGAGGCCTCGGTCTAGAAACATGTGTGACGGTTGATGTGGCAAATGAATCGAGATTTTATCATCCAATACTAAAAAAGTGAAACTACTGAATAAAAAATCAAAATAATATTGTACTTATGACTATCGAATATTAGTTATTTTGTTTATAAGTATCAAATTATTTAAAGATGATTTTGATTATTCAAAGCACTAATTCCACTGTTACCTGCATTCAAATCAAAAATAGGTATTTATGAAAGGACGATAAATTTAGTGTTAAGTTGATAACAAAAGGAGATACATCAATTGTGTAAAGAAGAGAAAAATAGATTCGAGTACGTTTATAACGTTGAGTACTTGGGACATATATTTTTATTGATATCGAACCCTTCATCTAACTTGATATTGGAGAACGAAGTGCTGATGTGTTGCTGGGGACGTTATTGTTTCAAGCCTAAATTCATTGTATCATCTCGATGAGTACACTCAATTCAGAGTTTTTCGGTTCGCAATCTTAAAACTGTTTCTTTATTAAATGGCTCATGTTAACTTTATTAAGCCCTTGCTCAAGGTTTTCTTTGAGTAAGGAACCCTCAATCTAATCCCTCTTTGAGCTTCACCGCCATTCGGGGTGGTTTAAGACGCAGACAAATCTCTTTTCCGCCCCTCCTGCCACCTGCCGTTTAATACCCTGAATTTAATACCTTCGGGAACGGCTCGTTCATGATGCGGAAGCCCAGGACGCACACAATCCAGCGCGTGGGTGCGAAAAGGGTTGAGCTGTACGTCAGCAGTCGCAGACGATTTCGGGGGGACGTAAGACGAGAGAAAGAAAACGACCCCCTCCAGGAGACGCGTTCTTCAATTTATCCTCCGGTGTCGTAACATCTGGGGGGGAGGGTCGACGGTCGGCTCTCCCCCCCGCCGTCGCAAACGACCGTGGAGAGGCATCGAACGCGTCGCGCGTTCGAACGCTGCCAGCCGGAATTCGAACGTTCGATGGCCAGCGTTAGGTCTACCAGAGAGGGGGAATCTTATTGAGCGGTGGACGGGCGCCAGGACGGTGGGGGAGGAGGAGGAGACGGGGGTCTGCGAACGCGCCAGAAGGGACATCACGTGATAACGTCTTCTCGACCTTCCTCTCTCCGTCCGGGGTGGATGGGGGGAAGGGGAGGAATGGCGAGTTCGTGGAATAATTTGGGCGACGTCGCCTGCCGAGATGCTGCTGCAACCAGAAGAAAAAGTTTGACGGTAAACCGGGGGAGGGGGGGGGTAGCATGGGGGTGTTTAGGGGGGATGCAGGCTTGTTGGATGATGCGATCAAAATCGAAAGCCACTGTGGGCGACCTACATGCATCGGTGAATTCGCACTTCCCTCTGTTCGACTGAGCCGAGAAGGTTTTCGGGGTACAACCAGAGGCAGCTCAACTTGGGTTTCGAGCGGTCAGCTTTTTATTCCGCGTGGAATGGACACAGAATAGAAAAGACGATTCGGCGATGAAATTGTGAAAGTTTCGATCAGAAATTCTCAAAAGTATTGGGAAAGTATTCAAAGAGGAGAACCCCCAAAATGCTCCTGGTAATTTTGGCAATTCGTAAATTTTAACTAACGTTGCACTTGAGCAACACAACGGGCTATTGAAGACGGGTTTGGATCAATCCCCAAATGGAAAGATCCGAGGACTACACCACGTAATTTTGAACCACGGTTAGATGACGAGGCAACACCTGAGCTGGTACCCCACTCTCCAAACTTTCCACACCAACCCAACGTGAGGACTTCGGCCACGACAGATTTAAGGTGCACCAGCCGCCTCTACACCATACGCTTACAAACATCCATGCACTGACCTTGATTCGAACCATAAACCTTCCGATCTATGGACTAACACCGTAACCACCAGGCCATGTTGGTCGGCGCAATGTTCTTGATATTATAAAAATATGTGCTGGAGCTGGCTTAACCTATGTAAAGTTTTGTTAAATCGACAAATAAAAAAGTATAGATGGGTTTGAAAATATCTAAACACAATGAATATTTATTTTTGATGTCATGTTTGCGACGCTTGGTGTTTAGACTAATTTTCGATGGCCAATTAATTGCCATTTTCGAACTAGGAACACATTCATTGGAATTTTCATTGGCGACATGACATAACGACCAAGCCAAGTGAAATGACGCTCGGAATACGTACAAGAAACACGTTCCACCGACACAGACACTAACGCCCCCTACATTTAGCTTGATAAAAGAAGCCTCTCTAACCAATTCGATCGGTTACTGAAACAAGAACCCATGTATGTGCTGAGTGATAAATAAATATTCTGAAACCAGCGTAAATCGAAGATTGGTTAATCATACAAGTAAAACATAAGTAGATGCATTAATCATACAGGCATAGCGTTTGTCTGCAACTCTGCAGGTCAAGATTCAGTAGGTTGAAATCCCGGATGGTATGGGGCCAGCGAGTTGTAGGAGGTGCAGGTTCGATTCCTCCCTGGGTGTATTTCTCTCTTCTGTGTCAGTAAAACTTTCCTTGTACGTGTATATCCATAAAATGACGCTGTTATCTTACGTTAGGCGTGACTTTAACAAATATGGTTCTTGCGTTACATAAACCCAACTGACTAATCCGATTTGTAAGCATTCTTTTAATGTTGGTGATTGTCCCTATCCGAAGTAACGGAGGCTCACAGACTTGATGCTTCTTCGTTAGTGTGCCCCTTGTAATATCGAAGAGGTCAGTGATTGGAGATTAGAAATAAAATATTAATATACAAGAAAAACATACAGTGAGAAGATCAAAATTATCCAATAATCCAAAATTATCTTCTGAATAACACAATTGATATTCCGTCATTACTATTAGCTTTTATTAGTAACATTTCAGCAATTAAATTCCAATTCCTTTGGTTAACGCTCTTCGGACATAAGTCGATCTTGCAAGCTGTGGATGCATTGCTGTATTCCCACTGAGTAGTCCAGTTTTGAAAAGGAAATAACCTGAAATTTTCGAAGACATTTCTGCGGTGTGCTTGATTTTATAAACTAGATCACGATTCCAGAGCGAGAAGGAATAAAATCGTGTTGAGGTTATGGAAGAAATAAGCCCCACAGTCACTTCGGAATCGAGAGTTTTGGTTGATAGAAGGCAAAACCACCAAAACGGAAAATACAAGATTTCGAATTCCAAACTGGGCGACTTAGCTGTGCCCGCAGCCGTACCCTAACATATTATGTAGGTCTATCAAATCTTTAACCGGAGGGATTCCCCCTTTACGGTGCCGCAAAAGAAAATCGAACTTTTTTAACATAATGCCAGTTAGTAAAGATCTTTCCTGTAAAACGCTTTCAAATTCTCTATTTCTGACATCGAGCAATAAAGTCGTCATCTGACCGCGGTTCAATATTACGGGGTGTTGTCCTCTGATATTTTCTTTGGGGGTCTGATCCCCGACCGTCGTTAATAGCCGTCGTGTTGCTCCAGTACGACATTAATTAAAATATACCTATACCTATCGAACAATAAAAACAAAATTTCACATAACCACCTGCTTATGTATGTATCTCGAATCAAGGGATATCCTTAATAATTAGAACATCAACGCTAAAGTTTCTTAAATAAGTATAGTTGTCGAAGGCAGTGTAGTTACTCACATTATACATTTATTTAACCCTTTGAGGGGTTAACATCGTCGGTTTAGAACAAAAACTCGGTAAGCGAATTTTTAGGAAAGGTATTTTTTGACATCAAATGATTGTTTTCATGAGATGAGAAATAAATTGTTATGTTGTATACGGTTTGAAAAAAAATATACAACTACCAAATTTTTTTTTAAATCAAAGAACTGATAGTTAGTCATTACCCTCCACCCTGGCTGTCTTGTAAGCAAATTTGTTTTTGTCAGTCAGCGAGTTAGAGCGTTTGTACACACGCCGGTAATAATCGGATGTCGAAGTCGAGCACTTTCAAGCTTCATAGTTTTATATTGGTATCTTGCACACAACCGTCCGATATTATTGAATCCACCAAAAATGCTATCAGACATTTTGAATTGCCGGACGGTCTGCTAAACCCAGCCGATAAATATACATTGCGCCTGCGCTTCGCATTACAGAATTACAGTTCTTTACATATTCATATACATTTTAGTCGCAGTAATCGGCTTCACACGTTCAAAAATATTGATACGATACAAAAATGAGTGTTCAAACGTATATTACTTGCGGAGCTTTATAACACATTGCATTAAACGCACCTTCATTTGGCTATTAGTGGATGAATCCAAAAGCGTCTAAAATTTCTACGCTTTCTCCAAGTACATCCAATACAAAATAACAATTCATTATCTTTTTTTTTTAAATGATACACGCATATTCACTTTAACTATAATTTTAACTAAGCTGCTAAAAACGTCGGATAAAATAGTTTAATACAATTTGATCACGTTCAAACGAAAATGACGCAGATTTCCGATAAAAATCGAACGCAATGTACAAGAGACCGTGCCTGAACACCGCCCCTCCGATAATTACATCTCCGACATCCGATAATTATCGGTGTGTACAAACGCTCATAAGCTGATGATATATCCGCTCTGCAACTGCAATCTTCCCTGCATGACTTCTAATCAGTTTTGACTTTCTTGACCAATATAATCTTAAGATTCTTTTCACCAATTGATGTGCTTATTGAGTCATGTGTGTTGTGTGGTAAAAACAACACAGTATTACTCGGAAATATTGATGCATGCAGAAGGTTAAATCCATTTAAAATGAACATAAACTCAACATGCCCATTTCGTATTTCCGAATGAGAGAAATAAAATCAATAAAAAAATGTTTAATAATTTCGTGTACTCCTTACTGGTAATAATTTTTTAATTAAATTCCAACTAGAGCAACACAACGGGCTATTGACGACGGTCCGGGATCAATCCCCTAAGGGAAAGAACGGAGGACAACGCCAAGTAATTTTGAACAACGATCAGATGACGAGGCAACAACTAAGCTGGCACAACCACTCTCCAAACTTCAACACCATCCCAACGTGAGGACTTTCGGCTACGGCAGATTTAAGATGCACCAGTCGCCTCTACATTATACGCTTATAAACATCCATGCACTGACCCGGATTCGAACCAGGAACCTTCCGATTTAGAGGCTAACAGCTTAACCACCAGACAGGTTGGTCGGCCTCCTTACTGGTATTAGTTTTTATGTAAAATAAAATGCTCTGTAAAAAATGTATGTTTCAGCCCCTTAACCACAGTTAATGTTTGAACGTTTACTTCAATAGCCCGTCAAAAATTTTCTATTTGACAAAACCAAGAAAATAGAAAATAAACATCGAGAAACGAATATATTTTATATAGTTTTTCACTCATCTACAAAGCTTTCCGAATTACAATTCAAAAATTTTAACTATGGCATTTTGTTTTTCATTGCGTTGTAAATACTACAAACAAAACAATATATATCTTATTTTTAAAACGCATGTTTATCTTCGCAATTTTGTGTCTTCCTCTCACGAACGCGATTTCAAAACCACCGAATGCAGTTCATGTTCACCTTCAAAACTCTCCGTTTCTTAACACCCGCCTTACGAGGTCAGATCAACAAAAACCTATTAGAACTGTGTCACTTCCCTAAATGATGAATTATCTCATTCCGAGCTGCGAAACGCAGCTGATGGAACACGAACCGCAAACAAAACGATGGCGATCAAATGAAATCTGTCTTTTAACGCTTCGTACAGGTAAGTGGCTAAATCGACGATTTTCGAGGGTCAGACGCCTTCCGAGAAAGTCATGTAAGTAATGGACAAAACAATCATCTCTGAAGCGAGTTTTATCTTGTTCGAGAGATAGATGATTTGTTCGGCGCTTTGTTCTATCGTCATTGGGACACGCAACAAGGTTAAATAAACAAGAATGTATATTTCGCTTCTCGCTCAAATTTTCAGCATTGCTATTCACAAAATAATGCTATATAATTTGCCTTTTTTTTTAAATATTTAATTTTGTGAATGGGTATCCTGTAGATATATCAGATTTGCGGTCAGGGAAAATCTGTCAGGAGGACCGTATATGGACTCAAGGCAGGTTAAACCTATCCAAAGACCGTATTTGGTCTTAGGGCCTGATAAAGTATTTGTAAGGCCGTATCTAGTGAACGAGAAAGGCAAACCTTTTAGGAGAGCCGTATCTTGGCGATGGGCAGAAAAACCTTTACAGAAAGTCAGGCAAATCTTTTCCACTTGCGGGCCGGAAAAACATTTTTGGAGGGCTGTATCTGGTCTGGCGGTGGGGGGGGGATAGTTAGCCGGCTGTTTATGATATGGAGGCCCATGTAAATCTGTTTATATGATTGTATCCTGACTGTTGTTAGATTTATCCTGAGCACAGTATCTGGTCTGGGAACCTGATAAAAATATTTGGAAGGCAATATCTCACCGACGGGCCGAGAAAAAAACTTTCGGAAAGCCGTAATTGACCTATGGGCCGGGTAAATATCTTCAAAGGGCCGCATATGGCTTGTGGACCAGGTAAACCTCTTGGGAGGACCGTATTTGGTCTATGGGCTTGATAAAATATTTGTATTCTGTGTCTAGCCTGTAGACCAGGTAAACCAGTCTGGAGGTCTGTGGGTAGACTGCGGGCCGGTTAAACCTGTCTGGAGGGCCGTATCTGTCCTGATCCATCTATTCATTTGATTTATCTTACGCGTACGGTGTTTCGTGGACGAACTAGTTAAACATCCTCCCGACTAGAACAACAGCTATTTCTCAAATAACTAACATATAGTCGTAATCAGTTATTTGATTATGATAACACATTTTTAGGAAACTATAATTGCGTTAATTAGAGTCGCTTCATAATTCGAATAAATATGAATCCAGTAGAAGTTGATTAACAAAGAGCCTAGAAAGCTACTTCCATAAGAAATGACTTTTCAATCTTAAAACCTTTCTCATTGCTTGAATCCGGATCTCTCCGCTTCGCTGCACCCGAATTCATGTTAGTAAGTTTTTATTGGATTCATATTGATTCGGATGAATCCGGATTAAATTAGTGTGAAGGAGCCCGTATGAGTCTCAGTGCAACTTAAATGTACTTAGCATTTGAAATTTAAAACAATTATTATTTTTTAATTACTTCGATGTTCATTTTTTAAATGTTTCATTGTTTTGTCAATTAAATAAATTAAGAATATAAACGTATACAAAATTCGACTATCTTTGCTGCTTTCCTCAATAGGGCCTAAATAAAATTTATCCTCTGTAAGGTGAAAGCTTTAAAATTCGCAAAATCTATCAAGTTTAATGCATTTATTTAAATAGTTTCAATTATGACTGGCGGATAGATACAGCGCTGTATAGTAATTCCTAAATAATTTGATTGTTTGTTACATTACTTTTTGTTGATTACTTTTGCTTAGAGCAGCTGATCGTTTTGTTATTCCTAAGCTCACGGCATCTAGCTACTGTTTGAGTTCAAATTATGACTCGAAATCTAAAATAGTTCATCATAGTCCACGAAAAAAAGACACCAGCTCAAAAAGAAATAAATATGCCAGTGTAGTTTTGAAATTAGTTTGAAAATATTTCCTAGAAGTTCAAATAAATGTAATTAATGAAACTAGAATAGTATTTATATAAATTTCCATGACTATCTTTAGTTTATATAAGAAACTCTTAGGGAAAAAATATATTTAAATATTTGTCAAAAAAGTAAAAATTTTATGAAAATAATTTATACATTTTTAAAGTATTTGAAGAACACTTTTAAGAAACAAATTTTTTAAACTTAATTATAAATTAAAAACAGCTCTAATCGAATACTTAAAACGAATAAATCACTCCTCCATAGTGTTCCAAATAACACGTTTCGTACCTTTACAAATACGTACGGGACAATTATGTAAACAGGTATGAAAGCAGTTTTAATTCATAAAATGTAAGAAAATTACAATTTATTTTCTTAGTGTTTCGAATTTTATCATTTTCCGATTAGTTGTCAAGTATTTTCTCAATGTGTTATTTCTATAACAATTAAAAAACGTAAGTGATAAAAATTCGAAAAAGAAACGGAAGATGATCGAATATGTAATTCGACAGTAATATTTCTATGGAAAAAGTGAAACTCGGGCAAACGATCAAATGAGCATTCTTTGAACTGAAACACGCGATTATGTAAATGAATCACTAAAATTCAGACGACCGACGGTTACAATTATGTACAAAAAGATCTGGTAGAATGCTGTAAAACGAATTTTCTTGCGCGGTAACTCTCAATGCAGGGAAACAAATACGTCAAGCAAGTAACAGTCGGAAAATTCTGCTCCGGTCCTTACGCAAATTTTATTATAAGAATAGCACTTTTTACCCTCATTTCATTCGTTTTAATAGATTATAGCTTTATCATGATTATATCAGATAAAGCTATAAGTGTGCACAATACAACTGGAGAAGTAAGAAGATCATATATTTAATTAATTCATTTGAAAATATCTATCAAAAGTTTCGTTCATGTGTTTGATTAAGTGGTACGTACGCACAAGATCTTTTTACATTTCGAAATTAAAAAACAGGATATTGGCTTGTACCTAAACTCATTTCAGTTTGAAAAATTCAGATTAATCTAATAATTAATTATCTAATTTAGATATAACAGATAATTAGCATGATTTTTGAAGTGATATCTCAAATTCTAATTTGTTCAGAAAGACAAATCCTACTGGAAATTATTCCTAACATTATTATTCATGTTTCAGCCCTCAAACAAGTTCCTAGGGAGAATAGGTTTTTTACATACGATTTTTGTTTTCACCAAGGAAATCCATAGAATAAAGATTTTTCAGGAATTTCGACGTTTAAAAAATCCACTAAAAATTCATTTCTTAACCAATAACTTTGACTGAGGGTCAAAACATCTATTATGATACATAGATCAGAATGATAGAAAAATAATTATAATAGATTAATTCATTGTTGAATTGTCACTGTTTTAACAAAACAATATATTGTAAAAACAGGTCTTCAATTCAGAAATCAAGTTTAAGTTTTGGAAACATGTTTGAACGTGGTGACAGTACCTAACAAAAACCCTTGTGGCTGGAAAACTATTTTGAATTTTTACAAGAACTTGGTATCGTTTGAAAGTTAATGAGCTATTTGGAGTTGGAAAATATCTTGAATTAATAAAAAAAAAATCGATACTCTAGTAAATTTTTGTGACATACGAACACCTAAAATTCAATAAACGAGGCACCAGTCGATTCAATTTTAGACTAGACAGAAAATAATCAAATTTATGTACTGTGTGTGAATGCTTTCTTTCACCCATTTGCATGATAAAGAAAATATGTAGTTATAAATAAAGTAAGAGACTATAGCGTTCACATGATTTTATTGAATTGAATAAATAAGTTTGTTATACAAGTAAAACAATCTGAAAGGATTAGGTCTTTTATAATCTTATTATTCCTCTTACGTTGACATTTATGACAAACTTATGCGTTTCGGACAGTAAAAATATATCATAATTAATTTGAGAACATAAATATAAGACATTCGAATATTTAACTGTGTTTGTTATGTGCAATCCGTTTTTATTTTATTTCTCAGCGTTTCTTCAGTATTAAGTACGTACTTGAAGTGCATTACTGTGTGGTTAAAACTATATCGATTAAAGTGTTCACAACGCGGAGCCCCCTAGTATGTCAAATAAATGGACATACACACGAAACGCTTTCCTGCACAGAAGATAGAAATACATCCAATGTAGTTGCCGCAATTGACCTGTATCGCCTATAACTCGCAGACTGCAAGAGCAGTGGACGAACTCACTCCACCGTTTTAGTTAGGAATTTGATACCATTCTACAAGCTAAATGTGTCCAAACTGTGTCGCGGTATACCGTCAAAACTTTGCGGCATTATAACTTCTGTATTTCGTATGATTATATCAGATTTTTCATGATTAAAACCAATTGGAGAAACAAATTTTTTCCATTAGATTTCAATTTTGAGAATATCTCTATATTAAAAAAATGTTACCGCCGCCGCCGCCGAAGAATTGAAAACTGTGCTATTTAGCTCGATTCTTAGACGGTTTCCCGAGAAAGTACTGATCGGAAAAAAACAAAATTGACATGGTTTGTTCTTCATCGTATTCCCTGGACAATTATTAAGATTTTTTTCCGATGCGGCTATTAGTTTAGGGTTTATTAAGTGTTAAAATTGAAGAAGCGAAATTTCTTCCGCGAGTGAGCAAAACACATACAAATTTTCAGTCTTCAGCCGTGAGTTTTTTTTAAAGAGTACCTCTCAACGTAAATTTTTGCAGCTCGTCGAATTTTTTTTTTAAATTTCAATTTGGTTCTTGATAATATTTTTTTGAAATTCGGGAAAAATCAGGACATTTTTGTTACTTTTTTTTAAAACTGCCGTATCTATATTTTATTACTATTATTTTTTAATTTTTAAAATATAGCAGTATACCTCAGAATGTACTCTTTCTTACGGTACTATTATTTTTGATATCGGTTAATAATTAAATTGGATGCGTTCAAAAGTTGGTCATACAAAATTCGGAATCTTCGGATATTTTCGCTACTTTTTGTTACTACCGTTAACTAAAACTGTCATATCTATATCGTATTACTATTAGTTTTTTATTTTGAAAATAGCGCTGTATACCTCAGACTGTACTCTTTCTTACGGTACCATTATTTTTAAAATTGGGTCATAAATAAATTCGATGCAATCAAAAGTTGGTGACACAAATTTCGTATTTTTTATTTCGTTAGCAAATTCGCGGAGCATTGTATTCGCGGAGGGTTGTATTTTTGACTATCGGGTTTGCCAGATATCAAATTTATCGTAGCAACAATTGCCATAAAAACGATTTCTTTTTATTTGGCGAGGAAAAAGGCTCGCTTTTTTCCCTCTGTTCTCAGACGTTTTACCGAGAAAGTACAAAGTGCACATCGTAAAGTTTGGAGATTAACAGGGTTTACTTAAAATTGTACAGGGAACAAGATGCAGAAGATTTTTTACTGATGCGGCTATTAGTTTAGGGTGCATTAAGTGTTAAAGCAAAAAAGAGTGAAATCACTTGCGTAAGAGGTATTGGTTTGCGAAGCAAACCAAACGGGATTGCGTAGCAACCCACGGGGGTCGGTGAGCGTGATGTGATGGACTGTAACGTGATGTCGCTGTGACGTGATGGACCGTAAAGGGAAATCAGGATAATACAAATTATTCAGATAGTTTCACTCTGCGAAAGGAATGTTGGTTTGCGAAGCAAACCAAATGCCATATGTAAAAGAAGTGTTGGTTTGCGAAGCAAACCAAATGGGATTGCGTAGCAATCCCCGGGGGTTGGTGAGCGTAAGCGAGCAGGGGGCGGAGCCCCCTAGTATTTTACAAAAAAACATCAAATACTGAGAAATTTTAGATTATTTTTTCTTTTTGAAAATTATATATATAGGAATATTTTATTAAAAGACTGCGTTTGGCTACGAAATTAATATCGTAGGTTGAGATCCCTGATGGCATAGGATGAAGCGACTAACGACTGATGCCCTGTCTTTGGAAAAGCAAAGACGACGAAGACACCCTTTTAGATGTCAAAAAAAGGTATCAAAACTTCAGTCATCTCTGGTATAAGGCAGGTTTTTAGCAAGTACAACAAATCAAATCTAAGCATTGATTGTGATTAAATGTTTTGAAAATACGAAGGCAGTTTTCAATCTTGGATCCCGATTTATAAAGCATTTTTATTCTTTCCACTAAATAAAGTTATTACAAAACTTATAGTTAGTTTATTAAATTACAATTTTTAAAGCATTCTTCATTCAATTTATAAAGCATTCTGATTCTTTCTACTAAATAAAGTTGTTACAAAACTTATAGTTAGTTTATTAAATTACAATTTTTAAAGCATTATTCATTCAATTTATAAAGCAATCTGATTCTTTCTACTAAATAAAGTTGTTACAAAACTTATAGTTAGTTTATAAAATTACAATTTTTAAATTCATTCAATTTATAAAGCATTCTTATTCTTTCTACAAAATAAAGTTGTTACAAAACTTATAGTTAGTTTATTAAATTAAAATTTTTTAATTCAAATTCAAATCTTAAAGACACAAAATGCAATAGAATCACAGTTAAATTTATACAACTTATTAAAATATAATCAAATTAAATATTTCATTTAATCGAAATTAAATTATTTTTTTGTTTCATTGAATTCAACCGCGGTTGCAGTTCATATAAAGAAGTCTCCGAGTTTTATGGTTTAGTAGATTTTTGGGTTGATTTGATTGATTGTGCGTAAGGGTATTATTTAGCCACGCTGAGAGCCAAGATACAAGCTGAGATAGAAGACAGTCAATGTCAAGAAATCGACAAACACAAAAAAGTTTTACTGGCACAGAAGGTTACAAGAATAGAAAGCTTCTGCGCTACTTACAAATAGGCAGGTTTAAGGAAAAGTAAAGTATGTAGGTAATAGAATTTACGTCACACTGGAGCAACACAACGGGCTATTGACGAGGTCTGGAATCAATCCCTAAATAAAAGATCCGAAGACAACACCTCATAATTTTGAACTACGGTTAGATGACGAGTTCAATGCCTGACCTGCCTACCTGCTCTCTAAATTTCCACATCACACCAACGGGGGTGCATTTGAGGACGACAAATTTAACATGAACCAGCTCCCCACTCATACGACGGTCTTTGGTTGGATATAGTTTCGAACTTGCAAACCTCTGGTTGCTAATCTGTGACTCTACCTACTGGGTTACCGTGGCCCAGATAAAAATGAGAGGGCGATGGACCAAAAAAGTTTGAAAAGGGCTTAAAAGTTTCTATTTATACCACAAACTTTTATAATTGATAAGAATTCCACTTTTTGTTTACATCTAGTATGAGAAATTACATAAAATTCATATATTTCTGTACTTGACCACTCGCTTAATCCAATGTCCAACTTCGCAATCAAGGCGGAAACCCAATCCCAAAATTGGACAATTCGAACTATAATCCACTTGACCTGACAATTAAAATAGAAGGCCAAATTACGGATTACCTCTTCGAAGCAGACTCCCATTACAGCGACTCATCAAGCGATGAGTCGCTTCCGTGTGTCAATTCTAAATGCACGTCCACACTAAATGATTCATGAAGCCGATTCCGCCTGCGTCAGGCATCATTTGTAATAGTAGAAACAAGAGAGCGTCAAGCGCCTGTCAGACGATGAATTTTCATGAGATTGTCAATGGCAGTGAATAATGACCACCGACTAGTTTGGAGGTCTTCGAAACATCCGCGGAAACAGGTATGGGGGGGCGAAGGAAGACTCTGGGTTGTTGCTTGCATTCTATATTCTACATTTACCTGTTTTGATAACGGAAATGTGAGAAGTGAAAGAAAACAAAACTCATGAACGAAGAATTAAAGCTGCTGGACAGCTTATAAGCATCTATATATATAATTCTCTTACGTGGCACGCAAAAAAGACGTTATTTGTTTTCGCGTTTTGGCAACATTGTAAGATTCTTTGTTTATCCCAAAGCCTCGCGCTTCAATTGAATTTATAGCGTTATCGGATGAAATTTTATTGAAAAAAAATGAATTTTAGTTGAGCTGTTGCAGTAAATAATAGAAATCAAAGAAAACAGAGGATCTTTTCATAGTCATTTAAAAAAAAAAAGGTCCGTTTCGGGGCAAACTATTATAGTTCAACAAGACGCTTGCATTACAACTTTCGACAACAAACTCAATGAAAACGCGTGGGTGGCTCGAGTACTGGGTAAATGTACACACAACCAACATGCTGGGTTTTCAATTTCCAAATCAACGCTCACATTTCGAGTCAAAATTTGCTCAAAGTTTCCATTTGAATTCTGATTCCAGAGGTACTGTAAATATCTTTTCTTTAAAACAGCATAAAATTTAGATTTGAAAAATATTTTTTTGGAACATCATATTTTGTAAACAATTCCTTCTGCTAGGACACATGTCTTCATTGATGCGAGCGAAGCGAGCATAGGTTCGCGCAGCGAACCAATGAGGATTGCGAAGCAATCCTCTGGGGGTTGGCGAGCGTTAGAGAGCAGAGGGCGGGCCCCCTAGTAACGGATGAATTCAGTAAGTGGTCGGATTGGTTGTCACATTGCTGTTAGGAAATAAAGTAATTTCAATTTAAAATAAATTCATTTTAATGTCTAGGTTTATTTTGATGCAACACTTAAATGGTGTGTCTTTCGATGATCGCGGTGTCTAACGTTTTTTTAATATGATTGTGAAGATCATAATTGTGGAGCCACCAGTATACTCAAACAAATAGATGGTCTAACTCCCGATGCGTCTGTCTAATGTTCTTTACAATCGATTTTTAGGAACGTTAAATGTGGGTAATCAGAAGTGATCGAAAACATAGGTCGTCTATTTTCAGATGTGCCTTTCAAATGTACTTTAAAACTGATTTTAAAGAACATAATTTTTTGAGCAACCAGTAGACTAAAACAAATAGTCTAATTCCTGATGCGTTTATTTAATGCTCTTAACAATCGATTTTTAGGAACGTTAAATGTAGGCAATCAGAAGTACTCAAATACATAGGCCGTCAATTTTCACATCTACCACTCAAATGTACTTTAAAACTGACTTTGGTGAACATAAATTTTGAGCAACCAGTAGTACTCAAACATATCGTCAATTTTACGATGCATCTCTCTAGTGTTCTTTAAAATTGATCTTTAAGAACATTAATTGTGGAGCAACTAGAAGTGATCAAATGTATAGGTGGTCAATTTTCCGATGCGTCACTCTAATGTTCTTTAAACTTGATTTTGTAGACTATAATTCTTAAGCAACCAGTTGTACTCAAACAAATAGGTCGTTAGTTCCCCGATGTGTCTGTCTAATGTTCTTTAAAACTCTGATTTTTAGGAACATTAGTTGTGGTGCGACTAGAAGTGATAGGTCGTAAACTAAAATGCAATCTTTAATTGGAAAAAGTATTTTCCGATGCGTTTCTCTAATGGTCATTAAACCTGATTTTAAGGAACATTAAATATGAGGAAAACAGTAGTACTCAAACTTATAGATCGTAAACTAAAATACTAAAATAAATTGGAAAGAGATTTTCCAATGCGTCTCTCTAATGCTCTTAACTAATTGAGAACATAATTGTGGAACAACCTATAGTACGAGTACTTAAACAAATATATCGTCAATTTTTCGATGCGTCTCTAATGTTCTTTAAAACTGATTTTATTAACATTAACTGTGGGCAACCTAAAGTGATGCACATAGGTCGTAAACTAACACATAATCTTTAATTGGGAAGAGCATTTTCCGATGCATATCTCTAATGTTCTTTTAACCTGATTTTAAGGAACAAAATTGTGGAGAAATCAATAGTACTCAAACAAAGGTCGTAAACTAAAATGATACATTTAATTGAAGATTATTTTAAAACGTGTCTTTAACTTATATAAGATTTAAAAAAATATTAATTAAGCGGTAATCAGAAATTCTCAAACTAATCCTTTTGTTTAGGTCTGTATATATTAAGGTCGTAAACTAATGAATGCAATTAACTGTAAAATTGTTTCAAAGGAACATCGCGTCACAATCACAGAGATAACCAAATATTTGAGATTACAGCTCTGAACTCTTTTATTTAAATAGTTTATTTATAAAAAATACTAACGAACCTTTCAGAGGTACTGAAACTTATTTAAGTGCCTCTGCATTAAGAGGTATTCAAACTTATTTGACGATTAATTATTCGTAAAAATACTATCTGTATTTCACTATTTTACGCTCAACTGGGGAAGGCTGAAAATGAAAACTCCTACTGTTATTAAATAATTTTAAAGAAATGTTAATTTTTCATCATTAAGATATACAATCCTAGAGATCAATGCTCAATATTAATTCATCGTCTAATTAAATTATTAAAAAAATATTAGTTGTGTATCATGTAGAAGCTTGTCGTCATCAAATTATTTTATAAAGACGTACAATTTGTATCTCTTTCAGAAAATACTTGATCTTACGGCTCGAAATAAATAGCTGAATATTAGCTAATTTATTAAACTATTTTAAATAAACAAAAACAGTTTCATTCAAGAATACTCAAAACTGTCTCGAAACTCCAAATAGGCATGTAACCTAGTGAAATTATCTTAAGAATCTTAATCGAGAGTTAGATACACAAATACTTAAACTTTTTACAAAACACTTAAAATAAATCATTGCTTAGTTTGATTTGTTGAAAAAAGGTATTCCGTTTTAATCCGTGAAGTTGTGCAACTCGTGTTCTACACTTAGTTAATTAATTGCCTGATTGATAAACTATTTCATACATGGTTTTATATTCGACAACAATATCTCTCTCCCAAATATAATTTGTTGGCAGAAATGAAGAACCCGTCTTTAACTTCTTTTTCTCTTCTTCTTTCTTTTAACGAAATTCTTTTAACGAAAAGTAAGTTGATAGTAACTTAGTTGTTTTAATTATGAGAAAATATTGATGAGAGTCAATGACAACAGGCTTAATTTGGGAATTATTGTTCTATTTGAGAGAAATTGAATCAAAAACATTCCTCTCTCTCTCGTCGCTAAAAATACTCACAAGTATTTATAGATTTGGTTCCCATCAAAATGGGTTCCAAATCATTTTAATGTAATTAAAAGTAAAATATTGCAATGTACTTAAATATCAATTTAAATCCTCATACTTATCAGTACGTAGTCAAAATCACATCCAAAAAATTAGATTTGACAAATATTGTTCAAAATGCTGTATGCCGGAGAAACCGAAAGATAATATATGTATAATGATCCTTGAATATAATATATTTGGAAGTTTTTACGAAATATACTTAAGTAGAACAAGAAAATTTGTGTATACTCGCCTAGTCTACCTAGAAACCTCTTTTTTTTTCAGAGAATTCAGACTTTTATTCAAGAAAAATATAAAAATATAGCGAGTTTTATAAAGAGATAAAAAAAGTATGAAAAACCACACATTATTAAAAATGAGAAAAAGAAGACAATATTTTGGCAAGTGAATTTGCGCCAGAAATAAGAGGTTTACCTAGCCAGAAAATACACTCGAGGAAAATGGCGAAAACTGAAAAAAAAAGTTTGTGTGTCGGTTATTTTGGACTTCAAATCTTAACAAGATTTTCCCAAATTCTATTTTCTGAATTTTGACGATGTCACTGGTAATTGGCAATATGGATTAACTGATTCACAAACAAGAGGATAAAAATTGTGGCAGGCAATACTTAAATTTATGGCCTGCATCAGCATAAAGTTCCTGATCCCTGTTCTAGACCTAGACGACCAGATAAAACACGAAATTCGTTTCAGTTTAAATCATGCCTACCCTGAACTCGCCACTTTAAAGATTTAATATCCGTGGATATTTACAACTGTGGTGAGAAAACATCAATATATAAGGTTTTTGAAGATACTATTACGAATTCTAGAAGTCTTACCAATAGTGTACTCAGAAATTCATTTCAGAAGAGGTCCAAAGTAAGGATTTCAATATTCAAGCCAAAAATAAATATTTAAGTCAGGGATACACAGCT
This sequence comes from Metellina segmentata, assembly GCA_947359465.1. Classification (NCBI taxonomy): domain Eukaryota; kingdom Metazoa; phylum Arthropoda; class Arachnida; order Araneae; family Tetragnathidae; genus Metellina; species Metellina segmentata. Next base: position 71,565,345 of record OX375883.1, read on the forward strand.
CGCGGCCCTCCTACGACCCTCTGTTGAATAGATGGCGGATAACACATATCTTATTTTACTATTAAAAAGTCCCACGATAGGTAATTTTAAGTTCAATGTCTACTTCAAGACTAATTATTGAAAATATTGATATCTCGATATCAGCCTTCAAGTTTCTGATTTTCAAAAAGTAAAATCGTTGCTAGATTTACTTAGCAACACTTTTGCCGTTTGTTTTAAATGCACCCTAACCATTACAGCCTTAACTCATCGGCATGCCAACCAACTAGAATCTGTAAAATTAATTCAGTGAAGACAATTCTTCAGCTTCGATTGTTGTCGATAAAAACAATTGTAAATCGTTGCTAGATAATACATTAAAAAAAGCATGCCTCTATTTGGGTAAACGTACACTATACTAAACATGGTATTTGGCCACTGTGCATGTTTTTCAGAAAAAGTACTTTATTATTCTATTTAGTAACGGGTAGGTCCTCCTTTTGCTTGTATTACAGCTGTAACACGTCGAGGCATACTTTCCATAAGTTCTCTGTAAGTATTGGCAAGGAATAGCTCGCCATGCCTCTTGCAAGGCTGTGAGAAGAGATTTTTGTTAAGATGGGTGTACGTGGCGGTGTCATACTCGTCGCTCCAGTTCGTCCCACGACTGCTCGATCGGATTGAGATCGGGGCTCTGAACAGGCCAGTCAAGCAAATTCCCCTTATGTTCAGGAAACCAGTCCAGCACACGCTTTACAGTATGCTATGGAGCTCGATCCTGTTGGAAAATACAACCATCATCACCGTAATATTGCCATAGTGAAGGCAATGCCGAACTATCCAAAACGTCGAGGTACACGTCAGCGTTCATGGTACGCGGTACATAAAGCAATGAGCCGAGTCATAACCAGGAAAAACAACCTCACACTAAGATGAATCCTTCTCCTAATTTCTGCAGTGTCCAAATACTTTTGTCCGTATAGTGTACATCTGAATAAACTATTTCAATCACAAATATTATTAATCGAAAAAGAGAAACTGACTAACTAGTGAAAGTTTTGTTAATCAATTTTTTTCTTGGCTATTTCAAAAATCGAACCAAATATTAAAACAAACGTAAAATCAACGCAATGTATAAAATTAAAGTCTTCGTGTACTTTTTTTACCTTTCTTTGTTATATATGATAAATATAAATAAAATAAATGATAGGATAGATAACTTTCATGCTTTTCTTGTGGCCCTCCTATAAGTTTTAGTGAATCTATGTGGCCCTTGGATTTAACAAACGAAATCCCCAGCATCATAATGATGGATGATAGCATCATCCATCATTTAAATCAGTACAGTTAATAAAATTCTCGCTAAAACGTTTTTTCAGATTTTCATTGCTGTCTGTAATCGGACTACTGAGGAAATTTACTAGAGTACGAGCTCTTTCGCGCGTGTAGTTTTAGCAATATTTTGAGCTACATAGCTCAAGTCAAGAGTAAAATAATCGGAGCGCAACTGGCGACAATTTTAGAATATTTGTCTGTTGTGTCCATTTAACTGGAGAGGGAAGTAGATAGTAGAATTTATATCGTACGAGAGCAACACTACGGGCTATTGGCGACGGTCCGGAATCAATCCCTCAATCCCAATGGGAAAGATTCGAAGAAAATTCGTAAATTTGAACCACGGTCAGATGACGAAATCAACACCTGAGCTGACACCCCGTTTCTCCAAACATTAACTGCGTGCCAACGTGAGAGCATTTGAGACCACGACAGATTTAACGCGCACCAGCCCCCCTCAACACACACAACGAGTTTGGGATTAATCGAATTTCTTCCTACTGCTCTACCGCTATGCAGGGCCGGATAGTTGAATTGGAAAATTAATTCAACCAATTTATTATGTGAAATAAATAGTTTGGAATAGAGACATATTGGAGATAGTGCAGGGTAACATGTGTGTTGTCTCTATTGCCTGGTGTAAATACAAGATGATTCAAAACTAATTGATTGACAGTTCTTCCAAAATATAGTTAAGTAGAGTAATTTGAATTGGCCAATGGCCAGTCTAACGACCGTCTGTATTATACGCTAGAATGGTTAAGTAGGTCTGTTGATTCCTTAAGGGGCATCCAACTTTATACCAGGACATCAGATGGCTAGAACTACACTCGTGTATATGTTGATTAAAGTATGTTTAAAAATAATGATTGTTAAAAATTTGGTCTAATCCATTTAATAGATTTATACACAGTCAAAATTTCCAACGTCGGTTCAGTGAATTATGAGAAATAGAATTATTTAAGAGTTTATATAATTACACATCCAAATAACAAAGATCTCATTTGTGCAAGAAAACAGTTTATACATTTAAATAAGTTTCATTAAAATTTAGTAGACATTTCTCTGATACGATGGTGTGTCTTAAAGGTTCTTTGAAGTAGCAATTTAACATATTTTTTTTTGCGAATTTCTTATCTTTGGAACTTTTTGGTGGTATATTGTGACTTAGAGGACCAAACTGGGACTCAACTATAAAAATAATGAAGCGACCCCAAGAGGGATCAAACCAGGATAGCCAAACCCAAAGCACTTGGTAAATAGTAGCTTTAGTAGCATAAATTCCAGTAAACATTAGTAGCATAAATTCTAGTAAACATTAGTAGCATAAAGTCCAATAAACATTAGTAGCATAAATTCCAGTAAACATTAGTAGCATAAATTCTTACAAATGGGTTGATCAATGGTTTTTTTTTTTTTTTTTTTTTTTTTTTGCAGAAACCTTTTTGTATCAATTTTTATCATGATCAACACTTTATTTTTTCTTGCTTAAAGATCGCCAAAACGTTTTAAATAGGTAATGGTAATTTTTAATTAATGTCGTACTGTAAGCCTCACAACGGGCTATCGTTCAAAATAGGAATTTTAAAAACGATATTTTATTTAAAAAAAAAAAAACATGGCCCTTGTCTCACCAAGGTTGGAAATATAGTCGCAAGAAGCTGCCGTCTAGTTGTCTGTGACAACCCTGACTTGATGACCCAAATAAATCCAAGCCCACCAACCGGTCTGGTGGTAAAGGTAAATGGTAATTTTAGTTAACGTCGTACTAGAGCAACACAACGGGCTATTGACGACGGTCCGGAATCAGTCCCTTAAGGGAAAGATTCGAGGACAACACTTCGTAATTTTGAACCACGGTCAGATGACGAAGCAACACATGAGCTGGCACTCCACACTCCAAACTTCCACGCCAACCCAACTATACCGGTATTGGTGGTAAAGGTGTTAGCCTCTAGATCGGAAGGTTCCTGGTTCGAATCCGAGTCAGTGCATGGATGTTTGTAAGCGTATGGTGTAGAGGCGGCTGGTGTTCCTTAAATTTGTCGTGGCCTAAAATGTCCTAACGTTATGTTGGTGTGGAAATTTGGAACGTGGATTGCCAGCTGAGTTGTTGCCTCGTCATCTGACCGTGGTTCTAAATTACTTGGTATTGTCATCGAATCTTTCACTAGGGGATTGATCCCGGACTGTCAATAGCCCGTTGTGTTGCTCTAGTACGACGTTAATTAAAATTACTATCACCATTACCCTAATTGTGCATTGGGAGAGGATTGATGGTAAATGGTAATGGTAATTTTAGTTAACGTCGTACTAGAGCAACACAACGGGCTATTGACGACGGTCCGGGATCAGTCCCTTGAGGGAAAGATCCGGGGACAACACCTCGTAATTTTGAACCACGGTCAGATGACGAAGCAACACCTGAGCTGGCACCCCACTCTCCAAACTTCCACGCCAACCCAACGTGAGGACTTTCGGCCACGACAGATTTAAGGTGCACCAGCCGCCTCTACACCATACGCTTACAAACATCCATGCCCGTACCCGGATTCGAACCAGGAACCTTCCGATCTAGAGGCTAACACCTTAACCACTATACCGGTTGGTCGGCGAGATTGATACCGGACCGTCGTTAATAGCCCGTTCCCGTTGCGTTGCTCTGGTACAACGTTAATTAAAGATTACCAATTACCAATCAATAAATAGTGGCCCGGTTTCAAGAGCAACGGATTAACAACCGGAGGTTTGCGAGTTCGAATCCAACAAACACCGTCGTGTACAAAAGGAGCTGGTGTACGTTAAATCTATTGTGGCCTCAAATGTGATCATGTTGGGTTGGTGTCGATGTTTGGAGAGTGGGGTGCCAACTCAGGTGTTGGCTCGTCATCTAACCGTCGTTCAAAATGACGTGGTGATGTCATCGGATCTCTCCCTTAGGGGATTGATCCCGGAACGTCGTCAATAGCCCGTAGTGTTGCTCTAGTATGTTCATTAAAAATTACCACTACCCTCGATTCATCAAAACTTCCAACTCGAAGCCGTTGCGAACTCGGCGGAAAATCGTGCAAACAGAAATTGAATTCAATTAGACAATCAAGGCTCGATTAATTCTTCCGAGAACGAATCTAAGAAATTCCACTTTCCTTTAACCTGAGCAGATGACGCATTTCGTGCGTTCTATTCAACGGGATTCGCGACGCTGTTTACCTGAGGGATTGCAGCTAAACCGTTGCAGACGTTTCACTAATCAGGAGGGCACAGTTATAAGTTTATTTTTCATCCTGGGTCTCTTCTTTGTTGAGTGGTTGGGTTGATTTCGAGACCGATGCAGGATAACGAGGTGCGTTTATGTGTCTTTATTCCGTCGTTCTTTCTCCCTGGCTGGCTGGCTTGCTTGATTGGAACCATCTTTGCCGTGATTATTGACAGGTAAGTAACTAGAAAACTGCGATCTGGCATTCGAAAACGAACTCAGTCGGAATTGTGAAATATGATCGGTAATTGGTAATTTTTAGTTAACATCGTACTGGAGCAACACAACGGGTTATTGACGACGGTCCGGGATCAGTCCCTTAAGGGAAAGATCCGAGAACAACACCTCGCCATTTTGAACCACGGTCAGATGACGAAGCAACACCTGAGCTGACACCCCACTCTCCAAACTTGCACACCAACCCAACGTGAGGACTTTCGAACCAGGAACCTTCGGATCTAGAGGCTAACACCTTAACCACTATACCGGTTGGTCGGCGAAATATGATCGACTGTTACTGGGTAGGGCCGACCAACCGGTATAGTGGTTAAGATGTTACCCTATAGATCGGAAGGTTCCTGGTTCGTATCTGCGTCCGGGCATGGATGTTTGTAAGCGTATGGTGTAGAGGCGGCTGGTGCACCTTAAATCTGTCGTGGCCGAAAGTTCTCACGTTGGGTTGGTGTGGAAGTTTGGAGAGTGGGGTGCCAGCTCAGGTGTTGCTTCGTCATCTGACCGTGGTTCAAAATTACGAGGTGTTGTCCTCGGTTCTTTCCCTTAAGGGATTGATCCCGGACAGTCGTCAATAGCCCGTTGTGTTGCTCTAGTACGACGTTAACTAAAAAATTACCAATTACCGTCTGGTTTGCGCTGACCAACCGGTATAGTGGTTAAGGTGTTAGCCTCTAGATTGGAAGGTTCCTGGTTCGAATCCGGGTCCGAGCATGGATGTTTGTAAGCGTATGGTGTAGAGGCGGCTGGTGCACCTTAAATCTGTCGAGGCCGAAAGTCCTCTCGTTGGGTTGGTGTGGATTTTTGGAGAGTGGGGTGACAGCTAAGGTGTTGCTTCGTCATCTGACCGTGGTTCAAAATGACGAGGTGTTGTCCTCGGATCTTTCCCTAAAGTGACTGATCCCGGAAGGTCGTCAATAGCCCGTTGTGTTGCTCTAGTGCGATGTTAACTAAAATTACCATTACCTTACCGTCTGGTTTGCTTGTTTGCACTAAAAATCCTCAAGAAAAATAATTTCGGTGGCCCAATCATCTCCAACGATTCTTCATTCTAATCTAAAGACTATAGGTGGAGGAATATTACACGTGTTAAATAACTGTTTTGACTGTTATCAGACATACGATAACTTCGATTTAACCAGATTAAATGAGTCAGTGTGTATTTTTTTATTATTGTTTTCAATATTTAAAATATGACGAATCGGATTCGAGGTCTTTAGACCCTACCTCTAAATACCTCCTAGACACTGATGGATATGCTCAATGAGAGAAGGGTTAGACAGAAGAAAAATCAGAGAAAATAGCAGATAATTTTCATCCTGATCAAAGGACTCCCAATTTCTTTCCCCTAGTTTTCGTAAGCAGTCTATTTAATCAGTTTTTTCCCAACCTATCGGATGATGATTACGCGTTCATTTAGCGCGCCCCCTTCTCTCTCTTTCTCCTCGCAGAGTGGAGTTGAGAGAACACTCAGGGGGTCTTAAAACGGCTCTCCGATGAAAAAATTCCGTTGGAATAATGACGCAGAAATTTCTGCCGACCTAAGAAAAAAGGAGAACGCGCGAGAGTACGCAAAAAAAAAGTGGAAGAGAAGAACGAGGGGGAAAAAACCTGCGCAGCAGACGAGCGAAGGCGCGCGCGTTAGATCGGGGAGGGGGGGGGACGAGTTCGGAGAAGGGAGGGTCGACAGTCCTCGATATTCGAACTCCGCTATCTTGGCAAGAAAAAGGTAATACGTCTTTTTTCGGGGGGCAGGGTCGAAAAAACCGCGCAGCTAAACACAAAACACAGAAGCGGAGTTTCGGAAGAAGGGAAAAAAGAACAAAAAAGAACTCCGAAAAAGGGGGGGGGGGGAGAGCGGAATGAGAGAAAAAGAAGAACGAAAATAATAAAAAAAAAACACCCTACAAATTAAAACGGAGAGGGGGGTGCAAGGGGCGGGGATTCCCAACTCTTGCGAAAGCAGAAGGGCGCTGCTGCAGAGAAGGGTGACAAAGAAGAAAAAAAATAGAACAAAAAGAGAACGAAAGCGATCAGCAGAGGGGAGGAAAAAAACCAATTTGGCTGCGTCTCAGCATTGCCTTCCCAGGGATCACCGAGAGACCGTTCCAAGCCTGCCCCCAACCCCGTCCTCGGCCACCCCTTCCCCCCTCTTTCACGTCTTATCCTCCCGAACGCTCGGGGGCTGCTTCCAGCCAGAATGCTCTCCCCCCCGACCTACGGATTTTCGCGAAAACACGTGCGCGCGCGTCTTTGCGTTCCTCTCGCGCCGAACGGATATCGGCTGCGTCTGATGCCATCCCCCCCTCCCCGCTTTCGGTCCCTCCCCCGTAGCGACGAAGGCTGCATGCGAAAGAAACAAAGGCCGTCCAATTGTCTAGAAAGCTTATTTATAGGTCACACGCCGCTGTGCAGAAGTCCGTGGCTTTGCGCTCTCTTTCTGATAGTGGAAACCTCTCGATGACGTATGATTGCAGCCACAAGGACCCCCATGGAATGAAATTTGTGAAAAAAAAATTAATTTCCTAGTTCCTTTGATTAGTCGAGGTGATGTGAACCAATCGAGCTGCGAGCCAAAGCAACTAGGATAGTAGCGCTCTGAACCGATTGGATGGTGTATGATTGAAGCCGTTAGGACCTTCTGGATTATGAAATCTGTGAAAGAAATTAATTTCCTAGTTCCTTTGATTAGTCGAGGTAATGTGAACCAATCGAGCTGTGAGCCAAAGCAACTCGGATAGTCGGAACGTAACGCTTGCCTGTTCGTGGAAGCAACTCGATGGTATATGATTGCAGTCACGAGGTAAGAAGGTTGGTTTGGGGTTTAATGACCATGTTTGGCCAAGCAGTTCAAACACAAGACAGACAGTGGCAAGTACGTGAGAGAAGAAAGGATGAAGAGAATAGTACGATCGTTTTGCAATCTTGGCGTCGCTATTCCCATGTTTGTCAGAACAGTCAGTGGGATCCACGAAATTATGAAATCTTTCATATAATTAATATTGTACGAACCTTGATTATCCTAGGTAATGTAGACCAACCAAGCTGCGAAACGAATCAATTCAATTGTAGGGATGTAGTGTTCTGAACCGATTGTGGAAACGATTCTATGGTGTACATGAACCAATAGTGGAACCTATTCAATGGTGTATCTGAACCTATTCAATGGTGTATCTGAACCTATTCAATGGTGTATCTGAACCGATTCAATGGTGTATCTGAACCGATTCAATGGAGTATCTGAACCGATTCAATGGGGTATCTGAACCGATTCAATGGTGTATCTGACGCGATTCAATGGTGTACCTGAACCAATAGTGAAACCGATTCAATGGTGTGCCTGAACCTATTCAATGGTGTATCTGAACCGATTCAATGGCGTACCTGAACCTATTCAATGGTGTATCTGAACCGATTCAATGGTGTATCTGAACCGATTCAATGGTGTATCTGAACCGATTCAATGGTGTATCAGAACCGATTCAATGGTGTATCTGAACCGATTCAATGGTGTACCTGAACCAATAGTGTATCTGAACCGATTCAATGGTGTATCTGAACCGATTCAATGGTGTATCTGTACCGATTCAATGGTGTATCTAAACCGATTCAATGGGGTATCAGAACCGATTCAATGGTGTATATGAACCGATTGTGGAACCGTATCAATGGTGTGGTGATTTAATGCCACTAAGGTATCCTCGAAAAGTGAATGAGATCCTCAAATGAAATCTTATAGAAAAATCAATATGGGAACTTAGATTATCTGAGATAAGGTGGACCAATCAAGCTTCGAACCAAATCAACTCGGATAATAGGGAAGAAGCTGTCATTTGTTGAACTGATTCGATGGTGAACGAATGCAGCCTGTAGGACCACTTGGAAACGTTATAAAAATGTCTGATAATCTAGACCCGCTATATTCATTATACCCTGAACAGCGTTTTAGTTATCTAAAAAAAATACTATCCGCTGTAATGGCGAGCTTACGACTATCAATACCGCTCTCTTCAAACTGATATCTTGAGTCCGACCCTGATATGTATCAAGTTCATCTCGGAAAACAAGAAACTCGAATAATACGGACGTAGTAAGACAGAACAGTCTACGAAGTAAAGAAAAAATTAACCGTTTCCTACTACTCTGCCACTGAGAGATTCACCACGTAATTATGAACCACGGTTAGATGACGAGACAACACCTGAGCTGGCATCCCACTCTCCAAACTTCCATACCAACCCAACGTGAGGACATTCGGCAACGACAGGTTTGAAGTGTACCAGCCGCCTCTTCACCATACGCTTACTAATATTCATGCATTGACCCGGATTGCCAACGATTAACCTTCGGATTTAAATCGGCTTAACGCCGATTGGTCGGCATATTTGTTAGGAATTTCTATTGACTATACAAACATATAAAAATACAAAACTAACACTTTAGGGGGAGGGGGGATTTGTCCACCCTCCATGAAAACTTAAGTAACGTTTAATGTTGAACATTCATTAATATTGAATATCCACTTCATCAAATTCTCTACCCCTAGATCTGTACTTCTCTGACGATACATTATTGTTTTTCGAACAACTAATAAATAAGAACTAAAAGGCAGAGTTTAAATTTTATATCGTAAGTCTCGGTCTAATAAGCTGCCGTGAAGCAAAATAATGATAGACGAAATTTAGTTTAATTGTACTTTCGTTTAGCGGTTGACCTCGTAATATTGTCCGCCAAATATCGCTTCGGTGCCTTACCGTTGACACACCGTGAATCAAAGTACAGTAAAAGATTTCAACAATACTCATTAAATACTAAAAAAAATTAACAATGGTCAATAATATGTCTCCTTGTGTTTACTCGGATTGTTTCATTCAAGGTATTCGTGCTGATTTAAAACAGCAATTCAAACATTAATGAACCAGAACCGGAATTTTGACCAAGGAAGGTGTTTTAACCCTCCAAAATGGTTTCGTCCAGATGTCTCGTACACCACAGTCCGAGGTTTTGTAAACAACGAGATGTCTTGTGGAGATAAAACTGTCCTTTGCCTAGAACTGGCAAAAATCTGGAGCAGGTTTATGCATCTGAGGTGGAATACTATAGGGCAGTAGTTTTAGACGCGAAGATAAACCCCAGGAAGGTTACCAATTTCTCTCCTTTGTTTGCTGGCCAAGGAATCCCGGTTGGAAGGCGAATTCGAATCTAACTAAAGACTGCTAAAGACTTGCTAAAAGTGGGATAGTGCACGTCATATCCGTCGTGGCCTCAAATGTCATCCACTTGTCGTGGTGTGGAAGTTTGGAGAGTAGGGTGCCAGCTCAAGGGGGTCCGGCACCCAAAAATTCGAAAAATATTTTGTGATTTTTACTGTCTATGAAATTTTGAACTGTACTCTTTATAACGATACCTTATTTGAAAATATCCGTTGATTGGAAGTATTTCTAAATATTTTTTAAAGTAGATACACTATTACCACGACGTACGCCTCAGACCCTCGTCTGTTTCCTCGTCATCTGAACGTCGTTCAAAATTACGTGGAGTTGTCTTCGGGTCTTGTCCTTTGGGGATTGATTCCGGACTGTCGTCAATAGCCCGTTGTATTGCTATAGTACGATCTTAATTAAAAATTACCAAATGACATGTGTAGGTAGATAGTTAATTAACGTCACTCTGGATCTGAAGAACGGGCTTCTGCCGACGGTCCGGTATCAATAAATTCCGAAGGGAAAGATCAAGATAGGTATTTTAATTAACGGCATACTGGAGAAACACAACGGGCTATTGACGACGATCCGGGATCAATCCTGAAGGGAAAGATCCAAGGTAATTGGTAATTTTAATTAACGTCGTACTAGAGCAACACAACGGGCTATTGACGACGATCCGGGATCAGTCCCTTAAGATAAAGATCCGTGGACAACGGCTCGTAATTTTGAACCACGGTCAGATGACGAAGCAACACCTGAGCTAACGAAATCAAGACCTAAGTTGGCACACCACGCCAACGTGAGTACATTTGAGACCTCGACAGATTTAAAGTGCACCAGCCCCCATGCCCATGACGGTCTTTCACTGGACCAAGTTTCCAACTTATAGCCCTCCGAATGCAAATCCTTTGCTCATGTAACTGGGCTTCCATGGCTCTTTACTAGGAAACTTCAAATTAATGCCATTTGGTCACAGCAAAATAGGATCTTGTCAAAAGTTGAAGGTCCATTCATCAGAATTTTGTCAAGCATTGGTGTGGAAGTTTGGAGAGTGGGGTGCCAGCTCAGGTGTTGCTTCGTCATCTGACCGTGGTTCAAAATTACGAGGTGTTGTCCTCAGATCTTTCCCTTAAGGGACTGATCCCGGACCGTTGTCAATAGCCCGTTGTGTTGCTCTAGTACGACGTTAACTAAAATTACCATTACCATTGTCAAGCAACTCGATCATAAAGATAACTTTGAGTAACGTGCTCAAAAACAGGAACCTTAAAGTTTAGTTCATATCCGTTTTGGCAAGGTTGTAAAATTTTGCTGACCAATCAACTTCCACATATCAATTCGAATTCATTCCATGGAATTTTAACTGCCCATTGTGGTTGTTCCCGAGTGACGTTAATTAAAATACCAACTTTTTCACCTCCTTGGAATTTTTATTGGCAAAGTGCTGAAATCGTGTTCGAAAAGCAAGCCAAGAGGCGTCATGCTCAGAATGCGCATAGGAAACACGTTTTGTCACAGAAACACTAGCGCCACCTATATTTAGCTTGACAGAAAATGCTCCTCATAACAATGAACTGCTGGGTAGAAAACAAACAAACCTCAACAGAACAAAAATGACTCAAATATGTTTTCCGATTTGCATTTCAATTTCTATGATGGACTTAAGCAACGCAAATTAAGATGTAATGTTAACCACGGAATATTTCCCGAATACAATACCATTGCTTTTACTCCTCCAATACACATAATAACAAAATAATCATATCTATTAGTTGAAAGAATCTTGGAAAGGATTCTATTGGCCAAGAAATCTAAAGTTGGTTAGAAGTGGTGCAGGAAAAACTGCCGGCTGCATCGTGGAATAGTACGTGCAAAATATTAGAGGATTAACACTCCAAATGGTTATGACGAGATACCTTGTCTATCAAGATCTATTTAATACGATGCAAAATATTAGACGATTAGCCCTCCAATTGGTTTTGACGAGATATCTCGTCTTTCAAGATTTATCCAATAACACGTGCAAAATATTAGAGGATAAACCCTCCAAATGATTTTGACGAGATATCTCGTCTATCAAGATCTGTTCAATAATACGTGTAAAATATTAGAGGATTAACCCTCCAAATGATTTTGACGAGATACCTTGTCAATCAAGGTATGTTCAATAAGGTGCAAAATATTAGAGGATTAACCCTCCAATTGGTTTTGACGAGATATCTCGTCTATCAAGATCTGTTCAATAAAACGTGAAAAATATTAGAAGATAAACCCTCCAAATGGTTTCGACCAGATACTTCTCTCAAGATCTGTTCAATAATAAGTGCAAATTATTAGAGGATTTAATCCTCCAGATGGTTTGGACGAGATATCTCGTCTATCAAGATCTGTTCAATAATACGTGTAAAATATTAGAGGATAAACCCTCCAAATGATTTTGACGAGATACCTTGTCAATCAAGGTATGTTCAATAACACGTGCAAAATATTAGAGGATAAACCCTCCAAATGGTTTTGACGAGATATCTCGTCTATCAAGATCTGTTCAACAAAACGTGAAAAATATTAGAGGATAAACCCTCCAAATGGTTTTAACTAGATACTTCTCTCAAGATCTGTTCAACAAAACGTGGAAAATATTAGAGGATAAACCCTCCAAATGGTTTTAACGAGATACTTCTCTCAAGATCTGTTCAATAACACGTGCAAAATATTAGAGGATATACCCTCCAGATGGTTTGGACGAGATATCTCGTCAATCAAGGTCTGGTCAGTTTCGTTAATGACGAGATAACTCGTCCAGACAACCACTAGGCGAATTAATGAAGTTCCCAACAATTTAAAATACTTTTATACACGGAAGTGTCTCAGACAATTCTTTAATCGAGAGTAAATTCCATCTTCGGTTAAAATGAGCGTCGAAAGAACTTCAAGAAAATAATTGTATAAAGGAATTCGAAATTAATTTATGCAAAAAAAACTCGTTTAAATCATGCCAGATGGACAAAATATACAAATAAAAATAAATACTTTTGAGCATGATTATTTTAAAATTTCAATTTAACGAATATGTGCGACAGTATTTTGATTCTATTATAAATAACTAAAACAGAACAAACGACGAGTGAAAAAAAAAAAAAAAAAAAACCTTCCACCGAAAATGTTCCGTCTGAGATATTTATATTAAATCTGACCTACTTCCAATTTCTTTCCGAGTCAAAATTCAGATAAAACGCCAAGTCGGGGGAAAATAACATTTAATCTTTATAAAATGGCACTGAAAAATTCACCGTCTACGAGAGAGCCGATATAAACCAATTACAACACAGGAGAAAACGAAACAAACTCTCGGTTGGAGGGAAAATCGGTAAAATCTTGCAAATCACAGTTGGGTTGGGATCTCCTGACGTCATGCGTGGAAGTGCGCATGCGCTTGAATGATTTCTCTCCTCCCCCTCCCGAGTTTGAAAGAACTTTTAAATGCAACTGATTTTTAGTTTCAGTTTCAGTTCAAAAGTTTGTTTGAACGAATTCCCTTTTTGTTTCGTTACGCTTGTTGGGAGATGTGTTTGGACGCATAACATTTCCTCACTTTTCTCGAGTCATTTGAAGGTGTTTATTTTCGACAGCATATGTATATATTTTTGAGAACAGCAATAAAAGCTTTGTTTTCATACAGCTTTTTAACATTTGAATGCATTATGATTTTTATTTTAAAAGCGCGTTTTCCCTTACATCCCGAATATGTTTAATTATATTCAGTAAATTATTCCTCTCTTTAAAACGAGTTTTTGAGATGGATTTTCAATGTAAACAAACCAAGTAGAATGAAAATTTTTTTACTTCAGCCTCCCAAATGAACTCTTGTCATCTGACCGTGGTTCAAAATTACGTGGTGTTGTCTTCGGATGATTGATCCTTGAAGGATTTGTCCCGGACCGTCGTCAATAGTCCGTGTTGCTCTAGTATGACGTTAATTAAAAATTACCCAAATGAACTCGCATGCTGCATTTTGGGGTTACCTTAAAATATAGCTTATTGCAGCTTCGGCACCGTTTGGCGTTGATCAATCAACTATTATATCAATTCAGAATTCATTCTTTGGAATTGTTTATTGGCTAAATGATGAAATTATAATCGAAAAGCTAGCCGACGGACGTCAAATTTAGAATACCTACAGGAAACACTTATTCTAGTTCGTACGATAGTCAAAACACTACCGACACCTGAATTCAACTTGACTGAAAATGTCACTTGTATGGATGGATATAGCCATGTGCATACAAAATAAATTCCAAGAATTATAAAAATGTCAAAATGGCGTTAAAAATTATTTTCTTTATATGATACTTAACTGATGTTGCATTTTCCTGTGGAAAGGAATAGTAATTATTCTTTCTAGTCACTTTTAATTCTACAATTAAACAATTCCAGTTTATATTTACACTGTACAGTTAACCATTCATCGGAATTTTTATAAGGAACGAGTTTAAATCGTGTTTGGAAAAACAAACCAAGTGATGACATGTTCGGAATACGGACAGAAAACACGTTACGCCGCTGAAACACTACTGCCACCTACCTAAAGCTTAAAAGAAAATGCCCCTCCTACATGTATTTCACTAACGTAAGCGGCACAGAACATACAGTATTGGCGAATTGCACCAAACGGGTATAAACAATATAGAAAATCATCTGTATGGAGTTCATTCATAAATTTTGCCGTTTTGTTTCGACATGCTTTATTTAAGCTACGGAACTGCTTAGCAATTTCACTAACGTAAATGGCACAGATACATATAGTATTGGGTCTATTCCTAAATTTCGCCGTTTTGCTTAGATATGCTTCAGTTAAGCTACGGACCTGCTTAGCAATTTCACTAACTTAAATGGCACAGATACATATAGTATTGGGTTCAGTCTTAAATTTTGCCGTTTAGTTTAGACATGCTACATTTAAGTTACGGACCTGCTTGGCAAAGCTAAAACAGTATGGAAAGGCCTCACCGTTTTAATGAAATTCTTCAGCAGTCTGATTACAGGCAATGAGAACTGGAGGTAGAAGTGCAGAAAAAAAAATGTGAGCGAATGCGAAAAACAGGTTTTGACATAAAAAAGTAACCGAATCGCCTTTGAACAATTGAATGCGATGCAATTAAAGCGGAAGCTAAGAAGCTTGTTACGGTAACTTGATCTGAGGTATAAACTTTTTTATATGCGTTCTATTGAAAAGGATTGAAGACATTAAGAAATATAACGAAATACTGCTGCCTATATTTGATTAGTTTAAATTCATTTCAAGGAAAAAAAAGTGTATCGAAGCTTTTTATCCACTATAAATAGATTAAGAAAAAAAGTATGAAACGAGATCAACGACACTGCCATCAGTAAATGTCAGGAATTAATTCAGAGGAGCGAGTATGTGTGGGTAAATTCTTTTGTGATTCTAACTTCACATTTATGTGGTTGTTCCAGCCTAAACGCTTGTGTAATTGTACGATTAGCAGAATAGATGATTGAAAATATTAGCAAAAAAATTATTAAAAATATTAGCCTTATTTTCATTGCTCAGATATAAAATGGTTTGGATAAAAAAAAATGTGCTGAATAAGTATAAAACAAGCGTTGAAGATCTAGCAAAAAAATTTAAATTTTAAATTAAGAGAAGCTAAACATTTCCTGCATTAACATTTTGACTACGGCTACTACACCATACGCTTACAAACATTCATGCATTACAAACAAACATTCCGAGCGAGGAACCTTCCGATGTAGAGGCTAACACCTTAACTACCAGACCGATTGGTCTGCCTGAACCCCGATCAGATGATATTGTGTTGCTCTAGTACGACGCTATTTAAAAAATTACCATTACCACCACCATTACCGGTCAGATCACGGCCTACAACTCGAAGGTTGAGAATATAGGGTAGTCCAAGGCTGATAAGGGCCGACCAACCGGTATAGTGGATAAGGTGTTAGCCTCTGGATCGGAAGGTTCCTGGTTCGAATCCGGATGTTTGTAAGCGTATGGTGTAGAGGCGGCTGGTGTACCTTAAATCTGTCGTGGCCGAAAGTCCACGTTGGGTGGGTGTGGAAGTTTGGAGAGTGGGGTGCCAGCTCAGGTGTTGCTTCGTCATCTGACCGTGGTTCAAAATTACTAGGTGTTGTCATCGGATCTTTCACTTAAGGGACTGATCACGGACCGTCGTCAATAGCCCGTTGTGTTGCTCTAGTGCGACGTTAACTAAAATTACCATTACCAAGGCTGATACGTCGCCAAGCCATACACTGGAGCAATATACGACACAGCGGTGGTCCGGTTAGAAAAGTAACTGATTGGTAACTGGAGGGTTACGAGTTCGAATCCAGTCAAAGACCGTCGTGTACAAAAGGGCCTGGTGCACGTTAAATCCGTCGTGGCCTCAATTGTTCTTACGTTGGCGTGGTGTGGAAGTTTGGAGATAGGGTTACCAGTTCAGGCGTTGCTTCGTCATTTGATTATTGTTCAAAATTTTATGTGATGTTGTCCTCGTATCTTTACCATCGTGTTTGAATCACGACCGTCGTCAATAGCCCTTTGTGTTGCTTCAGTACAACGTTAATTAAAATACTTACCGTACCAACACGCCAGGCTGATGGTGTTTTTTTATACACTGCGAGCTTCCTTCTCGTTCGAGGACGAAAATATTGAGATAAGCCTGTCATTTGAATAAAACATCGCGTCAATGAACAATCTACGTTCATCGAAGCCGGGAGAAGAGACCGCGACGGTTGAGAAAAAAAAATGCACGTGTAGTTGCTAAAGCAACGGGCAGTCTTCGCTGCATATCAACCGAGCTCGTCTCACACGTGCAATGACCCGAAACACCAGAAGCTCGGTTTTCGCTCTCCCAACACAAAAAACAAAAATCCGTGTCCAAAAAATACAAAGTGAAAAAAAATTGTCTTAAAAGACTGGCATTTGAAGCGAAATCTAAAATCTTCATCAACACTCGATCTTACATCGCGGGATCAACCCAAGGGCGCATTCAGAGTGGGTGCTAGGACATTTCCTGATATTTTACCGATGAATGAATTTTGTTAAGGTGAGGCAATTTTCAGTGATAGTAATAGTATTTTTTAATTAACGTCGTACTAGAGCAACACAGCCGGCTATTGACGGCCGACCAACCGGTATAGTGGTTAAGGTGCTAGCCTCTCGATCGAAGGTTCCTGGTTCGAATCCGGGACCAGGCATGGATGTTTGTAAGCGTGTGGTGTAGTTGCGGCTGCTGCACCTTAAATCTGTCGTGGCCGAAATTCCTCACGTTGGGTTGGTGTTTAAGTTTGGAGAGTGGGGTGCCAGCTCAGGTGTTGCTTCGTCATCTGACCGTATCTCAAAATTATGAGGTGTTGTCTTCGGATCTTTGCCTTAAGGCAGTGTTTCCCAAACTTTTGACATATGTGTACCCCTTCTATAATTTTCGTAACGCTAAGCACCCCTCGTCGAAAAAATGGATGTGTTTTAATAACAATCAAAATGTATTTTTATTCTTTTATTGTAACATACACAAAATAATAAGAAAAGAGAAATAAAATTATTCATAATAAAATATAAATAAAAGTTATATTATAAATAACGTTTATATTTGGATCAATGAGAAGGATGAAATTGTTTGTGCTGAGATAACAGATCGTCATAATTTAGTTCCCTGGTTGTTAATTTTAATCTGAGATGTGGTTCCACGTCCAATAGTCTGTTCCTTTTTTTCGACTTAATGTCTACAAATGCTAAAAAAGCAACTTCACATAAATATGAAGTTGGAAAAGGCAAGATGAATTTTAGAACTTTTTCTGTTAAAACCGGGTACGCAGACTTGACACATGAGAACGTAAGGCACAGCTAAGCACAGTGCAGTGCATATCCCCACCAAACTCAGGTGCAACGCGTACCCCCACCAAACTCTTCCAGTACCCCTGGGGGTACGCGTACCACACTTTGGGAAACACGGCCTTTAGGGACTGATTCCGCATCGTCGTCAATAGCCCATTGTGTTCCTTTAATACGACAAAAACTAAAATTACCATTACAGGCTATTGACGATGGTCCGGGATCAATCACCTAAGGGAAAGATCCGAGGACAACATCACGTAATTTTGAGCCACAGTCAGATGACGAAGCAACACCTGAGCTGGCACCCCACTCTCCAAACTTCCACACCAACCCAACGTGAGGACTTTCGGCCAAGACAGATTTAAGGTGCACCAGCCGCCTCTACAACATGCGCTTACAAACATCCATGCCCGGACCCGGATTCGAACCAGGAACCTTCCGATCTAGAGGCAAATAACTTAACCACTATACCGGTTGGTCGGCATATCAGTATAGATTATGTAACTAAATTTATATACACACATATCGCACCGTGGCAAAAAAAACGACACAAGTCAAAAAATAAAAATTTTGATGTTATGTCATTGAAAAAATATTTATGAGGTGCCCCAGCGTGTTATACATATTACTATTCTATAGAATATAATAGAAGTTTACCACCATAAATACTTACCTAAAATTTAAAAGAAGCTTATGTACTATTTCAATATAAGTTTTATAGTATCCATTAAGTTAATGTTTCTCAAATTCTGCAATTTTGAGTAGTGCCACTTTTCTGGCCGGAGTGCGATCAAACCGACTGCACATTCACGTAGCACAGGACTTTCTGGTACCATTAATAGATGGCTAGTTGAATTGAAGGTCGCTTTGGAGACCTCTAACTAAACCAAAATCTGTATAATTTAATGTTTGTTTTGTGTTTTGAAAAACTCAACTACACGGTCGCAACATATTGTCGAGAAAACTCTTCGGACAACCTTGAAAAAAACCATGGCAGTAATGATTCAGTCAGATTTTTTATTGATAATTTATTTAACAGTAAACAAAACTGGGATGAATTTAATTATTTAACAATTGATCCATTTAATTAGTACAAATAATAAAATCCTGGATACGGTTTGAAAGAATCCAAAGCAAGCGAACGATTGTTTTTAAAATAATTCCAAAATGAACATTACAACACACACAGCTAAATTATTTGCAAGCGATTCTTTAACTTCTGCTTTAAAAACCCCAGCTAAAATATAACATAATCGTCTCGCGCCCTCCAAAAGGTTAAGAATTCCGTTTAACGTTTACTTCGAATCAAATTAAAATCGTCTGCTAATTGGATCCGCGTTTCCGGTCAGCGCCCTCACGAAATATGAGAGCAAGAGTGAGGGGGGAGAATAAACTGTAAAATGGTTCGAATCTAGAAATTCGCCGGCTGAGTTGTCTGAGATTATATTTCTGTGATCGTCTGAGTTATTTCCAGTGATCTTTTTTGTTCATTTTTCCAGCAAAATTATTCTAAGCTTGGAATTCTGTATAAATTTAGATACATTTCGACAATTTCTGGAAATTACTATTTATTCGAAGATATAGATTGTGACTATTCTATCTTCTGAACATTCAGTTTGTTTTACATTTAAAAGATTATTTTTTTAATTTAAGGAAGTCACACCGCTCTGTAGTGTATTTTGCGTCGACCAACCGGTATAGTTGTTAAGGTGTTAGTCTCTGTATCGGAAGGTTCCTGGTTCGAATCCGGGTCCAGGCATGGATGTTTGTAAGCGTATGGTATAGAGGCGACTGGTGCACCTTAAATCTGTCGTGGCCGAAAGTCCTCACGTTGGGTTGGCGTGGAAGTTTGGAGAGTGGGGTGCCAGCTCAGGTGTTGCTTCGTCATCTGACCGTGGTTCAAAATTACGAGGTGTTGTCCTCGGATCTTTCCCTTAAGGGATTGATCCCGGACCGTCGTCAATAGCCCGTTGTGTTGCTCTAGAACGACGTTGATTAGAAATTACCAATTTATGTAGAGGTCCCGTTGCCCAGTTGGAAAAGCAACGGATTAGCAACGAGAGGGCTGAGAGTTCAAAACTTGGTCCATCCAAAGACCGACGTGTATACGAGAGCCGGTGCACGTTAAATCCGCCGTGTACTCACGTTGAGGTGGTCAAGAAGTTCGGAAAGTGTTGTTCCAAATTCAAATTCCGACCTCTTTATCTGACCACGGTTCAAAATTGCGAGGCTTTGTCCTTGCATCCTTCCCTTCGAGATGATCAGGGTAATGGTAATTTAAGTTAACGTCGTACTAGAGCAACACAACGGGCTATTGACGACGGTCCGGGATCAGTCCTTTAAGGGAAAGATCCGAGGACAACACCTCGTCATTTTGAACCACGGTCAGATGACGAAGCAACACCTGAGCTGGCACCCCACTCTCCAAACTTCCACACCAACCCAACGTGAGGACTTTCGACCACGACAGATTTAAGGTGCACTAGCCGCCTCTACACCATACGCTTACAAACATCCGGACCCGGATTCGAACCAGGAACTTTCCGATCTAGAGGCTAACACCTTAACCACCAGACAGGTTGGTAGGCTCGAGATGATTGGGGAGTTAACACTTTGCAGTTTTGAAGCCAGATGACGAGGTCAACACCAGAGCTGGCATCCCATTCTCGAAATCTTCCACAACACGCCCACTTGAAGACACTTGAGGCTGCGGCGCATTTAACGCGCACCAGCCCCCACGTACACGACAGTCTGTAGTAAAATCTAGTTGCGGACTCGCAACACTCCGATTCCTAATCCGCGACTCTTCCAACTGGACTACCGAAAAACTAAAATCATCACTGAATTCGTATCTAGGAAGAGGTCACCCGATCTCAATCCAATAGAACATGTTTGGGACGATCTCGGACGTCGTACTACAGCTTTCACATGGACACAAAAGAGAAGAGAGGTGTCCTAGTACACGAATGGGTCAAGGGAACTCTAGGACATTCTAGTGGGAAGCATGTCTGCAGGCTTGCACTTACATCAGGCACATTAACATCGTACTGGAGCAATACAACGCGGGCTATCGACAACGACCAAGAGAAACATCTGAGGACAACACCAGTAATTTTGAACCACGGTCAGATGACGTGGCAATATCTGAGCTGGCACCCCACTCTCCAAACTTCCACACCACGCCAAGCATTTAAGCCAGAGACCAGCGCATTTCCATTTAGGTTTGTTTTCATGAGTAAAAAATTTTTTTCCTGAAGCCTATAGTATGTTTACTTGAGCATTTGGTTTTCTTTATTTCAAAACTATCTTAAGTTGTTTTTAAGTTCTCTTCAGAAAAAAATATATCTTTCTTAATTCGATTCTTTTCAGGCTGAAAAGGTACTGTCGTCCTTTCAGGTATTGCTGAGGAGACGCCTGGCGACAGCACCGCTAACTACTATTTTACCCACACGAAATGAAAAAAAAAATTAGTACACAATTTACTTTCAGAATGAGTATCGTCTGCTTCCTACCTCGATTGTTAGCGATTCTTGTTTTTATTTGCCTTTTTGATGTTCGAGTCGGAATTTTTTTTGTTCCACGCCAGACGACATTTTTTCCTAAAACACACACCGCTCGATCGAGAGAAACGTCGGCTATTTACAGAAGTCGTTTGCAATCGAATGATTGAGATGAAAGAATATTTCTTACTTTACCCACAAAAACGTGCAAACGATTCGATTCCTATTCAGAATGCCTCACCACAGGAAAAAAACGGACCGTTCGACCTGACAAAGTGGCATGCGAACGCAAGAGGGTCGGATGCACTTTCCCAAACGATCCCACGCACTCCCTCCCAAAAAGTCTTTTGCGGCCTGCTTTCCAATTATTCCGACAAAGCTAAAAATCTCCCGATTTTTTTCCCGACCTCCCCCCCACTTTCGTCTGTCGGATAATCGCCGCTCTTCGGTATCTAATTAAACGCAGGTATCTTCGAACGGGGGGTGGAAAAAGAACGAAGGCGGGGGGCGGGTAGAACGAAGTGGAGAGCGAAGGCAAAAAAATTATTTAAAGAAGAGGGAGACTGAAAAAAAAAAGTAAAATAAATTAAAAGATGATCCTTTCCTTAAATGAAACTAAGTAAAGAACTATATCGATTGCAACTGGGGATCTTCCTTTTATTTTATTTGTTCTTTTTTTTTTCCTTCTTCATCCCCTTGCGGAACTTTTTTTTCGACCCCCTTCTTTCGCCCGAGATTCGCTCTCGAGATTCTTTTTTTACTTGGCGCGCCGGCCGAAGGAAGGAAACGGCGGAAAAAAGTTTTCTCGCGCTCTGTCCACCCTTCCTCCGCACCCTCCCCCAGTACGCCCACCCCCACTCTACCCCGCCGGGGGGTGGCCGCCGATCGATCGACCCGCGTCAACCGTTGGATGAGATCATAGACGGCGGCTCGACGCTTTTGGACGCAGGGTTGTTTTCGTGCAGGGCGTTAGTGGACTACTCGGACCTAGAATAGTCCTGAAAGACAGGACGATAATCATTCAAGAGAACAGTTGGGAACCACTGCCCGGCACGATCCGTTCGAAACTGTTTCTTCCATGATATTCGCTAAAGTGATGGGCTTTAGAACCTAATTATGTGAAGTTATCTCCGAGAGACATTTTCTGTCGAGTTCTAAATGTAGGTCGCGGACCGAGTGCTGTCCAATAGTAGGCTCGTCTTTCAAACGCGATTTCACATTACGTGGTGTTGTCCTCGGCAGGGCTGTAGTGGAGGGTATACGACGATATACCCTCTGGTTTTTCCAGCAAATTCCGTATACCCTCTGCTTTTTCTTAAAAACCACTTACACGCTTTGCTTTTCCTAGAAAACATCACGTGAAAAGCACATTGCTGTAGAAGCAAAAGAAAATCTTCTAGTTCAAGATATCACCTTGGTACATAATTCCGAAATCGTATATCTATTAATCATAAGCAATTCATTCAAAGTATTGTCGATAGAATGAAATCCAGACTTTGTTCTGATGTTAATGAAGAAAATTATCAACTTTTGAAGGATATATCCATGTTTGATCCAGAAAGTATAAATACAGGGGATATTTGCCATGTAGAAAAGGAGGTAAAAAGGTTCTGTCGACGTTTTGGTATAGATGAAATGTGCACTATTCAGGGTTTGAGGGACCAATGAAAACGCGGAAGTTATTCAAGAAAAATTAAAGCCTCTTTTAAGAACAATTGAAATATTACCATGTTCCATGGCCGAATGCGAGCCCGGGCTTAGTTTAATGAATAATATAGGATAATTTGAGATAATCTTTATTGATTTCAAACGTCTGTTTATTAAGGTAAATAGACCACCTATAGAACAATTTCAGCCGGAAAAAATTTGTAAATTCTTGGTTGGCCAACCATTGCTTTTCAGTAGACAATAGATCGAGAGTATGCTCTACAAAATGAACGTCAGAGACGGATTTCTCTAGTCAAGCAGTTCGGAAAATATTTCATAGAAAATGATAGAAGAAGGCCATAAAATTTGTTAAAACGAATTTCTGCTTAAGTCGAAGCTTCTTCAAAGTTCTACAATTCCTATCCTGTAATATAAAATTAATGTAGGCCTTTTCTCTCTCGATAATTTGAACTTCGATTAATTCGAACATATTCCTCGGTCCTTTGAGTATAGCCCATGGGCGCCCGGAGGAGTGGGGCTGACAACCCCTGGCTTATGGATTTCCAATACATATACATGCATGTGTACATGTCCCCCACCTGGAAAGTGTAAGTAGTAAGTACATGTTTCGCCTCCCCATGGAAAAAATTCTGCGGGCGCCCATGGTGTACTCTCTGTTTTTTTACTACAGTACTGGTCCTCGGATGTTTCTTTGTGGGGCCGACCAACCGGCCTAGTGGTTAAGGTGTTAGCCTCTAGATCGGAAGGTTCCTGGTTCGAATCCGGGTCCGGACATGGATGTTTGTAAGCATATGGTATAGAGGCGACTGGTGCACCTTAAATCTGTCGTGGCCGAAAGTCCTTACGTTGGGTTGGTGTGGAAGTTTGGAGAGTGGAGTGCTAGCTCAGATGTTGTCTCGTCATCTGACCGTGGTTCAAAATTACGTGGTGGTCTCCTCGTATCTTTCCCTTAGGGATTGATCCCGGACCGTCGTCAATAGCCCGTTATGTTGCTCTAGTACAACGTTAATTAACATTACCTTACCTTATCTAGATCGGAAGGTTCCTGGTTCGAATCCGGACATGGATGTTTGTTAGCGTATGGTGTAGAGGCGTATGGTGCAGAGGCGTATGGTGCATTTAAATCTGTCGCGGCCGAAAGTCCTCACGTTGGGTTGGTGTGGAAGTTTGGAGAGTGGAGTGCCAGTTCAGGTGTTGCCTCGTCATCTGACCGTGGTTCAAAATTGCGAGTTGTTCTTGGATCTTTCCCTTAAGGGATTGATCCCGGAACGTCGCCAATACCCGTTGTGTTACTCTAGTACGACGTTGATTTTAAAAAAATTACCAAATATATGTCGTAATAGGTAATTTTAAATAACGTCGTGCTAGAGCAACACAACGGGCTTTATAAATGTAGGTGAAAAACAGTGTTTAGTACACGTAAGTGCGAACGTGGCGTCGATTAGCTTGTTTTTAAGAATACAATTTCAGCAGGACGGCTGTAAAAATTCCGAATTGATGTGTGATGATAGAAGAGATATAAAAGGGTGGACTAGATTGGACATAAGACTCACGGAGCACTCACTACGCCATAGATCAACTATTATCATAAAAATAGAAGTCATAAAAAAAATTATCATATATAAATGATAAAATTTTGAATAAAATATACACTATATGGACAAAAGTATTTGGGCACTGCATGTTTTTCAGAAGAAGTGTGTTATTATTCTATTTAGTAACGGATAGGCTCTTATTTTGTTTGTATTACAGCTGCAACACGTCGAGGCATACTTTACACAAGTTCTCTGTTAGGCTGGGCTGGAATAGCACGACATAACACTTGCAAGTCTGCAAGAAAATATTGTTGTGAAGATGGCGGTGTTGTACACGTCGCTCCAGTTTGTTCCACAAGTGTTCGATCGGATTGAGATCGGGGCTCTAAACAGGCCAGTCAAGGAAATTCACCTCATTTTTAGGAAACCACACGTTTTGCAGTATATAAAGCTCTATTATTTTGGAAGAAACAGCCATCATCGCCGTAGTATTGCCATAGTGTAGGCAAAGCCGAATTATCCAGAACGTCGAGGTACACGTCAGCCTTCATGGTACCAGGTACATAAAGTAATGGGCTGAGGCCTAACCTGGGAAACAACCCCACATTAAGATGGATCCTCTGTCGAATTTCTGCAGTCTCCAAATACTCTGTGTCAGTAAGTTTTCCCTGTGTGTTTGTTCGTTACTTATAGTGAGTCTTGAGATCAAGCACCCAAATCGGGTTATACGTACCCAATTAATCAACCAATCGAAGTCGTAAACATGCCGTGTATTTGAGAGAAAGCAGTTTAATCCACAGCACACCAAATTAAAATTGGCATAATCCTGTCATGCTTTAGAAGCGACGTTTATTTTTTAAGGACGTAGGCGTTTACTATGATTTAAATGTTTCGGCAGAATGAAACGCCTTAATTCTATTTCTCGAATACACGCACCTCGAAAACCAGTTTAACAGACGAGTCTAATAACACGCGCACCCGTGGAACGCGTCGAGAATAATATACCCCATAACCAACGTGATGTTTACTCTCAGACAGCACGTGCGAAGGTTAAGACGATTGGGTTAGAAAGCACACACACACACAAACTTTCATTGGAATCGAAATTCATGCGGTATTGAAAACTGCAATGAAATGCGTTGTATATTTTCGAAGGAATACTGGCCTTTAGCGCTTTGACCGTTGGTTCTACAGGCTCCCGTTTCAAATCCCAACTAGGGCCTCAATGTTCATAGTGGTTCGAAATCCAGTTTAAGCCGTAGGTCACGATCTAATTAGTAAAAAATGGACAGGAGAGCAAGAAACTAATAGAAGGAATACGAAATCGCTATAATCGTTAAGAAATCACACGTGAGTTGTCGGGCAAACCCAGTGATTCACTGTTACCTAGGTGTACTTCTCCTTTCTGTGTCGGTCACGTTGGGTTGGCGTGGAAGTTTGGAGAGTGGGGTGCCAGCTCAGGTGTTGCCTCGTCATCTGACCGTGGTTCAAAATTACGAAGTGTTGTCCTCGGATCTTTCCCTTACGGGACTGATCCCGGACCGTCGTCAATAGCCCGTTGTGTTGCTCTAGTACGACGTTAACTAAAATTAAATTACCTTTCTGTGTCGGTAAACATTTACTTTATGTGTGTACGTCTATCACTTGTGTATGTGACATCTTCTGTTTTGCGTTTGGATCAGCTTGGCCAACAAAGTTCTTTGCACCATAAAACTCGACCAATCATTAAAAAAATTGCCTTCCTGTACCTATATTTGAACAGGATTAATCCTTTTCCAAACACTCAGGCCCCAAACTCCTCCATAGATATATCGAACAGGGTCAATCCTTTACGAAACACAAGGGTCCCAAATGCCTCCCTGAAAATATCTGGACTGGATTAATCATTAACGAAACACTGAGGCCCCAAACTTCTTCAAGTATATATCGAACAGGGTCAATCCTTTACGAAACACAAGGGTCCCAAATGCCTACCTGAAAATATCTGGACTGGATTAATCCTTTTCGAAACACTGAGGCACCAAACTCCTCCATGGATATATCGAACAGGGTCAATCCTTTACGAAACACAAGGGTCCCAAATGCCTACCTGAAAATATCTGGACTGGATTAATCCTTTTCGAAACATTGAGACACCAAACTCCTCCATAGATATATCGAACAGGGTCAATCCTTTACGAAACACAAGGGTCCCAAATGCCTACCTGAAAATATCTGGACTGGATTAATCCTTTTCAAAATACTGAGACACCAAACTCCTCCATGGATATATCGAACAAGGTCAATCCTTTACGAAACACAAGGGTCCCAAATGCCTCCCTGAAAATATCTGGACTGGATTAATCATTAACGAAACACTGAGGCCCCAAACTTCTTCATGTATATATCGAACAGGGTCAATCCTTTACGAAACACAAGGGTCCCAAATGCCTACCTGAAAATATCTGGACTGGATTAATCCTTTTCGAAACACTGAGACACCAAACTCCTCCATGGATATATCGAACAGGGTCAATCCTTTACGAAACACAAGGGTCCCAAATGCCTACCTGAAAATATCTGGTCTGTATTAATCCTTTTCGAAACACTGAGGCACCAAACTCCTCCATGGATATATCGAACAGGGTCAGTCCTTTACGAAACACAAGGGTCCCAAATGCCTCCCTGAAAATATCTGGACTGGATTAATCCTTTTCGAAACACTGAGGCACCAAACTCCTCCATGGACATATGGAACAGGGTCAATCCTTTACGAAACACAAGGGTACTAAATGCCTCCATGTACCAATCTGAGCTGAATTGATCTTTTTCAACACTGAGGCCCCAAACTCCTCCCTGGATATATCGAACAGGATCAATTCTTTACGAAACACAAGGGTCCTAAATGCCTCCATCTGAACTGAATTGATCCTTTTTGAAACACAGGAGACCCAAACGTCTCCCTGGTTACCTTTTAACTAGGTTATTCCTTTCCAGAACACTGGAGTCGCAAATACCGTCTCAGAGGCCTTTTTGGATGTTAGCTCACAAATGCATGTGGTACCGAAGAAACCATAAAACTGCAATTAACCAGCCCGACAAAAGCGCATCAGAGGATCGAACTCACATTCAAGCGCTTTACTTCACCACACCCTACAATAACCTCTCAACCGAGGTGTGCAAAACGATATCCAAAATGTGGAAAATAGTCAGACTGACTGATGTATAAATAAACACACACACACACACACACACACATGCACAAACATATTTTATAATTTTATCTCTCCGTTTTCGGGGCCCGCAGGAGTCGATGCCTTGGGCCACATCCGCCATCGCTGGTGTATTTATACGATATATTCCTTGTTTCCTAGGTCGTCGACTTCATTGTGCCGTGCATGCTTTATGTGTCGAACAAATTTGGTAAAAAGGTAGGTTTTTACGTCTCGTCTAAAGGCACTTAAGTTCTGAGCAAAGAAATCGTCGGTTACCATGGAAGTAAAATCGGAGAGTATAGCTTTCCACCACGAAAGAATCGGCTGAGATAATAGTACGAGATGTAATTTGATTTGATTAGATAAGAGTTATTGGGTTTAGAGTTATGATTTGATTCCTTTCGAGAGATTTTCAGCGTGATTAAACTAACCAGACGGAAAGCGATTTTATTGTACGGATCCGTCCAGTCGTTTTTGCGTCAGTTAGTTAGTTCTTCGATAGGTGTGAAACTTTGACGTGAAATATAAGTAGACCAAGCACTGCTATTCAGAGGAGCATAAAAAACCGGGACCAACATGACGACTAGCAGTCACGTGACTGCTCTTGAAAAATGGACTTAGTTGGCCGATTTGACATGTTATCGCCTCGTTTGGCGATATAACATCTTATGACAAGGGAAATCTCTCAAAGTCTACAACTACTATATAACGCGGACCAATCGGATGATAAATCAATCGATGGGCGTCTTCTCTAATTCCGCGAACCAATCAGATGATGAATCAATCGATGTTCGTCTTCTTTAGTCCCGCGGACCAATCAGATGATGAGAGTTTGGTTCCATCCGGCAGACGAAAGTAATCTTGAGGTCACGTTATTGCTAGTTTTGATCCCATCATCCTGGTCACGTAAAAAGGTGACCATTGCTCTATTTTATTTTTCCTCTATCTTAGTAGAAGACTGACATACGCTAAAGAATGAATGGCGATTGCTATGACTGATTAAACTTGGAACTAAAATCCGCTGTGAAGACGTCCATTGTGGAAACACTTTGCTTGCTTTACCACCACCCCTAATTTAACTAATAGACTCGTTCAAAACCAATTGACTCGACTCCCAAACTCCGGACTATACTTACTCTCAAATGCTCTCATATGATACAATATACCGGGGTTACCTGAAAATGTAGAGATTCGCCTTTTTGGCAACATCTAATTAGATTTGACCAACCAACAATCATACAAGAATGCGGAATTCGTTCATTGGAATATTTATTAACTAAATGCTGAAATAGTTTCGAAAACAAACAAAGCGGCATTACGAACGTTATACGTATCGGAAACACGATTCGCCACAGAAACACTATCGCCACCTATATTTAGCTTCACAGAAAAAGACTCATAGGACACTCAGATTTCCGCACAGGATACACAATATCGGACGCCTGTTTATATGGTGAAGTAGGTGATACTTTTAACGACATCTAGTCTGCGGGTTAAGGACGAACCTCCGAGAAGGACTTGAATAAATTTTACATGTTAAAAATGATGTGTTTGTATGTATGTGTGTGTATATTCTCTACAAATCTACACCATTTGACCAGTCCACACCAAATCTGGTACACTTAGACCCGGTGCACACATCCGGTTTTTCAACGTGCGGCGCCGCTGCGGCACCGAAGCCCAACTATGTACACATAACCGACGCAAGTTCTCATTTCACGCCATTTGCGATGAATGTTCTATAGAAGAAAACGTGTTTATTTCGCTTGGTGTGAAAAAAGTATATTTTGAAACAAAATAAACGTTACTAGATACAACCATTTATAAATTATTATTCATATTCCATTTATTTATGAAAACAAGGTAATTCAGACGGGAAATGCGTGTGCGGTGAGCTGCGGCGCCGTGGGGAACTGCGGTACAAATTGCACGCAAGTTGGACGTGCGTCACCGGAGGCATGTGTGCACTACTCCATTGGATCTAATGTACCTCAGACCGCACTTGCGTTGCGGCAGCGGTGCCGCACGTTGAAAAACCGGATGTGTGCACCGGGCCTTATACTTTAGAACACTGCGGAAAACATAGGGTATTTCTTTCCTGTCTTCAGATCAATCTGTAGCCATGAAAATTGGCACACAGGTAGTCCTAAAAGTGCCGCTTGAAGCCCCAATTTTAAGATCTAAAGTTTGTTTTTCTATAATAAATGGATATGAACAAGGAAACACGTTTTACAGGGTTTGTGTGTTTGAGTTAACACAGGGAAATGTCGCGGTCATATTTGAAACCCGAGCAATGTTGGGTTATTCAACTAGTTCAGAATAAATCAACCCAGAGGCATTAAGCATCACTCGAAGACACTTCGAGTGATAAGCTGCTTCGATAAATTTGTGTGGCAAACAACTCCAAGTCCACCCCCAAGGGGTTCGGAGTACGGTTTAAGCATCAGAATCATGACAAGGTGTGTAGGTTCAATTAAGTAGAATTAATGACTCACTGAAATAAGATATAGATGCTTAGGTGAAAATTTCACCCAAACCCTGCAAGATTAAGCCCAAGCCAGGCTGTAAATAGGCATGAGGTTCTATGCGTTCCTAGACACCGATTGGGGTCCATGTAAAGTCGACCTGAAGGGCACCTATGTCCGGTCCCATATGAACACCTGTGCGAAAATTTGTCAGCTATCGGTCGTCGAGTGATGTATAAATTTTCGGTTTCACACCATTATAAATAACGATTATCGTAAGAAATTTGTCGAGATCTGTCACATTTTCCTCTATTTGTAGTGACTTCATCCAGTTGGGGCGGATGATCTACGTTCCCAACTAAAAAAAATAGGGTACTCGGACGAATTTTTTTTTAAATGATGACTGATCACAAAAAATGAAACCTTTATACATCTCTAGAGGTGTCAACCCATTGACTGAAGGAAACTGTCCCGGCAGTGAGATTGCCTTTCAGAAAGATGCAAAAAAAAAAATAGGATTCATTTTGCTTTAATAAAGATCCCCCTCCCCAGTGGCAGAAAAAGAAAGAGGCACTTCGAATAAGGTAACTTGTAGATTAGTGCATTGTTCTGTTTTGAGTTGCGTCAATTTAGTTTTGTCACTCTGGCCCAAATATTTCAATCAATATTGTTTTGTTGAAAACAATAACGCTTTTTGAGACATGACACAAGGGAAGCAGATATTTCACTTACCTTACTTGTGAAGAAAGTCCCAATTTGAGATGTGTCGTTTTTGTACTGAGATTGACCATATAGGAGATAGAAAAGTAGATTGAGCGATGGTAATCTTTTTGCGTACCCAAGGATCGTGTGGCCAGAATTAGTAGCAACGTCAAAATAGTTTCGTTTGCCGGGTGGAAACGAGCATCCATCCTCTGATTGGTCCACGGGACGGGAGAAGACACCCATGCATTGATTCATGATTTGATTGGTCCACGGGACGTGAGAAGACGCCCATCCATTGATTCATCATCTGATTGGTCAGCTGACATTGTCGACTTCGGCGATTCCACCACTTTTGTCTCTATAGAAAACGCAGCCATTCAATTCCACTGTCATAAGATGTTATATCGCCAAACGAGGCGATAACATGTCAAATCGGCCAACTAAGTCCATTGTTCAAGAGCAGTCACGTGACTGCTAGTCGTCATGTTGGTCCCGCTTTTGGAAGCTCCTCTGAATAGCAGTGCTTGGTCTACATATATTTCACGTCAACAGATACACAACCCTGTCATATGTTATATCGCCAAACGAGGCAATAAGATGCCAAATAGGCCAACCACGTTAATTGTTCACAGGCACAAGACAACTAGGAACTAATTGGTCACACTTTTTGAAGCATCTCTCAATAACAATGCTCAGTCTTATTTAACATCTATGAGCAGGCCCTGATTTACCATTAGGCCCGTGAGGCACGGGCCTAAGGCCCCCATAATTTAAAAGGCCCCAAAGTTTCAAAAGTATCTAAAAATTTTAAACAAAAATAACTTTTCATATTTTCTGGAATGTTTTTTCAACAATTTTTGAAACGGTCAACAGTCAAATACGTAAGTACCAATTATTATTTTTAAATTAGTTTTTGTGATGAACGGATAACATGGGGGCCCCCTTCCTGCGTGTTGTGCCTACTATACCAAATTTTCAAAATCGGACCCTGTCTATGAGACCAACATGAAGCATCCCGTTTGAACTCTCAACCAACACTTCTGCTTACCAACTTCAAACAAAACTATAAGAACAATAACGACGCAACCAGACAAAGTTCTAATAACATTAGAGACGCAACAGGGCAAAATTATAATTACAACAACGACGCTGGATTCTAATTTTTTTTTTGAATAACGAAATTCTTATTCTGCACGATTATGGAATTAAACCTCGGTAACTGCAGTTCCGGCAAGAAAGCAGTCGTATGTGGTTTTGAACGCCAAACACAAGGCAAGCATCGAGAAATGGACAAAGAGTTTAACTAACACTGGAGGGTAAAGTACACCTAGAGAGAAGTGACAACAATACGATGGATTATATAGAAGACGAAGGTGCAAATAGAACTGATCCGCCTGAGCGAGATAAATTTAAGACAATACAACAAATTCTTCAATTTGAAGAGAATACACCCGAGATGTTTTCAAGTCCAGACGAAATAAACATGCATTTTTCTACATAGAGTATTGATGCAAGAGTTGGTTATAAAGATTTCACAAATACTAAAACTAAAATTCCATTATATCTCCTATATTAAGATAAATTTAGAATTATCGTTCAGTGTCTATATATCAGGGATTTTCAGTGCTAATAAGAGCAACCCAGAAAGAGATGTAGATTAACTTCCTATTAGACAAATACTTTCCATGATGCATATCGGCTTATCTTAAAAAATAGTTTATTGCCGTTTTGACAACGTGTGACGTTTAATCTTACTAACGTTCAGTAGTAATTCTGAATTTATTCGTAAGTATTTCCATCGCGATGGGTGTTCCTACTTCGAATCCGGGTCAGTGCATGGTTGTTTGTAAGCGTATGGTGTAGAGGTGACTGGTGCACCTTAAATCTGACGTGGCCGAAAATCCTCACGTTGGGTTGGTGTGGAAGTTTGGAGAGTGGGGTGCCAGCTCAGGTGTTGCCTCGTCATCTGACCGTGGTTAAAAATGACGTGGTGTTGTCCTCGAATCTTTCCTTCGGTGGTTGATCCCTAGACCGTCGTCAAAAGCACGTTGTGTTGCTCCAGGGCGTCGTTAATTAAAAATTACCATATTATTATTACATTGGCGATGGGCTAAAGTCGTACTCGAAAAACAAGTCTGTGACGTCACAGTTGGAATACTTGCGGGAAGTTAGTTCCATCACAAAAACATTAACGCCATGTACATTTAGTTCGACACAAAAAAAAAATATATCAAATGTTCAATAAAACAATAAATTTCCATTCGAAATACTTTGTCTTGCGACATAGCTAAAGCTGCTAAAGAATAGGCTGCATGGTTATTTAGTATTTTAGAAACGCTAAATTAGTCAATGAACCGAAAAATACTTACCTTTCATAGAAATCCTCTTTTGGCGTCTTTAGTTGGCCACAGTTTCTTCGAAACTGGGTCGAACCAAAGACCGTCGTGTTCGTGGGTGCTGGTATACAATAATTCTGTCATAACCCTCAAATGTCTTCACGTTGGAGAGCTGTGCAAGTTTAGAAAGTGGGATGCCAGCTCACGTTTTGATCTCATCATCTGACCGAGGTTCAAAATTACGGTATTGTCCTCAAACATGGGTGATTAAACACGGAATGTCGTCGCCGACATACCGGACTGGAGGTTAAGGTGTTAGCCTCTATACCGGAAGGTTCCTGGTTCGAATCGGAGTCAGTGCATGGTTGTTAGAGGCGGCTGGTCCACCTTAAATCTGTCGTGGCCGAAAGTCCGGAAGTTGGGTTGGTGTGGAAGTTTGGAGAATGGGGTGCCAGCAAAGATGTTGCTTCGTCATCTGACTGTCGTTCAAAATTACGAGGTGTTGTCCTCGGATATTTCCCTCAAGCGTCTGATCCCGGACAGTCGTCAATAGCCCGTTGTGTTGCTCTGGTACGACGTTAATTAAAAATTACCAAATAATTATCTTGGCCGCCACGTACGATGTATAAATTAACTAAGGTTCCTGGTTGGAATCCGGGTCAGTGTATGGATGTTTGTAAGCGTATGGTGTAGAGGCGGATGGTCCACCTTAAATCTGTCGTGGCCAAAAGTCCTCACGTTGGGTTGGAGAGTGGTGTGCAAGCTGACCGTGGTTCCAAAATTACGTGGCGTTGTCTTTAGATCTTTCCCTTAGGGGATTGATCCCGGAACGTCGCTAATAGCTCGTTGTGTTGCTCCAGTGCGACTTTAATTAACTACCTACTCGCCTAACGCGATCTCTCGCGGCATGAAGGGGCCGGCCCGAAATGCCGTTACAATTTGCGACCGCTCCCCAAATCTAGGGGTGGAAGTAGAAGGGGGTAGCGGAGTGGTCAGGTGAATCTCCAGGGAAGTAGCAGCATCGTCTGCACTGTTGGAAGGACACTTTCGGAGCCTTCCTCCTTCCAGGCCGAGGCCTTGCGTACGTGTCTCCATCCGGGGGAGGGGGGTGGCGCAAATCAGTGGGCAGGACTGAGCGGGATGGAGGGGGGGGGGTGAATGAATGGCGGCGGCATGTTCATCGGGGCGCAGAGAGAGAGAGCCGGTGGTGATCTATCTATCGCAGTGACGTCTCGCCCCTGGTCAGAGATCTGGAGATTTAACCGCTTTGGGGGAGGGCAGGATTGCTGGAGTGAGGCAGGGGCGGAAATGCTGTGGAATCCAAGCCCTGTGACTTTCCGGGGTGTCGGGTTTTGAGTTTGAATGGTTTCGGAGGTGGAAAAGTGCGGATTTCTGGGTAATCAGTGTTACTTCGGGTTATGCTTGGTGATGGGATGGTCAGGTCATACGCGACCGATTCACCCTGTACACTACAAGGGGCCTCGTCATTACGAGGAGTTGAACCTGTATCTTCCCCTTAAGGAATGATCTGAGAACAGAAGATCCCCAATCCGCCGAAAAAAATCTGTCTTTAAAGTGCTATTTACATCATTTCGCCGACCTACTGGTATAGTGGTTAAGGTGTTAGCGTCTAGATTTGAAGGTTCCTGATTCGAATCTTGGTCATGGCATGGATTTTTGTAATCGTATGGTGTAGAGGCGGCTGGTGCAACTTAAATCCATCGTGGTCGAAACTCCTCATGTTGGTTTGGTGTGGAAGTTTGGAGAGTGGGATGACAGCTCAGATGTTGCCTCGTCTTCTGACAGTTGGTCAAAATTACGTGATGGTATCCTCAGATCTTTCCCCAAGGAGACTTATCCCGGACCGTCGCCAATAGCCAGTTCTGTTGCTCTAGTACGACGTTAATTAAAATTACCATTACATCATTTCATATAGATAAGGTAATTTTTAATTAACGTCGTGCAGAGCAACACAACGGGCTTTTGACGACGGTCCGGGATCGATCCCTTAAGGGAGACATCCGAGAACAACACCTCGTAATTTTTAGCCACTGTCAGATGATGAGGCAATACCTGAGCTGGCACCCTACTCAACAAACGTCCACACTAAACCAACCAGAGGACTTTCGACCACGTCAGATTTAAGGTGGATCAGCCGCCTCTACACCATACGCTAACAAGCATATATGCATTGACTCGGCTTCGAACCAGGAACTTTCCGATCTAGAGGACTTAATTACCAGACCGGTTGGTCGGCAGGTAAGGTAATGTAATTCAAAGGTAATTTTAATTAACATCGTACTAGAGCAACACAACGGGCTACTGACGACAGTCCGGGATCAAACCCTTAATGGAAAGATCCGAGGACAACACCACGAAATTTTGAAACACGGTCAGATGACGAGGCAACACCTGAGCCGGCACCCCACTCTCGAAACTTCCACACCGTACCAACGCATTCACTCGGAAGGTTCCTGGTTTGAATTTGGGTCAGTGCATGGATGTAGGCGTATGGTATAGGGGCGGCTGGTGCACCTTAAGTCTGTCGTGAAAGAAAGTCCTCACGTTGGGTTGGTGTGGAGAGTGGGATGCCAGTTCAGGTGTTGCCTCGTCATCTGACCGTGGTTTCAAATTTCGAGGTGCTGTCCTCGTATCTTTCCCTTATGGGATGGATCCCGAACCGTCGTCAATAGCCCGTTGTACGAAGTTAGTTGCTCTAGTATGAAGTTAATTAATATTACCTTACCCGCAAATAGGTGAAGTAAACGTAATAAACAGTAACAGAAAAATATTTATAATTGAAGCAAAGAGGGGGAAAGATCCATATTCCTTCATAATTTTAAAAGATGTTTGTAGTTTTATGACACTGGAGCCGCACCTGACCAAGCTATGCCAAACACAGTACAGACAAATTCAAGCAACAGTTGTCGTGCAACTAAAAAGTGATTTTGGAATAAAATAATGAGATTCAATCAGATAAAGATCGATTAAGTGTCCCTTGATCACTGTGCTAGCAACCAGCGAGCGGGAAAGCAGACTTCCTGTTTGTGCTGGAAGTCGGGTGGTTGTGTTGTCCCCTGCTCCGGCTATGTTAAGCTTGCGTATTTTTGCTGTTTAATCCTGTAAATACTTTGAATTATTTAACTGTAATGTCCTCAAATATAAAAAAAATATGTTGAAAAATGAAAGTGATGTCCTTGAAGCTCAGTGTGTTTAATCAGAAGCCAATTCATCAACGAACGAATCATAAGAGCAGATATGTAAAATCAATCTAAATTACTATGCATTGCATATATTGGTACAAAAATATCAACAATACAGAATTACCATCTCTACTTTGGTCCATCTTAACGTTGAAACTGCAATAGCTCTATTGTGGGATAAAAAGTGCCAAAAGCACAGACTACGAAAAACCTTAAATGCGTTTCTTTGAAGCGAATTCGGTTTCTACTGCGTTTGTCAAAAAGGAACACGCTTTAAGTCACATAAAAGCCATCAATATTGAGCACCGTTTCATTTGTATGCAGGTTTTATTTGAATGACTAGAACTTTCCGTGAATAAGAACTCCTAACCGAAAGAATAGCAAAGAAAAGCATGAAATGTGGCGGCGATTGAGGACTAAAGTTTATAAAAGGGTCCCGCAAAAGGTCTAATTCGAAAATAGAAATTTATCATAATCATGTACGTTTCATTAAGAAATGAAAAAAGACGTGTAAACTTTCTGAAAATGTAGTAAATTGAAAAAAATCAACTTTGAATGAGGAATGTTTAAAATCCTTTTTTATCCGCGTAGACCATTCAGTCTTCTGCACACGAAAATCTTCTGGCATTTCACCAACGTGGCTCATACTACAGCTTAGCGATTGGCATGCTTACAAAACTCCCAACACTTTTTCTCAATATGGTCGTAAAAATATCCCAAATTGAATTTATTCGGGTTCTCAAAAGCAATTATTCTTTTCAGATCTACGAGTTTTTTAGCTCCAAAAACGAAAATTTCTGTAGTTTCGCCTTCCAAAAGATATATTAAACTTATAAGAAAGTTTGGGAATATTTTGCAGCTTTCAGTACGACATATCTCAATTTTGAAGTAGCCGCTCTCAAGTCTGAGTTAATTTACGCGTCGCTCGTAATGGTCAAAATATAAACTTGGTAATTTTTAATTAACGTCGTACTAGAGCAACGCAACGGGCTATCCACTACAGTCCAGGATCAATCCCCAAAGGCAGTGCTCCCCAACCTTTTTATCGACGCGGAACGTTTGATAATTTTTACGCGGCCCGCTGGGGGGGGGGAAGCTGCGGAGATACGTTTATTGTTTATATTTTAGATTGTTTTGATTTAATAATTTTAATTTAACTGGATTTAAACATGCCTTCAAAATAAAATACAGTTACACCAAAAAATGAATATAATGTGATTCAACATTTTAACTCACTAGAACGCTAAATCAATAAAATAGTTTCCCAACCACAAAAAACAAACGAAGCGCTCGAACTCTTTTAAAAGCAAAGACAGGTGATCGTGCACCAACTAGGAGAATGAATGTTTAGGCTCAGTCTCGCCTAAAATCCCCGCTAATGTCTGAAATATGTCCAAAATGCCTCTGGTTCACGCGCCGTCCCCACAACTTCAGTTTGGTTTTAAATGCAGCTACTTTGTCTGCCAACTTGAAAACAGTTGTCACATTTGTCAAAATTAGAAAATAGAGACATACAGAATTCTGAAATCATAATTGAAGCTCTAGTAACAGAACAAATTTCAAGTTCTGATTTACCGCCTCCTAATCTGAGTGGACATTTCATAGATAAGAACCGCACAAACCCGAGATAAATACACCAAAGTAAATAAAATGTAAATAATTTCATATTTCTTGGACGGCCCGGGGGTTGGAGACCACTGCCCTCAGGGAAAGATCCGAGGATAACAACTCGTGATTTTTAACCACGGTCAGATGAAGAGTTAATGACACCCTACTCTCCTAACTTGCACACCAACCCAACGTGAGGACTTTTGGACACGACAGATTTAAGGAGTACCAGCAATCTACACCATACGCTTACAAACATACATGCCCTGACCCGGATTCCGACCAGGAACCTTCCTATCTAGTAGCTAACACCTTAACCAACAGATCGGTAGGTCGGCAACGGCCAAAATAGGACTGCCACATTAATGCTTCCTCGTCAAACTTGGGTCGCGGTAGCCCAGTTGGAAGGAAATTGGTAATTTTTTAACTAACGTCGTACTGGAGCAACACAACGGGCTATGGACGACGACCCGGATTCCAACCAGGAACCTTCCTATCTAGAGGCTAACCCCTTAACCACCAAACCGGTTGGACGGGAATTCAGTTGGAAGAGCAAAGGATTAACGACTGGAGGGTTGCGAGTTCGATATTCGGTCCAATCAAAGATCTGTCGTGTCCTCATGTTGTCCTGGTGTTGAAATTTAGAAAGTGGGGTGCCAACTCAAATGTTGTTCTGGTCATCTGACCATGGTTCAAAATTAAGAGGGGTTGTCCTTGGATCTTTTATTTCGGGATAGATCACGGACCGTCGCGAATAGCCCGTTGGACCCAATGGCCTCTGGACCGTCGCCAATTGCTCGCTTCAGTGGGGTGTTAATTAATCAACTACCTTCCCATTATTACCGGCCAACCGGTATAGTGGTTAAGGTGTTAGTCTCTGGATCGGAATGTTCCTGGTTGAAATCTTGGTCAGTGCATGGATGTTTGTAAGCGTATGGTGTAGATTGCTGGTACTCCTTAAATCTGTCGTGGCCAAAAGACCTCACGTTGGGTTAGTGTGCAAGTTAGGAGAGTGGGGTGTCATTAACTCTTCATCTGACCTCACGTTGGGTTGGTGTGGAAGTGTAGAGCCAGCTCAGGTGTTGCTTCGTCATCTGACCGTGGTTTGAAAATTACGTTGTGTTGGCCTCGGGTCTTTCCCTTAGGGGACTGATCCCGGACCGTCGTCAATAGCTCGTTGTGTTGCTCTAGTACGACGTTAATTAAAAACTAACATCACCTATCTTCTGTGTGAGTAAAACGTTTATTGTGTGTGTCTCTATTACTTGATATTCAATGTCTTGTGTCCGGCACAGCATGGCCAAATTTGGCCCTTGCTCCATAAACCCCCAAAACCAACCATAAATAAAAACGTCGGAATATTAAAGCTCGCACACCAACGCATCGTATATCTCGACTACAGAAAGAAAACAGCAAAACTCTCTCCTCCGTTTAATGAATTGCGCCCATTCGGCACATTGAGTAATAAAAACATTAATACCCCAGCCACAATTGGACAGTTACATAACATCCCCGAAGCACGCACAGTCCTCCTCTTAGGAAGTCAACCAGCTCCCTTTCCAACCGGAGCCCAGAATGCTCATCAAAAGCTGAACACGGTCGCAAATGGCGGAGAACTGGGCCCCGCGACATTATTCCAAAACATTTCCTCTGATCACGATAGCTCCTTGGAAGCCCAGGGAGAGGATGAGAACGATGACCAGGGGGTAACAGAGAGGTAGGAATTACAGACGAAACATACACAAACGTCACTGGATCACGCGATGAACAGGATAGACAACCCCGCCAGTCACGGAACTCGCAATTAAAGTAAAGGAATTGTGTACATTCACCGAACCAGTGGTTCGCATTTGTCTCTGCCGTGACTTCAGGTTCTCAGTTGGTCGACGACATGGAAGTCCTAGCAAAAAAACTTGGTGACAAAAAATTAATAAAGAGCAAAAACGACGATTAAAAAAAATAAATCTGTGCCAGGCGTCACTTTTAACGTCTTTGATTTTCACCCAACCAGGGACTGCTGACATGAACGTAAAATATTAGTAGACTGGTTGGTTGGGGGCTATATGGCGCGATGGGATAAGTAGACTGAGCATTGCTATTGAGAGGAGCTTCAAAACTCGTGACCAACATGACGACTAGTAGTCACGTGATTTCATTGTAAAACAATTGACTTGGTTGGCCGATTTGGCATCCTATCGCCTGTTTGGAAACATGATCGTATGATTCGGTAGATGTGTGAATGCGTATTTCTACAGGGTACGGACAAAAAATGGTGAAATCGCCAGTCATGGTGGACCAATCAGACGAAGAATCAATCCGTGTGCGTCTTCTTCCGTTCCGTGAGCCAATCAAACGACGCATGTTCTTTCCCACCCAGCATGCGAAAGTTATCTACGGCCCGGTGCACACATCCGGTTTTTTAACGTGCGGCGCCGCTGCCGCAACGCAAGTGCGGTCTGAGATACATTAGATCCAATGGAGCAGTGCACACATGCCTCCAACGCCGCTGGGGCGACGCACGTCCAACTTGCGTGCAATTTGTACCGCAGTTCCCCACGTACGAGTCTCCGTTTTGAAGTACCTTGTTTTCATAAACAAATGGAATATAAATAAAAATTAATAAATTTTTGTATCCAGTAACGTCTATTTTGTTACAAAATACTTTTTTTACACCAAGTAAGCGAAATAAACACGTTTTCTTCGATGGAATATTTATCGAAAATGGCTTGAAATGAGTTCGTGCGTTATTTCACTGTTATGTGTGCATAGTTGGGCTTCGATGCCGCAGTGGCGCCGTACGTTGAAAAACCGGATGTGTACACCGAGCCTAAGAGTTACGTTATACAAACCAATCTAGAGACCTCTCTAGATAGTTGAGTGAAAATATGGTGTCAAAAACACGATATTGGTGGGCTGTCGTGGTAAGTTTACCCTCTGCGAGCTGTACGAAACGCAGGTTCGGTTTCTTCCAGGGTGCATTTCTTCCTTCTGTGTCAGCAAAGCTCTCCTTGTATACCCATTTACTTGATACTGTATGTCGTGTGTGTCCACGCAACTTGACCAAATATGGTCCTTGCGTCATAAACGCCCAACCAACATATTCGCTTAACATGAGCAGCAGGAATTGGACAGCTCTCGTACCAACTCTTAGGTTCAAGAACTTGCTTCCCCACATTATAATGGCAGGATCCAGCCTTAAAAAACACGAGGAATGAATTTTACAAATAACATATGGACGGGTTAATGTTACAGTGGTGTAAGTCACTTTTTCGAAAAAAATTATTTAGAACTTCCACGGCCATCAATTGGCAGTTGAATGATATAACCACGTTTTCTGCAAACAGATGGACTTATCTAGATCTGGTTGCTATGTCTAACTAATTACCTTTAGTTAAATTAGATTATATAATATCTGGTTGCTGTGTCTTTTAGAAACAGTGACTTACACCATTGCTTCACCCGTCCATATGTAGCCTAATATACCAGACACAACCTGATTCAATGGATCACAAGGGTGATATACAAGGAGGACGGGTAGACCTAAACCTCCTCCGGCCCAAAATGAGGTTTGCCCTGAAAGCGTGAGAGAAGGTTGTTATACAAATAATATGGGGTTAGTTGGTTTTGGGTTTTCTGGCGCTGACCCAAAGCACACAGTGCGAAGTAATTGTGAAAAGAAAGTATGGAGAGAAGTAGAGAAAAATCGCCTAGGCATCCCAGGATCCCGAACCCCAAGTTTACCAGTAATAAAAATCCCATGAGAAAAGAATATATCGCTAGTGTACCTCGGGTTTATATGAAGTACGCACACCTCCAAAAAAGAATAATATGGGCTGCTATGTATAGAAAGTGCCTTGACCTCCACCCAGTGTGTCCCTGTTCGAATCCCGGTTTGTAAGCGCATGGATATTGGTCATCGTCTTTGTTAAGAGTAACGGAGGCTTACCACCGGGTGTTCCACATATTGCCGCCGCTTCGCCCCTTGTGGTGGCGAAGGTCAAAGAGGTCAGTGACTTTCAATAGGTCAAATGCCTACTGTATCAGACGGATGGTAGCTGAGAGCCAGAACCTCTAGCCTCTTTGGATGTGAACCTCCTGGGTGCTGACCTCGTCATGTGAACCATGGTCCAGAATTAAGCTGTGTTGTCCTCGGTAGGTATTCCAATTAACCTCATTTTGAGGGTAGGTAGGTAGTTAATTATAATCCCACTGGAGCAACACAGCGGACTATCGGCGACGGTTGCTCCACACATTGCCGACACTCCGCCCCTTGTGGTGCCGAAGGTCAAAGAGGTGAGTGGTCAGGGACTTTCAATTGGTCAAATGTCTGCAGTATCAGACGGATGGTAGCTAAGAGCCAGAACCTCTAGCCTCTTTGGATGTGAACCTCCTGGGTGCTGACCTCGTCATGTGAACCATGGTCCAGAATTAAGCTGTGTTGTCCTCGGTAGGTATTCCAATTAACCTCATTTTGAGGGTAGGTAGGTAGTTAATTATAATCCCACTGGAGCAACACAGCGGACTATCGGCGACGGTTGCTCCACACATTGCCGACACTCCGCCCCTTGTGGTGCCGAAGGTCAAAGAGGTGAGTGGTCAGGGTCTTTCAATTGGTCAAATGTCTGCAGTATCAGACGGATGGTAGCCAAGATCCAAAACCTCTAGGCCGTCTAATTTCTATGGTCGTCCCTCGGAATGAGAGATATTGACCTCGTCATCTGAACTATGATCCAGAATTACGTAGTATTGCCCTCAGTAGGTTTTTCAATTAACATCGCATCGGAGTTACACAACGGGCTATTGACGACAGGCCGGGATCAAGATCCGATGACTACACCATGTACTTTTGACCCATGGTCAGATGTTGTGTCCACACCTGAGCTGACAAGGTCCTCAGTGATTTCCCTTTGGAATTGTTTCCGCACGGTCGCCTATAGACTTTTGTGTTGCTCCAGTGACGTTAATTAACTACCTACAGTAGGAGGAATAAATGCCACAAACATAAGGGTAATGTGGGGGTTCGTGAAATAAATAAGCAAAATGAAATATTTCTAAAATACACTATATGAAGAAACAGGTTATATAACAGGTTATAACTCACATTTGACTTGTATCCACACTTATACTTACGATACTTATCACATTCATACGAACACTAATATTAACCCTTCTCGTTGTTTATGTTGAAAACGGCCTTGTAATGGCCGATCTCCGATACTGAACCTTTTCGTACTTGGATCTTGATTCAAACAGTTTTGTGTCATCTCGTCATCAACAGATTTGTCCAGATCGTGGAAGAAATATCTCGTCTTTGACAAACTTGAACAGATCTTGATGTACGCGGCATCTCGTTGAAACCACTTGGAGGATTAAAAAAGCAACTGGGTTCTAGAATCTTACTTCTGCTCCCCGTAGTTTCCCCAAAAATGGCGCCATTTACAAAAAGAATTAATGATTTTCAAACTTTCGTCAAAAATAAATAACTTAATAAAAGAATAAATAACTTCATTCGAAATATAACAACCCTCTGCACTTGAATACAGGTGTCCAAGTGGTAGATTAAATCGAAGATTTCATACAATCCATCTATTTAAAATCAAGAACAAGATTGCGAACCTAATGTGTTCCGCAACATTTGATTTAAAGACCCAATTATGATTCAATGAAGAGTTAAACAAGTTAATAGGTGCGATCCCTTTGCGAAACTGCACATTAAGTTTTAAGGACAACTGAATGAAAGAGGATCGATAGTCTCTTCAAGAAGTTTATGGGAGAGCGAATCCATTTCTGTCACCATTCATAAATTGGCAAGTCCATAACACAAGTTCTTAAGTGGAAGCTGCTGTCCATATAAGTTGACCATTGATCACGACATGATTAATCTTTTGCCGCTTCAATTGTTGAATTTCAAACAAACAATTACATTTTAGCATCATACGTTCTTAATATATAACAGATCAAGTCACACAAAATCAAATTTAAAAACATTCTTTTATGCAATTTTTATCAAAGCATCAGCATTTATACACTTACGTTTAGAGGTGCACAGCATATGGCCTACGACTTCTTTGGCTTCTTTTAACATTAAATTAAACAGAGCAGCTATTCTCAACTGGTGTGCCGCGGCACAGTGGTATGCTTCACGGATGGGGAAACGACTTAAATTGTGTTCTATTTATTTTATTTCAATGGTTTGATTTTAAACTTTTGACAAATAATTTCAAGCATTAACAGCATTTTTAATATTTGTAAAATATTTTTTTTTTCATAGTATCACAAGTAAATTGTGTAAAAAAGATTCTTAAAAAGCCATTTTGGAGCAAAAGGTATAGGTAATTAATGCTATTATTTTATTTATG
Source organism: Metellina segmentata (assembly GCA_947359465.1). Taxonomy (NCBI): domain Eukaryota; kingdom Metazoa; phylum Arthropoda; class Arachnida; order Araneae; family Tetragnathidae; genus Metellina; species Metellina segmentata. The sequence goes on from OX375883.1 coordinate 71,609,802, forward strand.
TTGCAAAAACTATCAAAATATATCTATTACATAATTTTTTCTACAATCAGTAAAAACGGTAAAAAGGGCAAAACGGTATAAATAAAAATAAAATTTTTCAGGAAACAATTTTTATTGAATGTACTTTTTACACATCCCTTATAAATAATTTAATACCATTTCATATCTTTGCTTTTATTCATAGTTAGCTCATACCAATTTGATCAAATGGAACATCAAGTTGAGCACTTTTTGAACTATACTGTTTTTCCCTAACCCACTATACATATTGTTTGGTGAGCAACACGATTTTAATTAGTTTATGTGTGCCATGATATGAAAATGGTTGAAAATCGCCGGACTTGAGAAATTATTTCAATTTTAAATATGTTAATTATTAACGTCCCTTGCATCAATGACTCAACATTTGCACGTTCGTGTAAAAAAGAGGCTTTTTGAGTTATAAAATTACTTTAAAACACTAATGACTTAGTAAATAATTTCGATTGATCTGGTACGAATTCAAAAAATGACCTGCTCAGTAAAATAAGAAGTAATGTTTTCTAGTTTCAAAAATAAACAACAGCAACGATCATAAGACTTAGTTTCAAATCTGATTCAACGAGTACTAATACGTAGAAGAAAGATTGTTAAGTTGTAAATAAAAAGGTTAATATTCCACATAACAAGAAATAAGTATTTTTACTATAGGTGAAATTTCGAACTTATTAATAAATGCACACAGTTGGTAAACAGTCTCCAAGTAACGAAATAAATACAATGATTCGCAATTTTAAACAAAGTATTAACTTAAAAAAAAAAAAAAAGACACAATTGATTAATGGTTTCCTGAAAATAAGAACACCCACACACAGACGAAAATGATAGGGTAAAATGTCCTTAGAAATAGGAACATAGGAATTCATAACATAAATGGAAATACGTTCTAGTATATCTTGTAATATTGATAATGGACATGGGTAATGGCTATTACCTATCCTAACTAAATAAAAGACTCATTTTTTCAATACATAACGAGAGACTAAAAACGGATCATCACAAATGTAGGTTCGAATGACAGATTGAGATTTAATTCATACCTAATAGAGGATAAAAAAAAATCCATAGAGATGAAAAAAAATTACGTCGATAAAAAAGATATCCCTAAAGAAAGCATGAACTGAGCTGAAAAAAGAAAATAAATTCGCATGACGGCGGAAGGATAGCAGTTTTATTTGCTAACTATAAATATACAAATGATTTTCTGAAATAAATATCAAAATATAAAGAGATCTAAAAATATCCCTAAGAGGAAATATCAACTGAACTAAAAAAAAAAGTACCAAATTTATTCACATAGCGAAAGGATAGTAGTTCAGTGTTTGTATGAATGATTTTTAAAATTCAATTTCGCGATCAACAATGCTTCTAGAAGAAAATGTGAAATTGAATAAAGGAATAGAAAAGTAATTCAAATCGCGGAAGAATAGTTTTATTTATTGAATGATTATAAAAAAAATTCCATTTACGTAATAAAAATTTATCAATGAAAATGTTCTCAAAGAAAATACGAGTTGAAACATGAATAAACTAATGACATGACGATTAATCTGAACATATGCCAAAATTTTTAACAATATGATAAACCTTAATGTTCTATATTTCTTCTAACAAAAGAAAAAATTAAATAAGCAGAAATTTTTTTTTATAAAAACCAAAAATATAATTTTTAAAATAGCATTAAAAAAAAAACTATAATTCGTCACTTCATATTTTTTCCAAAAAAAAACAAACGATTATTACATCAGAGATAAAAGTTTTGAAGAACCAAATAATCAATAATTTTAAAACACAAACTCCAAACTCTGACATCAAAACCGAAACTAAATTCCATAACCAACCAAACTTTCCCAAACTTCCCTAACTCCATTAAAAATTCTAAAGTTTTCCACCTCGCAAACTCAAAACCGAAAACAATTCATATTCCAAATTCATATTTCAATCAATTACGTCATTCATTTGCATAATGAATCCCTACGATTCGGAAACTCGGTGCGCCCTGCCACACAGTCTGAAAGAAAAACAAACTCCGTGATGTCGCGGCATAAATGAATTATCACACCCCTCTTCACTCTCTTTAAAACCCAAAGCGCTTTAGCAGCACCACTTAATGCGCAAAATGTCAGCGTTGGAGTCTTCTTCCCGACCCAACAAAAATTATTTGGAAGCAAACGATCATCCCGTGAGCAGACGAAGCGCCAACTGCAATACACATTTCCCGCCAAATGTTATGATAAGAGAACTCACCCCTTCTCCTTATGATGCTTCCTCTATGCAAAGATAAAAAGGCAGATATGTAAGCCGTCGCATATGATCAAGGTTACAGCTGAACGCAGACGCCGATATGGTAAACAGTGTGTAGCAGTCTTGAGGACGAGGTTTTCCCCGATGGATGGCGCGCGAGTGTGGACTCCGATTCGGATTGTTGCCAGATCGGGAAGTTCGGAATTGCAGTGAGGCGCGATCGATAGTTTTGAGACGGAAAAAAATTGCCGGTTGTCTTCGAAAATGTAACCGAATACAGACGCCCTAATCGCAAACTTGTTCCAAATTGGAATGAATGCTTTTTGGAAAGGAATTCGTTTTGGAAACAGTCCTCACAGTGGTTATCCAGATGCCGCGAATTTCAAATATGTTTAGAGAATGTTTTACTGTAAGCGTACGATGTGGATCGTAACGAACAATGGATTTATTCTTTAAAATTATTTCAGGATGATTGGCGAGATTTGTTATCTCCCCCGACACTAAATATATATATTATTCGTAAGAAACAATTAAAGTCAGATTTCATGGAATAACAAAATATACATCTGGGTAGGTGTTCCAAATATCGCTTAGAATGCTTAATATCGTCCATTCGTGTTTGGAAGCTACTATGCGCAACATCTATAAATTTATGTAGTTACCTTGACGGTCTAGGGTTGCCACTATAGCGCCACTGGCAAGTTTCCTATTCGTTATTTCAACAACAATACTGTATTTGAGGCTGTGATCAACGTATTTTTTTGTCTTCGATCCATCCAGAGAATATCCAGGTAAGTGTTTCCAAATCATAATTTCGTTTATATAACTTGAAAGTACATTAAATACTAAAGGTAGGTAGGTATGCTCTACTAGCAACTCTTTTCTAATAGTAGCTCCTAATTTCGCCTGGTGGGGAGTAATATTAACAGGGATAGGCGATATTAGGAATCCACTCTTGAAAATTCTCTTGGGAAACTTTTTGAAAGGAGAATTGTTCCTAGTGATATTCATTTAGTTTCCAGCTTGATGTCCTAACCCAGAAGGCTGAGATACAGAGAAATAGTTAGGGTAGGCGATATTTGGAACACATACCCTACTGGGAACTTTCCTGTGTGACATGATGAAAACTTTTTTTGTCCTTTAACTTTGTGATTAATTCTATATTGGATTTTAAGTATAAACAAAAACAAACCAGGTGGAAAGGGAATATATTACTTCCACTAGATAAATGATCACACATGATTCAAATTGGGGTTACCTTAAAATGTAGTTTATCATCGTTTTGGCACATTTGGCTGAAACTATTCAACTCTCAAACAAATTCGGATTCATTCTTTGGAATTTGTATTGTTAAGACGATAAAAACGTATTAAAAAAACAAATCAAGTGACATCACATTCGGAATACGTACAGGAAACATGTTCCAACGGAGAAATACTTTCACCACCTGCATTTAGCTTGAGGGAAAATGCTTCTCATAGCGACATGCTAAAATTGCTCTTAATAAGTTAATATAATTTCCGGAATCAATCAATAAATAATTCCTCTCACATAGAAACTAACGCCCTGTATACTTAGCTTTACAGGAAAATCTGTTTGATATTTCGTCTTAGAAGAACAACTTCCAATCAGACGTGCTTTTGCATAATGACCCATTTGTCGATACGTATTCTATGTAGCCAAATATTTTAACTCTTTAAAACATATTTTTTTTAATGATGCCAATGCGTGGCTTGCCTCTGTAGATGTGTTGAATTATTGACAATTCAAAGAACTCCAAAGCTTGGAATTCGGATCTGATCAGAAAAATAGGTTAAGCAATAAATTAACATTTTCTAAAATGTTAGTAAATACATTGAAAGGAGACAACTTTTCACTGAGATTTGAACACTTCCAAACAAAATATGCTACATTTTTTAACTTTATAATTATTAGTGTTAATCAGGTTAGGCAAGAGGTCTTTTGTCCATTAAAAATTAACATTTTAAAGAGCAATCGTACTGATTACCCAAAGACAAATTTAACCTTAAATTTATTATTAGCTAATATTTCAATACATTATACTTTTACATGATATGCTACTTTTTTATCGTTTATAATAAGTATAACATAGTAAACGATTGTATAAGTATTTAGCTTTAAAATGGTTATGTGTTGATATGAGTAATAAAAGAACACAAAGCATTAAAAACAAAATTCAAATAAAAACAATGAACTAAAAAAAATTTTATGTTAAAAATTAAGAATTAAGTTGAAACTGATTGAAGTAAAGAATGTAATGATCGATATTTTGTATGTCATATAACCTTCTAAAAGAGGTAAATAATCTGTTTATAATCATCTGTATTCATTTAATTAAATTTTATAAAAGGTATACTTGAAAATACCACAAAAGAACTTTTTGTAACACTTGGACATAAAAGGCAAAGTGAACATTGATAAATTTTTTCTTGGAAATCCGAACACTTCTGATTACTTAAAATTTTTTGCTTGAAATTAATATGAAAAAAGATCCAAAATAGAAGAAAAATGTGAAATTATTTACATTTTTATACTATTCTTATTTTTATTTGTGAACAAATACTCATCGAAATAACAATTAATTTTCTCATTCAAGGTTTAATAGAAGATACTGGAGTGTTTAATGTTCGCGTAATTAATATTTTTAATTTTTATATTAATTTTTCTCCATGCTTAATCAACAGTAGTTAATAAAATATTTTAAAAGAAATTACGAAGGCTTAGGAATTGTTTTCTGAAGAGCAAAAATACGAGCATGATTTAAGGATAAAAATACAATCTATGAAACTAAATTGGATAAATATAATATTATTTCCCTCAGACGGTAAAAATCAATGATTATTCATCAATACAAACTATCGTTTTTAAAAGTTATGAATAAATGTTCATCAAATAGCCCTTTCTTACACAACAATTGTGTTTTAATGATCCCCAATCCCCAGACTAGAAAGAATTAAATAACATAAAGACTAAAAATAGAATGTCTACTAAACAAATTTTTCTAAGCATTTGAATTTAAAAAATTAAATTTCAGTTTGCGAAAAGGGGAGGAGCTGTTTTCGATCACCAAAACATTTTCATTGAAAACTAAATTTCACATCAAGTTTTTCTTTGAATGAAATTTTCCAATTTGAATAAAACGAAACATTGCAAACGAAAATATCGAAAAATGAAACCAAAAGTAAAACTTATTTATACACAGCGCCATCTTCATTTTGAATATGCAACGATATGTTAAGAATTTAGTATTAAATACTATAAACTCATAAAATATATTCAAAACTAATTTCAAATTATGAAAACGTAAAAAATATCTCTATTCCCAGAAAGTATTTCCGCTACTATCTGCAATTTATTTCATTCACATTGATTCTCCGCAGTTAGTTTAATAAAATACATTTCGTGAAACAAAGTTTTACAAATCTTAATTTAAACAAACTAAAATCAAATATATCACAATTTTTTAAATTTCGGATCTCAATCTCTCTGGTTTTCATAAATTTTAAATTTCTGTGGATTTTGTTTAAAATTGTTTTAAAAAGATATTTTTCCATCTGCTTTATGCTCACCGTAATTTTAAAAAATTATTTTCTCTTCAAAACTTTTAAAGTAGGTATAGATTTAACTTGATTCTTGATTTTGGGTTATATGAATGAAGAGCTTCTGAAAGTAGGATATCACAAAAAAGCAAAATTTTTCTTAAAGCGTATTAGTAAATGTCGGGAATTAAAATGAGCATTTATAATTAATAGTGTTTAATGATTTTTTCACTTGAATATAATGATAGGAATATTAATCGTTGTGTACAGATGAACTCAACACTTCACAAAGAGTTGAGTGATTTAACTATTTCCCGTATTATAAATCAGTACAAGAAATTCGTAGACAGATATCTAAAAAATCCTAAAATACGATTTGATTTGAATTTTCGAAAGCACTTTTTTTATGTTTCCGTTAATTTTAGTGATGCCAGTGAAACCAGTCCTGATTCCTTGAGGAGGTAGGTAGGCATTTTAATGAATGGCGTCGTTCAATTAATGAAGCAATACAACGGGCTATAAGCGATGGTCCAAGATCAAACCTGAAAGGTAGGAACCAAGGACACCACTTAATTTTGAAACACGGTCAGACGACAAGATCACACCTGAGCTGGTACCCCACTCACCAAACCACGGTAACGTGAGGACATTTAAGATCACGACAGATTTAACGTGCATCAGACACCTTTGTTAGCGACTGTCTTTAGTTGGATTTGAACTCTCAACATTCAGGTTGCTAATCCGTTACTCTTCCAACCGGGATACGGCGGCCGATCCTTTAATGAGAAAACTAGTTCGTGATAATTTTCGGTGAATATTATCTTACGAAATAATAAAATTTTCATACAAAAAATTCACACACGAAATAATAAAGTTTTCATACGAAAAAATTTAATTCCATAGAACTTTAGATAAACGAGATTTCGTTTCTATAGAATTTTTTTTTGCAGGTAGGGGTATTTTAATTAATTTCTTACTGGAGCTACACAACGAGCAAGGGACAGATCCAAGGGAAATTTTAAACCACAGTCAGTTGACGAGGCAACACTTGTGCTGTCACTACACCTCTCCAAACTTCCACACCACGCCAACGTGAAATAATTATTCATAGAAAACAAACTGATTCGATAGAAATGTATGCTACCCTACAATAATGAACCGGACGCCAGCAGATTTGCATAAAATCCGACTACTTGTTTGAGGGTGTTTTTCGTGGTTTGGTCTGGGACCTTTGCATGTTGTTCCTGGTAAATTGAACGCCGACATGAACATTTAGAACAATCAGGTTCTTCCCACGCTCTGGCAATTTTATGGAATGGACGAATGTTACTTCCAGGACGACAACGCTCCATGTAATGTTGCAGCCTCTGTCAAGCAGTGGTATTAAGATATGGATGTAAAACGTCTTACCTGGCCTGCTCAGAATCCCGACATAAACCCCATAGAACATTTGTGGGACGTGTTAGAGCGACGCTTACGGACCAGGGAACCACGTCCGAAATCTACAGCTGAGCTGGCGACATTCTTGCAGCAGGAATGGACACAAATATCCATAGCTGCGTATCAAAACCTTGTTGAAAGTATGCGTAGAAGGGTTGCTAGTGTAATTGCAGTAAGTGGTGGAGCACCGCTATTAAAGCATCTATTATTTCCCTAATACCATCACATCTTGCTGTCCGGTCCATTATTATAAGGTAGTGTATTTCGATTGAAAGTTATGTCCTGAAACAAAAGAGATGAGCTTCTACATTCTATAGATTTCTATCGACTTTATACAAAGGTTACTTTATAAATCTTATGGAAAAAAAGGCCATAATTCTATAACACTATAGACCCAATTCAGAAATTTTTTATAAGAAATTATTGAAATCTCAATAACAGTATCGTTCAAACCCATCCTATAGACGGGACTGGTTAAATGTTCAATCGCTATACACCCCTCCACACTATAGACATCAATAGGCTTGAAAATTTGTGGCCCTAGTAGGTAAAAGCGATTAAAAATGATGATACTCAAGGAAATACTTTAAGAATGGTTCTACCAAAAAAAAAGCATAATACCTACAAAAGTAGGTTTTTGTTAACTTATGCCCCTCTACCTAGAAGCTGTTCCACATGAAAAAACATAAAATAAAAACTTATTTCACATTATTTATTTCTTTACGAAATATGCTTGGTATACACTCAATTTTGTAAAAAATTAAGATCAAATTATATATACAATTTACGTTAGGCTTTCATTGCTTGGTTTTTTGTTTCAGTTGCACTCAGTTTGGGGAGCTAGTGAATGATTTGCTGCTTGTAAAGAACATTAAATTAGTAGCTGTTGCAAGCGTTTAGCAAAAATATTTTAGCATCCCAAATGTAGCCATAAATTTCCAGAACACAAATGTTTTGATGAATGGACAAGTAAGACCCAATTGAAATATCTTCAATTTGGTAGCTAACCTCAGATAGAGAAATTCTTTTAAATAACAGATGTTTTGGAATAGAAATATATTTCCTTCTCATCTATCCCTTATCTAATATAACTTCCATACCAGTCTTTAAGTATAAAATTTGATATTCATTACGGTATGGAGGTAATCTGATTTCATTTACGTACACCGTAATTAGTTCGACCCGTTTCGTTCGGTATTTTATTCTATATTCATTCAGGAAAAATCTGCTTTCAGATCTCAAAATCTTATAAATCCCGAACTATTTTCTTTAACTTAAGATTCGGAAACTTGTTTAAAATTTGGAATCATTCAAGGATTTTAATTCATAAGTAAAATAAATCTAGAATGTTTATCTAGAAATCTATAAAAAATTTTAACATTATTTTTATGAATGAATTTCTAAAATTCACTCACATTTGAACTATTACAAGATGAGTTTGTAAATGTGTATTTAAGTACACAGCTGTTTGTAAAAGATGCAACACCATGAAGGAATCATCCGAAAGAAATGAAAGTTGCAGCAAATGTCAATTATAGGATGTTATGCAAAGTTGTAAAGTTTCAGAGACACCACGCATGTGTGGTGTGAGCTGTGCCCTCTGAACTGATGCTAAGAGCGTATAAATAGAGGGCTGTAGCGGGACGTTGAAAATAGTGCATAATTATTTTTTAGTGGCTAACGTTAAAACAGACCTTAGTATGCCTCCACGACGAAATAGGGTGAAATTTCAGCAACTTACGGAGTTTGAACGGGGGAGAATCACCGGCCTTCGTGAAGGAGGATTTTCCTATCGCGCAATAGCAGCTCGTGTGCAGCAGAACAGTTCCACAGTGATGCGAGTTTCGAAGCAGTGGACCGACGAGCACCGGACAGCTCGAAAAACTGGGAGTGGACGACGGAAGGTGACGTCAGCGCGCAATGATAGACACCTGGTCCACATGGCGGTAAATGACCGTACAGGTTCCTCCAGGCAGTTGGCAGCACTTTGGTCTACTGCTACAGGTGTACTAATGTCGGCTTCGTCAATTCACCGACGTTGGCTGCACCGTGGACTGCGTGCAAGGATTCCTTTATACAGGATCCCCTCACGCCAAACCATCGACTGCTGCGTCTGCAATGGGTTCATGCGCACAGAGCCTGGCGGGTTGATTGTGGCAACAAGTTGTCTTTTCTGACGAATCCCGCTTTAATTTGTGGAACCATGATGACCGCATTCGTGTTAGACCCTATGCCTGTGAATGCTGCCTTCCACAGTGCGTTATCGAACGTCATAGAGGTCGAACACCCGGAGTTGTGGTCTGGTGTGCGATTTCGTATCATGGACGATCTCAGCTGTTACGAATTGAGGGTAATCTGAATAGCAACAGGTACGTCCGTGATGTGCTAGAGCCCGAAGTCGTCCCCTTCGTTCAAGGCATCCCTGGAGCTATCTTTCAACAGGATATTGCAAGGAATGTTCGATACTTCTTTTCAGCCCAACACATGCAACTTCTTCCTTGGCCTGCTTATTCGCCGGATATGTCGCCTATTGAGCACGTGTGGGATTTGGTTGGTCGGCGTCTCGCTCGTGATCCGCGTCCTACAGTTTCAAAAGACGAACTTTGTGGGTGCGCATACAAACAATATGAAATTCTCTTCCACAAGCAGACATTCAACATCTGTTTCACTCCATGCCACGTCGTATAGAAGTACTTATTGCTGCGCGTGGTGGCTTCACCAAATACTGATTTCGGGCACTTAATATTGTTTTTTTGCTTTGAAAATTTATTCATTTATTTGTACTAATACAAGCCGTTTGTGTATTAAATTTCATTTAATTCTGATGACTCCTTCATGGTGTTGCATTTTTTACAAACAGCAGTATATATTGGAATCAAGTTACTCATGTTCGTGAAATGCTAAAAGGGAAATTAGAATAATGCTCCAGCAAGATTGATGGGAGCATCAATTATTAACTTTCCAATATAGCAGTGAAATGGATATCAACATCGAATTCCTTTTTTGGTGGACAAAATGTATGTCACTATATAATGGTTAGAATAATTAAAATAAAATATTAGCTATTCCAGATGGTGCTTCTGACAAGCACCAGATGGAACTCTATGGATGATCCACGATGAATGGTTGAATTGCTAGTGCGTTCCACAGCTAAAATTGTCTAGAGCTTTTTGTAGCACTGCTTCAACTACTATCACACAGCTTTGCTCTTTATTTCCCCACTTAGTCTTCACTTCATAGAGAAATACACTTACTTGACTGGTTAAGGAAACACAGGAAAATCAATGGTTGCATAATCTATAACACGATGCAGAAGCATAACAGTTCATTAACAGAAGCATTCAATACAGTTCTTAAGCAGTTGGTAATCAATCAACTAGAGGTAGCATCTATGCCAGTGTTTCTCCACCTTTTTTGACTGACAGCCAACTAAAAATATTTGGAATTATTTGCGGAACACCTGAATATAACAAAATGTATAAAAGTTGTATTACACAAAAAAAATATTTATAAAAATTTTTTTTGGAAGAAATTATATCAAAACGAGGTTCCAAAGTCACCAGACAAGTTCGCATTTCATCGTCAACTTTTAAGTCTTTCACGCTTTTTGGATTTGATTTCTGTCAATGCTGAAAATCCAAATTCACAAAACCATGAAAATGCAGAATTTTAATAGCTTTCAAGCTGATTGCAGGGTATAAATTTTTGACAGAAAGCAAAAACCCATCCAAATTTTTTTCGAAGAATGTTGAATGGTAAATTTTTATCGTTTCTCAAATCAAAGAGTTGTTCTTTTTCTGCTGTTGTAAATATTGTTAAACTTGATGTCTTGCAAATTACAAATGGGTTTATTGTAATTGATAACCATTCATATTCATCAACTGAAAGTGAATGTAACTTTTAAGTGAGGTTTGAAGTTCGTCAATGGTGCGTATAATTTCGTCTGCAATTTTTTTTCAACTGAGATTCATTGACACCCGGAAAGCAGTCAAAATTTCCTTTTGATATTTCAGATTTCCAGCGTTAATTTTTCTTCAAATGACTTCAGTTTTGATTTTAAAAAAGCCACCAAATCTCATCATGAAGAGAAAATCCAAAAGATGTTTTTTCGATCCCCAAAAAATAATATAAAATAAAACCGCGGGAAAACTAAATTTAAAGATATTTTTTAGTAACCGTTGAGGTAATTACAAATACTGTTTCAAAGTTACAAAACCCATGCAATTTTAATTATTTATTAAAACCCATCGCGGCACATTTGACAATCTTTCATTTCACACCGGTTGGGAAAAACTGATCTATGCAATACAGTTGCTGCTAAATTCTAGAGATAGTACTGAGGTCAACTTGTTCTCAGTTCTTCCCTTCTATAGCACCACTACACTACAATAACGAACCTTGAATTTTGTAGCAAATATAGCAGAGAAAATTGTCAGTATTTTTTGGTAGAATGAAGATGATACAGAAGCCTCCCTGAATGGCATTGAATAAAACAACATTACTAGCTTAACTGTAATAAACTGTTTTCAAACAGGAAATGTAATGCATGCACTATTTAACAGTGCATCTATATCTATTTTTTCTTCCATTACTGTAACCAGCCAATAATCATAAAAGATTTTTACATTGGTAAAATGTTATTATTTTTTAAAAGGTTTTTCAGTGTTTAATAAATGTTTTTGTTTTAACATCTGCTCCCTAGTTTTAAGTAACCGGAGCACACACTAGTACAAGACTGAGCTAATGGTGACCTCGCGTGATTCAAATAGGGTTCTGATGCAGTTCCAAAATGTTCCGTTTTAACATCCAGTAAATACACTGAAGAGCCAAAACATTATGACCACCAACACAATAACGCGTTGCGCCTCCTCTGGCCTGCAAAACAGCTGCAACTCGCCTGGACATAGATGCCACAAGTTCTTGGTACATGACTGGAAACAGGTTATACCAAATGTCTAAGCAGCGGTCACGCAAAGTCGAGATATTCGGACATGGTGTGTTTGAGCTATGAGCTGTCGCTCCATGACACCTCAATTGTGCTCTATCGGATCAAGATCCGACGAGTTAGGTGGCCAGGACATTAAGTGGAATTCATCAGTATGCTCCTCGAACCACTCCAACACAATCCGAGCTTTGTGACATGGGGCGTTGTCCTGATGGAAGATTCCATTTCCAGTTGGGAAGACAGACGCCATGCAAAGGTGCAACTGATCCGAAATGATGTTCAGATAGTTCGCAGCGTTCATGGTCTGTTCTACCACAACTATGGGTCCCAGAGTCGCCCATGAGAACGTCCCCCAAAGCATAATACTGCCACCACCAGCCTGTGTATGACCTGCTGTACAAGAGGGGAGCAACTGTTCGCCTGGCAGAAAGCGTACCCTGACATGACCATCGACGTGATGAATGAGAAATCGGGATTCATCTGACCAGGCAACTCTCTTCCACTCATCCATGGTCCAGTCTCTGTGTTCCCGGGCCCACTGTAGGCGTAGTTGACGATGACGCTTGGTCAACAGAGGCACACGAGTGGGACGTCCGCTGCACAGTCCCATATCCAACAGTGTCCGCTGAACTGTGTGTTCCGAAACACTTGCGCTTGGACCTGCATTGTATTGGGCTGTCAGCTGAGCCACTGTCTCGCGCCGATTTTGCTTTACCAAGCGGGACAGTCTCCGGCGTCCGTTTTCTTTGATAACACGTGGACGACCAACATCTTGGCGTCTACTGCTGGTGTCACTGTCATTCATCCACTTTGCATGAATACTAATAATGGCAGATCGTGAACAACCTACCAGTCTTGCAGTTTCGGTGATACTCGTTCTGAGTCTTCCATTACGATCTGCCCTCTATCAAATTCGCTTAGATCAGCAGACTTTCCCATCACTCGCAAAAGTAAGTGCAAGAATGATTACTTACCTTCTCCAGATGCAGTTAAATACCATTCTCACTTAATCACGTGCCCTCCACGTCATCCAGATGAGTTTATTGAAAAATGTGGGGATGGTCATAATGTTTTGGCTTGTCAGTGTAGTGTTCAGATAATATCAGTCTTCTGCCAGCAGTGCTTTTAACCAATCACCTGCCTAGGTCATACAATTAGGGTTTTGATCTAAAGTATTCACGTAACATTTTGGTAACTATCTATTAAAATTCTTATTACATAACTCAGTTAAAAGATAAGGTAAACAATTCATAATAAGATTTTATTGCCAACAAGATTGATAGAAATGCTTTCAATGATACAACAAAAGTAAAGGCAAACCGTTTACGTTCTTGTCATAAAACAAAATATATTTGTCTCTTGTGGTTATGAACAATTATAAAGCCTTAACAAACACACATAAAGGCCAGTAAAGATTAAAAACAAATTGTCTCATTTTATTTCAAATAAAGTTTATGACAAAGAATTCCACAGAGCAACAATATTGAAACAAAATGTGTTCTACTGAAAATTTTGTGAAAAGTATTGAAACTAATATTTGGTAAATGAAACTAAAGGCACTATTTTGTCGAAATGACCAAATTCTACAGCTCTCATTTTTTATGAGCTTTGAATGCATCAGGCACAGTAAGAATTTCAGCCCCATTTTCTGTGATGAATATAGTGTGCTCAAACTGAGCACTTCTACTGTTGTCTTCTGTGGCAGCAGTCCAGCCATCTTCAAGTATCACAATATCTGGTCTACCCTCACATATCACAGGTTCTAAAGAAACACACAGCATGAGACAACATAGTACATCAATTGTATACAAATAACAATGCAATATAAAATCGTTCAATAGTTATTACTTCCATTGGGAAGGAGTCATTGTGTACGTGGGTAGTCGCTAAACCCTTAAGGAAGGATTTTCTTTCATTTGGCGAAAAAAAATCGATGTTATATATTTTTTTAATGTAATTTTGTTCGTTTGAGTTTAAACCCTTTCACCCTGACTTTTGCATGATTAAAATTCAACTTTGAAAAGTAGTTTAATTTAATGTTGACACGCTAAAAGATGTCTACTATGCGTTTAAAGTTTTTAACTTTACCTGTTTCCCGGAAATCTCCTGGGACAATATGTCCCAATCATATTGTCAGCTGGGACTATTTCTCCCAATCGTCTGGGGTAGGGCTCAAAATACTCGGGTGAACATGAAAATACAATTGTGCACCTAATTTTTCCCGCTAGCTAAGGTTAAAAAAAAAGGGGGGGGGGAACGTGTTTTATGTTATTTTGATGTTTGAACAATATATTAGTATCGACTTCTCTTGCTCTCTCTCTCTCTCTCTCTAAAGGAACATAATAAAAATTCCCCAAAACACACTATGCAAAAACAAAATTGTCGGGCCATAACGGGTTCATATAGAAGAAAGGTTTCCTTTTGTCACTGACACCAGAACTTTCTGATGATTGAAACATTTTCCAGATGGATCTGTTGAAGCGACTGTCATGACAGCCGTGCGCCGGAGAAGGGAGAATTTAGTGTTAAAATATTTTTATTTACTATCTACTACTAACCTATCTAAACATACCCAACTAATAAAGTAGTTTATATTACATTCATGCTCTGATATAACGTTTTTTTAAATGTGCTCCTAAAATATAATCTGTGCACCTAATTTAAAAACTTAAGTGCACAAGATGCACCTGTATTAAAAAATCTATTTTGAGGCCTGGTCTAGGATATTGTGATAATAACCTTACACTGCAATAAATAATAAAATTAAATGAAAAGCACCGAATATTGAATTCTTACAGTTCAAGTTAAGTATGATATGGTGTAAAGCAGTCTTTACAAAGTGCAACCTGACACATTTGACAAATAGTAATTGCTCTTGTTTCTATCTTTCTGGATGAACAGTAGCTACATTGTTTCCTCTTAGCTTGTTGAACAGGAACATGGTCTTCTACATTCAACAAAGTTTTTGCTTGACGGACGACCATACTTTCACATTCTTTTTGTGTGTTGCCCTTCCAACATTTATATTAGTTGCCATGAATGATAATCTGAGTGATAATCTTAGTCCATATTAGTTGCTCATGAATGATAATCTGAAAGTGATGCCAGGTTTCTTTAGTCATATTTTTATTCCCTATTTCCTCAAGAACTCAGAAAACGTAAAAACTCACTCAAAAGTGTGATTTATAGGGAATGAAATCTAATCTCTTGAGATGTGCCGATTAGACCCGAAAAAGTTAAATAACGTGTAAAAAATTTTAAATCAAAATTTATAAAATCGAACCAATATAAGACATTAACATGCACAGTGTGCAGATGCAAACATTCAAGAGTGCACCACTTCAAAAATATTTAAATTCGATAAAGCTGATTTACAATAATTTGTTATTTAAAGACAGCGATGAACATATCACTACATTTATCCACACCACAAGTATAGCAGATTAGCAGGAAAATACTATTACTGATTATGCTTCCATTAATCGTACAGGAACTTTAAATGTGTTTTCTCAGAGAAGCTTTTCTACGAGCGGTCAGCAATCTCTCAAATTATTGGATTGGCCGACTTATACCATATTGAACCAGCATCCTTTTGTTGCTCAACCTTTACGATGTGGCAGATTGATTTTTGGTACCACTAAAATATCGCTTACACCAGCAGCACGGTAGCAGCGGATGTTATCCCCCTTTAAGTGACCGCTGGCATTGATCACCATTTACGAGCTGTCAGCAACTGACCTTCTCTAGAGCGGTGGTCCCCAATCCCCGGTTCGGTACCGGTCCGTGGATCAAATGGCATCGGGCCGCCTAAGGAACAATAAATTATTTCTATTTTATTTACTGTGGTGTATTTATCTTGGGTTTGTGCGGTTCTTATCTATGAAATGGCCACTCAAATTAGGAGGTGGTAAATCAGAACTTCAAATTTGTTCTGTTACTAGAGCTTCAATTGTGATTTCTGAATTCTGTGTGTCTCTATTTTCCAATTTGGACAAATGTGACAACTGTTTTCAAGTTGGCAGTAGCTGCATTTAAGCTGCACATTTAAAGGAAAACTAAAGTTGTGGGGACGGCGCGTGAACAGAGGCATTTTGGACATGTTTCAGACATTAGCGGGGATTTTAGGCGAGACTGAGCCTAAACATTCATTCTCCTAGTTGGTGCACGATCACCTGTCTTTGCTTTTAAAAGAGTTCGAGCGCTTCGTTTGTTTTTTGTGGTTGGGAAACTATTTTATTGATTTAGCGTTCTAGTGAGTTAAAATGTTAAATCACATTATATTCATTTTTTGGTGTAACTGTATTTTATTTTGAAGGCATGTTTAAATACAATCAAATTAAAAATTTAAATCAAAACAATCTAAAATATGAACAATCAACGTTCCCCCCCCCCTCAGCGGGCCGCGTTAAAATTATCAAACGTTGTTCCAGTCCGCGGCCATATAAAGGTTGGGGAGCACTGTTCTAGAGGATCCCTTCTTTTGTTCGATGGTTATCATACCCTGCCGACCGTGAGGTGTTAATGCTTTGAGGACAGAAGAAAGTCGTCAGGTGATATCTCTTCTCACGCCAAACGATACTATGAAAGGAAAGTGTCAGTTGTAAATGCCACTCATGGACCTATCGTTCAAGTTAGGTAATTAGGTTTGGGGGCTGAGAGAATATCAGGAAAAAAGCCATTCCTGGAGACATTTGAAAAAATCTAAGCGCCACAGAGTCTGTCTCGATGATGTCTAGGGATGTCTCGTTCCCCCCAACACCAGTTCCTCCCTGTGTTGGCAGGAGAACCTCAGAACCTCACAAAGTTATTGGATTTACTTTTCAATGTAACTATGTGTTGATTGTAATCTTACTATGTGTCGATTGTAATCATTAATTATCTTTTGAATAAATTCTAATTTGGATTTTTAAAGACTTTTAAGGTGTCATGTGTATTTTTATTAACTTAAGTTTATATCAGCCTAATAGGTGATAGTTTATTTTAACTCACTGCCTGGACACTGAAATTGACCTTAAAATTCAATTAATTTTAACAGGTGTAAGAAAAGATTATTGGATAGAATTTGTCTAAATTGCCAAATTACTTGTCTAAAATGGCGTGTCATTGTTTTGAATGTACACGAAATGAAATATGTATTGCTTCGGTAAAAAAGGCTTAAAAATTTATTTAAGTGTGTTCAGGAAATGCTACAAATTCTTAAGGGCCCTTGGAAGCTAAAATAAAAAATCAAGCCTTTTCAAGGTCCGTGAAAAACCTGTTTACGAAAATATGGTTGAATGCAAACTGTGCATGGATTCACGATGAAGTAGCGAACGACGAGCTTCATCTTCTCTGCTTTCATAACTTTTGCTGATGTTAAAAAATATATTGGATTCATTCAAATCCAATTCAGAGGATTCAAAACTGTCAGCAATGTCATTGTCCTAAACACTTTCAAGGCTGTCATGGCCATGGGTATGCCCACTGTGTTAGCAACCTTTGAGTTGGCACAGGTTTGATTCCTCCCTGGGTGCATTCTTCTCTTCTGTGTCAGTAAAACTTTCATTGTGTGTGTTTATTACTTGATATTGTATGTCTCGTGTCAGGCACAGCATGGCCAAATATGGCCCTTGCATCATAAACCCAAACCCTAAACACCTTCTGACATATTGGTGCCATTAAAAAATAAAAAGAACCAAATAAAACCACCCTCCGATATGCTAGCTGTTTCCTCCTTACTTGGAAAGACAATAAAAACTACAAATGAACATGATCCATATCATGACCTCATTTCACGCTCAAAGCACAAGCATTCTCTAGTGATATATAAGAAGCATTAAGTATACATATACAGAGATGCCAACTACTACAGATCATCCGTAGTTGCTACAGAAGTGAATTGGGTATGAAATCAATGATTTTTTGCCTATGGAAAAATTCAATTTCATTTATTTTTCACAACACATCAATTAGTCTACTTACTTCTGTATTTTTTTTTCATTATTATTAAATTTTTTTTTTGGTAAATGGAAGAGAGTGCTTAAATTTAATTATTAAATGTTTTTGATAGATAATTCTTTCATACACAATTATTGGTTCTATATATGTGTTTTCAAGAATGATATACCTTACTAATTATAAATAACATAATGTTTATCTATAAGCATATATGTTTCAAATTTGTAATTAAATATTTGAATTAATGATATATGTGTATTATTAAAGCCGATATCTTACATTTTTACTTGACTACTGAAAAATTCTTAAAACTACAGATTTTTTCCTTTGGTACTACAGAAAACTTCCATCGCAGGTTGGCATCTCTGCATATACCATCAGTAAAATGCTATTGATAAGTGCAGAAGATACAAAAGCATTGTATTTATTTATACACTTGGTAAACACACAGGGTCAGAGAACCATGGGGGTAAAAGAGGTTTCAAGGGTAAGTGTAGTGGATAATGTAAATGGATAATAAAAATAGCTAC
This sequence comes from Metellina segmentata, assembly GCA_947359465.1. NCBI lineage: Eukaryota > Metazoa > Arthropoda > Arachnida > Araneae > Tetragnathidae > Metellina > Metellina segmentata. The sequence continues at coordinate 71,628,497 of OX375883.1, forward strand.
TACACTATGAAATTAACTTATCATTCTCAAAAAATAATTTCAGCACACAAAATGAAAACCCAGATTTGTGGTGCAGGTTCATAAAATCACATTTGAGCAAACAAATAAATCAGTGAAAATGCAAAGTGTTAGGCATCATTACAAAAGATTGGTGAGAATGATCAATGTATTTTGTTTTTACCACAAAAACGCATGGAAAAGACACAAGCTTAAGTACTGGATAGTGAAAACAAAGCATAAAGAGTTACCTATAGTAAATATCATTCCTTTCTTCATTTTCCCAACTTCTTTATTTTCTGCAAGAGAAAATAATTTTGTACTTCATAAGTAAAACACTTTAAAAAGTGGGAAAAAAATCTACACAGGGATGCGTTTTCAAACATATGACATTAAACAATTTGAGACCCAACTTTCATTACGAATACATGTTTCTATACAATACAGAACAAGTTTAGTAATTCCTGTATCATTTAAAAGTGTTTATTAAAATTAATTTTCGATATTCATAGATAATTAACCCTGTAAGAACAGTGAAATCTATATAAATAAGAATGGAGTGTCTGTTTGTACATTCAATATTTTCGACCCTTTTCAAGTTTTCTATCCGTTTTGGACCCTTTTGATGCCGAATCCGCCCTTTTCGCGTTTGGTGTCTGTCTGTATGTATGTGCCCTATACACGTCCACACGGTTTAATATATTTTCATGGAAATTTGCATACAGTGAGTAATTATCTTCATTTAATGAGTGGAATTGGTTGCGAAAGTCTATCTGTCCGTCTTTCTGTTCTATGTTCAATTTTGTGTTTGTGCAGGCATCACATGAATTTTATTCCAGATATTTGATTACATTGTGTTTTATTTTGTGCATTATCTATTAGTTTAGTGAATGCAATATTAAACATTTCTTTATTGTTATATTTAGAAGAGTTTCATGCTAAAACACCTGAGTAAGTATACTTAAATAAACAATAATTTGGTAGTTTTGGAAAAATTGGAATGTATATTGAATATTAGGATTGCTTTACCAGTACTGCTAAAAAAGTAATTATTCTTCAAAAGATTTTTCTTTTTTTATGGAATTTCAGCACTGATATTTCATTTATTTTGAGTCTTATTTTTGTTCTTTGCGCATTGCAAATGATTTACGAATATTTGGGACAGACGATATTTTTCAACGAACAGGAATAAAACCGAAACTTGTGTTTCTTTCGCTCTGAATTAATTTCGCATTTCTAAATAATGTGCACTTTTTAGTTGTAAGTTGTGGCAACTGCAAGATCAAGAGATAAAAACGAATCACAAATTAATATCTTTAGAACAACTTTTTCCCAACATCTTTATTTTGTTTTATTTCGCCGTTTTCTGTTTTAAATATTTATTATTTTAATCAGTTGTGTTTCTTTTCATAAGACGCAACACCACCACAAAGTATTCGACTAAAAGTGGTAGCTAAGTCAGAATAAAGCAAGTTGTAAGCATAACTATGCCATTATTGAAATAATAATGCCATTATTGAAAGAATAATAATATTTAAAATATCCGAACTAGAATTTTTCAAGCATTAAACAATTATTTGTCATAATGACAGGAGAAAACTGTGCAAGAGTGCTACAAGTAAATAATATTGTTTTGTTGATTATGAGTGTGAGAGCACTCGCCGTAAATCGTCGTGTTTATTAATTGAGTTGAACATGAAAAGAACTTAAGAAATAGAATTCCAAATCTCCCTCAAAATCATCTTTTGTAGTAGGTAGTAACCTTAGTGTCACCTTTCGTCATTTTGTAGTTATGTCATACAGCAAGAGTGCGATGTATGTGAAATGTATTACCGGAATGGATATGCATGTGTAGGATTTGTGTCCAAAGTAAGTTGTAGAAATTATAAAGATGGCGAAAGGTTTTAAAATATTATTTTATTCTACGAAACACTTAAATCATTATATATTTCATCATCTCTTCAAACTAGAGTAAACCAATTCAAACCGAATAAGGTCGGGTATTTTGCTAGTCATAAATATAATTTGGCAATAAAAACATTTTGAGATCCAATTTCCCTCATGAATACATATATTTCTAAACAAAACAGAACAAGTTTAGTAATTCCTGTATCATATTTAAAAGTACTTATCAAATGAATTTTTGATAATCATAGATAATTGACATAAAAAACAGTGAAATCATAAATATAATTCAGCAATAAAAACATTTTGAGATCCAATTTTCATTCCGAATACATATATTTCTAAAGAATACAGAACAAGTTTAGTAATTCCTGTATCATATTTACAAGTACTTATCAAATGAATTTTCGATAATCATAAATAATTGACTGTAAAGAACAGTGAAATCATAAATATAATTTGCGCTCTTTTTACAAATACGTAGCACCAAAGAAAATGTTCATGAAAATAGAAACATTCCTTAACACCCACTAATTCTGATAACTATACGTCCATTCTGCAGTCTTCCTTGAATGATTTCTAACCAATTTTGACCTTGACTAATATAATCTTTACTGGAACTCTTTCGACTAATAGATAAACGTTATCCAGTTATAATATGTAAGCGGAATACTACACTACTCTTTAATCTGATGCCACTCAGAGTGTTAAAATAACAATCATTACACTTAATCTTACTTTCTAATAATTAAGAAAATCCAATTGCAGGCACTCTTAACTTAACTTGGACTTGTGACCAACTTAGACCATTTAATCCCTAAATTTAGACCATTTTCACACAGTGCAAAACTGGAGCCGGTTACAATGTAATTAAATGGAAGATTTCTCACATAACCCAGTCTGTCCGCCAATACCGACAAATACAGCTGACTTTGAACTCGACAACTATGATGCCAGAATGTTCTCTTAAGGACCTGTCTCATTTCCAGTTAAGATTCCTCAGCAGTTGGTTTTAATTTGAAATTATCTATATATATAATACGCTTATGCGTGGCGCAAAAATGGCCTGTATTTCTCTCCCGGTTGTGGCAACGGATTTGGCCTTTACGAATGTAAATAAATATTGATATCCCTCATTACACCAACGGGAAGCGCATCGATTTGACGCTTGATCAATCTTCCCGATAATTGTGAGAGGTTTTTGATAGAAAAATTTGCTCTTTGCGTCAAATTCAATATAATTTGCGAAGAAGAGAGCAGCGAACTAGGGAATTTTTTGACGTACGAATTCAGAGAATTACCGCTAGAAATACTGCGGGCAGAGCACGCGATGGAGCAACATTTAAGTAATAGAACCGATTCCCAAGTGGAAATAAGTGTTTCTGAACACGACTGTGGATTCATGACAGAAATATGCTCATTTTGTGGAGCTTTTTATTGGCCTGATGAATTGAACTCTTCAAAAAAATTCACAAAATGCTGCCAAACAACTGTTTAATGATATAGATTTTGAAACAGTGACGCCTGAAGAGCTCAAAAATCGCGCTATTCTCACTGTAACAAATGATTCATCAATTTTAAAATTAATAATTTTATCCCAGAAATCTATTTGTCAGTGTAAATAATCACCCGCACTGTTCCTAAAAGTTTCATGAGATTCCCTTTCTCGCTGCTCTCTCAGAATCTCAGCTGTATCGTTCAGCAATACATAAAAAGGGTCTTCGGATAAACTGTTTTCCACCGTGTAAAAACTCAAATATCATATACCCCAGAATTTGTTATTATTGTAAATACATTGTCATATCATATCCCAGAAATCTATTTGTCAGTGTAAATACTCACCCACACTGTTCTTAAAAGTGAATTTAGAACATAGTAGTCCCAAGAGTTCAACTTTCTCGCTGCTCCCTCATGACATTAGCTGTATGGTTCAGCAATACATAAAAAGGGTCTTCGGATAAACTGTTTTGCACCGTGTAAATACTCAAATATCATATACCCCAGAATTTGTTATTATTGTAAATACATTGTAATATCATATCCTAGAAATCTATTTGTCAGTGTAAATACTCACCCACACTGTTCTTAAAAGTGAATTTAGAACATAGTATTCCCCAGAGATTCCCTTTCTCGCTGCTCTTTCAGAACCGTAGCTGTATCGTTCAGCAATACGTAAAAAGGGTCTTCGGATAAACTGTTTTGCACCGTGTAAATACTCGATTATCATATACCCCAGAATTTGTTATTATTGTAAATACACTATCATATCATATCCCATAAATCTATTTGTCAGTGTAAATACTCACCCATACTCTTACTAAAAGTGAATTTAGAACATAGTAATCCCAAGAGTTCCCCTTTCTCGCTGCTCCCTCAGAACATTAGCTGTATGGTTCAGCAATACGTAAAAAGGGTCTTCGGATAAACTGTTTCGCACCGTGTAAATACTAAAATATCATATACCCCAGAATTTGTTATTATTGTAAATGCATTGTAATATCATATCCCAGAAATCTATTTGTCAGTGTAAATACTCACCCACGCTGTTCTTAAAAGTGAATTTAGTACATAGTAGTCCCAAGAGTTCCCCTTTCTCGCTGCTCCCTCATGACATTAGCTGTATGGTTCAGCAATACATAAAAAGGGTCTTCGGATAAACTGTTTTGCACCGTGTAAATACTTAAATATCATATACCCCAGAATTTGTTATTATTGTAAATACATTGTCATATCATATCCCTGAAATCTATTTGTCAGTGTAAATACTCACCCACACTGTTACTAAAAGTGAATTTAGAACATAGTAGTCCCAAGAGTTCCCTTTTCTCGCTGCTCCCTCAGAACATTAGCTGTATGGTTCAGCAATATATAAAAAGGGTCTTAGAATAAACTGTTTTGCACCGTGTAAATACTCAAATATCATATCACCCAGAATTTGTTGTTATTGTAAATACATTCAGTTATATATTGTCCCAAAAATCTATTTATCAGTGTAAATACTCACCCATACTGTTCCTCAAAGTGAATTTAGTACATAGTGGTCCCCAGAGATCCTCTTTCTTGCTGCTCTCTCAGAACTGTAGCTGTATCGTTCAGCAATACATAATCAGATCAATTTTCAGGTCTATGTAGACTAAATAGGGCCCCTTTTAAGCTAGACTAAAGAATTGTAGTGTCCTATGGGCGAGCGAAGCGAGCTCGGATCGCGAAGCGATCCGGAGGGAACTGCTTGCAGTTCCTGGGGTTGGCGAGCGCCAGCGAGCAGGGGGCGTTAGCCCTCTAGTAATTATATCTTTCAGTTTCTAACCTTCTCAGTATTAACAAGGTTCAAATATCTATTTCTTTACCATGTTACTACATATTTTATACTTTTTTTTAATTTGTATAAGAAAATGTGAAATATATAATTTTTTGATGTAGTATATACTTTCTGTAAGTCCTAACTTTCTTCAGTCTAATCATGAGAAAAGCATTAAAAGCAATTTCATTTTGACCCACAACTGGAAGTGAAGAGTTAACCTATCAATCTTTACTCTGCCTAATTTTTTGGAGGCAAAATTAGAGTTTTGGGGCGATTTTCATCCCAGCAGGTGTTTTGATTGGTTTTTTTGACCATATAGAGAATGGGGGACTTTAATGGCTGATTAGTGGAAGAGGTTTTTACATTTTGTGTGGAGGTTTACCATTAAACAGGGGAGTACATTTAGGCTATCCTGCTCAAACGGGGGTAAGGATCGAAACAGCCGTACCCACCAATTATTGAAACGTTTTTGTTCGTCTTTGCCCCAACCACTCTTGTGGGTAGGTGGGGGCCACAGTGGCCATTTTTGATCCTGCTGACCGAGTTGTTACTGTTCTCTCTGGTGTTCCGTGTTGAGTGCCTACATCTTCTGCTTCACTGGATGTTTTCGTTTTCTTTATTTAGAATAAATAAAAACGATTAATCTTGTAATACAAATGGAACTCGGTCATCAAGGTAGGAGTACTTGTATGTATGAAAGCACAGTAATAAGTGTAACCATTGTTAAAGAGATCATGTGTTTCATATACTGGTGATATAGGTGTACCAATCAGGCATAAGTTTTCTAGATGTCTTTCATTCAGCAGTGATAAAAAGATCTTTTGTTTTCACATCAACATTGAATTAGATCTACTGTTAAACAGTGAAGGTGAGAAGACATCACTGGCAAGCATGGTTTGTAAAAGTTGGTTAACGCTGTATTACTGCTTTATAAGGAAAACTCAAGGTATCAGTGCTACAAAGTAAATCTAAAATAATCTGTTCGCAGTGAGGTATCTATAGTAAGTCTCTACCCTAGGCTTCAACTACTTATATATTTTGTCCCAGTAAGAGGGTTATGTAACACATGTTTAATTTTACACAATGAACTATAAGATATACTAGGCCTACAATGCCCACAAATACCATTTTATGCACATTGCTTAAAGATCAATTAAAACACAAATTCAAAATTTTTAAGTTTTGACTCGTATAGAGAAATTAACGTGCTGAATATTTCGGCAATGTGTCTAGGCATGGAGAAATTTTCTGAGTTTAGTATTTTCAAATAACTCACACAAGAACCTCATTGGTTAGTAATAATTAAAAGCTTACAATTCAATTTATTTTCACATATGCACAGAAAATGAAATCTGTATGAAAATAGAATATAAAGTAAAAATTTCATGTTTATATTTTTAAAACGTCAAATATTTGAGATAAAACTGTTAATAAAATAATACAGTAAAAGTATAAAATATTCCTACCATTAATAAATTGGGCAGAAAAAAATTGAGAAAATTCTTACAAAATATAGCACACTTTGATCAATCTACATCAAACTATCTCTTACCATAGTGCAAGATATTTGGTGGACAGTGAAAAGTTGATGCAATACCATGGCCACAAAATGCAGGGATTACACAATAACCATGTTTCTCAGCTAACTTGCTGCAGGAAAAAAGTATAAATTTATTTACAACATTTTAGCATAAAGCTATCTTTAATTCAATTAAAGATTAAAACAGTGTCAGCATAATTCAAATGCAACCATATCAAATGGAAACTAACAAGAAATTACATGTCAGAGTAATGACTTGATAGAGTAATAATGAGAGAGATGACTTTTCTGACAAACTGTTTAATCTCTGATCCAATATGGGGTTAGTTTCTTCTAAAGCAATTTTCTAAACTAAATTATCAAAGACAAGAAAAATGTTTCTCTCTTTCATTTGCATGAAAATATTTTGGAATTATTAAAATAGCAACTAATGAAAGGCCTGAAAAATTTCAGAAATTTTATTTGAAAATCTAGTTTAAAAAAAATATTTTCGTATTCCTAAAAATATTTGAAATGACTCTTTTGTACCTAAACTTTTTTGTACGGGTATTTAGCAGAATTTATGTCACACTGGAGCAACACAATGGGTTATTGGGGACCGTCTGGGATCCATTCCAAAGGGAGCTTCACGATTTCTCATACCATCTGTAATTAGACTGCTGAAGAATTTCATGAAAGCGTCAAGCTTCTACATGTACTTTCAGCAATATTAAGCAGCTCCATAGCTCAAATGAAGTAGCAACAAAGTGGCAAAATTTGTGATTGAATCCATAAGGGATGATTTCGTATAGTTTAAGTAAAATGTTGCCACTACCAACATACAAATAATTTCAACTTCTGTGATATGTATATTAATAAAAACGGATGTACTTATTTTCACAGTTAAATTTTTATCACAATAAACAATATAAATACAAGATTTTGAAATTTTTTTGCAAATCATTCAGTCAAAAAATTAGGAAAGTAACAACATAAAATATTGTTCAGAATGAGAAATCTTCCAAACCTGTTATTCAAGAAAGCTAAAAGTCTTAGAGTGAATAAAACCTAAAACTAAACAATAAGACAGGATCAATCAAATTAAGACAGCTTGATAGGAGACACAAAAATGGAAACTAAAGAGTTAGGCCAGGTTACAGAAGTAAAATTCAGATACCTTAATCTAAATTTGGTAACTATAGCTAATCATTTGCTTGAATGATAAAACACCAATTGGCACCAACAGCTGTATTTATATAATGTAAAAGAGCATTATTAATTGCATATATTGTAAAATAAATGCCATCCAAACTATAATCATTTAACTATAATGTAATGTTAGGACATATTTACATTATAAAGAATACAAATAGTCACTCTATCACAGTAAAAATCAATTTTACAACTGAGCAATATTTCATCTTAGGCCCAGTGCACACATTCGGTTTTCCAACAACGAGGAACGCAGGTGCGGTCCGAGATAAATTAGATCAAATAGAGTAGTGCCTACATACCGCCAGCACCGCTGTGGAACCGCACGTCCCACTTGCGTGCAATTTGTACCGCAGTTCTCTACAGGGCCACTGCTTGCTGCACACGCTTCTCCGGTCTCCAGTACCTCGCTTTCAATTGAACGGTGTACACATCCGTTATTTCGCTATATGTTATATTGGCACATCTTCCAATATGCTGTATTGAAAGATGTGCTCTGTAAAAAATCTGAACAAGGATATTTTCTCTGCTCGGGTTACAGAAATAAGTCGTTAAAAAAAAGGAAGCTGAGGTTTTGTGCCGATATGCCATTTGATCTCGGTTATAATACAAATAGCTCTTGCCTTGGATGCAGCTAAAAAGACTTTGGTCTGATATTCGTGTGCATGGCACATGTATGCTTACATCTATTTCGTTTCCAAAAAATATTTTTTGTACACCAAGTAAGCGAAATAAACACGCTTTCTTCGGTAGACATCCATCGTAAATGGCACGAAATGAGTACTTACCTCACGGCTGTGTGTGCATAGTGGGGCTGCGGTTGAAAAACTGGATGTGTGCACCTTAGATCGCACTCTTCAAAGCATTAAGGTTAACATATTTATAAATGATAGTGTGTTACCAAGTGCAAGATGCAATACCTGATTGTGTTACCTATTGCACAGAAATCTTCATCATGTTTGCAAATATTAATTGCTTCTTGAAGACAAAGAGCAGCAATATTATTGAGTTCATGAGCTTTGGCATCTGCAGAACCAACTAATATAGAGGAAGCACAATCACCATGGAAGCCCTCATAAAAAACCTGAAAGAAAGCCTTTTCAATAAACTAGACAATCCCATGCTTGGAAATAACAATTGAATTGGGGATTGGATTGTATAAAATAGTTGCATTTGCATAACATAAATAAAATGTCTGTTTCAAATTCCTTGATCTAGCACATGCTAGACCAAGTCCATGAAAGCACTCATATCAAAGGATTCTGTAAATGGTCATGGGAATCCAAAGTGACAAAAGAAAGCATGTATGGTGGGGAAGCTCGTGAGAGTTTAATTAAACTTTCTCATAGTTTTTAGTGATTCTGAGGTCATAGTAGTTCAGTGGGTTCATCTACTGTGCTATCAACCTGTAAGTTGTAGGAAGTGTAGGTTTGGTTCTTCCATGTGTTTATCTTGTTGGCAAGGCTTAGTCAAATATGGGCCTGTGCCATAAAATACACAACAAAAAATTAGTGATTCTGAGTTAGTGTTACAAACAGATTAGTGGTTGAATAAAAGTCTTGTATATGTTTGTAAATCTTCAAGAATAAAATACTTAAAATGATTGTCTACGATTGGAAACTGAAATTGTTAAATCATAACTGCACCAACAGCTATTGTTGGTCAACTATGAGAACTATGTCCTACATAAAGTCTGCAAATGTCATGTCGAAAAAGGCCTTCTCCCACTTTCCAAAGGAAGGTATTTAATTAACGTCAAACTGGAGCAACAGCATGGGTTAATGACGACAGTCTGGGATCAATTCCTAAGAAAATGATTCAAGAACACATGCCTCATAATTTCGAACCATTATCAAATGAAGAGGTCAACACCTGAGCAGGCACTCCACTAAAAATCATTCACACCAATCCAATGTGAGGACATTTGGGACCACGGAAGACTTAATCTGGACCATCCCCATTGCACACAACGGTCTTTGACGAGTTTTGAATTCACAACCCGGTTGCTAATCTACTGCTCTTCCAATTGGATATTACAGTGGCTACAATTACTTTAATAAGATTTACTTGACGACATGTATTGAAGTTTGTCCCACTGGCATATTTAATGAGAAAAGTCAGTACAACATTGAAGTATTCTAAAAGGAGTCTTTTGATTCCAAACAAACATAATGGTTCATACGATATTAGCGAACTAAAACCATCATAAAATACCAATAAATTTTTATCTTGTATCAAAAATATCACTCTTTATAAAATTACAACACAAACAAAACATTTGATGAATACATTTTAAAATAATTAGTTAACAAAAGGTTGAACTCACCTGCAAATTTTGCATTTACAAAAGTAAAATAGTAGATATATAAATAGGAATAATTCTAATAAAAAGGGAAAAAAAATCGTTTTAATACAATGCAAGTTTTACTTGCGAATCTTCTAATTTTTCTGTGTTGCATTTACTCTGAACATGTTCATTATTTTGCGTTTTTTCAGTAATCAAGTCCAGGTTTAACTCTTTGTTTTTTAAAAAATGTCGGAAAGATGGAAAAAAGTGAGTAATACAAAAAAACAGCAGTTAGCAAAATGTCTGGATTTTAGACAATTCTTTGATTTTGGACTTAGAACTGTACTTGTTAAATCCATATCTTATCACAGACAGAAAACCTTTAGCACAGACTAAAGAGCACTTACACTTATATCCACACTGATTATATCTCCATCTTTGAGTTTTCTGCTGTCAGGTATACCATGGCATGCAATATTGTTCACGGAGGTGCAGATGGACTTGGGAAAGCCTCTGTAATTTAATGGCGATGGATAGGCACCAAAGCTGATGCATGCATCATGGGCAATGGCATCCAATTCGTCCGTTGTCACGCCAACCTGATGCAAAGACAGTAAAAATGCTGAAATCCCATACAATTGTAATACATGTATTGTATTAATGAAGCATTGATAGTTATCAGCTTAGCAAGTACATTACATGCAACATCCCAAATTTCAGGAGAGTACAATTGGAGGCAAAACATGAGGATACAATGTAGCCTTGGCATGATTTAATTTTTTTGTCAGACTAATACTTCTGTTTGCTTTTTCTCATAAGGAATTATGAGAAAAAGCAAACACTATTCTTAAGAAATATTATTCTATGTATCCTTCTTCACACAAAATAAATGTAGGTATCCAAAGCCTGAAAAAAAACTAGATGTGCCTAGTTAAAATATTTGCTTTGGAAAAGCAGATTGCTCATACTAACTAATACAATAATTTTTTAGTTTTACACTACAAATATGCATTTTTTAGTTGAAATCATAACTTAAAAATAGAACTCTAAAAAGTATCTAACCTTATTGGTGTTCTTTTCAGACAAACCATAACCATATGGAATTGGTGATATAAAATGGAAATCTTGCCAAGGTCTCACCATTTACTAGGATTTTACCTCCTTTGATGTAATACTTGGAGTATGAAGGGACTTATTTTTAAGTAAGAACTCTGATTTGGCAAGCAAATAAACACTAGATTAGTCCCCAAAGTATCCATCATTATTAAAATACCAAGAATGGTTTGTGAGGTATTGATGTAACTTGGCAGTTAATGAGAGGGACATTGATATGCATGCAAAAAAAGTAACAAACAAATTGGACTAATCAATTTGGTGTTAAAATGCCGATGAATGAGCGTGTTCTGCGAGACTGTTGCATTAACAATAACTGGACGAGTAGAGCACCAAATTTTGTGTTGAACTTGAAAATTCATTAAGGGAAATATTTGGATAGTTAAAAATTCTTCCCAATGAAAGTTGCCTACTGCTCTCTATCCAAAGAAGGCAAGAATATGTTGCAGAAATGTCAACATCTGACTGCTTTTCGATTGTGAGGGCATTGATCATTACAAGTACACTCCATCAGGTCAAACAATTAATAAGGAGTTCTATATTGATACTTCACACCAGCTGAGATGCATTATGTTAAAAATGGTTACAGTTGTGAGCAACTGGTGATTGGCAGATTTCTAACGCCTCTACCAATTCATCATATCTTGTATAGTTTTTTTGTAAAACATTGAATGGTTGCGATTTACAGTCACTCAAGTGGTTTATCCCCTTCACAGCCCACATTTGGCACCCTGAGACTTCTGTCTTTTCCCAAAACTAAAATAAAAAATCACCTCTGAAAGGAAGGATATTTCGGACTGTAGATGTGATTTAGGAGAACACGACTAACAATGGTGATTCCCACAATGGATTTTGCTGAGTGTTTTGAAAAGTGAAAGAGACGCTGCAAGAAGTGTGCAAGCTCTCAAGTTCCCAACTTTAAAGGAGACTAGGCACCAAAAGTATACTGTTCCATATTACATGGTTGGATAGTTTCCGGACGGACCGTGTACAATTTGTGAGACATCGATCTAACTTGGCAGCAAACGAGAGTGGACAGTCGTGTGGTTTTGTTCTTTAGTGTTTTGAAAAGTGGAATCAAAAGGACTGTAAAAAGTGCATATTTTTCTTTAAATTTCAATTCCCTATTAGTATATTGTTTTTATAAATATGAATGACAATTTTTGTTGTGATTACACCTGAAGGCTATCAAACTTGAATACAATTGATATTGATTGGAGAAAATTGTAAATTTCTGGAATCAAATGGTGTCACACATCTTTTCAGGGTTAAAGGAGAAAGTCCTAGATACAATGTATCTTGTTCCATATTACAGGACAGGATACTTTCTGGACAAACTGTATGGTTTGCAAGACATCCATATAAATTTGCAGCCAAGAGAAGACATTGGTGTGGTGTTTTGTTGAGGTTTTTGGAAAGTGGAAGAGACACTGGGAGAATTGTGCGAGGTCTCAAGTTGCCAACTTTAAAGGACACTGGGCACCAAAATTCCTAGGTACAATGTATCTTGTTCCATTTTACAGTTGGATACTTTTCAGACAGACAGAATTGATAAGAAAAATATATGCGGAAATAGAATTGATAGAAAATCTTACATTAACATGCCTTGACACTTCATCAAGGACTATTCTGGCCAAAGAGCATGACTGCCTCATGTGCTCTACACTGTCGGAATCTAGAATTTCAATTTGCTTTTTAAGATTCAAGTCAATTCCAGATTCAGCATAAACAGGTTTGGGAACATGGTCTGGAACTAATCTTCTTGGACTCACTTCACACAGGTCCACAACATCAAAGTTCTGCTTTTTAGTTCTGAGCCAGGATTTCGGAAAACGGGAATGATATCTCCATGTTATGTACTGTGCATTTTCAGATGTAGTAATCCCTGGGCACAAGTTGGATTTGTGAAGATGGTCTGCTTTGCTTCTTGAGGCAAAAGCTCTTTGAAAATTGAGTACCCCATTTCTGGAATTAAAATTCTTGGTACCTCTGAACACAAGATAAGGAAGGTTTCTGGAAGCCATATAATTTTTCACAATGGCCTGAAAGAAATTGACATTATTTTATTATAGAATGAAACAACGTCAAAAACTCAAGTTATAAAAAAGTTGAGTTCAAGTTGTACAGTGAAATGAAAAAGTGAATATTTGAACTATATTAACATATGCTTTTGTGTAGGTACTATTTTTGATAGATTTCACCTAAACCTAAATCTTTAGCGAATCATATGGCCTTGAAAGTGGTACAGTACAAGGCCCAAATCCGAACGTTTGACTGACAGGTGTTTATATTCTCCCTTTTTTTTCTATCTTTCCACACCTTCATTCTTCCAACAGTTTTTAAAGAACAAAGCATTTAAACTGATGAAACAATGCAAAGTAACGGAAGTACCTGTTCAGAGTAAATACCACACAGAAAAATTAGATTTAAGTAAAATTTGTTGCATTGTATAAATTTTTTTCTTTTTCAAAAATTATTCCTATTTATATATGTCCTATTTTAGAATTGCAAACGTGTTTTGGACATAAATAACAAGCAGACAGATTCGTGCAGAAGGTAGATTAGGGTTTTCTTGACAAAAAACTATTAATAATCCGGAAAAATCTGAGGCCCAGAGGATTTCAAACTTTGTACTGTACTATTTGCTGATACAGTCTGGCTGTCATTACAGTTGAACAATTTGAGATGCTTCTCAGTGTGATACCAGAATGAAGTTTGCATTTCCAATACAATTGTCAATCTCAAAACTGTAATGTCGACTAGAGATTAACCTAAACTTTTCATTTTGCCATACCCAAGCATTTTTAGTCTATAAAAGTTACCTCAGAATGTTAAATAACAGTTACTTCAGAATGTTACTAATTTGTAAAATTTTGCATTACATGTGCAAACCAACATTTGTTTGAAATTTAGTATTCTGAGAAAATGATGCAAGCAACATTTAAGGAATTTACTATGTAAAAATAAAATTTTACACAACAAAAACTCTTCTTCATTTTTTGTTCAGAATAAAGTTGATAAGTTCTTTTTTGGAAGTATTTGGATTAAAACCACAAAGAAAATGAAAAATTTTAAAACTTCATTTTAAAGCACAATGTTGGTTTGTTGCTCTTAAGTAATTGTTTTTGCAACACAATGGGTACTTTACAAGTTCATATATTCAAAAAGGCAGGGTATCCACACCTTTAATTTAAATAAATGATATAAGTGATGCGGAAAAGCTATACCACAGATTGTGTAAAATTCCTCACACACATCACAGAATTGAAGGGCATCAAGAAACACAATGATAGCAACCCTATTCAAATTTTCCAGAAAAACAAGTTTCAAGTTTAAAAAAAAAATATTCACTACACTAGAAGTTATGATCTCTTGAACTTTGATGTAAAAAGCACTGTTTCAAACAATCAGAAATATTTTTGACACTCTAGAATAGATTGCCTTTAATTTTTATCAATATTGCTGTGGTTAATCACTTTTACCCGGAATACAATTAAACTGTCCATCTAGAATTCAAACAAATTTTCGCACAAAAATTTCAAGCAATTTAATATTTTTCAATTTCCGTTCAAACATATGACAGTGAAATAATACATTTTAAATGCAAAGTAATCCGTATATTCACAACAAAGGAGCAAAGGCCGGGAATCTTGAGATTTGTTTTGTTTACAATTTGAATATTTACGGTTACGGTATACTCGGAATAGCGATTGTTTACTCTAAAATAAGTATTTCTACCTCTCTTTACCACAAATTAGGTAGTCAGGTCAAATAAATGCACAAATAAAGAGAAAAAAACCAATGTGTGCTAATTGTCAGGAACAGCACACTGCTAATTATCGTGGCTGCTTTAAACGCCCTAAACAAAGATCATTCACCAGCCAACCCATTCGACCATACTTTTCTTTTGCTGAGGCAATAAAGCCCAAACAAACATCTATTATGAACAACCCTCCCATGCATTCGACAGCTGACGTTAACATGAAGAGACCTGAGGCACCCCGGACACATTCCGGTGCTCTTATCCCTCCTAATGGTGATCTACCACAGCTACTTGAGCTACTCAAAGAAATAAAGACAGTGCTCAGCTGTTTTAACAACTTACCGCAAATGCTTCATGATCTGAAAATCCAAAGCAATCCTTCCGACAAGCTATTCACGCTTGCTAAATATCTAAATATTGTCTAATGATGAATACACCCAACACTGGCCTGAAACTGTGTTTTTGGAATGCATGGGGGCTTCGTAGTAAAATTCATGAACTGCGAGCCTTTGTAAATGAGCATTCTCCTGACACCCTGTTAGTACAGGAAACTTTCCTTAAATCAGGCGAAAACGCCTTACTGCCAAACTATACCTTTCATGGGACATCAAGAACCATTGGCCGTGGAGGCGGCACTGGAATCTCCATCAAACACTCTATCTCACATTATAGAGAAACAACACCTAGATTACATGTAATTGAAGCCACTGCAATCACTATTAGAATTCACAACCTCCCCCCCTTAACACTTGTCTCCACCTATATTAAATGCAATGCCACAGCCAAATTC
This sequence comes from Metellina segmentata, assembly GCA_947359465.1. Classification (NCBI taxonomy): domain Eukaryota; kingdom Metazoa; phylum Arthropoda; class Arachnida; order Araneae; family Tetragnathidae; genus Metellina; species Metellina segmentata. The sequence goes on from OX375883.1 coordinate 71,644,384, forward strand.
ACCTGGGACATTGAAACCCTTCTAGGGTTAAACTCCTCAATTATCCTAGCTGGAGACATGAACGCACACCACACTCACTGGAACTGCAGTAATTCCAATTTCCAAGGAAGACTACTCTACTCCTTTGCGCAAGACGCAGGACTAGAAATTACTGCACCCAACACACCCACTCGTTATGGAACCGCTAGTGCAACAACAATAGATCTGGCTTTGATCAGGAATGTTCCATTCCAATGTAACATTCAATCGCTCCAAGAGCTATCAAGCGATCACAATCCAGTTATGTTGTTTGTTGACACACAAGCGCAATCCACCCAGGCGGAGGGATACTTTCGACCAAATTGGAAGAAGTTTTCCCAATCGCTAAATGACATTCCATACATTGTACCTATTATTAAAACAAAGGAAGAGCTTATAACTCTTTCGCTTCGCAGCTCACTAATACTATCACTAGTGCATATCAAGAGACTGGTCGAGTCGTGCACAAGGAACAAGGCAGTCCCTTACCCCCCCCCCAAATTAGGGAATTAATCAAAATTAAAAACCGAGCCAGAAAGACTTGGCAGAGAACGCGAGACCCTACTGACAAACAAAACATGAACCGAGCCCAACAGAAGTTCAGGGATTCAATCCAACAATACACACAAAATTCTTGGACTGATTACATCACTTCACTGTCAACAGAGGATGGATCCCTCTGGAAGGCAGTGAGGAGATACAAAAAGACTTCAAACCGCATTCCCACCCTTAGGGGCCAGGCTAACATTGCATACACTGACACTGACAAAGCTGAATTACTTGCTTCCAGCTATGAACAACAGTTCAAGGAAAATGACAATAATGACCCAGAAACAATTAATTTGGTTAATGACTCACTTACTGAATTTCTTAGCACCACACCTACTGACTCTATTCAGCCTGCCAGCCCGTCTGAGGTTATTGAATACATTGGGAAGATCAAAACCAAGAAAAGCCCTGGAATAGATGGGCTTTCAAACACTATGCTCAAAAAACTCCCTCTAAAAACCGTTTTTCAAATCACTCACTTGATCAACTTCATCTTGTCATTACGACATTTCCCCCAGCCTTGGAAAACAGCTGTTATTGTCCCTATACTGAAGCCAAACAAAAGCAATAGATCACCTGGCTTACTGCTTGCTTTCAAACACTATGCTCAAAAAACTCCCTCTAAAAACCGTTTTTCAAATCACCCACTTGATCAACTTCATCTTGTCATTACGACATTTCCCCCAGCCTTGGAAAACAGCTGTTATTGTCCCTATACTGAAGCCAAACAAAAGCAATAGATCACCTGATAGTTACAGGCCAATTAGCTTGCTCCCAGTCCTCAGTAAAGTCGCCGAATTTATTATTAATAAACGGCTAGAAGCTTACTGTAATGAAGCCAATATCCTTATATCTGACCAATTTGGTTTCAGAAAACAGCTTTCTACCACCCATCAACTCCTAAGAGTTTCAGAGCATGTTTTGGAAGGTTTCAAAAACAAAGAAAGTACTGGTGCGATCTTCCTAGATGTAGCCAAAGCCTTTGATAGGGTCTGGATTTACGGACTCATCCACAAATTAATTACATTTGGCATCCCTGCCTCACTCATCAGACTTCTTTTTTCCTACTTATCAGGCAGGCACTTTGACGTTCGAGTAAACAAGACCCTTTCAAACACCCATGCCATTCAGGCTGGCACTCCACAGGGTTCAATTCTAGGACCCAAACTATTCAATCTGTATGTGAACGACATACCACAAGATCAATCATCAATGCTTTGCATGTTTGCAGATGATATACAGCTGTGTTAGCCAGACACCATGATCCTACAGATGTCATGAATACTCTCAACAACTACTTACACTCACTTGAATCCTGGCTTACTGCTTGGAAAATAAAAATCAATGTTGACAAATGCCAAGCTGTTTACTTTACTAAGAAACGGAATACTCCTGACCCCCCTATTTTTTACGGCAATGAATTACCTTGGTCCCCTAAATGTACCTATCTTGGAGCCACTTTAGACTCTCGCCTAACGTGGAAACCCCATATCACTTCTTTAAGGAATAAAGTCATCGCCGCTAGGTCCACCCTTAATAGGTCGAAATTCTATTCTTTCAATCGACAACAAATTGCTCCTTTACAAAGCCATGATTAGACCAAAAATCAGCTACGCCAGTCTTGTCTGGGGATACGCAGCGAAAACTACCCTCCACAAACTTGAATCTCTTCAAAATTCTACACTACGTATTATCAGTGGTTACCCCTGGTACTACCGAAACGCTAAAATTCACGAAGATCTTGAAATTACCGAACTTAAAACTTACTTCAGTAAACTTGCTACTAAATTTTATGCTAATCTTGAATTAATTGATAACCCTGCCATCCAGTGTATCCCCAGATACGACCCTCGTCAACCCGAATATAATAAAAGACCCAGAGTCATTCTTAATCCTTAATGTTCTTACTATTTAAATCTCTTGCTTTTATTTTTTCTTTCATTTAATTTTATAAATCTTAAGCCTTCCTTGTCATCTTGCATCTTATGTACTGTACCAATTGGACTCGTCCTTGACCTGCCCAATTTCTAAGCCACCTGTTTTCATTGGACAACCAACTGCACTCACTCTACCTTACATATTTCAGTGAACTTCAAAACCTGCTCAGTTCCCAACTACTTTCCGAGGGAGATAGAAGGCGTTCGGCCTAAGTTCTCCGGCTCACCCATTATTTCATTTCAATTAGGTAGTTGAACTAACGTCACGCTGGAACAATATAAAGGACAATCGGCAACTGTTTGGGATGAATCGAGAAGGGAAAGATCCGAGGACAACAGTTCGCAATTTTGAACCACATTCTGTAGACGAAGTAACATCTGAGTTAACACCTCCAAACTTCCACACCACGCAAACGTAAGGTAAGGTAATTTTAATTAACGTCGTACTTGAGCAAAACAACGGGCTATCGCAAACATGGGGACATTTGAGGTCACGACAGATTTAACAAGTCCCGATGTGCACGGCGATTTTTTTGAAATCGAGTTTCGAATTGGAAACCCACCAGTGGCTAATCCGCTATTCTACCAACTAGGATAACCACGTTGGGGTGGTGTGAACGTTTGGAGAGTAGAGTGCCAGCTCCGGTGTTCCCCATGTCATCTGATAGTGGTTGAAAATTGCCTGGCGTTAAACACAGATCTTTATCTTGGGGATTGATCTCAGACTGTCACCAATGGCCCGTTGTGTAGCTCCAGTGACGTTAATTAACTACCTTACTTCCAACCAGTCTGCAGCGGTTAATTACAAATAGTTTCCATCTGGCAAGAGTCGTGGAACCCTGCGAGTAACCAACAAATTACATTCTATAAAACCCATCATTGATCAGTGGCTCTAGTGCGGAGGACTAATGCCAAGATAAATACAGGGTAGTTAGTCATAAAGAAACTTGGCCGATATATGGACCCCTAGCGGCCGTTCCGTTCAACCGGTCGAGATGAGATTTGAGATATAGTTATTCAGAGGTATGAGCTCGGGATTCTGTGAACGACAACAAAGTGGCACTCACGGTTACGGTTATAGGTAGAGAAACTCGAAATTTTCGAATGGCAACGTCCACTTTTTCTTGTCTCAAAATGCTCAGCGCATGCGAAAACCCTAAAGAGCGTTGGAACGGTACGTGTATCACAAAAAACGGAAGAGTTATGCACGCACAAAAAACAGCTCTGCGAACGGCCAACAAAACCCCGATCGGGGCCCACGGAGGAAATTCGCATACGTCGGAGGCAAGACATCAACCACAGAACGCCTTTCGACAGATAATCACCAGATCTTCAGTCCGGAGTTCGCACATGCCAACGAAATTATTCTGTCAGCGAAAGTTCGTGGAATTCGTAAAACTCTATTATCAAAATGTGATGAATGCCGAGGAAGCCTTACGTGTTTACCGTCGAAACCATCGCCAAATACGTCGTCCACGTACCCTGAAAGCTCTGCGTAATTTAGCAAAGAAATTCGAAGAAACTGGCTGCACCTGTGATAGACCGCGATCCGGACGACCAATTGTTCCTGAGAACGCTGTTACGGAAGTGCATCGCACAGTGACTTCAGGGCATATGCAAACTGCAAGAGGTACAGTTCGTGTTATTGGATATGCCGAAAACAACGGTCCTAAAGCTACTGCGCTCTGTACTCCGCATGATACTGGTACCAGTGCGTCCAAATGTTGCACGCCGGGGACCATCAACAACGTATCGACTTTGCAAATGAATTCCTTATCCGATATGATGGCGATAACGACTGGCCTCTTCGCATTTTATGGACGGACGAGGCGCATTTCACCTTAGCTGGCAATGTTAACACCAAAAATTGTGTACACAGATCAGACACGAATCCGCACGAAGTGGCACCAGTAGCTTTATATGACGCCAAAGTTACTGAAGGGTGCGGCATGCAGACACAATTGTTCTCGCCCGTACTTCTTTGGGGAAGCGACACCAACGGGGTTTGTGACATCTTCTGGGACAGGCTATCGTTCTACAGAAATGCTGCAAAACTACGTCATACGAGAATTGCTGCAGCGAAATGCACTGAATGACATCGTTTGGATGCAAGATGGCGCACCTACACATATAGCGACGTCTGTTCGCAGGGTTCTGGAACAGCATTTTGTTGGCGACCGCGTCATCTCATGCCATTTTCTATTTCCGTGCCCTCCTAAATTCCCCGACTTCGCTCCTATGGATTTCTAGTTCTAGGGATATCTAAAATCTAGAGTGTACATGTGCAATACGCAAACTTTGCCGGATTTGAAAGACTATCAAACGTGAGACTGCAAACATTGCTCATGCTATCTTACGTTCGTCTTCACTCTCCAGTCTCCCGAATACAATGCGTAATTGCCTGTGATGGCACCCATGTGGAAAATGTGTAATCCAAATATAAGTTTTCCTTTGTCCGATCAGTGTTGTCATCAGTAATTGGTGTCTTGCCTCTGTCATATGCAAATTTCCTCCGTGCGCACCGAGCGGGATTTTGTTGGCCGCTCGCAGAGCTGTTTTTCGTGCGCGCATAACGCGTCCGTTTTTGGATATACACGTACCGTTCCAACCCTCTTTAGGGTTTTCGCATGCGCTGATAATTTTGAGACAAGAAAAAGTGGGCGTTGCCATTCGAAAATTTCGAGTTTCTCTACCTATAACCGTAACCGGGAGAGCCACTTTGTTGTCGTTCATAGAATCCCGAGCTCATACCTCTGAATAACTATACCTGAAATCTCATCTCGATCGGTTGAACGGAACGGCCGCTAGGGGTCCATATATCGGCCAAGTTTTTTTATGACCACCCTGTATTTTAATTAATGTCGTCCTGGATGCAACCATAGAGGGATGCAACACAACGGACTAATGTTAACTGCCTCGCTTTCGCATTGGGCACACACGATCTTTTACTAGAAGAGAGCGTACCCAATTGCAACTCATACTCTACTTCGTTTTCTGTTTATCACATTTTAATTGTCCTGTTTTTAATCATCATCATCTCAAAATTTTTTTAAAGTACAACTTTGAATCTGAGAGATTTGATTGGGGAAAAATATGCATTTCAACCTTTTCGCATTTTTTTGTTCAGTTGGTTCTTAACACATCTATTTTATCCCATCTTTTAAATTTCTCTTCAAAATTTTATACATCTGTAAATTAAATTCTTTATCATTCGTATTCCTGCAGATGATTATTTTGTTTTATCATGACTATATGGTTTGAATATTTTGAACCTCATTTCCATATCATCCTCATTTCATGTTTTAAATCTACTTTTTATCTTGGACTTTCAATTCTAAAATATTTTGTACTTTTATTGGGTTATATTCAGGTTTGCGTTTGGCCCAGTTCGTCCGCTTTTGTATCTTGCGCCATGAATTCCTAACATCCATTCCAAATCCCAATGGGATTCATTTGTTTTGATAGGTGTAGCAAGATATGCACACCTAATTTTGATCGAGGCTCAAAGTGACAGATCTGTGGGTTGATTTTAAAACAGCCACCCATGCCAAACAGAAATATTTATTTACCAACGGATTTAACGTGCACATACGAGATCAAATTTAGGACTTCCCGAACTAAGAACTTTAAAAAAGAAATCACAAATTAATATCTTAAGAACAACTTTTTCCCGGTATCTTTTATTTTGCTTCATTTTGCTGTTTTCTTTAGTTTTCTGTTTTAAATATGTATTATTATAATAAATTGTGTTTCTTTTTTATCACACGCAACACCACCACAAAGTATTCGACTTAAAGTGGCAGGTAAGCCAGAATAAAGCAAATTTTAAGCATAATTATGCCATCTTGAAAATATAATGCCGTTATTGAAAGAATAATAATATTTAAAAAATCCGAACTAGAACGTTTCAAACATTAAAAAATTCTTTGTCATAATGACAGGCGGAAGATTGCGAAATTCCACAATATCGCGGATGCAAGTGCCATAGGTAAAAAATATATTGTTTTGTTGACTATGAGTGCGAGAGCATTCACCGTAAATATCTTGAGGAACAGCTACACTCAACGTTTATGAGTGGTGGCAACGGCCTTGGCATTTATTTTTTTGGCGCACTTCTAAAGTTGCCAAGGAAATAATTATTTCAAAAATCTTTTTCTTTCAAAAACATTTTTCGTTTCACAACTGAAAATGAAAGCTCGAAAACACATTTCACAACGTTTTAAAAAGTATATATATTTTTAAATTTCTCTCTCTCTCTCTCACAAAAACTAAATACATTATTACAAAACACAATTATGTTCCAGCAGAACTAAACTTCGAATGTTGGGTAAGAATTTACATATACCCTGAAACTTATCAATTACACTAAATACAGTGGGCATGTTGAAAAAGAAAAATATTTATAAAAGAAAAAAAGAATACAACCTGATAACGTCAGAACTCTTGCGTTAAAAAAGTAATCCAAACGAAAATGGCAAAAAAACAAAACTCTTAATCCTTTCGTGAAAACTAATATAATGAAATAAAAATTCCACAACTGTCGAAGTACAAATAAATGGACCAATGGTATCACAGAAAAAGATTTAAGAGGACCAATGCAATCAAAGAATATTTTAAAATCAAAAGAACCAATGGGAGCAAGGAAAAAATTTCAAACGAACCAATGAGATCAAACGACTTTAACGGATTTTGGAAGAACTTTCTTGAATATTCAAATTGAAAATTGAAAGTTTCCTTTTGCTAAGGTTGCCATGAAAACCACAGCAACCGTAACGACAGTTGGGTTACCTTAATTTATCGTAACTCGCTATTAGAAGTGCACCAAAAAATATCGCCAAGCCGTTGCCATCACTCATAAACGTAGAGTGTAGCTGTATCTATCTTGACACTACTGCTCGACAGAGGCTGCGACATGACATGGAGCGTCGTCGTCCATTCCATAAAATTGACAGAGCTTTTAGGAGGAACCTGAATGTCCAAAATGTTCATGTAAGCGTCGGCGTTTAATTGACCATGAACTACATGCAAAGGTCCCAGACCATACCACGAGAAACACCTCCAAACAAGTAGTCGAGTTTTATGCAAATCCACTGGCGTCCGATCCATTATTGTAGGATAGTGTATATCTGCCATGGCTACAAATACTCTCACGTCAGCGTAGTGTTGAAATTTGGAGAGTAGGGTGCCAGTTCAGGTGTTGCCTCATCGTCTGACCGTAGTTCAAAATTTCAGAGTATTGTCCTCGGCTTGATACCAGACCAGAATTAATTCCAACGTAATTGATACCAGACCGTCACTCGCCTGCTATGTTGCTCCAGAAAGACGTTAATTGAGTCAACCCATTTATATATTTCTAATTTTATTCTTATTCGGTCTTTGTAGGTTGTTTTTGGATGCTTAAAAAATATATATTGAACAGGTTTTTTGTTGTTATTTTGCATTTAAAAAGTATTTTTATTTAGAATAGGGGTGTTTTGAAGGGATTGACCACGTGTCTCGAATCTATGCATCATACCGAAATGATTGTGGAATTAAAATTGTATTGAAAACAAGAAAACCGTAGTTTTATACATGACAGCAAAAATATACTTCAGAATTTGCCAATAGCCTGAAAACAATAAAAAAACTAATAAGAAGCAATGCTCATTCAAAGTTACGAAAATGAAAGGACCATTTTTAAGTCTATGAGGGAAAAAAATGAGCAGCGGTATTATGTTCTGAATTTGTACGAGTTAGGTAATGAGTAGGTTTAGGTGAAATTTGTAACTCTGGAGCAACACAACGGGCTATAGGCGACGGTACAGGATCAATCCCGACATCCAATGGGCAGTGGGAACCTCTCTCGATAATCTAATAAGTGATCGCACCATTTGTCGATGGGTTAACGACGAGGCACTAAACTTACGTAGACCGTTACGACGACTGTCTTTATCAACATCGCATCGCCGCCAAAGACTGTAAGCTTCGGTTTCCTAAGAAAGCGTAGCCGTGATCTAGCGGCCGTGATGTATCGTTGGGGGACACGTCACTAAAACGTTGTTTATACTAACACATAGTGTTGGTTTCCTAGAGAGCGTTGTTTGTGAGCGTAACGAAAATGATCGGAGCAGCCATTTCCATGACTGTCGTCATATCGGTCTCAAACAGTTGGGGAACGTTTTTTTCTCTTGTAGCTGCAAGATTTCATTTCCTGCGCCAAACGATTCGAGCGAAGAGGAACAAAATAAATAATCATTTTTGACTGCCATTGATTAATTCGTTTTTGTAAAATCGGGATCGTTAAACACAGAATAAAAATTTCAACGGATTTGAAATCTGCGGAAAATTTGACACCAGATCGATACCTTAAATGTGATTTTCTTTAAAAAAATAATTAAATGGTAAATAATTGAATAATAAAACTGTTTTTAATATCGATCTGGCGTAGAAATTTACGCTGATTTGAAATCTGTTGAAATTTTCACTCTACCTTCAACGATCCCGAAGTTAGAAACTTTGAATTATAGAATAAAAAACCACTTTGTTTTGTTTCTCGAATAAAATAAAACATGAAAGCCGTCTGTGTTGCCCATTTTCCATCGTATTCTGTCCGTCTAAGTTGACACCTCTGGATTCATGTTTAGACGGCCGTCTAGTTATGCCCGCGGCATCATGACGTATCACGGCTGTTAGATAACGGCTCCACTTTCTTAGGAAATCAAAGCTTAATGGTGTCCTGACAGACGGACATGGGGTGTTGAATGGCATCGAGTGGTCTTCACTGACGAATCCCTCTTCTGTCTGGGTGTGGACGACAATCGAATCCATCTGTGGAGGGAATGGGGTCAGCACCAAGATTCACGGTTTGTGGTGCAGCATCACACGTCCAGAAGATCTGGTGTCATGGCGTGGGGAGCAATTGTGCATGATCAGGCCCTGATTTACCATTAGGCCCGTGAGGCACGGGCCTAGGGCCCCCATAATTTAGAGGGCTCCAAAGTTTCAAAAGTATCTAAAAATTTTAAAAAGTTTTTAAGTAGTTATATATAAATTATTGGGTATTTACGTAAATGTCCGTCGACCGTTTCCCCCACTATCACATTCTTGTAATTACATTAATTATCTAACTATTATGTTTTTAATTTTCATCTGCTTTATTTTGTTTTGCCAAGAGTTATAATTGATGTCACGATTTTCTCAAACTTTTTGGTGACATCTGTGAAACGGTCAACAGTCAAATACGTAAGTACCAATTATTGTTATAAAATTAGTTTTTGTGACGAACAAATAACATGGGGGGGGGGCGCCTTCCTGCGTGTTGTGCCTACTATACCAAATTTTCTAAATAGGGCCCTGTGCATGATGCCAAATCATCTTTGGTTATCACCTATTCAGGCCTGCGTTAAGTATTAGAAATTTTACTGAACTCCAAGGAACTCCTCTGAACTCCAAGGTTCACCCACTTTTTCAACAAGACAATGCTCGTCGACATCATATTGCAGTCGTCTCTAGAGCTTGTACACGACACAACTATTCGTACTATTGCCGGAATACTCATCGGACCTGTCTCCGATCGAGAACGTATGGCATGCCTTTGGACGAGATGTCATAACTCCACCCGTAACTAAATCGTAATCCGCGTAATCTGCTGGAACAACGTGACAGGGCTCAAGCAGCATTCGATGGACTGTCGCAGGACTTCATAAAGAACCTGTATGATGCACTACCAAGGAGCTTGGCACGCTGCATTAGGAAAAATGGCGGTTGAATTGGTCCGATAGCTCTATAGTAGTGGACTGTATCCGAATTTATGCAAATCGTTGTAACAAAAACAACCAAATAGTAAACTTAACAACGTATTGGATCGACCACTCTCATCTAGGCTAAGGAAGCCTAGTACAAATTAGGGCTAAGGAAGCCGCGCGTTCTTAAGCTCTAGGAGAGTACCTCTCTCCTCCGTCTCTCAACTAGCGCGTCTTTCTAGTAATGGCTCTTCGTTACGTGGACGATTCTATTTAGGACCGTGGGGAGGACAGGCGCCTCAATCCCATGATAGTACTTTACGCAAGTCCAACTTGATCGGCTAATCGGATCACATGACCTAGATACGTATGTCATCAAGGTTTATAGTTGTTGGCGATTTATCTCTTCCTTTCTGCTTTCTTCTTTTCTTTTCAGATCCATGGCTATGGGTGGGTAGAGGTGGGAGCCGAAAATTGTATCCTTTTATTATATAAGTTAATAATTATATAAGTTAGTGTTTTATGTATGCTTTTTGTTACATCAGAATGGTCCTAAGCCAGCGGTGGATACGACACCATCATCCTAAAGCAAAGGGGACGGCAGAGGGGCGGAAAAATATCAGCTGGTAGTGAGTTCAGGAGTGGTTCTTAGATTATTTATGTAAAATCAACGGAAGCTTGGAAAAATATGAAAAGGGTATTAAAAATTAGGAAAAGTAAATTTGAATGAAAAGGAATTAAATTGGAATTTTTTTAAAAATAATTTGGAGGATCTAAAAATTTTTCCGGCAGCTGGGTTCGAACTCGGGAAGTCATCCTCCGCTGCCGACGCTGATCTGAAGGTGGGTGACTTTAGCCATTAGGCCAACGTTGCTTCACGAAAAGAAGCTCTTTAAAGTATAAGTACCCTTCCATCAATCATACATTCCATCAATCTGCTTTAAAAAATCATAGAAGACACACAAAAAAAGACTACCAGACAAGTAAATAATCATAGCTCACTGTAGATCAAATGATCAAAACAAGTTACGAAAGAATCAAACTGAAGAATCGATTCACTTATGACGAGTTTAATATCTACCGACCTCCCTACGGTCCTAAATAGAATCGTCCACGTAACGAAGAGCCATTACTGAAAAGACGCGCTAGTCCGTCTCTCAAGCCTCAAAGGCACCCACGCGCTCACACAGCGCCCTCTCCAGTATGTGGGAGACAACACTCCCCGCGCTCACGCAGCGCCCTTTACAATATAGAGATTTAACAGCGGTCATACGCCATACTGAATAATATCACTTTTTTGAAATTTTCTCAAAAAAGTTTACATATTTCAGCCTCAAAATTTACTCATTCATAAAAATAAAGCACTTTACCAATCTTGTAAAAATTTCATTGCCTTCTAACCGTTCCTTCTAGGTGTAACTTTTTTTCTGTCTTAGAGTGTAAATTAAATGACTCCGTTTCCTAGGAAACCATAACATACTACCCATTAGCTAAACGTAGCAATATTTCGCAAAGCAATACTGATAAAAAACCCAGCGTTTGCTGCCTGAATTTCAAGCCCAAAGGGCTTTGTCCCTTAAATCACGGACTCGCCAGGCATGTCCTATTATTTAATATCTGCGTAACGCCGGTTATCTTTAACCTCGGTTTCCCAATTTCACTGCCAGACAGAGTTTGGGAACGTGCCACATGGAACGCTGCGTCATTGTGACATCATTTCATTCCAGCCTTGCCGACCTTCAGGGTCGGAGCATTTTGCAGAGAAGAATAGATCGGATGACACAGGAACCTAATTACGTTTCGCCCAATCGACAAAGAAGCACATCTGTTGCTCTGCTCTCACAAGTGTTTGCTCTTTAAAACTAAACTGGCATACCCATGCATAGCAGCTGTGATGAACTTTCTTTGATAGCTCATATGCATTGATGAGCCCCGATAGTCTGGCTGGAAAAGTAACGGATTGGCAACCGGAGGGTTGCGAGTTCGAATCCAACCAAAGACCATCGTGCAATAAGAGGGCGGGTACATGTTAAAACGTCCTCACGTTGGTATGGTGTGGAAATTTGGAGAGTGGGGTTCTAGTTCAGGTGTAACCTCGTCATCTGGTTAAAAATTTTGTGGTGTTCTTGAGTCTTTCCTTCGGGGGTTGATCGCGGACAGTCGCCAACAGCCCGTTGTGCTGCTCCAGTGTGACGTTAAATAAAATACTTACCGACCATATCTATTGATGGCAAGGATCGAGGTAGTCCGGTTGGAAGGGTAACAGATAAGCAACTGGTAGGTTGCGAGTTGGAATCCAACAAAAGAGCGTCAAGCATACTGGGGCTGGTGTACGTTAAGTTGGTCGTGACCTGATTGTGCTATGATTGCAAAAAAGCGTATGCATAATGATTTCCATCTTTAGAATAGAGCACTCGATGCAGTTCATTTTTCTTTTCATCTAATTCCCTGCAATCGTATTACTTCTAAAAAAAGATGCATGGGATATAAAGCGATGAAATTCTTTCTCACTGTGGTGAGATCCACACCCTTTAAGGGTTACTGTCGAGGGAAACCCGTGGGAAAGGATTCGATTGAAGCAGGCCGCTTCTTTTTGGACCATCTCTCCGATTCTACGCTATCCACACCCGTAGGGAGTTTCTCGTGGGAACGGAATGTGTCGGCGAGTCCGGACATTTTTTGAACTGACCGACAAACGAGCCAGTCGGTTCCTTTGATCCGTACCCTAAATAGAAGGAATTTGTCCTCAGCTGTGAGGTCAGCTATAAGAAGGGAACTGGAAGAGACTTTCTGGACTTCTGGAGAGAGCGTACTGTGTGCCTCTTTCGTATGATCTGTGATAGATCTATGTGCATCTAAACGAGTGATGCTTTTCACTCTCCTCAGTTTTTGAAACAGCATTCCTTCATGTAAAATTGTATAAATTCTTTTATCTATCCAAGATATAATAAACTTATTTTTATTCTAAAAATATTCTATGTTTGGCTGGCATAACGTCACATCACGAACGAGCATAAAGCAAGATGGGCAGATTTTCTTATTTCCCCTTATTACTTAATTGCTGCCAAAAATTAATGTTATGAACAGTAGTTCCTCTACAAAAATTAAAGTAGAACTCTCATTTGTTTGTAAAGTGATGGGAGACCTGTTCTTTCTAATATGGTTAATTACGATGTATAGAGGGAATTACACTGGTGTCCAAAATTATCTTTACGTGAATAGAATCACATATTTCTCAGAAACTTTGAATTATAATTTTATGAATTCGTCTGGAATGAGACATAACATCATAACACATAAATACAAAGGAACAAATGTTAAGAATTTTTATATAAAACTGTAGCATGAAACCATAAAAATGGCAATAATAGTATGTGACAAGTGGAGTTCGGAAAAAAATGAATAACAGATAATAATTAAAGCTTATGAATTTAATAAGGAAAGTGATCGCCCCTGACTTGTATACGCGTATCACAATGTGATTTCATGCTGGCAATAATGTTGTTGACCTTTAGGCCCGGTGCACACATTCGTTTTTTTAACGTGCGGCGCCACTGCGGCACCGAAGCCCAACTATGCACACATAACCGTAAAATGACTTACGAACTCATTTCGCGCCATTTGCGATAAATATTCTATCGAAGAAAATGTGTTTGTTTCGCTTACTTGGTGTCAAAAAACCATATTTTGAAAAAAAAAATAGACGTTACTGGATACAACCATTTATTAATTTTTTTTTATATTCCATTTTTTTATGAAAACAAGGTACTTTAGAACGGAGACTCATGTGCAGCTACCGTGGGGAACTGCGGTACAAATTGTACGCAAGTAAGACGTGGGTAGCCCCAGCGGCGCTAGATGCATGTGTGCAATGCTCCATTGGATCTAATTTATCTCAGATTGCATTTGCTTTCCGACAGCGGCGCCGCACGTTAAAAAACCGGATGTGTGCAATGGGCCTTAGACAGGCAGAAGGAGGCATCGACCTCATTTGCTCCAGGTCCCCAAAATCATAGCTTCATCTCTGCTGAGCCTCTTGTTCCCCTAATATTTTTAAAAGCTCCATACAAGAAAGTATCGAGATAAGGTATGGCTCAATTAGGTTACCACAAGTAGTGCAAGCGAACATTGAGAACAGAGGATGATGAGATTTGATTTATAAACCAAAGAAAATCTCATGCTTGGCTCGAGACAACCTTACCAGTTGTAAATTAATTTTAGCACCAAGTTGAAAAAAAGCCTAAAAGACGCAAATAGACGTGACGTAGAAGTCGAATGAGCATTGTTATTGAGAATTGCAGTTACGACAGGTTGAACGTGCAGCAGCCCCAGTGGAAACGACAGTCTTTGTCTGGACTGAATTCAGGTTGGCGTAGTGTGGAAGGGTGAATAGGGAATGCCCAGGCTTGAAATATCAGTAGACTGACCATTGCTATTGACATCAGCTTCATAAAACGTAACCAACATGTCGACTAGTAGTCACGTGAGTGATAGGCGAAAAATAGACTTGGATGCTCGATATAGTATCTTATCGCCTTGTTTGGCGAAATAACTACTTATGACAGAGCAGATGTGTAAATCCGCGTTTGTATAGAGTGGTGGAAAACGTTTTGTAGTTGGCAGTATTACTATCAGATGATCAATGAACCAATCAGATGATCAATGAATCAATCAGAGGACCAATGAACCCATCAGATGACCAATGAACCCGTCAGATGACCAATGAACCCATTAGATGACCAATGAACCATTCAGATGATCAATAAACCAATCAGATGATCAATGAACCAATCAAATGACCAATGAACAAATCAAATGACCAATGAACCACTCAGATGATAAAATGAACCAATCAAATGGCCAATGAATCAATCGGACGATCAATGAACCAATCAAATGATCAATGAATCTAACAAATGATCAATGAACCTATCAAATGATCAATGAACCAATCAAATGATCAATGAACCTATCAGATGATCAATGAACCAATCAACTAACCAATGAACCAATCAGTTGATCAATGAACCAGATGATCAATGAACCAATCAAATGACCAATGAACCAATCATATGATCAATGAACCACTCAGATGATCAATGAACCAATCAAATGACCAATGAATCAATCGGATGATCAATGAACCAATCAAATGATCAATGAACCTATCAGATGATCAATGAACCAATGAGATGATCAATGAACCAATGAGATGATCAATGAACCAATCAGATGGTGAATCAATGAATGGGTTTTTATCTCAGGTAGAAACCTATCAGGTAAAGAATGTTCGGCTCCACCCGAAAGTAGTGTCTAAGGGTATTTGGTATATTTAATTAATGTCACACTGGAGCAACACAACGGGATATTGGATCAAGTAGCCTAAGGGTGCTATTAGCTTTGGTCTCATAAAAGTTACCACCGATCACTTCACTTTTATACTTCCTCTAAGATCTAATTGACCATGGATCAAAATTACGAGGCATTTTCTTTGGATCTTTCCTTTCCTGATTGATCCCGGACGATCGCCAATTGCCAATTTTCTTGCTTGATACTACCTACCTAAATACCTCTACGATCCAAACTGAACTTGTGTTCAAAGTCGATGCTGAAAACATGGCAAGAAGATTTCAACTCTTACGTGAAAACAAAGAAATAAAAGATTAAAACATTGTTTGCTCCATTGTAAGCTGGAAGTGCTATTCTAGGAAAGGGTATTTAGTTGGCTTCTTTTAGTTACCGCTCTTTCGTCTCTATTCTTTTTGTTTCAACTTCACCTTGAACTGTTTACAGAGATGACGGAGGTTAACATCCTCGGCAGTGAGCGCAAGTAGCCCAGTGTTGTTTCACGCTCTAACTGCTATAAATAAATTCCCTTCAGTGCATGGAAATTGAAAAAAGTCATTTCCCTTGAAATTTGTTTTGTTTAGTATTTGAGAGGATTAATCACTGCTTCAAGAATAAGTCGTGCCTGCTATAATAATCTATCTCTTTATATTTATAAAGGATGTGTGTGTATATTTTCTGTACAAATTTACACCGTTTTACCAATCTACACCAAATTTGGCACGTTTATACTTTAGAACAGTGCTCCCCAACCTTTTTATCGCCACGGACCGGATCATCGTTTGATAATTTTAACGCGGCCCACTGTAGGGGGGAGGGGGGGAGAGAGGACGTTGATTGTTTATATTTTAGATTGTTTTGATTTAATAATTTTAATTTAATTGTATTTATACATGCCTTCAAAATAAAATACAGTTACACCAAAAAATGAATATAAAGTGATTTAACATTTTAACTCACTAGAACGCTAAATCAATGAGAACCTTGAGTTTGTTTCATTGCAACGAGACGGTTTCATCTGGGGTTATAGGAAACAATGACACCCGAAGTGTGTTGCTTATGTCCAGTTTATTCCGTTGTTTTGTTTTGGTTGCTGTCACTGCAGAAAACCCCGCTTCACACAGATAGGTTGTCGGAAATGGCAATAGGGATTTGAGTGCTGTGGTGGCGATCTCAGGGTATTCCGCCATGACTTTAATCCAGAACACCGAAAGAGTTGTTGTCTCGAACGTAGTTTTAAGGCCGCCTTCATTTGCAATCTCCAGCAGTAGATCTTCTTGCACACACATGCTAGATTCGCCTGATTTGTTGACAAATGGGTTGCGGATCCATTCCCTACTAGTTCGTGGGTCTTTTGTGCTTGGGAAGTAGCGATAAAACTCTTTTAAAAGCAAAGACAGGTGATCGTGCACCAACTGGGAGAATGAATGTTTAGGCTCAGTCTCGCCTAAAATCACCGCTAATGTCTGAAACATGTCCAAAATGCCTCTGGTTCACGCGCCGTCCCCACAACTTCAGTTTGGCTTTAAATGCAGCTACTTTGTCTGCCAACTTGAAAACAGCTGTCACGTTTGTCAAAATTGGAAAACAGAGACATACAGAATTCAGAAATAATTGAAGCTCTAGTAACAGAACAAATTTCAAGTTATGATTTACCGCCTCGTTATGTAAATACACCACAGTAAATAAAATGGAAATAATTTAATTTTCCTTGAGCGGCCCGGTACCATTTGATCCACGGACCGGTACCGGTCCGCGGACCGGGGGTTGGGGACCACTGCTTTAGAACACTGCGGAAAACATAGGCTATTACTTTCCTGTCTTTAGACCCATCTGTAGCACTTTCGGCCATGAAAATGGGCACACAGGTAGTCCTAAAAGTGCCCCTCGAAGCCCCAATTTTAAAATTTAAAGTTTGTTTCCCTGCAATAATTGAATATTGACAAGGAAAAACGTTCTACAGGGAAATGTCGCGGTCATATTTGAGTATTAAAAAATTTCATATATCATGAATCATAACCGTTTTGATCAATATTTTCTGTCTTTTTCGGAATTGCTCTATTTCAGCTCAGGAAATCGAAATTCGACACTTTGCACATCTTTCTAATTTTTCTGTATTCTGCATTTTTTCATCGGAATTTCGCTTCTGTTTGTGTATGTCTTAGTCTTTTACATATTGCAATACATACAGGAATTAAATGTATGTATTTGAATCCGAAGTAAATTGGTAGATGTTATGAAAAAAGCTAAAGCGAAGTTAACAAGTATTCTTCGTACAACTTAAATTATTTCATTTTGTGTGATTCAAAAGTGATTATTCTAATTCACTTTTCAATCAACATTTAACCCTTTCAACCCAAGCATCTCCGCGTTATTCAGCTAGTTTTTTGTATAAAGGTTATCAAATCTCTATAAGACCTCCACAACACATTTCTCCTATCCTCTAGAACCGACCCACAGAAGTACATCTTCCGGAGGTGTGTACAGGCACCACACCCTCAAGGTACCCGAGTGTCTTTGTCCACCGTTCTGTTGCTTTCTATTCCTTCCACGTACTGTCATCCCACTTTCCAAACTTCTACACCACGCAAAAACAAGATATTTCAGTGCAGGGCAGATTTAACTTGAACCAGCCCCTGTGCACGACGGTCTTTGGTTGGATCGAGTTTTGAACTCGCAACCCTTCGATATCTAATCCGTAAATCGATCTTCGGGCATTACAGATATCATATGCCTGAAAATACCAAGATTAAAAGTAGGGAAACAAATCATTAACCCTCCAATGAGAATTCTCGTTGAAGGGTTAATGATTTTTTGCGACGAGATATCTCGTCATTAAGGTATTACCGAATTTGTTTATGATTATAGATCGAGATCTGGTCATTTTTCTCGAAAAGACGAGATGTTTTGTCCATCAAGATCTGATCAGTTCCGCTCATGACAAGATATCTCGTCTTGACAACCTTTGTCATTAGCTAAACTAACCAAATCGTGTTGACGAGATGTCTCGTCATCAGCAAATTTGTTCAGATATTGATGTAATTACATCTCGTCGACGCCATTTGGAGGGTTAAAACTAGCATATTCTATAACAAAAAATCGACGCACCAAGAAGGTTGTAACGTCGTGAGTATAATTTACGTGGCGAGTGGCTTGAAGGCACTTAAAACGACATTTAAAAATACAGCACATTTAGTTAATTATTGAAGGTATACATATAAGTTAAGGCTATTTCGAGGCTAATAGATATTGTATACAAATAGGGTTTCAGTCCCGCGGCTTCAATCGGAGCAGAGTCGTTCTGCGTCCATTCACGTTCCTGCGTTCCACGATTCTCTCTTTTCCTCAAGAGAAGACCCCACACATTCTTACGAAACCGCTACAGTTCAAAGACAAGGGGATACCCCCATCAGGTCATAAATTCAAGGACCGCCATGAAAGCTGTGGTCAGAGAGACCCCCTACGACGACGCTACAAGGTGCAGAACAATGGTGCCGGGCTCTATCAACTTAGAACGGCGCTCACTGGGGACGTATAGTCTTTAGTGACGAGTCATGTTTCCAACTGTGTCCCAACGGCAACCGTAGACGTATCTTTAGACGTCCAGGGCAGCGTGGGGATCCTGCCCTTGCTATCACATGCCCACAGGGTTGCCAACCTTTCGTGAGCAGCTTCCGGAGCATTCTCATAAAATTTCAGGAGTTTCTAGGCTGCTTCAGGAGCAACACGAAAATAAGGACAAAAATAACCGATCGGCATATTTTTCTTTAAAACCGGTCAGAAAATTCCCTATTAGTACAAATAATTTCTTTTAAGTCCCTAATGCGGAAATTCGAAATCAGGACGTTTTGCTAACCGGAGTTTTTTTTTTCTCACTTTTTTCCATCTTTCTGAGAATTTTTAAAGAACAAGGAGTTGAGCCTGTACCTAATTGATGAAGCAATACCAAAGGACATGTTCAGAGTAAATACCACAGAAAAATTAGAAGATTTGCAAGTAAAATTTCTTGCATGGTATTAGAAAGTTGTTTTTTTCCTTTTTAAAAATTATTCCTATTTATATATCTGCTATTTTACTATTGCAAACCCCGAATTCGCGCAAAAAAAGGTTAGATTGAGGTTTTTTTGACAAAAAATGCAAATAATCCGGAATGGCTGAGATTCCGAGGATTCCGGATTTTGGACTTTGTACTGTATAAATGATAAAAAATTACATGTATACATGAAAGGTTTTATCCTTAAATTAAAGAAATAAAATTCAAACACACAATTTCCCCGAAAGTGGAAAAATTTTCCGTTTTCATAGAGAAAATACCCCTTTTCCATTCATCGACGCGATTTCCGGAGTGAACTATAGATTACGCGGAGTTGCGGATTTTCGATGCTTTAGCGAAGAAACTCCGGAAGCTCCGGAGCACTTGTCAACTCTGGTAATGGTCTTCGGTGCCATCTCCTTTGATAGCCAGACCCCTTTGATAGTCATTTCTGGCACACTTACAACACAGCGGTACGTAGACGACATTCTACGACTGTGTTACCGTAACTTTTGCGACACCCCGGACTTGCTTTTCAACAAGATAATGCCTGGCTGCACACGGCATGTGTTGCTATGAATTGACTTCAAGCTTTCCCAACACTTTCTTGGCCAGCTAGGTCTCCTGATCGCTCTCTTATAGAGCCTATTTTGGACTTTATGGGAAGGCAACCAAACGGAATGGTGACCATTTATCCTGACTAGCCCGACAGAGAGACCATTTAGCAAGAAATTCCGCAGACAACCATCCGGGAATGTTTTCAGTCTATGACATGCCGGGTGACAGCTTGCATCCAGGCCAGAGGTGGACACACGCCTTATTGACTTTCTCCCTTTGAAAACGGTCAAACTCCGAAATAAATCATTCAATTGTTCTGAAATTGCAATCGTTTGTTTTTCTATGTATGTTCTTCATATCCACCGATTTGTATCGCAATCGGACAACTCCTTCTTGGTGCGTCGATGTTTTTTGTTACAGAATGAACGAATTAAAGTTGAAAAAAGTGATTTAAATACGTGTTCACAGTTCATTGAACAAGTTGAAACTTCTTGTTTTTAAAACAGGAATGTTTTTGTCTAGAAACTAAAGATAGGGTGTGCAAGATAAAGAAGTAATAAAAAACTATTCGAATGTGTCTCGCTGATGTAACGCAAAACAGTAATCAGTGGGCATGAGAAATCACTTTCTAAGAAACATATCCTTCGTCAACTTTAGATAAAAATTAAATAGGATTGATCAGTCGCGGTTTCATTTCATACTCTTACTTATCTCGAAGCGTTGAAGGATGAAGTGAGCTTTTCTTTGAGCATGCGTCATGTTTTTAATAAATATTTTTAAAGATAGCTCCAAGATTTCAAATAGAAGAAAATGTTTCTATTCGTGTCATGTCTGTCAAAAATTCATTTTATTTTCCATGCAGATAAATCTGAGTATCTTGTGACTAATAGCACGAGACTTTTACTGTTGCATTGAAAGTAGACTTTAAGCTCTTTTGAGCGGAACCATAAAATAAGTGTATAAGTAGAGTGATCAATAGTGTTCTCTTTAGTGCCAAGAATTATGTGACCAAAACTAATAGTAACGTAGCCCTTAAACTACTATCTCCTGCTGGGTTCAAAGGAGAATTCAACATATGATTGGTCCACGGGACAAGAGAAGACGTCTTTCTATTGATTCATGATCTGATTGGTCCGCGCGACATTGTAGACTTTGACGATTTCATCATGTTTGTCGCTACTCCATAAAAATGGCAGGTACAGAGCTACCGTGTTATAAGATGTAATGCCTACAAACGAAGTGATAAAATAGAAAATCGTCAGTTAAATTGTTGGACAGTGGGTATTCATACATGATTCAGTCATACATGATTTGTTGACGAGGATGACGTCACACACATTACTATATAAGGACAGCACGAATGTTGAAGGTCAATAAAAGATTTAACTAAATGTTGTAAAAGTAAAAATTTAGAATTTAAATCGGAACTTTTAAACTTTAAACCCACTTCTGAGTGTAACAGTGAAAATTTTTTGAATGACTGCACATCTAGTGATTCGAGTAAAGAAATTAATGAGGAATCTGAACATTCAAATTTAATTGTTTTCGAGAAGCTTTTAATTTTGAAATTCCTAAAACTCTCAATCACTACCCGAAAAAGATAATTGGCGTCGAGCCATGGATGACTAGATAAAATTATGCGGGAATCCCGAAATAGATCAAATAAAATTATAGGCTGTAAATGGGTTTACTCTAATGCAGACGCTAAAATAAAGAAATTCAAAGCTAGACTCGTAGCACAGAGTTTTAAACAAAGATTTGGATTGGATTATACTAATATATTTTCACTTGTGGTAAATTTTTCATTAGTAAAATTATTTTTTAGTATTCTAGTTAATTAGTTTTAGTTTTTTAGTCAATAAGTTTTAGTATTCTAGTTAATTAGTTTTAGTATTCTAGTTAATTAGTTTTAGTATTCTAGTTAATTAGTTTTAGTATTCTAGTTAATTAGTTTTAGTATTCTAGTTAATTAGTTTTAGTATTCTAGTTAGGTTGGATGTACATCCAACTAGATGTAAAGGCTGCGTATTTGTATAACGAATTAAATGAACAAACATACATGCATCAAGCACTAGTTTATACCGAAATTGATAACAATAATGAAGTATGTTTGTTATAAAAAAAAAGATCGATATATGGTCTTCGCAAAGACCTTGAAGCAGGGCAATCAATCACTGATGTTGCTCTTTTCTTTGGCGTTCATCATTCCGTCATTTCACGATTATGGAAACAATTCCGAACAAGGCAAACAGTTGTCCGAAGACCTGTGGACGGCCGCCCAAGGGTTACGAACCGTGCGGAAGGTCGATATATTGCTATTGTAGCGAAGGAGAATCGAAGAGGGACCTCCCCACGTGTGACATCTATGGTTGCAGCGTCCATTGGTAAGACGATATCTGCCTCTACTGAGCGCCGAAGGCTACACATGAATGAACTGTACTTTCGGGTACCACGATTTGTGTTCCTCTATCCGTCCAAACCAGAGGGGCACGATTAAATTGTTGTCGGCAGCATGTGAATTGGACTGTGTCTGATTGGACTAACGTTATATTCACAGATGAGTCGAGATTTGCCATGGAGCCAGATGACAAACGTGTAAGGGTCTGGAGAGAACAAGAAACACACAATCGGCCCCAGAACATAATCGAGCATCACGCATTCCGAGGTGGAAGCATCATGGTGTGAGCAGGGATTTCGTTGAGATATCGCACCGACCTGCACATCTATAGACGGGGTTCTGTGACGGCTGTCCGGTATCGGGATGAAGTCCTAGAACCCACTGTGAGATTGAACGCTGCAGCAGTTGGTCCTTCTTTCGTTTTAATGGATGATAATGCTCGTCCCCATAGAGCTGGCATCGTCAACGACAACCTGGAGAGTGAGGGAATTGCGCGTATGGTTTGGCCGGCATACTCGTCCGACCTTAATCCAATTGAAAATCTTTGGGATGCCCTCGACCTTGTAGTGTCTGCATGTTTCCCACCCCAACTACTCTTACAGAGTTGCAAACTGCTCTACAGGAGGAATGGCGATTACTTGACTCTGCGGTGGTTGATCACCTAATGGAAAGCATGGTCACACGTTGTATACTTTGTATGAGGATGAGGGGTGGTCACATACCCTATTAATGTCGGTTTTATTTATTTGTTTTGGATTTAAACATAATTTTGTTAATGACTCCAATATAACTTCATCTTATAATTTATAAAAATTCAATATTGTTTTCATCTTTGAATTTAATTCTTTGTTTCGTTCCATGCATAAACCTATTTGCTACTTTTCTGCCGCATTTCGTATCAATCAAAGCTGTACTTGTCGTTGTTTTCGCATTTTACCTTTTGTGCTTAACTTTCGGAAGTGAGTGTATAACAGTGTAACTCAACTCTACCATAAAGTACATTTTGGTAGACAAAGTTGCGCTGCCTCATTCCGGCTTTCTAAACTGGTGACTGAAGGATTTGATTTGAACATGCAAAACTTTACAACTTCGATGGATAATAGAATCGTCAATGCAATGGCAATTTCTTTCAACAACCAACTAAGACTCTGTGATAGCAGACACTGCACAGTTACTATCACGGTTTCACTCCATTCATTGCTGCTCAGCCTTCACTTCAAAAGGGCACTCACACTTAACTGTTAGAAGCAATACATGATAATTACAACAGTGGTCGTAATACAGCTCTGTCTCACGCAATATCACCCTATTGTGGGCATGTGTGACATACGATAGTAAAGACAGGATCCCCACGCTGCCCTGCGTGTCTCCAGCCAATTGTAATGGAATTTCCTATGCAAAGACATTTTGAACGAACATGCAAATGATTAAAATTTAGTGTCCAATGAATTAATAGAGGGAGTTCCAGTGCATCTGAACTGTACATTCAGCTGGTGTACAGAAGGAGCGATTCTCAATCTGTGGTCAAAATTTCTGTTGCACTTCGACTGTGGATACTTACGTCGACTGTAACAATGCCTCGCCAAGACATTCGTGCTCATTACGAGCATATGTCAGAGTTTGAAAGAGGTCGTGCTAAATGATTGAAGGAGGCTGGTTGGATGAATCGAGAAAATGATCGACATGTGGGTCGAAGCGATGCGGTGATTAGACGATGCTGGCAAGAGTGGGTCAAGAACGGTAGATGTCAGCGTCAGGACTGCAGCAGTCGACCTAGGGCCACAACAAAACGGGAAGACAGAGCTATTAACAGAGTAGCTGTCACAGAACCAGATTCGTCGTTAGGAACTATCCAACGAGTGATCCGCACACATGTGTCCAAAATTACCCACCCTCTGCGGATGACAGAGAGTGGAATTTACGCTCGCGCCGACCGTCATGCCGCTTAAGATTTGGTTTCCTAAGAAAGTGGAGCCGTTATCTAACAGCCGTGATACGTCATGATGCCGCGGGCATAAGTAGACGGCCGTCTAATCAAGAATCCAAGGTGTCAACTTAGGCGGACAGAATACGTTGGAGAATGGGCAACACAGACGGCTGTCGTGGTTTATTTTATTCGAGAAA
This sequence comes from Metellina segmentata, assembly GCA_947359465.1. NCBI lineage: Eukaryota > Metazoa > Arthropoda > Arachnida > Araneae > Tetragnathidae > Metellina > Metellina segmentata. The sequence continues at coordinate 71,669,068 of OX375883.1, forward strand.
CAAAACAAAGCGGTTTTTTATTCTCTAGTTCAAAGTTCCTAGCTTCGGGATCGTTGAAGGTAGAGTGAAAATTTCAACAGATTTCAAATCAGCGTAAATTTCTACGCCAGATCGATATCAAAAACAGTTTTATTATTCAATTATTTACCATTTGATTATTTAATTATGTATTAAATAATTAATTATTTATTCAAAGAAAATCACATTTAAGGTATCGATCTGGTGTCAAATTTTCCGCAGATTTCGAATCCGTTGAAATTTTTATTCTGTGTTTAACGATCCCGATTTTACAAAAACGAATTATTCAATGGCAGTCAAAAATGTTTATTTATTTCGCTCCTCTTCGTTCGAATTGTTTGAAGCAGGAAATGAAATCTTGCCGCTACAAGAGAATAAAGGTTCCCCAACTGTTTGAGACCGCTATGACAACAGTCATGGAAATGGCGTCTCCGATCATTTTCGTTACGCTCACAAACAACGCTCTCTAGGAAACCAATACCATGTGTTAATATAAACAACGTTTAAGTGACGTCACCCACCGATACATCACGGCCGCTAGATCACGGCTACGCTTTCTTAGGAAACCGAAGCTTTACCTCTCAAGCCTGACCACCGTCAAGTCCGATAACAGTGGTGCCGGGCTCGATCAACATGCAAAGGAGCTGACTGGGGACGTATAGTCTTTAGTGACGAGTCCCATTTCCAACTGTGTACTGACGACAACCGCAGACGTATCTGGAGACGTCCAGGGAAGCGTGGGGATCCTGCCCTTACTATCACACGCCACTCATGCCCACAACAGGGCGTTATGGTCTGGGGTGCCTTCTGCTTTGATAGCTGCACCCCTTTGGTAGTCATTTCTGGCACACTTACAGCACAGCGGTACGTAGACGACATTCTACGAACGGTTGTGTTACCGTTCCTTTTGCGACACCCCGGACTTACTTTTCAACAAGATAATGCCCGGTCACACGCGAAACGTGTTGCTATGAGATGTCTTCAAGCTTTCCCAACACTTCCTTGGCCAGCAAGGTCTCTCGATCTCTCTTGCATAGAGCATATTTAGGACGTTATGGGAAGGCGATTGCAACCTTCTCGGAGTATTAATAATTTAGCCCGACATTAGGAGACAATTTGGCAAGAAATTCCGTTGGATACCATCCGGGAACTTTCTCAGTCTGTGCCATACGGGGTGACAGCTTGCATCCAAGCCAGAGGTGGACCCATGCCTTATTGACTTCCTACCTTTGTAACGGTCAAACTCTGAAATAAATCATCCAATTGTGCTGAAATTTTAATAGTTTGTTTTTCTATGTATGTTCTGCAAATCTACGAATTTTTATCGATTTACAGAGTGTTTTTATAGCCTCGAATTTACATTTTCCAATTTATGTATCTTGAAAATACACGTGTGTATATTTATGCTGAATCGTTTTGTCAAATAAACGCAATGTAACTTCAAAATGGAATGTTTTTGGTATATATATTCGAAATACTTACTCGGTACTTAAAAGTACTCGAATACCAAGTATTCGATGCTCTAAAGTACTCGATTTTGCCCATCCCTAGTTCTCGTCCAAAAAATCAACCGATCGCTCCTCGAGTACTGTGGTGTTTTGGGGCACCACACTAATACAAATGGAGTGGGACTAAGCAGTTTCCGTTTTAACCTTTTAACTGTCATGCCCGAGATAATCTCGGCCACAGCACTGGTGTTCGAAAATGTCAAGCCCGAGTATTACTCGGGGTAATTTTTTTTTGAGTGCATCGTATTGTTATACCCGAATATATATCGGGAGACGTTTATTTCGGCTTTATCTCTTTGTCAAACCCGACTGTATCTCGGGAAAAGTTCATGTGCACTCAATTCAATAGATGGCAGCCCTTTGCTGAAGGTTTCAAAGGTTAGAGGTTAGAAGTTGTGAAGAATGTTGTGACCATCAATTGTGTGTGAGTACATAAATATGATGATGCAGCTTCTGGACAAAAGAATGTTGGCAGACCACCTACAATAGATAACCCTGCCCGTCTTACTGAACGACATTTTATATCCCATATTCCTCCTACTCCTGTGAAACGTGAGCCTACAAGACAGCACAAAGTGTGTTGTTCGAAAAAGGATAAAAATGGGAAAAAGATAAGGAAGCAAACATGATTCTGGTGTAGTGATTGTAGAGTTGGTTTGTGCTTGGAAAAGTGTTTCCAGTTGTACCACACAAGACTGAATTACTGAACTACTGATAGGTATTCACTTTTTTTTTTTTCATTTATTTATTTTTTGGAAAATAATTAATTTTTTTATTTTCATTTTTAGAAAATAATGCTCCACTAGAAGCGAACTTTACAACTGCCATTGTTGAGTGGCAGCGGCCTCAAGCAAATATGCAGTGGCTACAAAACTTTAAAAATTTTACTCATGTACTTCAAAATATAAATTTTTAACTACTAAGTATATTTTATTTCGTACTAAACATTTGATTTTTGCAATAAAAAAATTTGACAATTTGTGTACCCAAATCATCAAAATAACTTGACAGTTAAAGGGTTAAGCAATTTATTACATTTAAAAGGATATCCATAAAATAGGACCACTATTTACAAATGTATTTACAACAACCGATCATTGTACGATTGTTCATTGAGAAACAGTAAGTTTCTCTTCTCACAGTTTGTATTTTCCCCCAACTGGTAGGTAGCTCTGTACAGTGATACGAGGTGTTTGACTTCCCCGTATCACTGTCCAGAGCTACCTCTTGCACCACCTTCCTCTGTGGCTTCTCTCGCTCGAGTCCCTTTTCCATCCATCTCGTGGCATCAACCTTGTCCGGGGCCCTCGTCGCTTCTTTTTCAAAATGACACCTCCCACACTCAAATGGGTGTCAGATCCCCACACGTGCGAAAAGATCGTGAAACCGTTAGCCGGCGGTCCTTCACAATCACCAGGTGTCAGGTGGAAATCGGGGTGCACAAGAAACGGACGCCGACCCTGAGTTATGAACACACGTGTGGCTGTCGGCTCCCTTCTCGTGGATACGTTTCTTTTCCTGCCGCCACGATCTCACAGTACCTTGGCAACGAAACGGGACAGTTCAAAAAGCGAGTATTGTGTGTGTGTGCTGGATCTTCCTTTATCTCATCGGATCGTGATTCTCCAGACAATTCTCCTCGGGAGGATTGACGATCGTTGACTTTCATTTGCACAGAGCGTTGACCAATTGAGGTTAAAAGAAAATTTTAATCCCCGAAGAAAGAAATCCATGACGCTACAGGGCGAACTCAGTGTTTTAAGCTCGAAGGCTCGACCAATCACAGCCGCTGATCACAACTGTGTAGGGTTTTTAAAATGATTTTCTTCTCGTTTACAACAGAGTTGCAAATACTTTTCTCCCCTTTTGTGAGGAAGACGTTTTACCATCTCTTTTTCGGACCCTTTTTTCGACCCTCTCCGGTTTAGTTCAAAATAAAGAACATCGACTAATGCATCTCTGGGGAGGTTGGTACTCCAGATCATTACATTTTTGAGTGTCCACTCACATGTATCAATCACCTCAAGGAACCAGCAATAACGCACTACCAAGCTTGGGCCACCAACACAATCAAATAAAAATTATGAATGCTTTGAAATTCGTAATGGAAAACATTAACATTATCACCAACTAACAATCAGAAGACTCTAGGACTGTGTGCATTTGTATTTTATTGTTAATTTTAAGTTTCTGTCTTTTTGCTTTACATAATTAATGGAATTAATCGTTTACTATTGAAATATAAATGTAATTTAGATAGGGTCAAAAATAATTGTTACTTCGTTAAATCAACTTTGTGTACGTGAGGCTGGTGGGAAAAGCAGGACTATGACTGACATTTCAATTAAAAATTGGGGAAACTATTAGCCTGGCCAAAAGAGGAAAACTATGCTAAAGTAAACCCGACCCATGTCTTAAATGTACTATCAAAAGGATATTTAATCATTGTTTTCAAAAGGATATATAATCAGTATTATCAAATGGATGTATTACTCATGTAAAATATACATCAAATGTATTTTTAGAAATTTGGTCACGGGATGACCAGATTAGTCCGGTTTCCTTTGACGGGTTCGTTCCATTTTTCCGTGGGTGACTAGTTAACCCTTTAACCTGACTAAAGTCGGGAGGTGAGAGGGTCACCTGCGGTGACCAACCAACCTCTCCGGTATAAACACCTTGTCTACTTTTAATGGCAACATAAAAGGGACAGGCCTCTCTCAAAATAGTTCTATTAATGTTATCACCAGCTCTCGCGTCCACGCTATTTTAATAGAATAGGTCACACACAGGAGATCTGGTCAAGGCAAACGATGAGGGTAAAATGTCACAGAGAGCGAACCAAAGACGGCGTGAACGACCACGAGGTGCCGAAGGGCATAAGTGATTGTCTGCAATACCGAAAAGGGGCGAAATAGGGGAGCATTTTCATCCCAAATTTTGTCTCCTCGAAACGTCTCCACAAAAGTTGCAATCCTTTGATCAGTATCGATTCATGGTGGGAAAACAAAATCGGAATTGAAAACTCGCCACCCTTAAGGCCCGGTGCACACATCCGGTTTTTCAACGTGCTGCCGCAACGCAAGTGCGGTCTGAGATACATTAGATCCAATGGAGCGGTGCATTCATGGCTCCAGCGCCGCTGGGGCGACGCACATCCAACTTGCATGAGTCTTCGTTCTGAAGTATCTTGTTTTCATAAAAAAGAAATGGAATATAAATAATAATTAATAAATGGTTGTATCCAGTAACGTCTATTTTGTTTCAAAACATACTTTTTTTTTTACACCAAGTAAGCGAAATAAACACGTTTTCTTCGATAGAATATTTTTCGCAAAAGGCGCGAAATGAGTTCGTGCGTGATTTCACGGTTATGTGTGCATAGTTGGACTTCGGTGCCGCAGTGGCGCCGCACGTTGAAAATCCGGATGTGTGTGCAAAGGGCCTTAAGCAGCGTTAACACCGGAATTGCAAATATACAGAGGCTGTTCACACATTTTTTAGACAATGTATATTGTATTCACAAAACTAAATTACATAAAATTCTTGTGTTTTAAATGTTCTATTTGATAGCCCTTATTCTGAACTATCTTTCGACACCGTAATTTCCAGGATAATAATGCCTTTTGAAGTGTCAGAAGAGGTGTTATATTCCATTCCTCCTGAACAGCTTTTCAGAGTCCTGTAAGGGTTGTGGGACGACGTTTGGATAATGCAGATTTTAAAAGTCCGAAAGCACAAAAATCCATAGGTGATACATCGGGAGATTTAGTAGGGATATCAGTGAAGGATATGGCCTTGATACCGGTTTTTTGTTCCATTTCTCTTAGGAAATTTACAGTGGATTTTGATGTGTGACTGCTAGTTTTGTCTTGAATGAGTTCCACAGATTAATGGCACTGTGGGTAAAGCGATGGTATTTCATTCAGAAAAATTGGCGATAAAATATGCTCCTGATAGTATTTGGAGTTAATCTTGACATTTTTTCCCACTCTCTTTATTTTTAACTTGCCATTATATGAAAAACCAGCAACAATCCTGAATCCCTTAGAAAAACTTTCTTTCGATTCTGTGAACCATGTACTTAAATTTTTTTCTCCACTTTTATGATAATAAATGGCTCTTTTTTTTGCTGCAATCATTTAAATACACCCATGATTCATCTATTGTGACAATTTTTTTTTCATTTTTCTTTTTATAAGTGTTTCTCATATAGAATTCTGCAGCGTGTCCTGCGTTCAGCGATATGCTTTGGAGAAAGACGATGCACATTGCGTTTTTTCGCTTTCTTAAGATTTAAATCAACGTTTATTATTTTGTTTAGAGTGGACGCCGATCATTTTAATGATTTTGCAACTGTCCTTTGACTAGGGGGATTTTCTTTTAACATTAAACAAAGTACATATGCAATAGTCGAAGATGTCCGTTTCTTCCTTGGATACTTGTCTGGAATTTTTGTCCCACTTGAGGCTCCAATTGGACGTTTTTTTCCTTTTGTTGACGATTTTACCTATCGGCCCTTTAGATATCACAAAACCATGACTCTCACATCGTTTTTGGATAACGGAATATGAATATTTCTCTTCGGAAAGAGCATAAATATAGCCTTCAAACCACTGCTTCGTTAAAAACGCCAATTTGAATAAAAACAAACCTCTCAAGCCGCAGACGATAATTTTAACTTTTAAAAACATAGTACAGATGCAATTATTTCTTTTGCAGAAAACTATTTTTTATTACCGCTAACCAAAATAGTCTAAAAAAATGTGCGAACAGCCTCTGTATTTATCTCCCTTTGTGTGGCAGGGACGTTTTACGTTCCCCTATGACCCTTTTTGTCCCTTTTTTCGACCAACTCCGGTGTAAACGTTTTGTGGACTTTATCGGCAACTATCCGAGCGCACTCTTCTCACCCATTTATACAGAAGAGTGATCACTTTTCATCAAGATGTCGAGTTCCTCACCCATTTCACCCCAGACATTGTTCTTTTGATTTTTGTCTTTGTACTCGGGTGTAGTTTGGGCCCAGAAGACAGGCCGCTCTTTAAATAGTTCTATTAATGTTATCACCAGCTGTTTCATCTACGCCATTTTAATCGAATAGGTCACTCACTGGCAGTTTGGCGTGAGATATGGTCAAGGCAAGCGATGAGGGCAAAATATCACAGAGAGCGAACAAAAGACCGCGTGAGCGACCATGGGCATTCTATAGGGGGTAGAGGGGACGGTTATTGTCAAGCAAACGTCTCTGAGAAATCTCCCCCGAAAGTTGCAACCCTTTGATCTTTACCGACTCATGGTGGAAAACAAATTTGTCACTGCAAACTCTCCAAATCGCCATCCCGACTCGAGATCTTGTCGATACAATGAGCGCCGTTTCTCGGAATAACTTCGATGTTTGGAGGGAGAGAAGTTGTGCTAATTCTGTGTAAACGCGGCTTTACACGATATCTCGTCGATAAAATTAGTGCTGTTTCTCGGAATGTCTTCGATGTTTGGAGAGGGACGTGTTTGCAAAACGTAGATTTATACTTACAGAGATTTGTTTTAATGTGAATATATACTTCAACTGCCTGAAAACTTTGTAGGAATAGCGAGTAGAGGAATGCAAAATATTGTTCTCAACACTAAGCCTAATCAGACATTTCTGAAATGGTGCAGTGGTGGATATTCCTTCAACTCCAGGATGTGAAAAAAAATATATTTTGAAAAAAATTTCTCATTTTTATTTTATTTAAATCGCATTTTTATGATTTTGATATATTTCTCACCCGCGCAAATCTAAACTTAACAAAGTTTCCGACAAACAAATTTTCCGACAAACAAATTTTCCGACAAACAAATTTTCCGACAAACTAATTTTCCGACAAACTAATTTTCCAACAAACAAATTTTCCGACAAACAAATTTTCTGACAAACAAATTTTCCGACAAACAAATTTTCCGACAAACAAATTTTCCGACCAACAAATTTTCCGACAACAAAGTTTCCGATAAACAAATTTTCCGACAGGAAGTTTATCACCACAATGTTTTCGAAAAACAAAATTTCTGAAATTATTTTTAATTAGATTAAATTGAGAAAAAAATGTGTGCACCCCCGAGATGAGGTCATCGTAGGGTAGGCAAAAGATTGCAGTGAGAAGACCGCCCCTACTCGTTCCATTCATCAATTGGAAGTCGTGCTTCAAGGTCCTCTTTCGAAACTTTGTAAAATTTGAAACAATAAATATTACTTGCTCATTTTTGCTTTTTTTCTTGTTTGTTCCCGCAGGGCTCGACGGACCCCTCCTGATTATTTAGCGTGTACAGGGTTCACGCACGGGCCTGTTAAGGATTAGCTAAAACCGATTGGGGCCACTTCGCGTTTGGAACGGAAGTTCGCAAACTCAGGGCTGGCACCTCACCCTATTGGGGGCTTTTTTAGGGGAGAGCCCCTTAACCTCTAAAATGTCGAATTTTGCGCTCCAAAAACAGAAAAAAGCTAAAACAAAAAACCAAACAGACCATATTATCCCGGACCCCCTTCACGTTGACCCCCACCTTGGGGTGACCAACCACGGGCAGGGGTCAAACGCCTATTTTTACAAGATTCTAGTTCTATTCTTCCCTTACATGAGCCTTATTTATGGTCTATTAGTCTTAAAAATTGTGTTCGGAGAATGTGCATTTGAAAACATGGTGTCGGAAAACTTTCTGTCGGAATAATTGTTTGTCGTAAACTTTGTTGTCGGAAAATTTGTTTGTTGGAAACTTCGTTTGTTGTAAACTCTGTTCTTGGAAATTTGGTGTCGGAAACTTTGCTTTCTGAAATTTTGTCGTCGAAATATTGACGGGGAACCTTTTTCTACTGGTCACTTTTCCAATCTACAGTTTACCAATTCAATCCGAGTAAGATTAGGTGATTCTGTTAGTTGAAAATAAGAACTTACACCAGTAAAAGAGAACATTTGAAAGATGTAAATGAATTTCCGTTTCATATTCTTGACTTATTTTGCCGACCAACCGGTATCGTGGTTAAGGTGTTAGCCTCTAGAGCGGTAGGTTCCTGGTTCGAATCCGGGTGCAGGCACGGATGCTTGTAAGTTTTTGGTGTAGAGGCGGCTGGTGCACCTTGAATCTGTCGTGGCCGAAAGTCCTCACGTTGGGTTGGCGCGGACTTTTGGAGAGTGGGGTGCCAGCTCAGGTGTTGCCTCGTCATCTGACCGTGGTTCAAAATTACGAGGTGTTGTCCTCGGATCTTTCCCTTAAGGTATGGATCCCGAACCATCGTCAATATCCCGTTGTGTTGCTCTAGTAAGACGTTAACTGGAAATTACATTACATTGACTTATTTAATCTTGATGCATGAAATTGCATATCAAAGCTCATTTTACTTTTTGAAATGATATAAATTTTACGTATAAAATGACTTACGTACCGAAAATGACATCAATACATGCCACTAATTTAGGTAGGTATTTGATTAATGTCGCACTGGGAGCAACACAGAGGGGTGTTGACGACGGTCCTCAATCAAACCTGAAGAGTTATGGTAATGGTAATTTTTAATTAACGTCGTACTAGAGCAACACAACGGGCCATTGACGACGGTACGGCATCAACAATACCATAAGTGAAAGATCCGAAGACAACACCACGTAATTTTGAACCGGGGTCAGATGACGAGGCAACACCTGAGATGGCTCCCCACGCTCCAAACTTCCACACCACCAACCCAACGACTTTCGACCACGAAAGATTAAATTTGCACCAACCGCCTCTACACCATACGCTTACAAACGTCCATGCACTGACTTGTATTCATTCAAACCAGGAATCTTCCAATCTAGAGGCCACCACCTTAACCTCCAACCCTGTTGGTCGGAAGCATAAGCTCAGATGTCTGCCGTAAGTCTAAGTCTTTGTTAAAAATCCGACGAAAAAATGTGTTTACTTTCCTTTTTACAGATTTCATTCGCCAGCGAAATCTTGTTCAGTTATCAAGTCACTGCCAAACAAACACAATTTAGGTCCTAATTCGCTTCACTAAGATAATTATATACGTACATTTATGATCAAAAACTAAGTGTACTAGCTAGATCAGGATAGGGCAGCACGCGACCAAATGGACACAAGCTGCCCTAGGTCAAGGATGAATCGTATTCACGGGCGAAGTTGGTGAAACGAGGAAGTTTACATGATGTTTGCCAAGAAGGTGTCTGAAAATGATTGTTGAAAATATTCACGTCTAATTTAGGTAAAATTAAATTAATCACAAACAAATACACCTGGGAGACCTTTTTGATCTGTTTCACTCATTCGGAATTCAAGAATTTGAATCATGAATTTCTTCTTTCTTATTCCTTCATGAATTTGTTTAGGAAACATCAAGGATGTTGAAATTTGATCTTTCTGTCACTCACTTAGGAATGTAAATTTCAAAATGGCTCAAAATTCTATCGAATAATTGCATGCATTTGAGACGCACTGTATCCCCCATTCCATGTTTGGAATGGTATGGAAGTTCGAAGAGTGGAGGAAATGTATAAGTAGCTTGAGCAATGGAAAGCTTTTTATGTGTCCAGGGATCATGTGACCAAAACTAGTATTTTGGTGACTCGTATATTGTTTCTTCTGCTGCGTGAAACCATTAGATTTAGCCACAGGTCGGATCCATTGATTCCCATAGGCGCAACTAGGGTTGTTGAATGGGGGGAGGAGGGTTTGGTTCTTCCCCGAAAAATATGGACTGTACCCCATTAAAAAAGGAGAAGAGATTAAATTAATTATATTAAAATAATTAATTTTATTAATAATATTAATTTTATTAAGATTATTATAATAACTATTAAATATTAATAATTAATTTTAGTTATATAATTAATATATATTAATAATTAGTTTATTATATTAATTAATATTCACAAATTAACACATGTTTTTTTTTTAATCGTAATTTTTTTTTATTCATACACTATCAACCAATAAATATTTGGACACCTGTGATAGAAAAGAAACACAAAATTTATTCATATTCAATATTTGGTAGGGTTTACACGTAAGGCAATTACAGCCTCATCCTTAAGGGGCATGCTTTCCACAAGTCATTGCATTACGTTTTGTGGTATTTTCTTCCACTCGGCTTGGAGAAGACATGCAAGTTCCTTCACCGATTTTAGACGGTTGTTGCACCCCTTAATTCGACGATCTAACTCGTCCCAGAGTTTCTCGATTAAGTTCAGGTCTGGGCACTGGGCAGATCAATCCATTCGGTTAACCCCATTGTCACCATACCAATCCACGGTGGACCTCGCAACACGACAGTTGGCGTTGTCGTGCTGGAAGAAGCATGGGTCCTACCCGTAAAACTGCCACAACGTAGGAATCACACTGTCATTCAAAATTTAGCAGAAAACCTCGCCGTTGAGCTTATCATGAATTTGGACCAAGGGTCCCAGTCCATACCAGGAGAAACACCCCAGACCATAACTCTACCTCCGCGGAACTTTACTATGGGCACAATGCATTCTGGCAGGTGGCGTTCTCCAGGCAGACGCTAGACCCATACCTTGTCATCCGAACGCTAGAGGGTGAACCTTGATTCGTCGCTCCAGAGAACCCGTTTCCACTGATCTACGGTCCACTTTCGACGTGCTTTGCACCCCATTAACCGAGCAGCATGGTTGAACTTTGTGATCAAAGGCTTATCGGCGATAGCACGACAATGAAAACCAAGCAGATATGCTTACTTATGGATGGTATTAATCGAAACAACACTCCCGGATACCTGTTGAAACTCTTGGAGTATGTGGGCCATCGGTTAGGTGCGGTTAATGTGAATTTCTCTGGACAGCATCCGTCAGTCTCTATCTCCCAGTTTCGTGGATCTGCCGACTCGGGGCACATTCCGACAATCACCGATCACCTTCCACTTCTGAATCACATAGAGCACTGTCGATTTTGGGTAATTCAGCTCGCAAGATGTCCCTTAAGGATCGATCATTTCTGTGACACACTCGACGATTACACCCGAAATCCGATAACTCTGCACTTTGTGGCATCTTGCATGCGACTCATGCCAATGTTGTTTCCTACACGGCGTGACGTATATAATGACCGCAGATATCGTCATTTTCATTGGTGTCTAAATACTTATTGGTAGATAGTGTATTTATACTATGAGCGTAAAAATAATTTTTATTTAATATAATCTAGTTTAAATAGCCATAAAGAGCTTAAAGCTCTGATTGCTCGTTATTAACTAATTTAACTATCTTGTTTGACGAACTGAATGGGGGGTTAAAGCCCCAACTCCCCCTGGTTACACCTATGAACTGATGTACCATTGTTTCATTTATTTATTACACAAGTTAAACATTAATTAAAAGTGAACTAATTAAAATTGAACGAATTAAAATGGAACTAATTAAAATCAAACTAATTAAAATCGCACTAATTAAAATCAAACGAATTAAAATCGAACTAATTAAAATCAAACGAATTAAAATCGAACGAATTAAAATTGAACAAAATAAAATTGAACAAATTAAAATTAAATTTATCAAAAATTGATTTTATTAAAAATTAAATTAAGTAATAATTAAATAAGTAAAAATTAAATTACGTTAAAAATTAAATTAAGTTTAAAATCAAAAATAAAAATTAAATAAATTAAAATTAAATAAATAAAAAAAATAGTTAAAATTAGTTTAATTAAAAATAAAATAAGTAAAATTAAATTAATTAAAATTGAATTAACTAAAATTAAATTATGTAAAATTAAATTAAGTAAAATTAAATTAAATGATTTTAAATTAATTAAAACTAATTTAATTAAAAATAAATGACTTAAAATTAATATATGAATAGTTTGAGTAGTTATTAATAAAGGATTAATTTGTGAAAACTCTCATTGTATATATGTATACAAACTTTTTCTCAACTGAATGTGGGGGGGGGTTGAACCCCCAAATCACCCTCGGGATAATGGTACAACTGCTGTACCGGCCGTTGTCTAAATCTTAAAATACCTACCTGGTCACTCATTATGTGTCAGCAAAACTCTCCCTGTGTATGTATGTCCACTCATTACTTGGTCCAGTGGAAATAAGGAATAGATTTTGTTTCGTACCCTCCAAAGAAAAACTTCCTGTCTGTAACGGTCTGTTGACGGATATCTTTCCGAAACACCTACGTATTTGCTAAGGTCCTAATAAGCCTGTTGTGTTGCTCTAGTACGACGTTAATTAAAATTACCTTACATAATAAGCGTGGTTATTTATTTGTACTACTGTATTATAGGCAAACTCGTTAACCGTTTTCTAAAGCTGAAAAGAAAAAATATAGCCAACATGTTTTTCACCTTTAGTCAGTCACATGGGATATGTCCAAGTCCATACAGAAAGACTGTGACGGATAGACATAACAACCTTGTTGACTTCTGAATTTCTTCCGAGAAGATTGTTGACAGACAGAATCTTACATAATTCGTTCGAGGGCCTATTTCCCAAGGATGTTTTTTACAACGTTCTTGGATTTTTGTTCTTCTAAACGCCAATCTGTCGAGGAAATGCTTCGTTCTGCCGTAATTTTCAATTAAATTTGTTACGTCGGAATCGGAAATTTCATTGCATTATTTAAATGTCATTTAAAAGGGTGTTTCGTAATAACTCGATGCAATGGGATGTAATAATATGTAATTTTCAATTAACGTCGTACTAGACGGGAAACACAATTGATGGTCCGGGACAATCCTCTGAGGGAAATCCAAGAGCAACACCAAGTAATTTTGAACCACGGTCAGATGACAAAGCAACATCTGACCTGGCACCCCACTGTCCAAACGTCCGCGCCAACCCAACGTGAGGACTTTCGGCCACGACAGATTCAAGGTGCACCAGCCGCCTCTACACCAAAAACTTACAAGCATCCGTGCCTGCACCCGGATTCGAACCAGGAACCTACCGCTCTAGAGGCTAACACCTTAACCACGATACCGGTTGGACGTTAATTTAAAATTACCAAGTTACCCACTCAGAAAATTGTGAATTGGTAATTTTAATTAACGTCGTACTAGAGCAACACAACGGTCTATTAACGACAGTCTGTGATCAATCCCTTAAGGGAAAGATTCGAGGACAACACCTCGTAATTTTGAACCACGGTCAGATGACGAAGCAACACCTGAGCTGGCACCCCACTCTCCAAACTTCCACACCAACCAAACGTGAGGACTTTCGGCCACGAAAGATTTAAGGTGTACGTTTGCGTCTTGTGGTTAAGGCGTTAGCCTCTAGATCGGAAGGTTCCTGGTTCGAATCCTCATCAGTGCATGGATGTTTGTAAGCATATAGTGTAAAGGCCGGCTGGTACGTACCTTAATCGTACATTAAATTTCGTACCTTAAATCTTTCGAGGCCGAAAGTCCTCACGTTTGGTTGGTGTGGAAGTTTGGAGAGTGGGGTGCCAGTTCAGGTGTTGCTTCGTCATCTGACCGTGGTTCAAAATTACGAGGTGTTGTCCTCGAATCTTTCCCTTAAGGGATTGATCACAGACTGTCGTTAATAGACCGTTGTGTTGCTCTAGTACGACGTTAATTAAAATTACCAATTCACAATTTTCTGAGTGGGTAACTTGGTAATTTTAAATTAACGTCGTAATAAAGCAGCACAATGGGCTATTGACGACGGTCCGGGATCAATCCCCTAAGAGAAAGATCCGAGGACAACGCCGCCGACCAACCGGTATAGTGGTTAAGGTGTTAGCCTCTAGATCGGAAGGTTCCTGGTTCGAATCCGGGTCCGGGCATGGATGTTTGTAAACGTATGGTGTAGAGGCGGCTCGTGCACCTTAAATCTGTCGTGGCCGAAAGTCTTCACGTTGGGTTGGCATGGAAGTTTGGAGAGTGGGGTGCCAGCTCAGGTGTTGCTTCGTCATCTGACCGTGGTTCAAAATGACGAGGTGTTGTCCTCGAATCTTTCCCTTAAAGGACTGATTCCGGACCGTCGTCAATAGCCTGTTGTGTTGCTCTAGTACGACGTTAACTAAAAATTACCAATTACCCGGACCGTCGTCAATAGCTCGTTGTGTTGCTCTAGTACGACGTTAACTAAAATTACCATTACCGAGGACAACGCCAATTGATTTTGAACCACGGTCAGATGACGAGGTCAACACATGAGCTGGCACCCCTCCCCTAACGTTTGCGTCTAGTCGTTAAGGCGTTAGCTTCTATATCGGAAGGTTCCTGGTTGGTAATGGTAATGCTAATTTTAGTTAACGTCGTACTAGAGCAACACAACGGGCTATTGACGACGGTCCGGGATCAGTCCCTTAAGGGAAAGATTGAGGACAACACCTCGTAATTTTGAACCACGGTCAGATGACGAAGCAACACCTCAGCTGGCACCCCACTCTCCAAACTTCTACGCCAACCCAACGTGAGGACTTTCGGCCACGACAGATTTAAGGTGCACCAGCCGCCTCTACACCATACGCTTACAAACATCCATGCCCGGACCCGGATTCGAACCAGGAACCTTCCTATCTAGAGGCTAACACCTTAACCACTATACCGGTTGGTCGGCCGTTCCTGGTTGGGATCTGTGTCAGTGCATGAATTTTAGTAAGCGGTTGATGTAGAGGCGGCTGGTGCAATTTAAATCTGTCGTGGCCGATAGTCCTCACGTTGGACTGGTGTGGAAGTTCGAAGAGTGGGGTGCCAGCTCAAGAGTTGCGTCGTCATCTGACCGTGGTTCAAAATTACGTGGTGTTGACCTCAGATCTTTCCCTTAGGGGTTTGATACCGGACCGCTGTCAATAGCCCGTTGTGTTGCTCTAGTGCGACGTTAATTAAAATTTCCTTACCTTTCCTCCTAACGTTTGTAACACGAAGACGTCCAGCAAATATTTATAAGCTCGTATTATTCCAAGAACATTAAGTAAAATATAAAGTATTTATATCATTACATTAACACCAATACATGAAGTACAAGGGGTCTTCAAGTGAAAAGGTACGAAAAGTCGTAACAACGTAACCGTTAACATATTTGCCAATGCAGCTATGGGAGAACTTAGCGAGACATCTAGGGATGCGATTGGAATCTCCGGCGTGGATCGGAGCATGCGTGGGCGCCCGCATGCGTAGAAAAGAGAAGAGGCTCTTATAAAAAGCGCCGTCCAATTGACGAGGCAGTGCGTTTGAGGACAGCATGTCGTTCACATTGCAAAATTCGACGATTGAGGAGCAGCGAGGCGTTATCCGATTTCTGACGGTGTTGAACCGGCCGTTATTCATCTCCGGATGGTGACCGTATACGGGGAAGACTGTGTGTCCGACAAGTCAGTGAGAAAATGGAGTGCCCGTTTTCGTGCAGGCCGTGAGAGTTTGGTTGATGACCCGAGACCAGGCCAGGCAAACACAGTCATCACGGCCGATTTCATCAACAAGGTGGACGGCATAGTGAGAAGTGATCGGCGTGTCACATTGCGAATGTTGGCGGTGAAGGTGGATGTCAGCGTTGGAACAGTGTGGACAATTGTTCACGACAGGTTGTGTTATCGGAAGGTGCGCGCGCAGTGGGTTCCGAAGCAGATCACCGACCAGCAAAAGGAACTGCGTATGGAGCTAGCACTTCAACATCTATTTCGGTATCATGAAGACCCCGCTTTCCTGGAGCAGATCGTCATGAGATCTGGTGCCATCACTACGAGCCAGAGACAAAGCTAGACAGCATGCAGTGGAATCATGCGTCTTCACCTCCCCCTGAAAAGTTCAAAGCCGTGGCATCAGCGGGGAAGTTGTTACTCACCGTCTTTTTCGACGTCCAATGTCCGCTTCTTGTTGAATTACTCGAGCACAAAAGAACCATTAACTCTGATGTGTACTGTGAGACACTCCGAAGCCTACGCAGGTCCATCAAGAACAAAAGACCGGGGCTGCTCACGGAGGTGTGGCTCTGCTCCATGATAACGCGCGTCCACACGTCTCCAGGGTCACACACGCGGAACTAGTCAAGTTGTTCAAGTGGGAGCAGCTTGACCATCCGCCCTACAGCCCGGGCACATCGCCCTGCGATTTCCATGTGTTTGGTCCCTTGAAAAAACATCTGAAAGGGAAGCGCTTCAACTCGGACGACGAACTCAAGGACGCTGTGATGGACTGAGTCTCGTCACTGCCACAGGAATTCTGGAAACAAGAAATCCTTCGGCTCGTTAATCAATGGGATCGTTGTGCTCATTGCCCGATTGACACTAATCGGGCTGGATCCGGCCGGATTAGTTAACAAATTTATCTAACCAGTATGCATTTTTCCAAAATCGGCTGAGTGAAATTACGTAAAAAAGGATATTATTCCAAATTGACGAACAAAACATTTATTTTAGCATTAGAAAATCAACTTTATTAATACTTAAACAATCATCAACAATTAATTATAGTAACTACACAAGTACTACTAGTAGTAAGTATTAAACGAATTGATGATGATAAGACTTACTTATTTTTATTGGTGTGGAAACTAGTTTGTTTAAAACGTAGGGTACGGCGGGGTAATTGTAAACAGAATTTGTATGTTCACTTTCAATCCCTATTTTCAAACTTTTGATAAAGTAATTAAATATTGTTCACCCTACTAAACAAACTTGTAACTATTCTACTTTGATATTTAATTAGTACGAAGATTCCAGAAAAGAAATTTAATAACGTACTCGGCTGTTTACAATTACCCTGCGTGTTTACAAATTTACAATTACCCCTGAAAGTAGGGGTAATTGTAAACAACGATTTTCCTCGTGATATGGAATATTGAACAATTGAAAGCGTGAGCAGTAGTCATGGCAGTAGAAGGAACACCAATGGTATTTTTACCCTTCTAAAACTATGTTTACAATAACCTCGTTTTGATCTTTACCTTTACCAAATACTCCCACTTCTTCCCCCCCCAAAAAAAAATATATATATATATATATATATATATATATATATATATATATAGTGACACTGGAAAGTTGCATTGATCATGAGGTGAACTTCCAGGAATACATAAGAATAAATGATTCAAACATTTACTGAACAAAGAATGTATTTAGTGTAATGAACTGAAAATTACAAATTTAAAAATAAAAAAATAATAAAATTGAAAAATACAATTTTAGGTACAAAAAACAAACACACATTACATTTCTTACACACTAACAGTGCCCTCAAATTGGAAAATTTCTTTACGGTTTTCATTGCTACAGGTTGAAGTAGGTAAAATTGCATGGACATGGTCTTTAGTAACACAGAATTAGTCTTTTTGAACCACAGCGAATTTAGTATATGCATTGTCGATGCATTTGAATCCGGTGATCTCAAACTGCACTTTTGAAACAACATCCACCCTTCATATATACGAAAAATGGGTCTCCTATCTCTTTCTTCCCCCCTCCTCAACAAGTACAAACGTAGTCGTTTCAGGCCCGGTGCACACATCCGGTTTTTCAACGTGCGGCGCCGCTGCAGCAACGCAAGTCGATCTGAGATACATTAGCTCCAATGGAGTAGTGCACACATGCCTCCGGCGACGCACGTCCAACTTGCGTGCAATTTGTACCGCAGTTCGTCGCACACGCTTCTCCGTTCTGAAGTACCTTGTTTTCATAAATAAATGGAATATAAGTATGAATTAATAATTGGTTGTATCCAGTAACGTCTATTTTGTTTCAACATATAATTTTTTTTTCACCAAGTAAGCAAAATAAACATGTTTTCTTCGATAGAATATATCGCAAATGGCGCGAAATGAGTATTTGCGTCATTTCACGGTTATGTGTGCATAGTTGGGCTTCGCTGCCGCAGTGGCGCCGCACGTTGAAAAACCGGATGTATGCACCGGGTCTCGTTGTCTTCCATGAATGGCTCCAAAATATTTAACTTCCCCTGCAAGCTAGTCTTCTATATTTTGCTTGAATTTTTGTACAATTTCAAACTCTTCACCGTCAAGGTTAGTCAATTCTTTCAATAGTTCCTCATCCTCGCTGTCCTCGAGTTCTGCTGTCCTTTCCATTCGCTTCGTTCTTGTTTTCTTGCTTACCCTTCTGGCTCTTTCACTATCTTCTCACCAGGCTTCCTTTTGTTCTTTTTCTCTTTTGCTTCCTTCAAACGTAACAGTACTTGGTCAGTTGTAAGAACTTCACCATATGTGTGAAGTTTTAGTACATGAGTCTTCCTGCTCCCCAAGAACACGAAAAATGCAATAAAACGCAATTTAAGCGTACTAAATACGATTAAATAAAAAATTACACGGGAAAACATAATGATTTTCCATCCAATTGAACGAAATTACCGTCAAAGTTATGTTTACAATTACTTAGTCTCTTGAAAAATATGGATAATTGTAAACATTCAAATATAGGTGCATTAAAGTTCTCAGAAGCAAAAGTCAATGATTTTCTGTTCGATAGAAACATAACTGATCGTAGTAAAGAATTGGAACAACATACCTTTCAATATATTATGGAGGGCAGCAGAAAATGCAGCACACAAAAACTTTCAATCCCAAACTTTTCAACCATAAACTTTTTAACTAAACATATTGCTACCAGCTGAGGGTCAAAGAAATACGGGATTACCATATTGCATCCTCAGGGTTGCCAGCTTTCATATTTCACAACTTTTTAGTCTCTCGGAATCCCACGTGGCCCCTTAAATAGCTTGTTTACAAGTACCTCACCTAACCCTAGTAATTTTCTATTTATCCAAAATTAAGTAGTCTTTATCTCTAATGCCGTTGAGCAAATGATACACTCATTGCCATAAAAATTTGCTCACCAAGAAATAATTGTGGGATTGTATCGAAACTTGGCATAAAGGTACATGCCGGCCATTTTTCAACAAGACAATGCTCGGCCACACACAGCAAGGATGTCAAAAGACTGCCTCCACCACATTACCACCCTTTCCTGGTCTGCTCGATCCCCAGATTTGTCACCAATCGATCATATCTGGGATCGTTTGGGACGGCAAGTTGGACACCTTACGAGTTTGGTCGAACAAGAGGCGCGTTTACAGCAACTGTGGAACGAGATGTCTCAGAACATCTTTCGGAACTTGTATGTCTCAATGCCCGCTCGTATCGCATCGTGCATTCGCGCTAGAGGGGGTCCAACAGAGTACTAAAACTTCCGTTCATTTGTAATTTTTTCTGCAATAAATGATCCTTTTTTTTTTAATCACTTACTTATATCAAAGTAGTACTTACATGTGTAAAATTTCGTTTCATTTTGACGACTTTTTCTTGGTGCGCAAACTTTTATGGCACTGAGTGTGTATAAATTGTACTTAACCTTGTCTCATACTAACATAAAAATCTAATCCGTGGCAAATTTTGGTCAACATAACAAACAAGGGAACTCTTAATTCTTCTTAATTGCTTAATAGAAAGTTATATAGTAATGAAAATCACTTTTGAGTTTGGAAGAAGGAAATCTAAGGAAACAAATCGTATTAAATGTGTCATCCCCCCAACCTACTTCTCAATGAACTGCAACTATAACCAGCGGCCGAGAAGGCCCTCTCAGCTTCGACACTAGTTGGTTTAACCGTCATTAAGTAGTCGTACATAAGATAGAAATATTTTCCTTTGATTCCATTTCATATGAAGTCATTAATTTCTTCAGTATTTTCTCAAAATCTGTTTCTTTTCTAAAGTTTGTCTTTTTGCAACAGTCTTCATTTTCTTGCAAAGTTTGCTTTTCTAATTCCTTTTCATTAAAAAAATATTATTGATCATTTAATTTATTATTTTTGCTAGAATTCTCCAAACTGATGACTTAAAAATATAAAATCGATTAATTCACAATCGATTGCTTAATAAACGATTTTGCGATTTTAAAGTTGGGTTTGAATAATCGATTATTTAATTTTTTAAAAAATTCGGTTTTATCGGATCCGGACTGGATTCGATAGATGTTGCTGGATCTGGTAGGTAGCCAAATGATAACGGATCCACGGATCGGATTGCATTCCCTATACCTACCTTCATTTACACTGGTGTAAGAAATTAAGAGAATTTCCAGACTTGTTCAATTATCTCTAGAACTATTGTACCGATTTTAATGAAATTTGATATGCACATACCTTGATAGAATACAAAACAAATAACCATTCAAGAATTGTAATACACACGCATGATCGTACGTAACACTCGTTGGAGTCGGAAGGTATGAAACAGCGGTTGCAGAATAAACAAAAAAATGGGTTAATAGGGGTATGGTCCCCTCTTACAGATATACAGGTCTCGCAGCGTGATTTCCTACTTGAAATAAAGCAGTTTATCATTTCCTGTGGCAATTGGTCCCACGCGTTCAGAACCGCTGTTTTCATTACCAAGATGGTTCTCGGAGGGGGGTTGCGAGTTGCAATTGCCCTCCCCAGAGCGTCCCAGACATGCTCTATAGGGTTAAGGTCTGGAAATCTGGCTGGCCAATCCATCCGGCGAATATCCTCACTCTCTAGAAATTCGTCGACCAGAAGAGCTCTATGTGGCCTCGCGTTATCGTCCATTAAAATGAACTCAGGGCCAACTGCACCCCTGAAAAGGCGAACATAGGGCTCCAAGACCTCATCCCTATACCTCACACCAGTCACACTGCCTCTTTTCTTTCATATTTGCCATATTTGTCTTTGAAAGACATGGAGATGTGTGCGGCCATCCAACATGATGCCTGCTCAGACCATTAAACCTCCTCCGCCATAATGGTCGATTTCGCGGACATTGGAGGGTAGGTAGCGGGTCCCTGGTTCTCTCCATATGTATCCGTCGGCGAGAATCGGTGTTTAGGCTGAACCGGGACTCATCAGTGAAGAGAACGGTCGCCCATTGATCCATACTCCAATCTCTATGCTCTCTGCACCATGATAAACGGATTCTCCTGTTTGTAGAAGTGAGCTGGACGCAAACAGCAGGTCTTCTTGCGAACAACCCTCTCTCGTGAAGTCTTTTGGAAACAGTCACCCTTGATACACGGGTTCCTGTGGCTGCATACAAGTCACGAGAGAGCTGAGAAGCTGTAGCACTCCTGTTACGCCTCGCTATAATCGACAAATGGCGATCTTCTCTGGCTATCGTGGCTCTTGGACGACTTTGCCCAGGCTTTCTCTCGATGGATCCGGTATCCTGGAACTGTTTAAATAAGTTAAACACGATGCTGGGCGTTAAATTGAACTCTCTAAAAATTTGGACTTGAGATTGGCCTGCTTCTAGCCTCCCCACAATTCGCCACCTCATTCCATCATCTAAACGTTGGTGGTTACTCATTTTTACTGTTACAATTTGAAATTAACCGATTGCTGCAAAATAACACCAATAAATTCGCCGAGGTGTGCTAGCGAACGAAATGCGTCTTAACTTACGCGCCTTATAAAGCCTGTTTCTCTACTGGCTCCGTCTACACACACGTGTACGCTTACGTATTTGACGTACAAGATTTGAATTTTTGTCTAGAAGCAGTGGTTTTACATTCAATTCAGTTCTTTTCATGAAATTCGATAAAATATGCAAATTTTCTTAATTTATTTCACCAGTGTATTTTGCAGCTTATGCAATCTGAATTTCTCGAAATATGATGCAACCAATACAGATATCAGAAACGTAGGCGAATATATAAACAGAATAATACTTCGCCGTGAACGCATGTAGAAGTTTCGAACACATGCACAAAATATAAAATATTCACACCCACATACATAGACCGGCTTCACGTAACAAACATCTTGATTTCGTCACAATCGAACACGGAGAGCAAACAGATCAAGTCGACACCCTAGAAATAAAATATTATTGTCCGAAAACGTGATCAAAATAATTGCTGTTCAAATACATATCGTACGTCGATGTGAGCTAAAGCTTAAATTTAACGTATTCGAAAGCAGAAAGAATAATGCAGAATGTAACGGTGAAGTAAGATAGTAACTTAAAGTATAACATCTAAAATTTACAAGTTACATCATAAATGACGACGAGGATGATTTTTATTTTGATGGCGCAAGGTTAATTGACCTGACTTGGTAGGTAAGTAATTAATTAATGTCGCACTGGACTAACACAACGGTCTACTGACAATGATCCGGGATCAATCACTAAAGGAACGGTTTAAGTGGTGTTGTCCTCGGATCTTTCCCTTAGGAGATTGATCCCGGACCGTCGTCAATAGCCCGTTGTGTTGCTCTAGTTAGACGTTAATAAAAATTACCAAAATTATCAATTACCAAGGACAATGCCGCATAATTTTGAAACACGATCAGATGACGAGGTCATACCGGAGTTGTCCCCCCAATCCCCAAACTTCCACACCACACCAACGTGAGAACATTCGAGTCAACGACATATATCAAACGATACATGAAAATATGCTTTGAATTTCGCTCTTTTGTCTCTTCAGTAAAATTCAGTTTTAAAATAGCGAAACATACAAGTTGGGAAAATAGCTGGTTAATTTTGCAGTAAAATCACTGTAAAAAATATACTGATGAGAAAGGAACTAATTCTACAAATATTAAACGATAAGTAAATATGCTTTGAATTTCATACTTCTTTTGGTTCAACGAAATTTAGTTCTTTGGTTTTTAGCACTTCTCATAAAATTTCGAAACATACAATTGTGAGAAAATAATTTAGCTTATTAAGCATAAATTAATACCCCTTACAAAATATGCTGATAAGAAATGAAAAAATTCTACAGATATCAAATGATAGTTAATCTAGCCATCGAATTTCATTCATCTTACGGTTTTCTGTAACATTTATTTTTTTACTTTAGCACTTCTCATAAAATTGCGAAGCATAATTTGGCAAAATAATAGTTTAGTTAATTAAATAGCAGAATTTAATATCCCCCACCTTTTAGAAACTTAGCACTCAAAAGTAACATGGGCGTTAAGCAATATCAATTCCGTTCAGTGCATCACTATTATTAAATGCCCTTAATATTTTACTATTTTGATTGCCTTGAATCTTTTGAACAAAAGTGAGACGTTTGCACAGTAATACAAAAATTTAACTATAAGGCAATGATAATTAAAAGGCAAATATTTCAGTCAAGCCTGCTATTGAAATCCAAAATTTCAACATCAAATTCGCATAAAGCATACATTAAAATTAATATGGCGTCACATGTATAACCTTCAACGTTCCATTGAATGCTATTTGAAGTTTGATAGAATTCTACAATCCTAATCTATTCAATATTTTCGGTTTGCGAAATAATTAGTATTGTTTCAATTTCGTGTGTTGAGAAAAAAATACTAATCAATTCAACACCAGCAATTACATCATTTTCGTTGATACGCGGTAAATAAAACAAGCGACTCTCCTTGACATTGACAACCAAGGAAGCATTATGAAAATATTTATATAACCTCAAAGTTCAGTGCAAAATACAAGCGTTGTTGCTTGTTTTCTTTACTTCTCCATAACAGCCATTGTCCATTTCCATACGTTTATACGTTCGTGATAAAACCAAGGTAGATTCCAAAGCATGTTAGCTCAGGTGTTGCTTCGTCATTTGACCGTGGTTCAAAATTACGAGGTGTTGTCATCGGACCTTTCCCTTAAGGGACTGATTGACACAACGGGCTATTGACCGTCGTCAATAGCCCGTTGTGTTGCTCTAGTACGACGTTAGCTAAAATTATCATTACCATTCCAAAGCATGTTAGGCCGCAGTAGCCCGCTTGGTAGAGTAACGGTAATTTGGTAATTTTTTTTTAGTTAACGTCGTACTAGAGCAACACAACGGGCTATTGACGACGGTCCGGGATCAGTCCCTTAAGGGAAAGATCCGAGGACAACACCTCGTAATTTTGAACCACGGTCAGATGACGAAACAACACCTGAACTGGCACCCCACTCTCCAAACTTCCACGCCAACCCAACGTGAGGACATTCGGCCACGACAGATTTAAGGTGCACCAGCCGCCTCTACACCATACGTCTACAAACATCCATGCCCGTACCCGGATTCGAACCAGGAACCTTCCGATCTAGAGGCTAACACCTTAACCACTATACCGGTTGGTCGGCGGTAGAGTAACGGATTAGCAACGAGGGCTGAGAGTTCGAGTCAAACAAAAGACCGTCGAGCACAAAGGGGGCTGGTGCACGTTAAATATGCCATGTCCTCAAATGTCCTCACGTTGGCGTGGTGTGGAAGTTTGGAGAGTGGGGTGCCTGCGCAGGTGTGACCTCTTCATTTGACGGTGGTTAAAAATTATGTGGTGTTGTCCTCGGATCTCTCCCTTGAGGTTTGATCCCAGATGGTCGCCAATAACCCGTTGTGTTGCAAAAGTGCGACGTTAACCGTACCTACCTACCAAAGCATGTTTTCTTTGGTAATATAAATATGATTTGTATGGGAATCTTATGTCCATGTCACACTATAATGATCACTACACGGACCGTTGCCAATAACCCGTTGTGTTGTTTAAGTGCGATGTTAATCAAAATACCCACCATACCTATCTACGAAAGCATGTTTTTCTTCGGCAATAGAAATGTGCTTTTCAGAGTAGACTTATGTCCGTGTCACACTATAATGATCTTTAATCGGACAGTTGCCAATAACTCGAGAGCTATGGGCGAAGTTATTATTGGTTGTGTTGTCCCACTGTCTTTATTTCAACTACACTCTAAGACAACAAAAAAAGTTGCACCTGGAAGGTAATGGTAATTTTAGTTAACGTCGTACTAGAGCAACACAACGGGCTATTGACGACGGTCCGGAATCAGTCCCTTAAGGGAAAGATTCGAGCACCTGGAAGGAGTAGACGGGTATAAATGAAATTTTCGAGGAATGGTACATCTGCGTTGGATCTTGCGCAAATGATCAAATTTTCAGAATCGTTTGAGCATGCGCCACGCACAGGGCAACTCTCAAACACGTTGCATACCGGGGAATAAAAAGACATATAGTAACGCAGCAAATTCATTTCGACTCATGCTGTTGTTGTTGGTTAATTCGTTTGTCATTGAGTTATGCCTCGGAAAAAAAGTTCGGAAGCAATTAAACAACTGGGAGAGTGTGACAGAGACCGGGTCATTGGCCTCCGAGAAGGTGGATTGTCTAAGCGACAGATTGCGCAACATATTGGTTGTAGTGATGTTACTGTTGCACGCTGCTGACAGCGATGGATACAACAAGACACATGCCAGCGTCAACCAGGCTCAGGAAGGCCTAGAGATACCGGACCGAGAGAGGATCGACGTGTTGCAAAACATGCGTGTACTGATCCGGTAGTCGCTGTCGCAGACATCCAACGGCAGCGGGAACCTCTCACGACGATCACCCAATAAGTGATCGCACCATTTGTCGACGACTTCACGACGTGGGACTAAAATTACGTAGACAGTTACGACGACTGCCTTTAACAGCATTGCATCGCCGTTAAAGACTGGAATGGTGTCGTGCCAGACGGAGATGGGGCGTCGAATGGCATCGAGTTGGTCTTCACTGGCGAATCCCGCTTCCGTCAGGGTGGAGATGACAATCGAATCTGTATGGGGTGGCAACGTGGTGAGTGCCAAAACTCACGAGTTGTTGTGCAGCGTCACACGTCCAGACCTGTTGTCATGGCGTGAGGTGCAATTGCTTATGATGCGCTAGGGGTAGGGATTGAAATCCGGCACGATTTTCAATACGGCCGGTTCCGGCCAGATTGACACTAATCCGGCTGGATCCGGACGGATTGAAACTTTCTTAATAAATCTATCTAACCAGTATGTATTTTTCGAAAATCGGGTGAGTGAAATTACGTAAAAAGGCTATTATTCCAAATTGACGAACAAAACGTTTATTTTCGCATTAGAAAATCAACTTTATTAATACTTATCCATAGGTAGGAAATAAATCACCAACAATTAATTATATTAACTATACTAGTACTACTAGTGGTGAGTTTTAAACGATTGATGATGATAAGACTTACCAGTTTCCATACCAAAAAACATCAGTTTGTTATACGTAGTACTTTTCTATTTATCTAAAATTAAGTAGTCTCCATCTCTAATGTCGTTGAGCAAATGACATATAAATTGTTCTTATTCTTGTATTATACTAACATAAAAATCTAATCTGTGGTAGTTTTTGGTCAACATAACAAACAAGTGAACTCATAATTCTTCTTAATTGCTTAAATCGAAGATATATAGAAATAAAAATCACATTTGAGTTTGAAAGAACGATCTAAGGAAACAAATCGTATTAATGGTGTCGTCCCCCAACCTACTTCTAATGTACTGAAAATATAACTAGCGGCCGAGAAGGCACTCTCAACTTCGACACTAGTTGGTTTAACCGTCATTAAGTAGTCGTACATTCGAGACAAATATTTTTCTTGGACTCCATTTCATATATATGAAGTTATTTCTTTCTTCAGTATTTTCTCCAAATCCGTTTCTTTTCTAAAGTTTGTCTTTTTTTAATTAATTGTCTTCATTTGCTTTTCTAATTCCTCTTTATTAAAAAAAACCATTATTGATAGTTTAATTTATTATTTTTGCTAGAATTCTCCAAACTAATGACTTAAAAATATAAAATCGATTACTTAATAAAGGATTTTGCGATTTTAAATTTGGGTTTGAATAATCGATTATTTAATTAAAAAAAATTCGTGTTTATCAGATCAGGACCGGTAATTGGTAATTTTTAGTTAACGTCGTACTAGAGCAACACAACGGGCTATTGACGACGGTCCGGGATCAGTCCCTTAAGGGAAAGATCCGAGGACAACACTTCGTAATTTTGAACCACGGTCAGATGACGAAGCAACACCTGAGCTGGCACCCTACTCTCCAAACTTCCACGCCAACCCAACGTGAGGACTTTCGGCCACGACAGATTTAAGGTGCACCAGCCGCCTCTACACCATACGCTTACAAACATCCATGCAAGAACCCGGATTCGAACCAGGAACCTTCCGATCTAGAGGCTAACACTTTAACCACTATACCGATTGGTCGGCAGAGATCAGGACCGGATCTGATAGATGTTGCTGGATCCGATAGGTAGCCAAATGATGCCGGATTCGGCGGATTACTGGATCCGCCAGATCGGATTGTAATCCCTAGTTAGGGGCTCTTTGACGGGCTAGCATTATGTACAAGAAATTTTACAGCCAGTTACGCTTTCATTCCTGAACTCTCAGGTTCACCCGCTTTTTCAACATGACGATGCGCGTCCCCATATTGCTACCGTCTCTAGAGCTTATCTACTACATTGGACGAGATGTCACCACTCCACTCCTACCACGTAATCTGCTGGATTATACGTGACAGAGCTCAAACAACATGAGATGGACTGTCGCAGGACTTCATAAAGAGCCTGTATGGCTCACCACCAAGGCGCTTGGCATGCTGCATTAGGAATAATGGCGGTCGTACACCACACCGAATGTTACCACCTTTTTGAATTTTTCTTAATCAAGTTTGCGTATTTCAATCTCAAATTTCAATCATTTACTCATTGATAAGCACTTTACCAACCTTGTAAAAAAATTTCATTGTATTCTGACAATTCCTTCTAGGTGCCACTTTTATTTGTCTTAAAGTGTATCGTCGAATTAGTTATCAAGTGAGTCAATGTGACGCACTTGTTAACAATTATACAAATATCTATTTGAAATTGAACGAGGTCCGTTTCCACGGTAACAGATAGTGACAGATTTTCTGCAGGAGACAGTTCTCATGGTACACAGATAGTAATGAAATTAGTAGCACAACCAAACTCTCTCAGCAAGGGATTCATTACTTGTCTTTATTTTACAGGGTGTCCATAAAAGTATGTCCCAGTTTCAATGGTATATAATAACAGTTTCATTTAGACTATTTACAACAAATCATAACCTAGTTTTTCTTACAAATGTTCAATATGTGCACCTTTAGTTATACGGTACACATTCAACCGAAGTTAAATTCTTACATTAACAGGGGTGGATTATCTGGATATGTTGAAAGAATGGCTCTTTCCCCAATTGGTAGAGGTTGAATCTATGAATTTTATTTGGCAACAGGATGGAACCCCTCCCAATTGGAATCTCCTTGTATGAGAGTGGTTGAACGTCGAAGTCCCTGACCTTTGGATGGGTCGTAATGGTCGAGACGACAGAGCTCTTTTTCACTGGCCTCCACGTTCACCTGACACAACGCAGTGCGATTTTTTTTCCTTTGGGGATTTATAAAAGATCATGTCCACATTCCGCCGCTACCTAATGATTTGCCAGAGTTGAGACACAGAATTGAAGAGGCTATTGTTCCGGACTTGTTAACCAAAGTAGGAAGAATTGGACTTTAGGTTGGATATGTGCTGAATCATCGTGATAGCATCCCCTTATCCAGAATCGTGGAAGCTCACAACGGGAAGTGTTCACTCAGTCCAACCCCTGGTGACGTCTGGAGGAGGTTGTCTGGGGAGAGATGCTTTGAGTAGACAGAGGCTTTTGCTAACCGAAGACGATTGCGAGAATTTTCAGCTTAAAAGCCTGTTTACGTTTCTCCGTATAGTACGGCTGATATGTGACATAATTGTAAGGAATTGTGCCTTTAATAATAGAAGCATACAACTTGGGGCACATAAAAACAACATATATGAAGATTTAACTTTGGATATGAGACCATCTCAGATTTCACACATGGCAGTGATGGCCGACATTCAAAATGGCGGCTTTGGAATACTTTTTGTGCTCCTTTAAAATGTTATTTGATGATCTTAAATTACAGCTATTAAAGTAATGGCGAGTAATTATTGTTTTCTGCATGTACTTTGCTCTTTTTAATAATATATACCTTATTTCATAGATATATATATATATATATTCTATTTATAACAAAATGGCGGCCTCTGAGTATATTTTATGTGTACATTTTTTTATTGTCATTTGGGGATGTTAATAGCGTATTACATAGGATTTTGCATGAATTGATGCTATAAACATGTGTGCATGTCATAATTATATTCTCATATCAACTTTTTCCACAAATGACACGATAAGAAAAATACGATAAAAATGTGGTTGTAGTGCATTAAGCTGATTAATCCATTCAATACTGATACATCTGGACAATTCAAAGAAACAGAGTGGAACAAGTGT
This sequence comes from Metellina segmentata, assembly GCA_947359465.1. Classification (NCBI taxonomy): domain Eukaryota; kingdom Metazoa; phylum Arthropoda; class Arachnida; order Araneae; family Tetragnathidae; genus Metellina; species Metellina segmentata. The sequence continues at coordinate 71,698,699 of OX375883.1, forward strand.
TTTATTTGTTAAGAAGACCAGTCTGAAGTTCTTCGGTGTCCAGCAGACAGTAAGTAATAGCAGTAAACATGAAGAAAAAGGAACTGGTTATAAGACAATTTCTGATTTACCTGTGTGGTTTAGTATTCCAGGGTATTTACCAATAACAATAAATCTGGAACGTCTCGATGATACAGGAGGTGTTGAGGCAACATTGGTACAACATAAAGCTGAGTTTCACGAATCATGTAGATTGCAGTTCAATAAGACAAATCTTCAAACAGCTCAGAAATGGAAGATAGAACCTGCGGATAATGAAAATAGTTCTACGAAATTCACCCGCCAGACTGTTGTAGTTAAGAGTGCAGTGAATTCAAAAGCAATTTTTTTTTACCTGCCTGCTCAAGCTGGAATATTTTTATATACTGCATGTATTGTACATTCGACCTGGATGTGTTCCTCACTGTGCCCTTATACTGGAACACAGGCCTTTGCTTGTGAAACTGAGTGCCGATGATCTTATTGCATTAAACTTAGTAGTCACTTGGTAGTCAACAAAGTTTTCTTGTACTGTTGGCAAAGGACAGTCAGTTCTAATAGCAGGAACAGGGTAGCTTTCAGGAAGATGTTTAGTTGCTTTCTCTTCAAAAGTACTTGAAGTCTTAGTTTGATAGGTTCCTCTAAAATTACCATCTGGATGTTGAAATAGGGATATTCCTGTACCATGGAAAGAATCAAGAGCTGTAGTAGAACTTGGATTGTGGTCATTATTATCAACCGCACTAGTTGTGAAAAGCCCTCTTTTTAACTGAAGAGGGACGACAGCATTTTCCATGAAATACACATTACATATTTCATTTCCAAGTTCTGATGAAAGGTCTTATGATATGCTAATCCGAGCTCGTGAAGATCTTCAACTAGTTTACGCTTGCTAGTTTTTTTTATGAATTAAAATACCTAAATATATAGGAAAATGTGTTTCTCGTTCTCGATTGTGCTTGTAGACTCTTCCAGAATGACACTGTCGACGTTTCACCAAACTATCACACATTAGTAACTCTTCAACAGCAAGGATAGGTTGTGGTTGAAAAACTTGACTGTGCTTTAATATTTGGACCAATCATAACCATAGCAACTAGAGCTAACAGAGATGCTGGTAGGGAATCTTTCTCTGACAGGTTTCTCCAAATGATCCATCGAAGAGGTTTTTCATTTTTAAATGTCTCTTTTAACTATATTTGCTGCTTTGGCAAGATGCATAGCGTGACTATCTGCATAGTATTCACAAGCTTTCTTCGGAGCTAATCCAACATTATTAAATATTAACATAATATCTTGACCTTGCTTATGTGCTTCCATGACAGGAAAATATGCAAGTAGTCTGTTTTTTAGTTTTACGGAAAGTATGCGCCCTGAAAGATCACTACCTTGTTGTTTTATCCTCATACTGTATAGTTTGTAGGGATCAGCAAGTTTAAATATGGGTGCGATTTCATTGTCACTACGAGCATCTTCGATGCATGATATAAGTTCGGCAGATGCAACACCCATGGTTAGTTTCTTCTATTTCAGTTTTTTTATGCTCTTTTTGTCTCTTGCTCTGTTATATAATGATACAAGGCATTGTACATAATACATGGCATTTAATGCAATCAGATCCCCGACACCCAGTTTCGCAAACAAAGGCCTGTCCTCCATTTTAAGGGCACAGTGAGGAACACATCCAGGCCGAATATACAATAGATGCAGTTCATAATGAGCTTCCAGCTTGAGCAGGCGGGTAAAAAAAAATTGCTTTTGAATTCACTGAACTATTTACTACAACATTCTGGCTGGTGAATTTCGTAGAACTATTTCCATTATTCGCAGATTTTATCTTCCATTTCTGAGCTCCTTGAAGTTTTGTCTTATTGAACTGCAGTCTACATGATTTGTGAAACTGAGCTTTATGTTGTACCAATGTTGCCTCGACACCTCCTGCATCATCGAGACCTTCCAGATTTATTGTCCTTGGTAAATAGCCTGCAATACTAAACCCCACAAGTAAATCAGAAATTGTCATAACCAGTTCCTTTTTCTTCTTGCTTACTGCTATTACTTACTGTCTGCTGGACACCGAAGAACTTCAGACTTGCCATCTTGACAGATAAAACACTTCTTTCACTCTGTTTCTTTGAATTGTCCAGATGTATCAGTATTGAATGGATTAATAAGCTTAATGCACTACATCCACATTTTTATCTCATTTCTCTTATCGTGTCAACTAAGGAAAATGTTAATATGAAAATATAATTATGACATGCACGCATGCTTATAGCATCAATTCACGCAAAATCACATATAATATGCTATTAACATCACCAAATAACAATTAAAAAGGTGCACATAAAATATACTCAGAGGCCGCCATTTTGGAAAAATAGTATATATATATATATGTATGAAATATGGTATATATTATTAAAAATAGCAAAGTACATGCACAAAATATCAATTACTCGCCATTACTGTAATAAGTGTCATTTGACATCATCAAATAACATTTAAACGGTGCACAAAAAGTATTCCGAAACCGCCATTTTGAATGTCCGCCATTACTGCCATATGCTAAATCTGAGATGGCCTCATATCAAAAATTAAATCTTCATATATGTAGTACATGTGCTCCAAGTTGTATGCTTCTATCATTAAAGGCACAATTATTTCACATATCAGCCGTATTAGTATGTCCGTATGCGTAGGCTCCGCCTTTACGCATACGAAGCTAGATAGGATCTGCGTAATCCCGCCCATCTGTCAATCACGTGGTTCTCCTCTGTCATTGGTTCGACGCATACCTACATACGGAGAATCGTAAACGAGCCATTAGCTGTATTTTATCGATGATGAATATTGTCCTTAATTTTAAAAATGTAGCTGTACAAATCCCGTAAATACTAATTCTTAATACAACAATTTTAACCTGGAAAGTGTTTTTTTCTTTTTCGTCGATACGGTACAGTGCCGTATAACTAAATGTGTACCAATTGAACATTTGTAAGAAAAACTACCTTGAATTGGATTTGTGATTTGTTGTAAATAGTCTAAATTAAACTGTTATAATATACCATTGAAACTGGGACATTCTTTTATGGACACCCTATATTTCACGCAACATCTGATATCATTTCGCGGAACACGTCGGATATCAGGCGGTACTCGGACATCCGGGGCTCCCCTGGCGGAAGGTCGCGGCGCACTCAAGAGCCGCCGACAGATTCGAAATCTTCACCAGATCGAAAAAGGAAGTGAAGAAAAAATAGAGACGATAGTAAAACTATTTCCGTCCGCATCGTAGGACAACTCCTTTCGAGTGATCACATCGCGGCAGTTCTACGTACGTATTTTAAGGGACCTGTGTCACATCCTTGAGATATCGCCGTGCTGCTCAAAACGTGACGTCCGTTAGACCTGACGGTGACGAGACGTGCTGCTTATCTGATGGATCCTACCTGTTGATCCTACCCGTCACCGATTGTACGTAGACTAAGTGATGATATTCCATTGAAATTTGCCTTTGAAAACGACGTTATTTCATTTTCAGGTGTTTCGCAAGCGTGCAATTCATTCAGTGAATTGATTACCTAAAACAAATCGATTGTGGTTGTGCTCTACAGGAAGCTTAATTATTTTATGTGCTGGGGAGTTTTTATTATGAGGAAGAGTCATAATTTTTCAGTTTCAACGTTTGGTTCCAGTTAACAGGAAAAGCGTGCGTATCACGAAAAAAAAAAAGATGTGTCGGAAATACTGAAATTCCGAATGACTGGTAGACAGATAATTATGGTAAACAACATTTCACTTTTTTTTGGTATTTTTTTTATCAAATAGGGTCATTCTTGTATCTTCATAATTAGTGGTATTTTCTCCACTGATTCGGAATCTGCTTTCCAAATTTGTGTGTCAGGTATAGTTTTTTAGTAACACGCGTTTAAAATTTTGAAAAACATATTTTTCGCATTTGTTTACAACTTAAAATAGCTTCAATTCTAAAATTAAAGCGAGTTCAAAAGGTATGTTTTCATGATTTTCTTCTGTATTTTGCAGCAGGAGTATATCTTTCTAATGTCCAACAGGAATCAGCCAGCATGTTTGGGCTCCACTTGTCTTGATAACGCTATTCCAGGATGGATATGTCCTGGTGGAATCACTCGTCGCTGACGTCACCTAGGTTTTCCGGGGGAAAAATCTAATTGTGAAGGAAGAAAATGCGTCTCCAGTGACATTGCAACCCAGAGCGTTATAATTCTGAACTAATTCTTCCACACGGTACTAATAGTTGTCCGCCTTGTTATTTACAAGAAAGTTCTGGACGTCTGAATAATTAACGTCGCACAGGTTGGCACAATCCCAAAGGGAAAGATCAGACGACAGCACCTCGTAATTTCGAACCACGGTCAGATGGTGAGGTGAACACCTGATATGGCACCTCACTCTTCAAACACACACCACACCAACGTGAGGATATTTGAAACCATCGCAGATTTAATGTGCACCTGCCGCCTTTGTACACGACGGTTTTTGGTTGGATTCGAACTCGCACTCCCATATAACTTCAATCAACCCGTCAAATTCATTCAGTCAGTGTTTTTCGAAGGGGCGTTACGTGTTTCATTTTTGAGTTACAAAATGGTTTCAAATTAGAATTTGGGATTTCTTGCTTTGACTCCGGCTGTCTGCATTGTTTTAACACATTAGCCATTTTTTGCAAAGAAATACTTCTTTTTTTTTTAAATATTCAATTGACTTAACTTTTTAGGACTTTGGATAATCTAGATACAAAGTAATTAAAAGCGTCACTATTACCATTCCCCAAAAGAATCGCTTTTTGTGGGACTCGATGCATCCGTCATATTTGCTGTCGTGAGTGAATTGCCCGAATTCACCCGAACGATTGACAGTTGCTTATTTTAAACGATCAATCGGGTCCATCAATGGCGCCCGTTAATGTCCTTGTATCAAAATTTCCATTAACCCCTTCCAGTGAAATGACGAGTCTAGCTCGTCATTGGTTTTTCATGCCATACCGTACAATGACAAGTTACACTCGTCATGCGACTAAAGTTACTGTAATGACGAGTACAGCCACTTGTATCTTGAAAGTTACAAGAATCGCGCCAGGAAAGAATTTACACTCTGGCCGCGGTACAGCAGTTGTACCTTGAAGTTATAAGCAGTGCTGTAGTCGTAAAAAAAACAGAGGGTATACCACGAGCGCCCGCAGAATTTTTTCCATAGTGAAACATATACTTACTACTTACACTTTATGTACACACACGCAAATACATCTCTACTATTATAAAGGGAAGTGTTTGACTGTTTGTTGTTATGTTTAAGTTCCTGACGAATCTATGGCTCTTACAGTAATGGGATTTGGCACACTGGTAGTACGAATTTTTTGCAATTTTTGGACGAGACCCGAATTTTCAAATTCAATCTATAACATTTAAAAATCAATTTAATGACAGATAATTATTAATGTTTTCCATAGAATGGCAACATCATAAAAGATCAAAGATTCAAAAAAACATTTAAAGTTGTTTTATTTCATATTTATTGTTTGAGGATATTAGGATGTGTCACACAAACATATATTATTATATGTATTTAATATATATTTGTAGCTGAAGCAAAACATTTAGTTTTTTCCAAATAACATCTTTTAGCATATACAGTACAAAGTCCCAAATTCGTATTCCGAAATCCCTAATTGTCCAAAATCTGGACTATTTGCTAACCAACGTTTGGAGAGCGTAAGCGAGCAGGGAGGGAGGGGAGGGGGAGCCCCTAGTTTTCTAGGAAAAGCAAAGCGTGTGCGCAGTTTTTAAGAAAACGCAGAGAGTATACGGAATTTGCTGGAAAGAACTAGAGGGTATACGGCGTATACCGCCGTCTACCTTCCACTACAGCCCTGGTTATAAGAACCGCACCAAGAACGAATATCAGTTATTATATTTCTAGCCGTAGTCAAAAGGTTAAATAAATCATACCGAAAGGGGTTATTGTTCTTCCATCGATGGCCAAACGAGTCAATCGCCTCCTACACGATCAATTGATTGCTTCAAGGAGCATCATTGACAATATTATTGACCGTCTAGGGACCCCTTTACTAATCTAATCTTGCGCCATAAAACCCAAACATCCAATTCAATAGAGTTAAATTAATATCCCACCGGTAGCAATATGGCGACGGTTCAGGATTAATCCCGAAGCGAAAGATAACAGGACAACACCTCATAACTTCGAACCACAGTTGGATGACAAGTTGAGCATCTGATCTGGTACCCCTCTTTCCAAGATTACACGCCAATGGGAGAACCATTTGGGGACACGACAGATAAAACATTCCATCAGCCCTTACGTGCACGAAGGTCTTTTGTTTTCGTTTCGCCATTTTCTGTTTTGCGTTTGGCGCAGCTAGGCCATATATGGCCCTTGTGCCCTAAAACCCAATACAGCCTTCAAATTGCCCAAGGTGTATTGTATCCTTCCGATCCACTTTGAAGACTTGGAAGCGGAACGGAAGTTGGCAGTTGTTGTTCTGGAGTTTTCCACTAATCAAACCAGAAGGTACCTATTACTGGGCGGTCGTTAAACAAGCAGGTTGTAAAACTAGCTATGGGGCCCCCAAGAGGAGACTGGATCCTGCAAAGACCCGTACCAATCGCATCTCGCAGTGGTCAGACCCTTGAAATCGACATATTTTTTTGACTATTTTCGAGCCGTGTTGATAATTTATTGCATTTTAATTATAAAGTATTTTTGAGATACATTTGTTGTGTTTCCAAGAGCTCTGTATTTGTGAAGGAAGCATTCCCTTTATATATTGAAACCTGATAAACTTGCTTAATATGAATTACCTATAACACGAATAATTAATTCGTTTAAGAAGAATTAGAGTTAGGGAATTAGTTAGTCTTATTGCCGATTAAGACGAACAAATTTTTGAAACTAAAGGACAAATGCATTCTTTTCACAATCGTATTATCTAAAATATTAAGTGACTCCGAAAGAATATATTTGTTTGTTGAAGATACTGAAGAAGGAATAAAAAAATGGCGATTACAATAAAGACGAAGGAATAAGCGTGCCCTCTTTAAAAGAAGAAAGGAAGCTACTTCTAGCTTAGAAATCGTTCACCACTTTTTGTTAGATAGTGAAAATTAATCTGCTCAATAAACAATATTTGAGTGCATCAGAGATATCATCGAATGCACGAAGAAACCAAAAACCAATATAACAAATCAATAACAATATATGCTACGATGATGAACAGACGTTCTAAACATTGCAAGCCGATTTGCAAATTTAGATCTTAGGTTTATTCCTGATATACGTTCAAATGTGTGACGAGCATAATTAAATCTACTCTTGTAATGATGAAACCGCGCAAGGACAAACACAGTAAAACCTCGATTATCCGAGCTAAGTAACCTCGAATAGTACTTATATAGAAATATAAAACAGCCTATACAAACAGAAAACATACACTGTACTACATGTTATTACTATCACTGAAAAATTCGTATACCAAGAATTAAGATGGACTGTCAAAGTATCTGTTGTGATAATTTTGCAATAACTCAAGAAGTGAGTAACGTACCTTTTAAATTCCATTGAAAAAGTTCTTAATGATCTTCTGTTTCGCAGCACTTTCACACTGCATCATTCCATATTTCACATCACTGCATTTTAAACTACGTGTCACTTTTTCATGTTGCTGAGACGGTTTTAATAGTGCTTTTAAGCCATTTTTTTTATCTTCAGAACTTTTAAGCCAAACGTCGATTGATGACCGATATGCCGTAGGATAAAAAAAAATTTAATTTATATTTATGCCATAATGTATAAGAGGTTTTAATACATTTCTCATACCTTTGAGGTGTTTATTTTGTTTTACTGTTGTTAACGTATTGACAGGTTAAAGTCACAGTGATGTAAGTCACTTTTTCGAAGGAAAAAAAAGACAGAACTTGGTTGGGCAAGACTGCCATTGAATAAAGATCTGACTTCACTTTTTCAGTTAACAGATTGACTTATCTAGATCTCGTTTCTGCATCAAACTAATAATCTTTAGTTAAATTTGGTTATATTGTATATGATTTCTGTATCTAAGTCTCTTTATTGAAAAAGTGACTAACACCGCTGTATCTTTATGCCGTCCATATATTAATGACTTTTCTTATTTTTAATGCGGTTTCAGTAGCCCAGTCAGTAAAGTGGCGGATTAAGAACCTGAGGGTTACGAGTTCGAATCTCGAATCAACCAAAGACCGTAGTGTACATGGGGACTGGGGCACGTAGTCGTGTCATCAAATGTTATCGCACTGGCTTGGTGGGGTATTTTGGAGAGTGGGATGCAAGATTGGGTGCTGACCTCCTCATCTGACTGTGGTTAAGAATTGAGAGGTGTTATCCTGGGATTTTTCCTTTGTGGATTGAACTCGGTAATAATTTGGTAATTTTTAGTTAACGTCGTACTAGAGCAACACAACGGGCTATTGACGACGGTCCGGGATCAATCCCTTAAGGGAAAGATCCGAGGACAACACCTCGTAATTTTGAACCACGGTCAGATGACGAAGCAACACCTGAGCTGGCACCCCACTCTCCAAACTACCACACCAACATTGCGTGAGTACTTTCGGCCACGACAGATTTAAGGTGCACCAGCCACCTCTACACCATAGCTTACAAACATCCATGCCCGGATCCGAACCTGGTTCCTTCCGATCTAGAGGCTAATATCTTAACCACTATAGAGGTTGGTCGGCACGTTGGGTTGGAAGTTTGGAGAGTAGGGTGCCAGTTCAGGCGATGTATACGTGGTGTTGTTCTCGGATCTTTCCCTTACGAGATTTACCCGTACCGTCGTCAATAGCCGTTGTTTTGCTCTAGTATGACGTTAGATAAAAAAAATTATCCATACCGTCGTCAATAGCCCGTTGTGTTGCTTTAATAACATGTTAATTGAAAATGACCAAAAATTGCCAATCTGTACGCTAGATATAAACCATTTTAGATTCTCAAATTTCTTAGATTCGACATCAACCTCACGAAATTAAATTGCCGGAAAATCTGACATTTGATACCGAAATCAAAACAAGCAGCATTGAAAATTCTCTTAGAAACTCAACGGCAGACAGGTTTTTATCTTTGATTCGACATCAACCTTTTTGGAAATTAAATAATTTTATCGAAATCCTCACGAAATGAAACTGCCGGAAAATCTGACGTTTGATACCGAAACCAAAACAATCAGCATTGAAAATTCTCTAAAAAACTCAACGGCAGGTCACAGCCTCCGAGAATTCAGCGGAAAATACCGCTGTAATTATACCGTAACGAAAACGACTAGCGCACGCTGTTGTTGGAAGAACGGAAGTAGAATGGGGAAGGCGAAGACGCAAAGCCGCATCTCCATTGCATCATGTGCGAAGCTCGCCTCTCATTGGATGGAGCCCAGCGACTATATTTGGCGCATTATCGCGCTGTGTAGAGTCGGGGAAACTACTGTCTGGAAATTAAAGTTATCTCGAAAATAAGGGTGTATGGTGAAAACATTAACAAAATCTCCAACACATTTTGAAATCGCAAAATGTCGGAACAGAAATTTAGATAGCATTTTAATTCGATGAAGTATTCGAAATGTGTACAAATATATAAAAACACTAATAATCCTCAGATTTATTGCTTATTATTACAGATGAAGATTTTAGTACGTTAAGCTTATGACGGCTGGTTCTTTAGAGATGCTTGTTATTGAGTAAGAAGCAGATTTTTAAAAATTTTCTATGCACTACTAAATTCAGTCTATGGTCTACGGTAGGGGTGGCCAACCTTTTACATACCATGCGTCAATTTGTTTCACATACGAGTTCAGATGCGCCAGACAACTCGAGCACCTTTTCTACCTTCTTAAGTTCATGGTCCCTGGCACGTTCATGTCGTTCCGAAATGACAACAGATGAAAAAAAAAAAAAAAAAATTTGCAAAAAATTTCTTAAATCTGGGAAATGTTTACAGGGTAATGAACGTCAGAAATTAATCATGTCAGAAGCATTTTGACCTGAAAAAACTCATCCAATTTCTTTTTTAATAATGATTAGGATTTTAAATTAATAAGTGCTATTTTTATTTTACTAGGCATCTTGTTTACGTTTTGTTCACTAAGTGAAAATGGGCTTATAAGTGCGAGCATGCAGTTTTTTCTTCTGTAGCCAAATCATGAAAACGATTTTCACATGACCCTTGCAATAACTTGATTTTTTTTTTTCCAATATAGTTGATCAAATAGCTATTATCCGCAGCACATTCACTCTGCTCTTACAAATGTGGAAATTGACTCAAATATCCTGATTTTCTGAGAGATGAACTGTTTTAATTTAATTTTAAATGCTGGTGATATTTAGTAAGCAAGGAAATTATTTATTCTTGCCATGTAGTTTCAAATTTAGATTATTGAGATGGCTAGTAACATTACCTAAAAATGCCAAATCAAATAACCAGTTATTATAAAATAATAGGGTTATTTCATCAGGTGATCAGTTCATCCTGTTCTAAAAAAAATCATATATAGCATTTTCAATTTCCAAAATCTACTCAGAACCTGTCTTCTAGATAAGCCAGTGCACCTAACAATGAAAGACAGGCTCACCATATTCCAAGTATAACAATTCACAATATTCTCCGAATTCTCGACTGTTTAATGCTCTTGCTCTAATTTTATTCACACATTTCACAAGCACTAACATAACATGCTTCATTTTGAAAGTTTTCTCACACAGTGCCACTTGGAGTATAATGCAGTGATACTTTAGTACAGGACGACTTAAAGCTTTTTCAAGCAAAGTTGTATTGCCATGCTATGGACTTAACCTATCATTGACGGCACTACGTTAGTACACACGCTGATGAATTTACTATACATAAATAGTAAACACCGGGTCCCCCATCCTAAGCCATTCGATATGAATTTGGGTTGGGAAAGCAACCTAGATTCTTGAAAGAGAACTCATTATTCATTCGTATCCATTTGCTCAATTATGAGGTCCAGTATTTTCCTTATAATTTCTTTCAGTCCTTCATTGGATCTTTTATTTGTCCAGAGTAGTTTTTTGTCTATGCTAAGGTATCCCTTGGGAAACTTTCCGTCCCTGATGGTCTGAAAGTTTTTACAATGGCAAACCACGTGGTCTACACTTTGGATGTCTATCTGTCAGCCACATACGTCGCTTTTGTTGAAGAAACGTTTTTGGTATGTGCCAAAAACCCCATGTCCCGTTATGATCTGATTAAGCTCCAAAGATCCCATCAGTTGCTATGGTGATACTTTTTTTATAAACTTTAAAGACTTCTCTACCTTTCCTTTGCTTGTCTGCGACCATCTGTCTAGCCAGTCTGTTAGTTGTTCTCTCCTGATTAATTTCATAATATATTCTTTCGTTTTATTTAGCTCTTTATCAATTTGCTGTTTAGTAGTGGTTTCTTTGGCAATTGCATCCGCTCTTTCATTTCCCCTGTATCCCACGTGTGCTTTGATCCACTGGAATATTATTTCCTCTAAATTAACAATTTTACAGTCTTTGTTTAAGCAGTTATTCAGAGCCATCAAAACAGATCGCGAGTCTGCTATAACACGCACCCTTTTTAGTTTATTTGTTCTAATCAGATCTACCGATATTTCTATGGCTTTCAATTCCGCAGTTAATCTATTCTATACTATTTTTATATCTAATTTAGAGCCACGGTAGCTCAGTCAGTAGAGCGTCGGGCTCGCATCAGAAGGGTTGTGGGTTCTGTCCTCGGCGGAGCCTCCAATTCTGATGATTGCGAGATCGGCGCTTCGACCTGGCTAAAGACCGTCGTGTTCACTAATAGTGACTGGGGCACGTTAAATAGGTCGTGGTCACAATGTCCCCCATGTCCCCATACCAAATCAATACCTCTGGTGGTACCTGATCAGGGGGTTATCGGCCTCTGATTGGGATCTAAATTACGATATGTGTGAGTGAATGGATGTATGAAAGGGACCTTCCTGTAAAACGGATGTCTCATGTATGTCGAGCAAAGTCGGACTTCCTCCCAATGGGGCTCAATAACATGGAAGGCGCACCCCCCTCGCCTCTTGCAGTCTTCGACGGGCCTGGCACTCCTCTGGTCTGCCAGTGTAGGCATAAGAAACAACAACATATCTAATTTATTATAATCAAATTTAAAATTTTCTAAGCATGATTTATTTTTTCAAATATGTCTGATCCTCTTGTTTTATCATGCAATGACTCCAGTTTGGCAAGTTCTTCAAGGATTCTTAAGTCTCAATGTTGAAAAAGAACCAACAGATCAGAAATACCTACATCGTATCACACGAAATACCAAATGTAAACTGTCAAATAATTGCGACGAAGTGATGAGTAATAAGGTTGTATGTGTAGAACTGAGAGCACACTGGTGTTGAAATATGTTCAGTTATGGCGCCTACTTTGAAAGAATAAGTAAGTGCAAGGATGCAACGCGCCACTTGTAATCATCCAATGCGCCATGTTTGGCGCATGCGTCACAGGTTGGCCACCCCTGGTCAACGAAATATATCAAAACGTTGCTTCTCTTTTGTTTTCTAGAGTTTTGAGCATAAGCCTAGATCACACGAATTCTCTTACGTTAGAATTATCTTGCAACAAAAGGGATTTTTAGCTTTTAAGTAACTGAGCGATTGAATTGAGTTTATTGAACATTAATTGTAATTAACGCAATGCCGTTTTGACGACGTTCAACTACAGTATACTTTCAAATATAACTATCCTAAAATCTATTCTGAGTAATTTAAAATATTCCAAAAGCTCTTTTTTCACAAAGAAGAGCAACGATATTCTACAATATAGGTGGTACATGTACCGCAATTAAAAGTTCACTATTAACATAAAGAGCTATTAACTGAATGCTATTTTAATTACATAGTTTTTTTTATTTTTTTTTCTAATGGCGGGCACATTTTGACCGAAGTCATTGGCCACTACAAGGCCGGAAGTGATGGCCACTTGTGAAGGAGCACCCAGTGGGAGGGCCATCATTGCCCCTAACAATTACTTTCGTAATTTTGAACCATGTTCAGATGACGAAGCAACACCTGAGCTGGTATACGCTTACAAACATCCATGCCCGAACCCGGATTCGAACCGGGGACCTTCCGATCTAGAGGCTAACACCTTAACCACTATACCGGTTGGTCGGCTTAATTACATAGTAAGTAGCATTAAAATCAACAATTAACAGAACTAATGTCTTATTGACTTGGAACAATCATGGGTTTTACGATCAAAACTTAAAACGGTTGATTCATTAAGACATAATTCACAACCCTTCGAAAAATTTCTTTTAATTTTCTATAGAATGGGCTCCATGCAGTTCTATAGGATTAAATCTCGTTTTTCTATATGCTCTATAAAGTAACCTCATTAGAAAGTCTAATAGAAAATACTTGTAGAAACCCCTAAAAAATTCAATGGAAGCTAATTTCTTTTGTTTCGCAACTTAAATTCTCCATAGAAATGCATTTAAAAAAAATCAGAGATCGTTTTTTCATTATATAATTCTCAATAGAATTCCGTAGAATATTTTTCGATTGAAATGACATTTCGCTTCTCTATATAAACCTTCATAGAGTTCTGTAGAACTCGTTACACATTTTTTCGTTAGTTCATGTAGCGACATTATGAACACGAGTAACAGACCCAGGTATAGGAGAGACACTTGAACTGCGTGGAGGTTAAAGTCAGAAGAGAAAGAAAAGTATGTGCGAAACGACAGAGCATGCGAAATGTGCACAGTCAGCAAATTTCAAAATTGGCTCACTGGGTAATGAAAGGAATGGCATCGAATAAAAAATGACTCCAGTCAGGGAACTCGATCGAGAGACGAATAGCGAATGTAAATAGAATGCGTGAAAGGAAAGTATTTTCGAACTTTGTTTCATATATTTTTGCTGTCCATACATTAAGGATAATTCTCAATTCGAATCAAGCAGGGTCACCCGATCTTAATTCAATCGAGCATGCTTGGGATGCTCTTGGACGTTGCATTGCAGTCTACACAACACCATGCAAGAGTAGGGACGTGCTCTAGTGTACGAATGAGGGACCTTTCCACAGGAGATCTTCATAATCTTCGTGGTAATGGTAATTTTAATTAAGGTCCTACTAGTGCAACACAACGGGCTATTGACGACGGTCCGGGATCAATCCCCTAAGGAACAGATCCGAGGACACCAGCACTTAATTTTGAACCACGATCAGACGACGAGGCAACTCCTGAGCTGGCACCTTACTCTCCAAACTTCCACGTCAACCCAACGTGAGGACTTTCGGACACGACAGATTTAAGATGCACCAGCCGCCTCTACACCATACGCTTACAAACATCCATGCCCTGACCCCGATTGGAACCAGGAACCTTCCGATCTGGAGCACTCAATTTCTTTGACAGTTTTTAATCGTCCAAACAAACCGTCAATGTCAATTTCTAACCGCATATTAAATTTAGTTCCGAACTGTAAGTGTTTCAACAAATTGTTCCCGAAACAACTGTTTTTCAAATTAGCAACAATCGTTACCACACTGTTATCGCAAAATAACAGTTCTGCTCATTCATACAAAATTTGGAGAAGCGAAACGGTATCTTGGCGAACTCTCGCACCGCGTGCTTGGCGACAGTCCGGCAACCCGCAAGCATCACCTGAAAAAGGCATCTGCTAGCGAAAATTGAACCGCTTTACCGCTCACTTCCAATGACACCGTGCAGTAGTAAAACGTAAAACCCTGACGGTTCCTGTTCTAAGAACACTCCACTGTCAGGCCCTGTCAACTGAACATCACTCATCTGTTGTTTGTTAGTTTGATTCGAAATCGAACCCGTTCGCAACATCGTCTGTACTCGTTTCCGAGAACTTTTCTTGAACAATGTGGGTATTCGGTTACGGTTCTCTAATCTGGAATCCGGGATTCGAATACCTGGACAGTAAAGTCGGTTACATCAAAGGCTATGTCCGGCGATTCTGGCAGGGCAATGACTTCCATCGCGGAAACCCAATGAAGGTGAGATATTCCATATTTATTTATTGCTGTTGTTTGTTTGTTTGCTGTTGTCGTTCACCAAGTGGTATTTTGTTTCCTGTCGGAACGAAGTGGTTCAAATTACGTGGTGTGGTCATCGGATCTTTCCCTTAAGGGATTGATCCCGGACAGCCGTCAATTGCCCGTTGTGTTGCTCTAGTACGACGTTAATTACAAATTACCAATTACCATTTGGGGTGCCGCTGCCAAGACAAACACAAACACCAACAACATTTCCAACACTCCAGACTTCTACCCTTCAAACCCTTATCCAGGCCGGATGGGAAGTTTGGAGAGTGGTGTGCCAGCTCAGGTGTTGCTCCGTCATCTGACCGTGGTTCAAAATTACGAGGTGTTGTCCTCGGATCTTTCCCTTAAGGGATTGATCCCGGACTGTCGTCAATAGCCCGTTGTGTTGCTCTAGTACGACGTTAACTAATAAATACCAATTTCCAGGCCAGATGGTTCCATAGAAACAGCGATATTCAATCCGCCACTAAAAATCCCTCGATAACCAAATTCTCTGTCAAACTCTCCAGAAAATTTTTGCCGACCAACCGGTATAGTGGTTAAGGTGTTACCCTCTAGATCGGAAGGTTCCTGGTTCGAATCCGGGTCCGGGCATGGATGTTTGTAAGCGTATGGTGTAGAGGCGGCTGGTGCACCTTAAATCTGTCGTGGCCGAAAGTCCTCACGTTGGGTTGGTGTGGAAGTTTGGAGAGTGGGGTGCCAGCTCAGGTGTTGCTTCGTCATCTGACCGTGGTTCAAAATTACGAGGTGTTGTCCTCGGATCTTTCCCTTAAGGGACTGATCCCGGACCGTCGTCAATAGCCCGTTGTGTTGCTCTAGTACGACGTTAACTAAAAATTACCATTACCATTACCAGAAAATTTTTTCAAAGTCTAACCGAGCACCCTAATTACACTACAAGAAATCAAAATCTACGATCTATCCTTACCGCAAAATAAAGCCAGATCTTAATAAATAAGCCTCAGTGCTTTTGATTTCTAAACGAAATCCCGAAATTTTTTTCAGCCCTGATCACACATCCTGAAAGCACCAATAATCATGTTACTGACCATCAGTACCGAAGATCAAGGCCCCGCGGGGGTCATGGGCTCCATAAACTCGATTGCTTTTGCTTCACCCATAGTCAAAATGTTAAGATGCCTATTTTTTTAGAGGACTTTTCTAGTGGCCTTGCACATCTATCATCGTGAAGGGGGTAATCATCTTCAGCTAATCCCTCAAGTTCAGGTGACATCTTGGGTCAACCCCTCATACCGCACTTTGACTTGTTCCAAGAAAGAAGAGTGGAATGCAGTGGGGTTTCTATTGTGAACGTTTGTGTGAAAGGACAAGTTTTCAAAGGTAGACTAGGTACATTCAAAGCCGCTCCGTTTTAGGTGTGGTAATAGAGTGATCTGTCCTCTCTTCTGTAATACTCCGTTCTACTCTTCTGCTTTTGGGGTCTTTTTTGCAAGGTCCAAGAAACTCAGAATCACACAATCAAGTCATAGCCTTTCCTGGAGTAAATGTGACCGATTAATCGGTCTGGTGGTTAAGGAGTTAGCCTCTAGATCGGAAGATGCCTGGTTCGAATTCGGGTCAGTGCATCGATATTTGTAAGCGTATAGTGTAGAGGCGGCTGGTGCATCTTAAATCTGACGTGGCCGAAAGTCCTCGCGTTGGGTTGGTGTGGAAGTTTGGAGAGAGGTGTGCCAGCTCAGGTGTTGCCTCGTCATCTGTCCGTGGTTCAAAATGACGTGGTGTTGTCCTCGATTCTTTCCCTTAGGGGAGGGGTTCCCAACCTTTAAGAAACTGCGTACCCACTTGAAATTAAAAAAAAAAATTTGGCGTACAACCAGTCCTATATTTTTTTAGAAACATATATCTAATGTCTGATAAGTGCCCGATGGCTTGTTTTATTTTAATTAAAATACTAAGAAAGCTTCATATTTTATGATTAATGCACTTGTATTTCGTATTAATGATGTTTTAATAAAGGAAAAAATAAAACAATTATTGAAAATTACAGCTTTATTTCTCACAGGTCTAAAACAAATCATTTTAAATAATTAGAACAAACTAAGCAAACAAAGATTAACATAATCAAAAATCGATTTATAGTGCGAAACTTGTTGTTTGTCTTTTATTAAAACATCAATATCAGAAGTAATGGAGCTTAACTTCATTCTTTAATCTTCTTCAACAATTACTCTGTTTCTATATTTATTTTTCATATACAAAAGTTCTCGTGTGTATTTCTCATACATAAAGATAAAGGAATTCTTCGTAAAACGATTTGACATGGAGAGATATCAATAAAATCGCCGAGATAGCCATTGAATACAAATAGATAATCAACAACAAAGTTGCTCTTTAAATAATGTGCTACTGTTAGCGTCATTTATTACAATGTAATAAAAACGTTAATCACAAAATTGATTTCATATAATCCCATTTTCCCTATAACGTGGTTGTACATAGTAAAAAATCGAACAAACTTCGTAGAATATTTGGGTCGCTCGTATCATCCTTGCGTACCACCTGAAAAGTTGCCGCGTACCACCAGTGGTACCGGTTGGGAATCTCTGCCTTAGGGGATTGATCCCGGACGGTCGTCAATAGTCCGTTGTGTCGCTCTAGTACGACGTTAATTAAAATTACCTTACCCGAGAATAAAGATAAGAGGATAACACCTCGTAATTTTGAACCATGTCAGATGACGAGGACACACCTCAGCGGGCACCCCACTCTCCAAACTTCCACACCAACCCAACGTGAGGACTTTAGGTCACGACAGTTTTAAGGTGCACCAGCAGCCTCTACACCATACGCTTATACACATCCATGCACTGCCTCGGATTCGAACCAGGAGCCTTCCGATCTAGAGGCTAACACCTTAACCACGAAACCGGTTGGTCGGCCACTTGACAAGGACAAATACTCGTAATTTTGCACCACGGTCAGATGACGAGGTAACACCTTTGCTGGCATCCCGCCTCAAAACCGCACCACGCCAACGTGAGGACATTTGAGACCATGACAGATTTAACGTGCACGAATCTCCGTGCACGCAACGGTATTAGGCTGGACCTAGTTTCGAACTAGCGACCCTACTGTTGCTAATCCGTTGCTCTTCCAACGGGAACACCGCGGCCATGTATGCGAAGGATACGTGTCAACAACAAACAGGTTATCGACTCAACATTGAATTTGCGGTCAATGTCACAAAGCAGGAAATGAAGTCAAGGTGTAAATCTTCTCCCCAGACGTGTCAGTATCAATGGTGTTTTATAGGAAGTGCGCCGACTCTTTTAAGGTTCTTTGTTTCCTAGCATTTAAATATTCCTTCGGTCTCGAGTACGCAAACAAAGAGATAAAGATGCCAATTGGTAGATGAAGACATTCGCAGCGGATGCTTTGTGCTTAACTTCAAGTTGTCTACGGCAGATTCGCAACAATCGACGCTACCCTAATTAGAAGGTCTGGATCTTTCCATTGGTGTATTGATCCTGCTCCGTCGTCAATAGTCCATTATGCTGCTTCAGTACGACGATAATTAAAATACCTACCTGATTAAAAGTGATTCAAAATGACTTGTTGTTCTCCTCGGGTCTTTCTATTGGGGGTTTGGAAAGTGGGGTGCCAGCTCAGGTGTTGCTTCGTCATCTGACCGTGGTTCAAAATTACGAGGTGTTATCCTCGGATCTTTCCCTTTAAGGACTGATCCCGGACCTCCGTCAATAGACCGTTGTGTTGCTCTAGTCTGACGTTAACTAAAAATTACCATGAACATTACTTTCTCCCCCCGGGGGGGGGGAGCATCGGATTGGCAACCGGAGGGATGTAAGTTCGAATCCTGCCAAAACCGTCGTGTACAAAGGGTGCTAATGCACGTTAAATCCGTCGTGGCCTCAAATGTCCTCGCGTAGGCGCGTTGTGAAATTTTGGAGAGTGGGTTCCCAGCTCAGGTGTTACCTCGTCATCTGACCGCAGTTCGTGGTGTCGTCCTCTGATCTTTCGTCCGACCAACCGGTCTAGTGGTTAAGATGTTAGCCTCTAGATTACAAGGTTCCTGGTTGGAATCCTGTCAGATGTATGTATGTTTGTAAGCGTACGATGTAGAGGCGGCTGGTGCACCTTAAATCTGTGGTGGCCGAAAGTCCTCACGTTGAGTTGGTGTGGAAGTTTGGAGAGTGGGGTGCCAGCTCAAGTGTTGCCTCGTCATCTGGCCGTGGTTCAAAATGACGCCGTGTCGTCCTCGGATCTTTTCTATTGGGGGATTGATCCCGGACCGTAATCACTAGCCCGGTGTGTTGTTCTAGTACGACGCTGATTAAAATGTACCAAATGTTCCAAACCGGGTTACTAGGGTCCAGCAACTGTTACGGAGATACACCTGTATGTCTCCGTAAGCGTTTCGGTTCCTGGTTCGAATCCGGGTCAGTGCATGGATGCTTGCAAACGTATGGTGTAGAGGCTGCTGGTGCACCTTAAATCTGCCGTTGTCCAAAGTCCACGTTGGGTTGGTGTGGACGTTTTGAGAGGGGTGCCAAGCTAAGATGTTGCCTCGTCATCTGACCGTGGTTCAAAATTAGGCGTTGTCCTCGGATCTTTCCCTCAGTGGATAGATCCCGGACCGTCGTCAACAGCCCGTTATGTTGCTCTAGTACGACATTAATTAAAATTACCTTAGCTATCCGGCCCAGTAACTACGTTACGGAGATACACCTGCATATCTCCGTAAACGTTTTGGTATGCCTGCAGTTGAAGAACTCGACCAATAACTTACACATCCGAAGGTTACCTCCTTCATACATTTTCTTCGCATAAAACGAAACTGACCCTCTAAAAAACCGGCAGGCCTTCAAAATCACAAAAACCAAGCGTTACATAAGATGTGTTCACAGACAACAATGAATGGTTCAGCGTGAGGACATGCGGTCACGAGGACATCGTTTTTATCAGTCACTGGGCATCGAGTTTCATGTGACGAGAGCACAGGTGGTTTCATTTTCTAGATTAGACACCCCTGGGAAAAGGCAACAGCACGTGCTTGATACATAACGTTGCTCATGTAATCACCTTACCTTGAAATATATTTTACAAAGCTACCGAGGTCATTCATTTTTATGAAATGAAATCTGCATACGAATTATATCAATCGTAGTTTATATCACCATCGCCGTAATCAGTCGAGCTTAATTATATTTCATTCTCTTTCATCCGTCATAATTATGTCATTACGATGGATGAAATGATTTATAGGTTATGTCGTTCGTAATTATGAAATTATACTTTATTCAGTTATCACACATATAATTATTGTATTTCAGCCCTTAAAAAGGGAAAACTTTCAATTAACGATAGGGTTCTAGTTAATTGAAAGGTTTCCTAAACGCGGAGTAGCGAATCAGCACGCGGAAATGTGAGTCACGAACTCGATCCTATCAAAGAGCGCCCTGTAAGTGGGGGCTGGTGCACGTCAAATCTATCGTAGCCTCAAATGTATTCGCATTGGCGTGGAAGTTTGAAGAGAAGTGCCAGGTCAAGCTCAAGTCGGCACTACGAATTTGTCGTGTACGAAGGCGATGGTGTATGTTAAATCTGGCATGGCCTCAAATGTAATCACGTTGGCGTAGAAGGTAGCACTACGAAAGCTCGTCGTGTACGAAGGAGAAGGTGCATGTTAAATCTGTCATGGACTCAAATGTACTCACGTTGGCGTGGAAGTTTGTAGAGGAGTACCAGATCAATTGTTGACCTCGTTATTTCACCGTGGTTGAAAAAAATACTAGGTGTTGTCCTCGATTCTTTCCCTTTGAAATTGATCCCTCCAGTGCGACATGTTTCTACTACCTACTTACCGACCGTCATTTTGGTTTTACGGTATAGTGGTTAAGGTGTTAGCCTCTAGAACGCAAGGTTCCTGGTTCGAATCCGGGTCCGGGAATGGATGTTTGTAATCGTATGGTGTAGAGGCGGCTGGTGGTGCACCTTAAATCTGTCGTGGCCGAAAGTCATCACGTTGGGTTGGTATGGAAGTTTGGAGAGTGGGGTGCCAGCTCAGGTGTTGCTTCGTCATCTGACCGTGGTTCAAAATTACGAGGTGTTGTCCTCGAATCTTTCCCTTAAGGGACTGATCCCGGACCGTCGTCAATAGCCGGTTGTGTTGCTCTAGTACGACGTTAACTAAAAATTACCATTACCAATAGTTTGTAAAACAAATAGCCTTAACCATTCCACATCGACATTGATTCGGTTTTGAACGAGTACTATTGAAAACTTTGAAAGTAAAAAGTAGTCGAAAGTATTTTGAATCATTAATTGCACATTAATCCAGTCTTCAATCGGATAGTTTCTGAACAATTTGCTCATGATATAGAATGGAGTCGACTATGGAAAAATTACTGCCATTAGGAGATATAAAACACCAGTAGCTTCACACGCTGTGTTTGTGGGACAATTTATTCGGCTTGTGTAACATTTCCTTCCCTTTGAGGAAGTGTTTTAGAGGCGGGCCGTGTTTCCTGTACGTCTTCCGAAAGCAACTTCAACTTGGCTTGATTTTCGATCATGATTTCAGCCAATATAAATTCCTAAGGTAGATATATTGATTGGTAAATTTTAATTAACGTCGTAATAGGGCAACACAACAGGCCATTGACGACGGTCCGGGATCAGTCCCTTAAGGGAAAGATCCGAGGACAACACGTAATTTTGAACCTCGGTCAGATAACGAGGCAACACCTGAGCTGGCACCACACTCTCCAAACGTCCACACCAACCCTACGTAAGGACTTTCGGCCACGACAGATTTAATGTGCACCGGCCGCCTCTACACGCTTACAAACATCCATGCATTGACCTGGATTTGAACCAGAAACCATAGAAAGGTAAACACCAGAACGGTTAGTCGGCTTATTTCCGCTGAAATTTTTCCCCAAAATGTAATTTTGATAAATTAATATAAGTTTAATTTTAATAATCTATAACCGGTATAGTGGTTAAGGTGTTAGCCTCTAGATCGGAAGCTTCCTGGTTCGAATCCGGGTCTGGGCATAGATGTTTGTAAGCGTATGGTGTAGAGGCGGCTGGTGCACCTTAAATCTGTCGTGGCCGAAAGTCCTCACGTTGGGTTGGCGTGGGAGTATGGAGAGTGGGGTGCCAGCTCAGGTGTTGCTTCGTCATCTGACCGTAGTCCAAAATTACGAGGTGTTGTCCTTGGATCTTTCCCTTAAGGGACTGATCCCGGACCGTCGTCAATAGCCCGTTGTGTTGCTCTAGTACGACGTTAACTAAAATTACCATTACCATTACATAATTTATATATATTCTCTTACGGGAAAACAGATGTTATTTGTTATTGCGTTATGGCAACATTGTACGATTGTTTGTTTACCACAAAGCCTCGCGCCTTAATTGAATTTATAGCGTTATCGGATGAAATGTTATTGAAAAAAAAATGAATTTTAGTCAATCTGTTGCAGCTAATAGAAATCAAAGAAAGCGGAGGATCTTTTCAGGGCCATTTAAAAAACGGTCCTTTTCAGGGCCAAAAATTATAGTTCAACAAGACGCTTGCACTACAACTTTCGACAACAAACTCAATGAAAAAGTGCGGGTGGCTCAAGTGCTAGATAAATGTACACACAAACAACATGCTGGGTATTCAATTTCCAAAACAGCGCTCACATTTCGAGTCAAAATTTGCTCGAAGTTTCCTTTGAATTCTGATTCCAGAGGCACTTCCACTATATAACATTTCTGTAATACAGGAAATTTAGATTTGAAAAATATTTTTTTTTGGAATATCATATTTTGTAAACAATCCCTTCTGCTAGAACACATGTCTTCATTGATGCGAGCATATGTTTGCGCAGCGAACTAATGAGGATTGCTTCGCAATCTTCTGGGGGTTGGCGAGCGTTAGCGAGTAGGGGGCGGGCCCTCTAGTAAGTATTTTAATACAGGAGATTTTTTTTTATCTCCGTTGCACTATGTAAAACTAGAAAGTGTTTCAAGCGCAGTGCCTCTACGTAAAAATAAAAGAAGCGGAAAATAATGATCGGGGTTCGAGGCCATATAAATGCGCCTAATTCGAATTCGAAATTTATCACTGTCCGTCATTGTTGTCGGAGGACTTGAACAGTATTTTGAATTTCTCTCTCAGCACAAATAATCCTATAGATTTTGAAAGTGTCAACGTTCTTTTACGAGATAAAAGATCTACTTTTCAAAGATAAAGAAACATCTCCCAACATTGTTCTGAATAAGATCGGAGGATTCGTGACCAGATAAAAAGAACTAAAAATGTGACTAGTGAACTCGATAGGATCTTTATCAACCTTGTTTATCGTCTGCAAAATAACTATTTTAACGCTGATAAGTCCCGTTTTTTCGATCACACCGGCCTTAACAAGGACAATGCGGTTGACTCAGTGCTTATCTTTTCGTAACCGGCTTCACTTTCTATCTCGAGAGAAATTTGAATACTTTATTTCTTCACATCCGTAGCGGACTGCAGTTTCGAAACGAACTCGTGGTTTCGAATCTGACTAAGCATCCTATGAGATACATCTCGTCATGTGTGATAATCCGATGTACCTGGGGGCTCCGGTAGTCCGGTAGGAGGAGTACCGGACGTACGTAGGGGCTGGTGCATGATAAATAGTCATGATTTCAAATGTTCTCACGTTAGGTGCAAGTTTGGAGAGGTGTGCCTGCTCAGGTGTTCACCTCGTCGTTGGACTGTGGTTCAAAATTACATGTTGTCCCAGGATCTTTCCTTTGGGTATTGATTCTGGACTATCGCCAATAGCCCGTTTTGTTGTTCCATCGCGACGTTAATTAACTACCATTACCTAAATTGATTTTCTGGACTTAATCGACTATAATAGAATATATATATATATATATATATATATATATATATATATATATATATATAAAAGGGTGTGTATGTGTATCCTCAAAACAAATCTGCACAGTTGGGTCAATCCACACCAAATTTGATGCACTTGTACTTTAGAACACTGCGGAAAACATAGGCTATTTCTTTACTGTCTTCAGACGAATCTGTAGCCATGAAAATTAGCACACAGATAGTCCTAAAAGTGCCCCTCGAAGCCCTAATTTTAAAATTAAAGTTTGTTTTCCTGCAAGAGATAAACATGGCCAAGGAAACACGTTCTACTGTGTTTGTGTATTTGAAGGGAAACATCGCGGTCATATTTTACCTGTCGCGGTAGAAAACACGTTCTACAGGGTTTGTGTATTTGAGTTAACACAGGGAAATGACGCGGTCATATTTTAAATCCGAGCAACGCCGGGTTATTCAACTGGTGGTTTATAAATTGAAGGAATCAATCAAATCTTCAACTGATGCATCTCTTTTAATGTTGATGCATAAAATACTTGTCCTTAACTATACTTCTTTCGAATTAGGTAGATTTGTATTATGGAACTATAGTGATCCTTGGGCCCATAAACGCATGCTCACTCAGCGTTTATTTTTCCTATATGTTGCCATCTCACCGTGGTTCAAAATTACTTGGTGTTGTCCTCGCATCTTTCCCTTAGGGAATTGATCCCAGACCGTCGTCAATAGCCCGTCGTGTTGCTCGAGTAAGACGTTAATTACAAAATTACCAATTTATCACGGTAGAAGGGTTGGAAGAGCAACGGATTAGAATCCAGAGGGTTGCGAGGTTGAATCCAACCAAAGACTGTCGTTTACAAAGGGGGCTGGTGCACGTTAAGTCAGTCGTGGCCTCAAATGTCCTCCCGTTGGCGTAGTTTAGAAGTTTGGACAGTGGGGTTCCAGGTCGGGTGTGACCTCGTCATCTAACCGTGGGTCAAAATTACGTATCCTCGTATGTTTCCCGTTGGGTTTGATAACAGACTGTCACCAATAGCCCGCCGACCAACCGGTATAGTGGTTAAGGTGTTAGCCTCTTGATCGGAAGGTTCCTGGTTCGAATCCGGGTCCGGGCATGAATGTTTGTAAGCGTATGGTGTAGAGGCGGCTGGTGCACCTTAAATCTTAGTTTGGAGAGTGGGGTGCCAGCTCAGGTGTTGCTTCGTCATCTGACCGTGGTTCAAAATTACGAGGTGTTGTCCTCGGATCTTTCCCTCAAGGGACTGATCCCGGACCGTCGTCAATAGCCCGTTGTGTTGCTCTAGTACGACGTTAACTGAAATTACCATTACCCGGACAGTCGTCAATAGCCCGTTGTGTAGCTCTAGTACGACGTTAATTAAAATGACCGTCACCAATAGCCCGCTGTGTTGCTCCCAGTTCGGTAATTAACTACCTTATACCTGTACGACTTACAGTACTAGTACTACGTTTGTGCGTCGACTATATATAACACGCAGTTGTAGAAAGTACGTCTCGTTTCTCTCGGTGATCGTTATCTCTTACGTCAAGATGTTTATTCGTAGTCTTAGTCATCTTTTCGACATCTAGTAGATCGTTGGAGAACGTGATGTAATTTCACGTCATGCGTAAAAAGGATTGTACAGACAGCTGTCCACACGCACACAAAGAGTAGAAACATTTATAGCACAAGAGTCGCTTGGTCAACTATCTTCTTAATTCTATATTCACGGTGGCGTGGATAAGTAGTTTGGAAAGTGAAATATCGGCTCAGGTGTTGACCTCGTCATCTGACCAAGGTTCGAAATTGCGAGTTGTCCTCGCATCTATCCCTGCGAGATTCATCCATAAACGTGGCTTTGAGCAGACACCTTCGATATCGAGAGGAGATTCAAAAAGTGACCAACATCTGGACTAGTAGGCCCGGTGCACACATCCGGTTTTTCCACGTGCGGCGCCGCTGCGGCAACGGAAGTGCGGTCTGCGATATATTAGATCCAATGGAGTAGTGCCCACATGCCTCCGGCGATTCACGTCCAACTTGCTTGTAATTTGTACCGCAGTTCCCCACGGCGCCGCAGCTCGCCGCACATGAGTCTCCGTTCTGAAGTACCTTGTTTTCATAAACAAATGTCTCGTTGGGTTGGTGTGGAAGTTTGGAGAGTGGGGTGCCAGCTCAGGTGTTGCTTCGTCATCTGTGTGTGGTTCAAAATTACGTGGCATTGTACTCAGATCTTACCCCTTAACCACCTACAGCCCTAAATTCTTTGTTGGTTAGCTGGGTGGTTTGGGTCGAAAAAAATGTCTGTTCTGGTAAGAATTTAATTACCGTCGCACTGGAGGACCAAAAAGGGCTGTTGGTGACGGCCTGAGATCAAACCTGAAAGGTAAGATCTGAGTACAACGCCACGTAATTTTGAACCACAGACAGATGATGTGGTCACACCTGAGCTGGCACCCCATTTCTCTAAACTTCATGTCTGTTTTGGATGTACGTACCGCATAACAAGCATCATCTGCGCTAATTTTAGACGAAATTTATTCGAGCGAAATCGGATGCTGAGAACAGGATCTAATGGACTGCACTGACCGTTTTAGAAAGTCAATGGACACTTGCCAACTCCTGTGCACTGTTATCCAAATCTCGAATAAAATAGATCACACACAATGAATAACTCATCGCGAGCATAATGTACATTGGAAACGGTGTATAAAAGGAAACCATTTTTCTATAAATGATGCTTGCATCCAAAATGTCCTCTGTTGATCATTGGAAGATCTTTGGACACAATGAAGCCTGCCTCAGCCGAAGCACGAAAAAAATAGTAGCATACATTTAAAAAAAATAGTAGCAAAACGATTTTTCTTAAACTCTTTTTTAGTAGCAATTTAATTGCTTGAATACAAAATATATCGGTCGGATCTTTCCCTTCAGGTTTGATCCCGGACCGCCGCCAATAGCCTGCTGTGTTGCTCCAGTGTTCCGTTAATTAAAATACCTACCTACAAAATATATCGGCTGAAAAACAATGTGCAAATTAGGTATGAAACAGACGTTGGATCTCGCTGATAAATTTAAATAAATTAAAAGCTTGTTTTTAGTTACAATCGAAATATTTTTCTAAATGAGATTTTCATACAATCAAGCCGACCAACCGGTATAGTGGTTAAGGTGTTAGCCTCTAGATTGGAAGGTTCCTGGTTCGAATCCGGGACTGGGCATGGATGTTTGTAAGCGTATGGTGTAGAGGCGGCTGGTGCACCTTAAATCTGTCGTGACCGAAAGTCCTCACGTTGGGTTGGTGTGGAAGTTTGGAGAGTGGAGTGCCAGCTCAGGTGTTGCTTCGTCATCTGACCGTAGTCCAAAATTACGAGGTGTTGTCCTTGGTTCTTTCCCTTTAGGGACTGATCTCGGACCGTCGTCAATAGCCCGTTGTGTTGCTTTAGTACGACGTTAACTAAAATTACCATTTCCATTACCGTAGGCGGGAAAGGGGGGGGGGTCTCAGTGGAGCGCGCTCCTTGCCACACCATTTTTTTTTCTCTGGCAACGGAACAACCTCCCCACACCTCACAAATTACCACAAACACGTTATAAATAACACGTCTATGTCAAATTCTGAAAGTATGCCTTGGTTTTAAATAAAATAAGTTAGTTAATTTTGATGTTTTATTATAAACTAGGGGGCCCTCCCCAAGCTCGCAGACGCTCGTCAACCCCCGGAGGATCGCTTTATAATCCTCATGGTTCAATACGCGAACCTTATTCGCTTCGCTCTCATCAATAAGGACGTGTCCTAGCAAAAGAGATTGTTTACAAAAAAATATATTCCAAATTTTTTTTTTCAAATATAAATTTATTCTGCTATAGAAAAGTTATACAGTACCTCTGGAATCAGAACTCGAACAATTTGGAATTCAATTGAAATCTTAGAGCAAACTTTGACTTGAAATGTGAGCACTGCTTTGGAAATCGAATACCCAGTATCCAGCATGTTTGTAAACTGCAACAGCTCGAATAATATTCATTTTTTTTTCTCAATAAAATTTCATCCGATAACGCTATAAATTCATTTGAGGCGCGAGGCTTCGTGGCAAACAAGCAATCGTACAAAATCGTGGCAAACAACAAAAAAACGTGTGGCCAAAACGCGATAAAAAAATAACGTCTTTTTTGTGTGCCATATAAGAGAATTATATATAGAGATATGGAACATATTTAGCCGATAGTTGAGTTTTATGTCTGTTTTTGATTTTACTGCAGTTTTCAAAAATTCGGATAAAATGTAAACAATTGCAATTGTTTGGAGTTGTGTTGCAGAACACTGAATATAATTCTGCACCTGGGCGAATACCTTTCTTGTGTTCGTAGCGAAATCAACACCAAGGCATATCGCACTCGTGTGCAAAAGATGTACTGTAAAATAACTAAAACCCAACTGAACCATACAAGTCAAAGAAGCTGAGTGACTAAGTATTTGCAAACAAATACAAGGATAGCCATTTTGATGCGTCAAATCGTTTACGACTTTCCAACGAATGGTTTCAACATAAAATGCACTCGAGTCTCACATAAGATTAATACTCGTAGGTTAGTTTATTGAGGTTTTATGACAACGTATATAGTATGTAAATAAATTTTCGAAAAGTACTTTCGGTACAACGAGACTCGAACCATATTTTAACATTTATAGACTCGTTTTGTTGAGTAAATATTTTCATATCAGAAGCACATGCGTTACTTACTCACGTATGTTGACAAAAACCACAGAAACCGGAACAAACCGAATCAATTACAATCCGGTAGAAACTGGCTAACGAAGATTCGGGGAAGCCGGTTTCATAAGAAATGGCTTATTTGTTTTCTTCCAAGTGGTTTCGATGAGATCTGATAAGTTTTCATCAAGATTTTGCTAAAGACGAGATGATACAAGGCATTTAATTAACGCCATTTTTTATTTAATTCGATGCATTTTGATGCGTCAAATCGTTTTGGATGCAATTTTCCAATAATGTTAATAATGCAAGCTTTGTTGTAAGTCAAGAGAGGCAAACTATACAGACGGGGAATCATTAAATGTTGTTTTATAAATGCATCCAAAGTGCTATTCCGGGATTTTAAGAACAAGACAGAAATTTTTTAAAAAAAATTAAAGAGTTGTGCCATTGTGTTGAAACATTAAAAGACCAAACAGTCAAAATGTCTTCGAATATAACCAATCGGCAAATCTAAGATTTTTAATTGGTTTCAACTTTATCAATAGCTGTTGACGAATCTTGTGACATAAAGGACTCAGCGCAAGTTTCAGTTTTTGTTCGATTTATTGCGTCTTCGGGTCCTAAATAACTAAGGATTATTGAGACAGAAAGGTCAAACATGTGGCGAGAATATTCCAAATGCTGTCATTGAATACGCATGGAGAAACATATTCCACTCGATAACATTGTTTCAATTTCAACAGATGGGGCAAAAAATATGACCGAAGTGAGAAAAGGTTTCTATTTTGAAGGAAAAATTAATCAAGAAATACTTGTTTACCATTGCCATCATTCGTCAAGCGCTTTGTACGCAGACATTTCCAGAAGAAATTTGCAATGTTATGGGAATTGGTGATTAAGATTGTCAACACAATTGTAGCCAAAGCTCTTTATTATCGCCAATTGAAAGAATTTTTAGTTGAAATGGTGAATGAATTCGCAGATCTTCTGTTGCATAATAAGGTACGTTGGCTTTCAAGAGGAAACGTTTTAAAGCGTTTCGCTTTCTTATTATTTGAAATTAAAGCATTTCTCCTTGAGAAGGGTGTTGACTATCTTGTACTAACGGACGATCAGCTTACTTAAATAATCTTAATCGTAAACTACATAGGAAAGGAAACTGTTGGAAGAAGTCATTTCATTCGAAAACCAACTATCCCTTTTTGCTCAAGATTTTGAAAGAGAAGCATTAATTCCTTTTCAAGCCTACTGAAACATCGCCAAGAAAATAACTCCGTAATTGACATCTATTTCAAAACAACAATTTTAAATATGAGGTAATTCAGAAATAGCATAGCGACGTTAGCCTTTGTTAAAAAAAACCTCTCAGAGTGAAGACATAACTGAAATTAATTTTTCACCATTTGATATTGACATTGGCGCATTTGAAAATGCAATTACTGGAGTTAAAAAGCAATGAATTATGGAGCTCCAAATTTGAACGGCTAAAAGCTGATATGGAAAAATTGGAGAAAGATAAATTATATCTCAGTTCACAGAAAAAGTAGACAGGTTAATTTTCAACACCTGTAATAGATTCCTGACTCATATGATCAGTTAAAAAACTAGTATTTGCTATTCTTTGGCTCTACATATTCATACAAACAATCTTTTTCAAGCTCCTATGAACCTTATCAAAAGTATATTGAGAAATCGTCTTATTCATGAGATAATTTTTTGGTAATTTTTTTAGTTAACGTCGTACTAGAGCAACACAACGGGCTATTGACGACGGTCCGGGATCAGTCCCTGAAGGGAAAGATACGAGGACAACACCTCGTAATTTTGAACCACGGTCAGTTGACGAAGCAACACCTGAGCTGGCACCCCACTCTCCAAACTTCCACGCCAACCCAACGTGAGGACTTTCGGCCACGACAGATTTAAGGTGCACCAGCCGCCTCTACACCATACGTTTACAAACATCCATGCCCGGACCCGGATTCGAACCGGGAACCTTCCGATCTAGAGGCTGACACCTTAACCACTATACCGGTTGGTCGGCTTTATTCATGAGAACCTGGAACCCTGCATGAAATTAAAAACAACGACATACAAACCTGACTTATCCGAACTTTCCAAGGAAATGAAAGGTCATTGTTCACATTAAATGCGTGTTTTGTCATATTTTTATTTCAATGTAAAAAATATTTTTTTTTATCAATAAATAAGATTATTATTATGATATCTTTTTTATTTAATGTGTGTAAGCTAGTTTAAACCGACTCCTAAAATCATGGTTCTTTAAAGGAATTTGGCTCTCAAAAGAAATCTAAATCTTTGTACTGCTGATCTTTGGCTCTTTTGGATACTAATGAGTTTTCCGATCACTGCTTTATCTGACAGTGGTTCAAAATTACGAGGTGTTGTCCTCGGATCTTTCTCTTAAGAGACTGATCCCGGACCGTCATCAATAGCCCATTGTGTTGCTTTAGTACGACGTTAACTAAAAATTACCAATTATCAATTACAGATCACTGCTTTAGGGGATTGATCCTGGACCGTCGTCAATAGCCCGTTGTGTTGCTCTACTGCGACGTTAATTACAAATTAGAGACGATGAGGTCCCACCTGAGCTGGAACCCCACTCTCCAAACTTAAAAACCTCGTCAACGTGAGGAGAATTGAGGCCACGACAGACTTAACGTTCATCAGCCCACTTTGTACACGACGATCTTTAGTTGGATTTAAACTGACATTCCTCCGGTTGCTTATTGGTAATTCTTCCAACCGGGACTTGCTTTTGTAAGAAATAGCTTGTTCCCTTTAAACTTTTCACACTGTCTGAATCTTTAAGAGTTCCGCTCCCATACACCTGAATCTGCGTCATTCGGTATGTTCTGGATTCAGACAGATTCTGATTGACCTGGATTCTGTCAGCTTGAAGGGACCCTCAGGAGCCTTGACACATTTAATGAGCCTGCTTCAGTCGATGGATGAAAGTGCATCGATTATAGATTATAAAAAAACCACTGAAAGCTTGAAATCTTTTGAAAGACCTGAGTTTTCCTTGAAATTAAAAAAAGTAAACAAACTTCAGGAAGGAGTTTCGAAAGCAGTTCAAAAACACCCTTTAAATAGTAAACAAACTTCCAACGGGAGAAGGGAATTAAGCTGCAAAACAAATGCTTGCGTAATGGGAGATAAGACACCTCCGCGTGAGTTGGAGCAAATAAAAAAATGATTCATTTATTTAGGTGGAGATAGTAAGGGTTTTCTTTGAACAAAAGGGCCTTCGAAATCAAAGCGTGGTGTTTACTTCATGTATGGTTTGGCAAAACATTCGAACAAACAGCTGCCAGACTACTTTCCCAGAAAAACAACCCCAGGAGCCAACAAACAGCGACCGCCTCAAAGTATCTCATGAAGACATTCCTTTCATTTTGTTTTGGTAGAATCTTTTTCTTCTGACATTTTCCCCTTGTAGCTTTTGGAACGAGATAGCGGGGTTTCAAAAATTATACCAATTATAAATTTCATAATAATTAAATTCTGATACATTCGAGGACCGTGGTAGCCCGGTTGGAAAGAGTAACGAATTAGAAACCGGATCAAACCAAAGACCGTCGTGTACAAAGGGGGCTGGTGCACGTTAAATCTGTCATGACCTCAAATGTCCCCACGGTTGGCGTGGTGTGGAAGTTTGGAGAGGTGAGGTGCGAGCGGATCTTCCCTTTGTCTTCTGATCTTTCCTTTTGGGTATGAACCTGTCTGGTGGTTGAGGTGTTAGCTTCTAGATCGGAAGGTTCCTGGTTCGAATCCGGGTCAGTGCATGGATGTTTGTAAGCGTATAGTGTGGAGGCGGCTGGTGCATCTTAGAACAGGAACCGTCAGGGTTTTACTACTGCACGGTGTCATTGGAAGTGAGCGGTAAAGCGGTTCATTTTTCGCTAGCAGATGCTTTTTTTCAGGTGATGCTTGTGGGTTGCCGGACTGTCGCCAAGCACGCGGTGCGAGAGTTCGCCAAGATGCCGTTTCGCTTCTCCAAATTTTGTATGAATGGGCAATAATGTTATTTTGCGATAACAGTGTGGTAACGATTGTTGCTAATTTGAAAAACAGTTGTAATAACAATTGTTTCGGGAACAATTTGTTGAAACACTTACAGTTCGAAACTAAATTTAATTTGCGGTCAGGAATTGACATTCACGGTTTTTTTTGACGATTAAAAACTGTTAAAGAAATTGAGTGCTCCAGATCGGAAGGTTCCTGGTTCGGGTCCGGTCATGGATGTTTGTAAACGTATAGTGTAGAGGAGGCTGGTACTTCTTAAATCTGACGTGGCCGATAGTCCTTACATAGGGTTGGTGTGGAAGTTTGGAGACTCGGGTGCCAGCTCAGATGTTGCCACGTCATCTGACCGTGGTTCAAAATTATGTGGTGTTATCCTCGGAATCACGCAAATACTTTCCAACCTAATTTGTAAAAAGTACCTCAATATTTGATATGACACTCAATTTTAAAGATTTATTTTTGACATTGTTATAAAATGCTACTTTTATCTTTGCATTGAACTAATAAGTTCGTTTGTTTCTTTCAGCTGGGCCGAGTAGCTACCCTAGTGGAAGATGAACAGGTTAGTTGAATCTTGTATTTTGGTTAATTTTATGTAATCAATCATTTGAATGACCCTATGCATTCAAAAATACAAATTTCTCAAAAATGAGGATTTTTTTCTTTTGTTTTGATTTTGCACGAAAATTTACTGGAATTTGTTAAGCAACCTTTAGACCAAGGCCGGTACAGCAGTTGTACCTTGAAAATTATAAGAATCGAACCTCTTATATCTATAACCATAGCCAAAAGGTTAAGAGTTTTCTAGATTCGTTGAGTAGTTTATTAAATTATGACAGAAAATATTTTCCGATTCGAAGGAAAATTCGAACTGTTTTGAAAAAAATGATTTTGTTAAAACGAACTAAAATGAAACATCTCAGGGAAATAATTGGTGTGATGTTGAAGTTTGGAGAGTGGGATGCCAGTTCAGGTGAGACCTCGACATATCAAAATTACGTGATGTTTTCTTCGAATCTTTCCCTTTGGGTTTGATCCCAAACCGTCACCAATAGCCCGTTGCTCCTGTGCGACGTTAATTATTGGTATTGTACTAAAACATTTTCGGGCATATTTGGGGCATTACAATATACAGGGTGTCCCAAAAAAATCATTACAACTTAAAACATTTATTTAGAAAAAAAAAAAGAATAGGCTTAAAGCAAAACTAGTTACAGCAATAGATAGAATAACTCAAAACATTTTTTCTACTACCTTAGCAAATTTCCACATCAGATCTTTCGTAGCACAAAGAATATCAAGACGATATTCCAATTAAATCCACGAACGTTTCAGCATGCTAAAATCAACAGTAGCTGCAGCTGCTTGGATGTTTTTGTTTCAATTCCACGACACTTAACTTTTGTTTGGTATACGGAATCTTTTACATAACAATTTTACATACCTTACACATAATTTCTTTGCGTTTGAGTATCGGATTTCGTTTTGATTGAGCATTGATTTTGAGACTATTCGACGCATTGAGCTTTCTTCACGGGATCCGCCATTTTGAAAAACTGAATTCTTTAATATTCGTTTGCGAGTTATGCAGCGCTATCATACGCAGAAACATACTGTAGAAAAAACTTTTTGAGTTATTCTATCTATTGTTGTAACTAGTTTTGCTGTAGGCTTATTCTTATTTTATATATATAAATTTTTGAAGTTGTACTGATTTTTAGGGGACACACTGTACTTCTCATAACACGAAGGTCTTTGTAACAATCATTATGTGTTGTTGGATGGGTTCTTTCTGCTGCTTCGAAAATCCTAAAAGGTCAAGCCAGCAGTTTTTAGTCCCAAGATAATTTATTACATGAAAAGGGACACGATACATGACATTTTAAAAACGTAACCAGATAACATTGTTTGGTAAGTAACGAGGGTAGCGCCGATTAACTTCATCCGGAAGAAAAACCAATCGGTTTCCTCCCGCTCGTCTTTCTCAAGACTACTCTGATCTTGGCAACCCTTCTCCGGGTTGGCGCGCTTGACACTCGCCAACCGCTCCAGTTGGCACTCGCCAATCTCTCCACATGGCGACAGCTTCCTGACATGTGTGTTGTAGTGTAAAACCAATGCTATACTACTCGAAAGTCTTGCGACCTTTTCTAGAGTTAAAGATTGCTATTAATGGGTTAAAGACAATTTTTTAACCTATACTTTCATTGTAGGGCCTGACATGGGGAAAAGCCTTCCTGTTGGGACCGGGAGCTGAATCATCCCTGACCTACCTAGACAGCAGAGAATCGAAACTGGGCGGATACTGCACCACAGTGGTCAGCTTCCAGTCCAAGGACGAGAGAGATGAGGCCTTCCCAGCCCTGCTCTACCTGGCCCTGCCCTCCAGCCACCTCTACATGGGCCCTGCGCCCCTGCCACAGGTGGCCACCGATATAGCAGAGGCTGTGGGGCAGTGCGGGTACAACGCAGAGTACCTTCTGAGGCTGGCCAACTTCATGAAGCAACAGGTGCCGGACTTCTGGGACGAGCACCTGTACCACCTCGAACACCTGGTGCGGGCTCGGTTGAAGGAGAGGAATTTGTCTGTGGAGGACGTCATGGGCGAGGAGTGTCCTTTAGCAGTGGCTAGGATTGCTGGAGGGGACCTAGCTGAGGGTCTGGACGTTGGACACGAGAGGAGGTCACCCTCGCCCACATCCGACTACGCATCGCGAGTACCTTCAAGGAAACTACGATGTCTGGACATTTGAGGAGACGTAATGCTGTGCTTGTCTCCTGGTGCATGTTTCATCTTGGAATTGACTTCTGGGTGCTTCAAATTATCATGCGCTGTCTGGGGACAACTCGGCAATCCATCTTGTGTCGGTGTTTTCGTCCATGAGGTGTCCTCGTGTACATTTGGAGTTGTCTTCTAAATGCTTCAGGTCGAGTCTGGATGTTTTGACGTAAGACACATACAAGTCTGGATTGCTGTTGCTTAGAGCTAACTGGAATGGTCTAATTTATATCTAAAACACAGAGTTATGCTTTCGTCAATGTATCCTCCAGCTGTCTCAGTGTCATCTTAAAGAATTGACTTCTGGATGCTGAAAGCCGTCGGGATATTTTGATGCTACTAAGATTTTTGTTATTCATCTTAAATTATCTAGACTGTTTGGGGACAATCCCTTTATTGCTTCAATGTTTTCATCCAAGAGGTCCCAGAAGTCAATTCCTCGGCCACATTTAGAAGAATCTGGAATCGTCTTCTAGATCCTTCAGGTTGTCAGGATGGTTTGACAAAAGACGCCTACAGGTCCAGACTGCTGTTGCTTAGAGCACACTGTAATGGTCGAATTTACGTATAAAGCACCGAATCATTCTTTCGTCAATGCATTCTCCAGCTGTCCCAATTTCATCATTAAGAATTGGCTTCTGGATGCTGCAAGCTAACTGGGCTGTCTGGATATGTTGACGCAACTCCATATATAAATATAAACTATATTTTCATCGATGTTTTCACCATGAATCCTCTCCGGGTACCTGCTCTGGATGCTCAGAGCAAATTGGAACGGTCAGTTACTTGGATGTGCAAACCACCACCAAATTGTAAGTTCATCATCCAAGTGCCTCAATGTCGTCTCGAAATCCCTAGATTTGACAGCTTGGTGCCTGAATCATATGGAGACGATTGGAAGCTTAATGAACATAAACCACCATGAATACGCCATCATAAAATTATTTCCTACATGCGTATCTGGAATCCTCCTCTAAGGGCTTTGAAGGATCAGGAAGGTTGAATATTTATTGACATAACAAACAACCACCTCAAATTACAGTTTTATCTATGCCTGGATTTTAATATGAAGTTACATATGTTAGAATTCCAACCCAAATCCCGTTTTTGGCACCATTTTATCTGGAATTCGATGTCGACTTGTGGGTAACCAATGTCTGCAGGATAAATCCTCTAAAAATAAGCAGTATTTTCATTTGTCAATTTGCGGAAAGTTTTTTAAACCAGATTCCAGTAACGCGACATCATCGAAGGGAAACCCCACTGATTTCAGGTCTCTTTCAAACCCCGCTTACCTGGAGTAATCTTCCTAAAAACTATCTAAACGAAAATCTAATCTACAGATGGCGATCTCAACATGTCAAGCTATGTCCAAAAAACTGGACTGAACGACTCTTTTTGACTTGTCTGTCCGTCCCTATGCAGGGAGTTCCTCAAACATGGTCGAAAATTCATTTGACGTCCAAGACCGTGACTTAGTTCCTAGACTATTCTCTCGTTGAAAGTTTATTTTTGTACCGAATTATTGTACAGATCGAATTATCGATGTTTTACAAAAATTACTACTCTTTCGCCTGATCATGCTACGAGCTTACGACAATACAGTATTTATCACCAGTTTTGAGTTGATTAAAAACTTCATTGCAAAAGCTGAATTTGCCTTGTATTACATCGATAATTTAGGAACAGTAGAAATGGGTGATTTATAAAACTCACGATTGCATTCCAAGTATTTATAAGCGGGACACAGCTGCTGCATTTATCCGCCCACACACTGGAGAGACATGCGCATGCGTACTCCGTTTCTATACAGAAACCATGTCTGCCCACACGTGCACGTATTTCAGCTAATTTAGCGTCGCAAGTTGATGTTGGACCAATGTGTGGTTTGCCTAAAGAAGAAATTCATAATCGAATCAAGTAGTGAGTTAGCTTTTCTGTAAACTGCAACAAGTTGTGTTGTGCAAAGAAAATTTCTTTGTGTTTTTAAAACAAGAAATTTATTTTATTGAAGTGCACACCAAAGCTTTTTCATTTTATACAACGGGTTAAAATAACCATACAAAATATTCTATCAATTTACTGTAATAAAATTTCAAACACTGCAAGATAAATTTCGAAACACAATTCATGTTCAAATAAAATAATCTTCTTCATATAACTAATCAAGTAACATTGTTGTGTTATCCATGAAATGTGAAAAAATTCCCAATCTGTCACGTATCTATTTTTGTGAACTTCTCATATTGAGAAAGTTTTATTTTAAAATTATATTTTTGTAAATGTATATAAAACTGCATTTATACTCGTCTATTTTTTGTCTGTCTTCATTTATATTTGTATTGGCACCTAAGTATTTTACATAGGATCAAACAACTATCTTAACTAACCTAAACACCAAGCTATATAATAGCAATTTCAGTTTTAATAATTTGCAGATTAAACTCCAATATAAAAGAAAAAAGCCTCATAGAGTTGCCTAACTAATGATAAGTTATGCGTGTTTTGGAAGTATATTCAATTTGAAACATTTATTGTTGACGAAAT
This sequence comes from Metellina segmentata, assembly GCA_947359465.1. NCBI lineage: Eukaryota > Metazoa > Arthropoda > Arachnida > Araneae > Tetragnathidae > Metellina > Metellina segmentata. Next base: position 71,736,809 of record OX375883.1, read on the forward strand.
TGCTAAGATCTCATAATTTTTAATTACAATATTTGTGGAAATTAATCTGAAAAGTAAGCAATTTTACGCAGTTTTTTTAATTATATAACGCAGCTCTCTGAAGACACGGCAGATGACCGTAGGGGAGTTCATTTCAACGACCCCAACCTCTAGGTTAGAGATGTACCCAAATCATTTGACGATCTCTAGGTTATAATTTGTTTCGCCAAATGTCAATCACAGCTGAGCTGTGATATCCGGTTGGACTAGAACCGGTATAGTGGTTAATGTGTTAGCCTCTAGATAGGAAGGTTCCTGGTTCGAATCCGGGCATGGATGTTTGTAAACGTATGGTGTAGAGGCGGCTGGTGCACCTTAAATCTATCGTGGCCGAAAGTCCTCACGTTGGGTTGGTGTGAAAGTTTGGAGAGTGGAGTGCCAGCACAGGTGTTGCTTCATCATCTGACCGTGGTTCAAAATTACGAGGTGTTGTCCTCGAATCTTTCCCTTAAGGGATTGGTCCCGGACCGTCGTCAATAGCCCGTTGTGTTGCTCTAGTACGACGTTAACTAAAAAATTACCAATTACCGGTTAGACTAGTATTTTTAATTAACGTCGTACAAGAGCAACACAACGGGTGCTCTTCGGTCACGACATATGGTGCTTAGCAATAGGAGGGTTGCGAGTTCAAATCCAACCAACGACCTTCGTGAAGAAAGGGAGATGATGTACGTTTAATTTCTCCTGGCCTCGAATGTCCAAGTTGGCGTGGTGTTGAAGTTTGGAGAGGAATACTGCTCAGGTGTTACCTCGTCATCTGACCGGGGTTCCAATTTACTTGGTGTTGTCTTTGGTATCTTAGGTCGTCAATAACCCGTTATTGTTCCAGTACGACCTTAAATGAAATGCCTACTTCGGTATTTTTAATTTGCATACTGGAGCTATACAACGGGCTAAGGTGTCCTGGAAACCTTCACTTTGGAATTGATCTCGAACCGTTTTCAGTAGTCCGTTATGTTGCTCCAATAGGACGTTAATTAAAATACCTATCAACCGTAAACGCTGCGATCGCTTCCGATAGGTAGATAGTTGAATTTATGCTCATGGCGGGCTATTGACGACAATCTAGGATTAATTCCGAAAAGCAAGATCAGAGAAGCATCTCATATGTTTAAATCACGCTTCAAATGATGAGGGTCAGCGACTGAACTTATACCATAGAGCTAAGTAGATATATTTTAATTAACTTAACACACTGCAGTCGCACAACGGGCTATTGATGTTCCGGGATCAATCCTCTAACAGAAAGATACGGGACAACACGTATTTTTGAACCACGGTCAGATGACGAGGCAACACTTCAGCTAACAACTCTTCAAATTACCGTCCTGAGTCCTTCAGAAGATGAATATTCATTTCCGCCAACAGACAGGTATGTAGTATTTTAATTAACGTCGTACTGGAGCAACAAAGAGGGTTATTCCTCCCGACAGACGAAAGTATTCTAAAAGTACTAATTTTGGTCACATGATCCAGAGTACATAGCATTGTGTTGCAGTAGTACGACGTTAATTAAAAATTCCCAAGGTAAATAGATGATAGTTAATTAACGTCACACTGGCGCAACACAACGGGCTATTGGCGACGGTTCGAGCTCAATATTTGAGATAAATATCCGAACCACCTCGACCGTACGACGTTAGTTAAAATACCTATACCAACCTTAAAATACCTACCAGTACCTATATCGATGCCGACTAACCGGTATAGTTGTTAAGGTGTTAGCGTCTAGATCGGAAGGTTCCTGGTTCGAATCCGGGTCCGGACATGGGTGCTTGTAAGCGTATGGTGTAGAGGCGGCTGCTGTATCTTAAATCTGTCGTGGCCGAAAGTCGTTGGTTGGTGTGGAAGTTTGGGGAGTGGGGTGCCAGCTCAGGTGTTGCCTCGTCATCTGACCGTGGTTCAAAATTACGAGGTGTTGTCCTAGGATATTTCTCTTAAGGGATTGATCCCGGACCGTCGTCGAAATCCTGTTATGTTGCTCTAGTACGACGTTAATTACGAATTACTCTAAAGGCACCATTTCGCAAGTGGCTAGAGCAGTAGACAATCCCACTAAGACACGATAACTCCTCAATCAGGGATAATTACAGGAATAGGACATGCGTCGTCTGCAAAGCGTAGGTAAGTAGTGAGTTGCATTAATGTCGCACAGGAGCAACACACGGGTTATTGGCGACGGTCCGGGAATGGTAGTTTTAGTTAACGTCGTACTAGAGCATCACAACTGGCTATTGACGACGGTCCAGGATCAGTCCCTTAAGGGAAAGGTCCGAGGAAAACACCTCGTAATTTTGAACTACGGTCAGATGACGAAGCAACACCTGAGCTGGCACCCCACTCTCCAAACTTCCACACCAACCCAACATGAGGACTTTCGTCCACGATAGATTTAAGATGCAGCAGCCGCCTCTACACCATACGCTTACACACATCCATGCACTCACCCTTTTTTGAACCAGTAACCTTACGATCCAACATTTAGGAAAAAAAAAAAAATGTTCTCCACATAGCGATCCAGAGTAGAATGAACGCAATACAAAACCCAGTCTCAGCTGTCGATACACCTGTTTCATGTGAACGTCATTGCGTAAAATTACTTGTCAACGCAGCCATCCTTTTTCAGACGACAGAACACACTTGTTCACTAACACCTGAAAAAGTGCACTTCATCAACTTTCAACAAACGAATAATTTTTGATTTGCCAGTCTCTCGTAGCAGGTACACAAACATCTCATCTCGCGGAAGAGCTTTTTAGAAACTCGTGGGTGTTTTCTGGTATTTTTTTCGAATGCGTTTAAAGCTATTAAACCTCCAGGTGGTTGTCTCGGGTATCTGGTCGCTCAGGTTTTGTTTCGTCACCTGACCGGGGTTCAAAATTACGTGGTCCTCGGATACTTCCCCTACGGAGATGGTCCGCCCAACCGGTATAGTGGTTAAGGTGTTAGCCTCTAGATTGAAAGGTTCCTGGTTCGAATCCGGGCATGGATGTTTGTAAACGTATGGTGTAGAGGCGGCTGGTGCACCTTAAATCTGTCGTGGCCGAAAGTCCTCACATTGGGTTGGTGTGGAAGTTTGGAGAGTGGGGTGCCAGCTCAGGTGTTGCTTCGTCATCTGACCGTGGTTCAAAATTACGAGGTGTTGTCCTCGGATCTTTCCCTTAAGGGACTGATCCCGGACCGTCGTCAATAGTTGGTTGTGGTGCTCTAGTACGACGTTAACTAAAATTACCATTACCATTTACCTAAGAAGATGGATCCCTCACTGATGTCAATAGCCGTTGTGTTGCGCTAGTACGACGTTAATTAAAATTACGATACCAGGTATCTGGTCATAAGCAAATTTGAGCATATTCTCGTAAAAATGGTAATGGGAATTTTTAGTTAACGTCGTACTAGAGCAACACAACGGGCTATTGACGACGGTCCGGGATCAGTCCCTTAAGGGAAAGATAAGAGGACAACACCTCGTAATTTTGAACCACGGTCAGATGACGAAGCAACACCTCAGCTGGCACCCCACTCTCCAAACTTCCACGCCAACCCAACGTGAGGACTTTCTGCCACGACAGATTTAAGGTGCACCAGCCGCCTCTACACCATACGCTTACAAACATCCGGACCCGGATTCGAACCAGGAACCTTCCGATCTAGAGGCTAACACCTTAACCACTATACCGGTTGGTCGGCGCAAAGAAGACAGGAACAGCGATTAAAAGTTAAATTGGAATATAATTAAAAGTATTAATGTATATACAAAATTTAGAATTGCATAATGACAGAAAGAAGGGAATCCAACTGCTCGCATCAAGTCATCATAATTATATTTTTAGAATCTCTCTCCAACATCGCAACAGCGTTGCCATTCACAGTTGCGTAGTAGTTCAGTCAGACTAGTACTCGATTTACTTGTTCGTTTTCGACAGCCATAACTGTTAAAATTTAAAACTGCTCTGTCACTGAGTTTTAGTACCTCAGATATGCCTTTCTACTTAAAAAAAGTATGCAAGAAATCATTTCTCAAATTCAAAATGGCATTTGTTCCGTTATGATACTACAAATGAATGAATGGGTGGTTGAAAGACGAGTGAATTCGATATTGGGGGAGCAAGCCAGTCCCTCTTCGTTATTGATACAACTTCCAGAAAACTTAAGATATTTTAGAAGCTATGTCATCAGATCATAAATAATTTTTTGATGGAATTTTTAAAAATGACTCGTAAAAATACAACAAAATAGAATCCTAGACATGCATATCCATCCATTAAATACATTTTACATACATCGTTCCCTTACTGTGTGTTAAAGCTACAAAATGACGTATGGCGACATCTAAGGTTACTAGTACTACATAAGATGAGGTACAGCTACAGTCTACGTTTATAGCTGTGGCAACGGCTTTGTCGATTTTTTTTGTCTCTTTTCTAAAGTTGCCAAGGAAAGAATTATTTAAAAAATCTTTTTCCTTGAAATATATTTTTCTTTTTACAACGAAAAATGAAAGCTCCAAATCACATTTAAGAGCGTTTTGAAAAATATATTTTTTAAAACTTTCACAAAAAGTAAGAAGCTTAAACACATTTGTGAACCAGCAGAAATACTAAGCTGCGCGCGAATGTTGGGAAAGAAAACTCTGAAACTTATCAAATCAATTACACTAAATGAAGTGGGCATAGTGAAAAAGATTTTAAAAGAAAAAAAAAAGCAATAAATAATACAACCTGATACGTCAGAACTGTTCGGAGAAAAAATTAAAAAAAAAAAAAAAAAATTCCACAAATGGCGAAATTAGAACTCTACCGTGAAATAAATGTTGTAAATAAACTTCCACAACTGGAGAAAAAGCATTATATGAACCAATAAAATCAAAGAAAACAATTTTAAAGGACCAATGCAATCAAAGGATATTTTAAAATTAAAATAACGCATGGAATCAAAGAAAAAAATTCAAACGAACCAATAAAATCAAACTTAAACGGATTTTGAAATAACTTTCTACAATAATCAAAATGAAAATTTAAAGTTTCCGTTTGCCGAGGTTGAAAACCACAATAACCGAAAATACAGATGGGTTGCTTCAACCTAGGGGTACTCGCTACTAGAAGTGCGCAAAAATATTCGCCGAGGCCGTTTCCACCGCTATAAATGTAGACCATAGCTGTACCAAAGACGATTTTGAGGGGAAGTGGTATTTTCCCTTTCTAAGTTCTTTTTTTCTTCAGGTAAAATTACTCAACTCAATTTAAAAAATTGACGAATCTACGGCGAAAGCTCTCACACTCATAGTCAACAAAAATATAAACTATATTTTTACTTATCGCACTCTTGCAACAGGCATGCAATATTGTGGAATTTCTGCAAGTCATAATTAATTGAAATAGTTATCTAGGGAGGGTGACCGAAATAATTGTCTATGAAAAGGGTGAGTCAAGCCTAAAGAGTTTGTGAGCTGTTCTTATAGATCAGTGATTTTCAACCGATATGTAACAGCACATTAGAGTACTACAAGAATGGAACCAGTACAATACAGATGGTGAAATAATTTAAATTCTAAAAAATATTTCATTTTTAATGGTTTAGTTTTGAATTTTTGACAAGTGTGTTCACAAATAATTTCAAGTAATACTTGTAAAATGCAAATTATTTAAAGTAATAACTGTATAAACAATATGTTGAGTATTGTTTTATCACGTGTCATAAATAAGTTGTTCCAAAAAATGTTTTTGAGCCACTTTGGAGCAAAAAGAAAATTTTTGCAAAGCAATCAAAATTGTACCTATTTTTGTACCCGACTGGCAAACAAATTAATGCATTTTTTGGTGTGCAGAATTTTAGTAAGAGCTTATGTGTGCCATGAGATAAATAAAATTGAAAATTGCTGTTCAAGATCTATGACTAATAAATATCACAAACATCATTTCGGCATGGTTTCATAAACTGATAAATTTATTTCATATTCAAGATAAAACAAAAGGTAAGATGTAATACAATAAATACCATGCGAAGAGAGAAAAATGTATTTAATGACTAGTTTCCATTACATGGAAATGGGAAAAAATAGTAAAACTTTTCCCCTGAAAATCTGCTTGAAAACTAAGAGCGTAATAAAGGCACTTATTCAAAACATCCAAATAAAATTCCACAATCTTAAAAATCAATTTTTAAGTAATCTCTTTAACTTGGAAACATTTGCTTTTGCAGCCAAGAAGATCAAGTTGATATTTTTCTTATACCAGTTCCTAAAAAAATGAAGGAAAATTAATTTCTTCATATAAAAATAAAAAGATAAAGGCAAGAACAATTAATGAAATTTTAATCTTCAACTAGGTTTACCAAAAATGTCGAACCAGTTTATCTTAAGTTTTATTTAACTTTTCATTTACTTTATTTTTTAATTAGCAGGGGTGGGGAGCTTTTAATAAAAAAAACTCATTTACCTCATTTGGTGATTTGAAACTGACTGCATGAAAAGATTTTACAGAATTATAAGTCTTACTAAAATAAATATTGTTATTTCTAGAATACTGCTTTTAATTAACATGTTGTTGCTTTAAATAAGTGTGTGGTCTGATAACTCCTTTTGTCGCCAGCAGATGGCGATATGATACAATCACTCTCATGTGAGCTAGATTTGAAGACAAACGTTGATTTGAAGATTGGCAAGCATTGATTTGGCATTCTGGATTGATACTCAGCAGTTGACTATTTTAAATGTGCCTGAATTTCATCTGGCAGAAGTTGGCTCTTGTATTACAGACTTGCACTGTTGTATTCAATCCAATTTGTGTCAAATGAATAAACAAGATTTAACTTAATTGCAGTATGCAAGAACCCCTTGAAAACTACACATTTTCGCAGACCCCATGAGATTGTAGAAATAAATGGGGCAGATAGACCCACATAAGACCGCAATGATGCTCATTTTCAACAAAATGTAGGGAGTAAAAATATGTTAAATAAATTATAAAATGTTAAAACTTTACATTAAGAATTTACCAATGAGGGTTTGAAGTTCTGAAACAGAAAAACGAATTCAGTAAGAAAATGCAGTGAATATTACACAAACTCTTATTTATTAATAGATTTAAAATTCGACATGCAAAGTTATAATATATACACTAAAATCTTAATATGAACATTGAAGCTGCTTTTAGTGATCAGCTCGGCAATGTTTGGGTTTCTGTCAGATAATTTAGATGTTATATAAATTCACTCTCAACTTCACAAGTCTAGCAATTAACTTAGTTTTCAAATAAGCAGCTGGGAGAAAGCATTTCACACATGTTGTGGGTTGGTTGTTTTGGTGTTTATGGCACAAGAGAGAGAGAGAGAGTGCCATACTTGGCCAAGCTGCGTCAAACACCAAACTACGTCAAATAAAATGTGTCATGAAAGACAAAAAAAGAGGGATTAAGGATAAATGATAGTGGAATGAAAGCAGAAAAAGATCGTTTGTGTATCCCTGGAGCACTACCCCATGATTTGTCAGATGAAAGATGCCATATAATCTTGTAACATGAGAAGTTTGTTGATAGCCCATTAACAAATAGACTTACAGTCAAACCTCGTTAAGACGAATTTCATGAGGACGTAATAATATTCGTAGTTCATGTCATCCAAATTCAGGAAAAGCATTATTTCAACAATCAAATATAATATTAATGCATTACATTACTTACTGTACAATTCTTGGTTTACAGGTAAATGGTATCCTTCATTACAAAGATTATACAGATGATTCGTTATTATATGGATGATTTTAGGTAAAAAAGTTATGTTATCGATTTGGGTTTCTTTTTTACATTCTTGACGAAAATATTTGATGCGGTCAATGCTGTTTAATTGAACAGATGAATTTCCATTGCCTAACTAAAAGCAATGAACAATTCATAAGCCAGCAGAGCTTCTTTTGAAGAAAGCACGAATGTTCCTCTTTATCAATCCTTTCTTCAATCTTCTACAATTTTGGAGTCGCATGTTTTTGATAATACAATAGAAAAGATTATGCTTGCCCTTAAGTTTCGAGTAGTTGTTCGTTTTTACCGGCAATTAGTGTAACCCAAATTCTTATAAATGCATAAGTCAACTCGCTTAATAAAAATTACAGCAAATTATCAGTAATCTTCATTAAAGATCAGTATTATTATCAAATCTTCAAAAATTATCAGTAATTCATTAATAATCAGAAAGAAAATTATCAGTAATCTTCATAAAGATTCGTCTTAATGAGGTTTGACTGTGTTATCCACATATCACACCTTGGCAACACAATACCACCTTAACATCAACTTCAGTAAAGGGCAGTTTTGGAGAGGTATATATTTACAATTTTTCTAGACAAATAACTATAAATTTTGTTTTTAGAGTTATGGCGGTATTGCAATATCTGATCATCAATTACTGGAAAATACTCACTTAGCTTCAAGTTGATTTCCCTATTTTTAGAACATTTTTTAATAACCCTTTTTAAAACAGATTTTACTTTCTTTTACTCAAATGCTCTTGTATGATACATATTTGGGGTTACTTTAAAATGCAGTTTTAATCATTTTTGTGATCTTTAGCATTTAATCAAACAGGTGTTGACCAATCAACTACCACATATCAATCAAGAATTCATATTTTGGAATTTTCATTAGGGACATGTTTAAAAAATAGTAGGAAACAAGCCACAAGTGATGTTATGTCTGGAATACGTACATACGTACACCGACACCTCAGCTTAACAGTAATAGCTTCTCATACTTGATGCAACAAAATCTTCCATACTTTAAATTATTTAACTATATTTTTCAGCTGGTAATTCTAAAATTTGTTAAGATTATGCCCTGGAACTTATTTCATATTGTAGTCATTTTAGAGCAGGTGTCGAATTCTAAAATTTGTTAAGATTATGCCCTGGAACTTATTTCATATTGTAGTCAGTTTAGAGCAGGTGTCGAATTCTAAAATTTGTTAAGATTATGCCCTGGAACTTATTTCATATTATAGTCAGTTTAGAGCAGGTGTCGCCAAACTTCTTTAACAGTCGAACCCTTCAAGAGTTGACTTTCGATACCACCCCTCTATTTTGCGATTACAAATTTACAGGGTGATTCATAAGTACGTATACACTTTCCAGATGTTGTAAAACAGGAACAGTTTAAGACACCGTCCCCAAATGCAAACCTTTAGCTAGGCGTACTCATAACGTTTGTGTCCCCTTCCTGAGTGAAGTGACGTAGGCAATAGTGAGAGTGTCATGTGACTATTTTGTGAAAATGGCTGCATCCGCAGTGGAGAAGGCGTTTTGTGTTCTTGAATAAAGCACACGGAATCTGTCACCGTTGTGCAGCAGCATTTTCAATCACGATTTAGAAAGAAATTTCCAATCAGAAAATCCATTTACGATTGGTTTAAAAAATTTGAAACTACGGGCTGTTTGTGCAAAGTTCCGAAGCCAGGATGACCAAGTGTATCGACAGATGTCGTCGATAAAGTTCGTGACGCTATTCTGGGAAATCAATGTGGAGGGTGAGTCATTAACTGTAGATTTCACAGCCCACTGTTTGGAGAATTTTGAGAAAGCAGCTGCAAATGATTCCATACAAAGTGCAGATGGTTCAAATTCTCACGGACCTTGGAAAGCCAAAGTGCTTTGATTTTTGTGTGGAAATGCAGTGCCGATTCAAAAATGAGGATTTCGCCGATCAATTAGTTTTTACCAATGAAGCTACATTTTACGTGGAAATGGATTACGGGTTCGAATGTGTGTCGTGTGACCAAGGGTCCACACATAGAACATCTATGACTGTCTCTAAAAAAATTTCAGACATTAACCTACATTTCTGTTACAGATAACATAAAATATCTTACATTGTCACTGTTATATAGTGCATTGAAATTGTATACTTACTTATGAATCACCCTGTATAATAGGACAAACAAAAATGATGCTTATGTGAGCTTTTATATTGTTTATTTTATAGTTAGTTTATTGTATGAATAACACAGTATGAAGCTGACATAAAACCATTTTTATTTAATGGACATCACATCACATACACATTACCCAGAGATTACAAGCGGACCAAGAAGTGAACGATATATACTCACGCAAACGTGAATTGCAACTAAACAATAGGAATGGAAACTAAGGAGTGATAAATGAAACAAGTACACTTCAATTCAGTTCAATCTCGAAATAGGAAAGGCTTGGTAAAGCGTAATACCCGATTTCTCACCAGCAAGCTCATTGAAAGTGGTGGTTTAAATTCGTGAAAGTTCAAGGCATCACAAGTATATATTCTTATATTGGCAAAAAGTCAAAGGAATACATTTTTGTTTTTGCCATCCTTCTAAACATTGCATATTGATAGAAGGGTTAAATAATATGTAAAACATAAAATTGAATTATATAACAATAGAATCTTCTTTATACAAAGTCCCAAATCCGGACGTCCGAAATACGGAATTGTCCAAAATCCGGACGCTTTGCTAACAGGCATTTTTTTGTTATTCTGACTTTTTTACATCCTTCTGACAATTTTTAAAGAACAAGGAGTTAAACCTGGACCTAATTGATGAAACAACGCAAAACAACGGACATGTTTAGAGTAAATACCACAGAAAAATTAGAAAATTTTCAAGTAAAATGTATTAAAAAGTTTTTTTTTCGTTAAAAAAAATTTATTCCTATTTATATATCTATTATTTTACTATTGCAAACGCAAAATTCAGGCAAGGAGGGGTTAGATTAAAATTTATTTGACAAAAAATGCAAATAATCCGAAATCCGGATTTGGGACTTTGTACTGTACATATGAAAATAAGACTTTTATTGACTTAGTATGTAATTTACTAACGTTGTCGTATGCTTCGTGACACTCGACAAGATTAGTCATGTTGGGTTCAAAATGAGTAAGTTTCAGCCCTAAATTGAAATGGAATTTTATATCTAGCTTATTTCTTTGTTTTGGTAAATGGAATTAATATGGTTGAAAGCAGCTACACAGCCATATTCAAGCTTGGAAATGAAAGCAAAAAAGGGATTACCACTTCAGAAAGGTTTGGATATTTTTCTACATCTCATACTTTTTTTTTTTTGGCCTCTGAGCCTGAATCAACCTCTAACAATGTTATATGGAACCCTTTGGGATTGATATTGACCCCTGATTTAGAGGGTACTTGGTAATTTAAGTTAACGTCGTACTAGAGCAACACAATGGGCTATTGACGACGGTCCGGGATCAGTCCCTTAAGGGAAAGATCCGTGGACAACACCTCGTAATTTTGAACCACCCTGATTTAGAGGGATGATCATAGTTAGTTTTATTCTTTCCTTTATGTTTTGATAAATGTTACATTCAAATTTCAAAGTTTTCATTTTTTTTTAAATTCCATAACACAGTCATGTTTTTGTTTTAAATGGGAGAAAGGGATTCAGGAGATTAAGACCCCCAAGACAAAGAGAAAGAGAAGATTTGCTTTTGATTTCTAGGGCTGCAACAGCTAAAACTAGTATCCACTTGTTAAATAGCAGCAAAATTTGTCTTTTCTTAAAGTTTGTTTTATCAGTCTTAGTTGCCCCCACAGTTACATACTTGGTGCAGTCCTGTGAAAACTTTTTTAGCAGCTTTTAATGCAAGCTTTACTGTTTAAACTCTTAGGGTAATTTGATCAGATTTAAATACAGTAGAATAGCAATTCTCCACTCCAGTTATCTGGATCGCTCTGAGAAAAAAATGAAATTAGCAAAAATATGCATTTTAAAAGTTTTTATCGGTGAATGATAAAAACAAAGAGGACGAAGTCTCAGTTCAGGACATATGAAACATTATAGTGAAAATTCCATGATGCTCTGAGTGCAGTGAAGAGACAATTAGTGTGTGTGATTCTCCGGACCCTGGATTCCAAATTTTCAGTGACGATGAACTCATTGAAGACCCGGAAGATGACGGCGACATTGCTACTCAACCAGATGCGGGACTGCCAGCTAGTAGTGCGTTTTAGTGCCTTGCCCCAGTGCTAAAATGGATGGAGCGGCAACCATTTACAGCTACTTGCTTCAAGAGCGTGCAAGCCTGGGCTGCATGTAAACGAGTAAAGACAGCGAAATAACCGACTGACCGATATGCTCTAGCCATGTAACATTTTAATACAGTATTTAAGTACAAAATGTAAACAAAATTGATTTTGTAGTCATTGAATTACATCACATACTAAAGAAAGATTATTTTTTTTTTACTAAGAAATAACCTCTTTATCGTGAATTATCCAGTTATCTGGATATTTGATTACCCAGATGGGGTCTGCTCCCAATTGATCTGGATAATTGGGAGTTCTACTATAATTTATTCATACCTCTAGAGATGTATATATTCATGCTCCACAAATTCAAATAGAAAGATTAACTACATTTATTTCCTTTAACTTTACACTTTTAAAGCATACTTGCAATCTTTTAAGTTTATGTTTGCACACAAATTTATCCATTTCATCTCTCCAGAGATTAAATTCCAAATCCGGCTTTTTTTTAATTTCAAAAATTTATCAATTGCTTTGAATTATTTGATCTAAGAATTTCAAATATCATGATATTGATTTGTTTCTTATACATTGTAATGTCAACATGTCCCAGAACTAGTATCACTCTATAAAGAGTATCCTTTTCCCTATAGTTTTTCTTTCAATTGTATAGTAAACTTAGTAACAACCAAATGCAAAAGAGTGCATGCTAATTTCTGAAGACAGTTACTAAAAAATACTTATTTAAATACATACAGAAGCTATTATGATGTGCAAAGTGATCTTCAATGAAGTCCCAAACAAACATTTATGATAATGCATTGGGGAAAAATAATAATTTGGATTTTAGTACGAAAATAAAAATAAAGCATAGGAGAATTCTTACCAGTTATATTCAATGTGTTTCTTGTAATTGCTGTCTAAGAATTGCTTATAAAACTGGGACATCTCTTTTGTAGTCAATGTTTCATTTTTTGGTAGATTTCTTTCTTTGGACACCTTTTCAATGAACAATCTTCTGGACTGTATAAAGCACAAAATCAAATTAATTTGAAAAACATTTAGCATAGCTTTATACAAAGACAATCTGAGAGTCAATATTAAAAAACTAACACATTTATAGCATGTGAATTTTTGATAAAGAGAAATACATCACTAATAATAACTGTTTAGCACGACACTCAATCTCAACAAGCAATAGTGCGAAGAGATGGATTTTTTAATTCTTTCATTTTTTAAAGATAGTGTTGGCTTTGAGCAGAAACTCATGAATTGACAAAACATTACAGGAAGCTGTTAAAGACAAACTATTAGTTTTTAGTTCAAAAGTAAGAATTATAAGCATTTTGAGATATTTTTTTCTAACAGTTTACAAAATGACATAAAATTTCTCATCACTATGAAAATATGTATTTACTTACTAAAAACTACGTTTTCTGGCGCTTTTATTATTTGCCTATCATGTGACAAATTCCATGGATTTCTGCATTGTTATACTTATTTACTCAACTGCGTTTCCTGGCGCTTTTATTATTTGCCAATCTTGTGACAAATTCCATCAATTTTTGCATTGTTATGCTTATTTTCGGATTCTTCTTTCAGCAAACAGAGTGTTAATATAAACCAACTAATATAATTTCCGGGTTAGAAATTTTGAGATAAAAGTCATGTATCAATGGCATTTGGACATTTTACCTCAGTTACCAAAATGCTCTACTTTGATGTAATTTCAAAGTATATTTTGCTTATGTGAATGTGTTACCAAAATACTTGGTACAATTTCAGTTTATTACGTTTACATGGATGTGCTACCATAATGCTCTACTTTAGTACAATTTGAAAATATTTTCTTTATATGAATGTGTTGCCAAAATGCTCTACTTTAATGCACTTTCAAAGTATATTTTGCTTATGTGTATGTGCTTCTAAAATGCTCCACTTGGATAATTTCAAAGTATAGTATTTACGTAGATGTATCAAAATTTCAACATCACAGTTAGCACAGAATAACAGTTCAAAGAATGACTTAGGTTCACATACGTCTAAATTTTGAAGGTCATAGTTAGACATAGATGCATATGTAGATTTTCCCTTTAGCCCTGCAAGCTAAAAGCCATGCCAGGCTACAATGGTGGGATGGAAGATATAAGGGAAAAGCCCAAGCCATCCCAGGACTTAATACATGTCTATTCAACGTCCAAATCTGCCAGCACATGGTTGACGAGACAAAGACCATTGTGAAATGGGAGTCTCTAATCCACAAATGAAACCCACTGCTGAACCCACTTAGAGCCTTCCTATATTAGTAATGACCTCAACTGGTCGGTGTGTAGCCCCTAACCAAGGGCCAGAAGTTGATGACTAGTTACATTTGGGTACAATTTTCTCTTTGAGGACTTTTTGTATTGAGTTACAATATATTGCAGTTATAAACAGCTTGGAATACTGTTTGTTAGAAGGAAGAATTATGATGCTTCAAAAACCTAGTAATGAGAAAATGGTAACTGGGTCGTGAAACATAAAATTCAAGTGTAAAGGCAGTGTAAAATATGACTAACAGCCACAAATTTCACATCCTGGATGAACTATTCACAATTTTTTAACCAAGAAATCAGACCATCCAATACAATGCAAAATATTCCCACTCCCAGGTCTCCATTCACTATCAGGTCCCAGAACTGATAACCCATCAATGTGGTGCTCCTGAATCACACTTTGGAGAGTTATTGATGCTCACAGTGCTAAGCATTTACATCTTTACTTTCAGGAAACTATTTGTATACAAAATTACAGTTTAAAGTGCACCAGGACAAATGCCACCAGGATTATGTTTGCAATGTAATGTGGAGAAAATTTTGCAACAATCTCTATGCATATTTCATTAATACCAGTAAGACATAAAATGGTGTTTCACATTTTTGACAACTTTACCCATACTGTCATTCATTATAAATGGATTTAAATGATATATCAAATGTGAGAAAACGACACTCAATAGACATAAGCAGAGATGCCAAGTACTATGGATTCACCATAGTGGCTACAGAAGTGAATTGGGTACAACAGATTACGGAATCGATAATTTTTCTACGGAAAAATTCAATTTTATTTATTTTTCACAACTCATCAATTAGTTTTCTTTTTTTCTGTATTTTTTTTCATTATTATATTTTTTTTTGGGTAAATGTTAGAGAGTGCTTGAATTTAATTTTTAAATGTTTTACATATAATTCTTTCATACACAGTTATTGGTTCTATATATGTGTTTCATGTATGGTATATCTTACTAATTATAAATAATGTAATGTGTTGCATATATGTTTCAAATTTGTAATTAAATATTTGTGCATTTATGATACATGTGTGTTATTAAAGTCAATTTCTTAAATTTTTACTTAACTACTGAAAAATTCTTAAAACTATGGATTTTTTCCTTTGGTACTGCTGAAAACTTCCATCGCAGGCTGGCATCTCTGCATAGGCAATTAAACCTCTTGGGCTATGGTTAATACATTTTAAAAAACAATGATCAAGTAAATAAATACTATACCTCTACAAATTCTTTATTGTGAGCTTCCCAGTAATTTTGATTCCAGTCTTGTGTCTCTTGGCTCTTAAGATAAAAATACTTCTCTTCATTAGTAAGTTTTTCAGAATGAGGAAAGACTTTTAGTCTTAAGTTAGATTGATGGTCAGGGGGACCCACCCATGTATGTTCTTCAGAATCTTTGAAATGCTCTGCATCAAAATTATCAGCAGGTATGTTCTGTAACAGGGAAAACAAAAATTTAGTTTCCTGTGTACATGTCTGAAACAATAAATGGTGTAATTTATATTATTTCAGATAATTCTGTTATCCAGGTATTTATGAATTTTAAAAATTAGAAATTTAAATCACAATCTAGAACATCAATTTTCTACCAGTTTGCATTGATGGTGAAATAGTTTAAATGTCATAAGATTTAGTTCATTTCAATGTAGGGATGACAAAAATAAAGAAATTTAGGAGCCACCCCAATTTTTTAGGAGACAGTACCCTTGTAATACATATCACACTAACATTTTTTCGAACGCTGAGTATATCGCAGAACTCATTACATACACACACACACTGTAAACAGTATGCTATTTGTAGTGTAACTGAGGTAATAAAAAATAACTTTTTTAATATCTACATTGGACATTTTGGTCCATTTTAGACCCTTTATGGCCAAAAAAAAAATTATTTTTTCATGAAAAATGAATATTTTTACAGAAACAGATAATTTAGGCACCAGACTAAATTTTTAATTGCCATAAATCGCTTACCTGCCACTTGGGATTTGTCGTGTTATTTTAGTATTAATTTATTAATACAAGATATAATAAATATACTTCAAAAAGAGTTTTAAAATTACCTTACCTTATCACACAATTATGAAAATTTCAGCACATATAATCGACAGGTTGCTTTTTAATATAGAAAAGTTTTGACGTATTCAGAGCTTTCCCTCACAGCCAAATATGCATTTTTAGAAACTGTATTTTTCCATAATTTTACTTTAACTGTCTTTTTTCTATTTATAAAGAAGAAATACAATCACCAAATTACGCCACACTATTAGTTAGGAAAAGCTCTCCATCAAAAATAATTTTTAATATTGTCTTCCCATTATAAAACACCAGAGCAATTTGAAACTACCAAAATCTCTAATTCAGCAATGATGACTATTAACTGATATTCCGATGGTTCCCAACAGACCTATTTCTGAAGAATGTAATAAAATAAAAATTTCAACTTAGTGTCAATAACTTAATGAAATGTAAGGTTGCACAATCCTGCTACTTTTAGTGCTAGAAAATCTAAATTTCTGACATTGAAATGTCAATAATTAACAAAATTTCGATTTCTGAAACTTAATATTTTGCAGTCATTACTATGTCACCTATTTCAAAACTGATTTTTATTAAAATCAGTGAGATATCAGCCACACACGATTTGCTAATTTTGCATGGAATAGCCCAGATTGGAAAATTGTAATAAATTTCTGGAGTGCTGCATAATTTTAGTAAATAGTTTATGTGTGCAAGGGATGAAGATTACTTATATAAAAATTTATTGGGGAAAAAATATCTAAAAATTGTGGAAATCTTCAAGTGGAACATTAAGCCAGTATTTAGAATTACTATTTTTAACAATATAAAGTCTAATATAAGCTAGAACAAAGGTATGGTGCATGAAGATACTCTGTTATGGACTAATGTTTTGAGAGCTATTGGTTAATATAAAAGTTTTAACAATTCAAAAAGAATTTCCTTAAATGCTAAAAATTATGGAAACTTTTAAGCACAAATCAAGATAAAATTGGATTCAAGAAAATGGCACTATTGCCAGTAATTATCCACAGCTAATCTCTACTATTATAATAAGTGTTTGTCTGTCTGTTTGCCGCAAAATCCTGACGATTCTATGGCACTTCCAGCAATGAGATTAGGCACACTGGTAGTTTAAATTTTTTGCAATTTTTGGGTTGCAGCAAATTTTAAAATTCAATCTAGAAGATTTGAATATGAATTTAATAGTTTTATTCTCGACGTGGTTCTTCCTCTGGACGAAAGAAGAATAGCCCCAATCTTGACTTTTTCTCCCCACATGACCGTGGAACCATGCCAATTTTTTTTTCATCGCTTCGGAGAAGCTCAGAAAATTATTTTTTACAGTTCTGCTTTCATTTTGCATGCGGAGAAAATTATTTTTTTGTCGTTTCCGCTTTCACTGTGTGTGGAGGAGTGTTTTTACAGCTGGACGATAAATCTTTAACTGGAGTCACAGTTCATTTTTCTATCTCCAGATCGTTAAAGATAGAGTAAAAATTTCAACGGATTTAAAACCTGCGGAACATTTCAATTTAGACTGATACCTAAAATTATAATTTTCTTTAAATAAATAATTTTTAAATCGAATATATCTTCAACGGATTTGAAATCTGCGGAAAATTTCACACCAGATTAATACCTTACATCACGGTGTTGGTTTGCGACGGGCACAGGCAATACCGGGCTAGACACGCAGTGGCTATTCATGATAAAGTAGGAAATGGTAACACTTTGTAGGCCCATCCAAATACCATTTGGCAATGATTTTAGTCGCTACTTTGGCGATGGGATGGTCCTGTGTTTTTGGGTTTCATACATGATAACTTTTATTTTTTAAATTTCTGTTTTTGTTCACAAATAATCAGTTTGTAGAGAAACAGAATTCTGATTAATCAGTTTGTAGTACAATTACAGAATTAATAAAGTGATACTTCAGTGTCAGGTCCAAGTAAGACTATGCATTCCCATAGTTGGGAGTGCATTCGGTAGAGTTGTCGCTCACGGTAAAACGTTTGTCTAGAAATGCAAGATACATTCATTGTATCTCCGTCCCAAGGTGATTATGACGCCAGAAATATTCGGTGAGGTAACCGTCAAAGTGACCCTTAACATGGTAGGATCCCTTAATGGCTCGTCTGACTATGGTTGACAGTCTTATGCTGGAATAACCCTTGAACTACTTGTCCTTCGGGTTACCGATAGCAGCATAAGACTTCCAACAGTCGGACACTATTGTAGTTCCCGGCAAAATTCTTTCGCGAATAGCTTCAGTCAAAACAGTCTTACTCCTATCATTCACTACAACCATAAAACATTTATCCATTCCTCTTTCAAGTCCTCCAAATACCCATTTACCTTCCACTCGATGACCCCCATTATGCTTCCTTTTGCCAAACTTGCTCTAATCAATTTCAATCGTCTTTCCTTCTCCTTCAATCTTTCCATTAAATTTAAAGCAAGAATCCACACACACTTCTCTACAAAAATTGTACCATTCAGTCATAGTATGTGTTGCCACATCTATCTCATTCATAACACTTTTAATTGAAATATCATTCATCCAGTACCACATTATCAACAGAATCTTACAAATATGCAAATGACTACTTTCGGGTGGTATGTAGCATCCGATACGTTACAACTTTCGGGCGATGTATAACCAAATGTGGTAACCTTCCCGTTTTTGCGTTTTTTTTAGAGTTTTAAGGCAACCCTAGAGATTTTCTCCCGACGATAAGAAACGCGTCTCATGATTGGTTGAGGAAGAAAATACGTTCTTCCACTTTTATTTAAAATGCAGAACGGAATTTAAATTTAGACAGACTTTGAAATTGTTCATTGCTCTTGTTGTGCTCTTCATTGGAAAAATTAAATTTCGTTATTTTCTCTAGATAAGCAGATTGTAAGTTACAACTTTTTTATTTTTTATTAAGTTAAATTTCGATTAAAATTTCGAAAAAAAATTTTGGGATTAAATTTAATTTTTGAATTTGCAGATTGGAATTTAGAATTTTTTTCCCCATTTTTCAGTTTGGCAATTGCAGGATTGTAAGTTACAATTTTTTTATTTTGTTCCTTAATTTAAATTTTGATTTAAATTTCGCTATTTTTTTTGGATTAAATTTAATTTTTGAAATTGCAGATTGGAATTTAGAATTTTTTCCCCCATTTGTTGCTCACTTCTCCTCAATTGATTTGATATGGCAGTGGATGGTGTTACCGAACGTTTGAATGTGTTTTTTTTTGCAAACATGTATCGGGATTCATTAGCTAATCCCGAAGATATGAAAGTGATTGAATGGTGTCAGAAAGTTGGTTTGATTGGGAAGAGAATGAAATGTCCGTCATGTGAGAATGATATGATTTTAACATTAAGAAAGGATGCAGGTGATAGATATGAGTGGAAATGTAGAAAGAATGGACACACGCGTACTAAATCTGTGCGAAAGGGAACTTGGTTTGAAAGTAGTAAATTACACATATGCAAGATTCTGATGATTACGTGGTATTTTGTGAATGATACGCCAATTAATTGTGTTATGAATGAAATGGATGTGGCGTCCCATACTATGACTGACTGGTATAATTTTTGTAGAGAAGTTTGTTTGAATGCTTGTTTGGAGTTGAATGAAAAGATTGGCGGACCAGGAAAGACTGTTGAAATTGATGAGAGCAAGTTTGGTAAAAGGAAGTATAACAGGGGTAAGAAAGTGGAGGGTAAATGGGTGTTTGGAGGACTTGAACGAGGGACGGATAAATGTTTTATGGTTGTAGTGAAAAATAGGAGCAAGAAAGTTTTGGCTGAGGTGATTCGGAGCAGGATTTTGCCAGGAACTACTATAATTTCTGACTGTTGGAAGTCATATGCTGGTATCCCTAACCCGAAGGACAAAGAGTTCAAGGGTTATCGATTCGAGCATATGACTGTCAACCATAGTCAGAATTTCAAGGACCCGGCTACAGGAGCCCATACCAACTCCATTGAGGGGACGTGGGGTGCCGTCAAGCGGTCCTTTAAAGGAACAAATGCCGTTAAGGGACAGTTTGACGGTTACCTTGCTGCTTACATCTGGCGGCGGCAACATTTGGGTACCGAAATCCAAAGGAAATTTTTGCATTTCATTGAACAGGTGGTGAAACTGTATCACACTGAAGAAAAAGAATGAGGGTAAGTTAGATTTTTATTTAGCTTTTTGTTACATTAAAAACACTGGACTATGCTTGGGTGGGCACCCAATACGGTGACTTATACGCATGGAAGCCAACAGTGAAAGGTTCTCGCCGGCCCCGGAGGGGCGGCGAGGTAGCCGGCAGGCGGGGATCGCGCGTTATACGCTGTGACTTATCTACAAACAAATTTCTCCCGGTATACTGGTTTAAACGCATTGAAACCTTAAGCGCAATACGCTTTGACTTCTCTAAAAAACAATTTCCTCTTGTAAAGTCGTTACAATAAAAATATTTGTCTTGCTTTTCCATATATGGCTCTATAACCTGGAATATCCCCATTGAGTTGCTCATATAATGCTTATTGCTAGAAAAATTGTGAAAAAATATTTTTTCACACTTATAGATATCAGAAGAATTTTTGGTTTCTCATCAAAAACCTTTGTGTGGATTATGATCACAGAAAAGAACTACCTTATTAAAAAAAGATTTCTTGTTTTGAATTTTCTATGCATTGCAAAGTTTCCAATTCAAAATTGATGAAAATCCGGACGTTTAAAAAAATCACGTTTTTTTTTTTTTAATTATTATTATTATTTTTTTTTTTAACAATTATAATTTTTTTTAATTTTATTAATATATTTTTTTTTAAGTGACAAAACTAGGATGAAATTGACGCAAAATTGCGCACATGTTCGGAGAAAACCAGACTGAAATATTAGAAAATTTTCAAGTGAAATTTATATTGCTTTTTTCTTAATTTTTAAACAAATTATTATTATTTATGCACTGTATGCAAAGGTTCACGTTGTATATGGCGGCCATCTTGGAATTGCTTACATCGGCCGCCATCTTGATTTGGCGTAAACAATCGCTTTGGCGGCCTAACGTTGCGGATGCTACCACTCCACCCTACTTTCAAACCATGCATCCTTTCGCACAGATCTCTTTCTATAATGCCCATTCTTTGTACACCTCCATTCATACCTATCAGTCAAATCTTTTCTTAATTTTAAACCCATTTCATTCCCACATTCAGGACATTTCACACTCTACTGAACTACTACTTCGTGAACGACAACTCCACCGTGCATTTATATCACACAATTCAAGTGCAGGTATTTTTTAAAAAAAGTGTTACATACGATTTTCTTAGAATCTTTCAAGGAAGAGTTCAAACGAAAACCTTGGAATCGAAACAGATCTTGAAAGTTTATAAGCACAACACGCTCTTGTTTATAAACGAAAGACGTTTTCTGAATCGAACGAACAATCGGTTGGAACTTGGTCAACATCCTCCAAAAAAATATACTTTCAATACAGTTTTCTTGTTACATTTCTGGATTTTAGATTTTAAGAAATTGAAAATGTAAACAACAAACTTCTACTTCCACTTTTATTTACTTCATTGTTGAGACTATGGTTGAAGTTACTAAGATAGCTTCAAATTCACAATAACTAAAAATCTAAATAATGATATTAATAAATTAGAAATGATCACAGAAAGAGTTGTTAGAAATTTCACGAAAGATATATAGTTATAATGTAAAACGTAGGAAATCGAAGAGGCTCATCTTCTAGCTGAGTAAACGTTATAGTAGGGTAAGTGATGTGCAGATTGTTAATGCAATACGGAGTAAAAACCACTATGCTAAATACTAAATAGTGCAAAAATAAAGAGCGGTAAACCTCTATCTGATTTTCACTCGGTGAAAATACAAATAAACGATCTGCAATTAAATTTAAAAGTAAAACTTTTGGCAAAAACCTATTTCAAATTGTGAACTTGCTATCGTGCAGGATATTTTCAACAGTAAGCATTCGAATCCGGCCACACTTTACAAACAACTCTTATTTGATGAAAGGTTACATGCATGCATAGTACGGCAGCTTCAAACGTTAGTGAATTATATCATGTTCTTCAAGTGTCAGTTTGGTAAAATGGAAAGCTGATATTCCGAAACATGAGCAAGGCACGCAAGAAAACACCGAAAGAACGCTTCGAATGCGACATTTGTCATAGATTGTACGATCGTAAAGGACATCTTGATGTTCATTACAGGATACACACGGGAGAAAAACCTTATGCTTGCGATATCTGCGATGCAAGATTCACACAGAATCCCATGCTGAGGGATCATTTGAGGATCCACAGTGGTGAACGTCCGTATGTCTGTGATGTGTGCGGAATGACTTTCAGGCACAAATCGAGTATTAACCGACATTACAAAACCCACACAGGTGAAAAACCTCACGTCTGCGATGTCTGCCAGAAGAGTTTCATCACGTCGACGCATTTGAAAGACCACTACTCACTCCACACGGGGGTAAAGCGATACGTTTGCAAGATATGCCATAAACGTTTCAGAAGTGCCAACAGTATCAAAAAACACTACAGGTCCCACAGCGATGAAAAAACCTTCAAATGCAATATTTGTCCAAAATCGTACAAAAATCCCCAATCCCTTCGAAAGCACTCCAGATTCCACGATTCCGATAAATTTTTCGATTGTGATAGTGCTACTAAAAAGTTTATTAATGGGGCCCGAATGAGAGCACGTCGAGCGAGGATTAAAGGGATGCTGTACATGTGTGAAGTGTGCCTGAAGTTTTTTGTAGAAAAGCAAGACCTGATCAATCATTTGGAGATACACAGAGGTCAAACACCTTATGTTATACATGTCAGAAAAGGTGTAAATGAAGGTGTGTTTTGATATTTTATACAAATGTACACTTTGGTGTAAATATTTTAGTCATGATTTTTCAAATTTGCAGAAAAATAGTTCATTTTTATAATGTTACATTGTATTTATGTACGATTTGCTGAAACATGTTTTTGAATAATAGTTCTTAAGTATGTGTTATTGCTCAAGTTATGGTCGATGTTTGCAAAGCTGGCATTTGACCACATGGTTTTGAAAGAGTATATTCATTAAAGTTGATAGCTGAAACCTGGTGCATATTCAGATAATTTTGGTGGTGGACCCATTTTTGAGTTTCTGTAGTGCAATCAAATGTATGAGCCTTTCATTTATCGATTCTACTGTTAACAGACACATCTATTATACCTGTGTGACTTGTGAAGACTCATTTGTGCTGACTGAACTAACTTCAGTGGATATTTTTGATTCTTTTCATCCATTCATAGACAAAAAGTACAGCTTGGATGTAGACTTTTTTGTGACAACGCTTTTAGCATGCTTTTTGTAGTGAAAGGCAACTTCAAAAAGTTACTTTCATATCTTGGCTTTTTTTTTAATATTTTGGAATGTACTTTTCATTTTATTGTCCTTAGACTTCATTGGACCTTAAAAATTTTTTCCCAATCCTTTTCCGTCTCCTATTAATTTGTAGAATTTAAATTTTTAGTTTAAATATAAAATACAGTGCAGTCATATCAAGTTTTATTGTTTCTTGCTTTTATTTCAATCCTATTAATTTTCTATCTCTATCTTTTTTATTTTACCATGCCTTCTGTATTTTATGTTTCTTGATCCCATAATTAAGTGCCATACCAATACTACCAAAACCATGTGATGACGGGTGAAAAGCTCTATCTCACAACATGCAAACTGAATTTTATATTTAGCTGTGCATTTATTTAAAAATTCTTGAGGAAAAAATTTGCAAAATTCATGGAGAGAAAAAGATTTATGGTTACCATCTATTATTGTTGATACATTGCATTGGGTATAGAGATATGTATCAACATTTTTATCTCATTGGCATACATTTTATGTCACCCAGGAAGCTTTCATAGAAAAGACAATTTTCAATAACAGAAAATAACTAGCGAAACACCTATTTTTTTAACGGAAAATGTTAGAAAAACGTTACTTTTCGTAATGGAAAAATAACTATCGGAAACATTTAGAAAACAGAGTTCCCACGTGTCAGAAAATTTAATTTTGTCCAAAAAATCAGTGAAAATTGCACAATTTTGTTCCTGGGAAATTGCCTCAATGCCCTGGAAAATGATTGATCAGTTATGACTTTGGAGAAAAGTAGCCAAAAAGATTCATGCAGTTTTATGTCACTTTATTTTATTAATAGAATTTTTAAACCAATGTTAAAAGAAAAGGCTAGTTGAAGAATTAAAGATACATTAAATAAAAAATTAATTTGAGTCAAATATGTTGGATTATTTGAATAAGTTATTTGAATGCAAAATTACTTGGCTTTTGTGTAATAATTTTTACAATGTTTAATTCTTAAATTGGTTTTTATTATTGGCTATTGAATGCTAAATTATTTCTTGGTTTTTCACCTTAAACAAGTTATGAATTGCTTGAGTATGACCTGAAATTTTGTAAAAAATTTGCCTAGAAATGTCGGAATTTTATTTGTGAAATAGAGTGAGAACCCCGTAAACAGCAGCTGAAATATCCATATAATGATTGCCTTTTTTAAAGTTTTTGGATTATTTTAACTCCTTCCAATCTAAATTTCTAGAAACTTTAAAAAAATATCTATTTATTTATCTTTACTTGAATCTTTTAACAAGTAAAAATGAAACAAACTTTCTGTGGTTGTCATAAAAGCTGGCATAATCCATGGAGGCCTTTACCTACCATTACTTGCTACAAAAGTGTTGGCACAAAAAGTCACTATCCAAGCTTTATTTTGTAGTGTTTATCCATCCCATAAACCAGTACCGTATGATTATACTATCAAAACCACATAGCAGTATGTAAAAAGGTCACTGCCATCTCACAATAAGCAAACCAAATTTCAGATCTATTTAGATGTGTATTAGTTTAACTATTCATATGAGGAAAAACAATTAAGAAAAATATTCATGGATATTACTGTCATGCTGTCTATTTTATGGTAAGAAGTCCATTGTTTGAAGGGCAGGTCCAAGGGTATCCACCATTGTGCTGCAGCTGAATTATACCCATTCATTCACCAGATTTGTTCTGACACAAAAAGTTCTTTATAATGTAATTTTTATTTTATGCGTGATTCAAACTATTTATGTTCTTTGCTAGTTATAAATTACAACATGAGTTAATTTTAAATGATATAATTTGGAATATGAATTACCTTATTTTTAATGACATCAACTCTAGATTGTTTTCCCATTTGTTTTATATATATTTGTATGTATGTTATGGCATGAATAAATGTTTATTTGAAAAAATTGTTTTAAAGAACATAAAACTTGAAATACAAGTTGTTTTCAAAATGCAAAATACTTTTTAGTAATTTGTTGCTGTATCTATAGTTATTCTAATTTTGAATATTGAGGAATAAATTGAATTTCTTTGCATAAAATAAACATCCCTTTAAAAACATTTTAAAATGTTTATTCAATTGAAAACTGGTCTTCCAAAGTGGAATGTTACTTGAGCTTTGCTTCATGTGATTTTCGACTGTTTGTTTTAATGATGTTTATTTTATGTTATTTACGAAATTTCAACTTTTCATTGCATAACTAGCTGCAGCATGTATTTTTTTGATAGATTTTTAATTAATTTTATAAAAGATTCATGTCTTACTGGTTCTCCAGATGAATGCATCCCTGCCTTAGAGTGCTTTTTGAATGTGAATTCAGAACAAAACATGCAAATTCAAAAGCATTTTATATTAATATCGTAAAAGATCTACAAAGACCAAATAGTATAAAATTAATTATTTACAAAAATTTTATTGCTGGGAAGTGATAAAGATGCCAATTGATAGTTTAAATCATTCACCATGAGTGAACTAGAAATTTATCTTGTGGCAGATTAAGAACAGGCCTTGGTAGATTTGCTGACCAGGACTACTTCTAATTTACACTACATGATCTACCCAACTTCACAACATCTTCATGACAGCTCCTTTAGTTCACTTCTATATATATTAAGGATGTGTATGTGTGTGTATATTCTCTATACAAATCTACACCGTTTGACCAATCCACACCGATTTGGTACACTTGTACTTAAGAACACTGCAGAAAACATGGGCTATTTCTTTCCTAACTTCGGACCAATAATCTGTAGCACTTACAACCAGGGTGTCAAGATTTAAATCGCTTAATTTAATTCAATGATTAAAATCATGATTTTAATCAATTAATTTAAAAAATTCATTGATTTAAATTACAACCATTCTTACATTTTTATAACTAAGTAAATATACCTTAGAAAAATCACAGAACTCGTCAAATGCATTAAACTTTCTGCACTCATGGTGATTTCAGCACTAATACCTACACCCTGATCAGCTTTTGAAAAAATGTTTGGCACTGGACACTTGCAAATAATCTGAGGTGTCTATGGACTAAGTAATCTGTTGAGTTATTTGCCTAACAGTAAAGTAAAAAACAAGTTGACATCTATTTGAAAGTTTGACAATGTTCATGCATAATTTTATGTGTTACGAACAATAAAGCATTCATTCAAGTGTGGGAAGCATAGGAAAATATTGTACATTAATGTTATACTTAAAAAAGTCTAGCTATTTATATCGTCCATGACCAGTAGGTCTACTGCAAATGTCAGGACAAGTCAAAGAAAAACCCCACTATTATGCCTAAACTACTTGTTACCTCTTTAATTGACTGGCCACTGGCTAAGCAACAGTGATTTTGCAACTAGTTTTTTTAAAATTTAGACATAAATACAAATAACACAATGCGATTAATAATTTATTAAATAAAAAATACAGCTGAGCTTTCTATTTGAAAGGATGAAAGTTTAAACATTATGAACATCTTTCATTTTGCAAAATGCACTTTGAAACAATCACCTGTCACTTAAAGAGTAGTGAGCCATAACAAATATTTATGTAATCAGACTATAATTTAGGTCTCACACTTACTGATAAATTTGTTAACATGATGTAATTTATTCAAGGAAAACTATGTAGGATGTCAACTTGTGTTTTAAAGTTAAACAAATGTTTTACCTTTTGCTTTTATTTTGAAAATTCATTTTTTAAATGTGTTGCCATGTAACACTGATTTTTAGCAAAATAACTTGATTGAACATGACAAAAATCGTGATTGTTTACTTAAAATAAATATTGGTTTACCTGTCAAGTCAGAAACTCAATTTTTTATTTAACAAATTTATATACAATTCTATAAAAACAATGAAAAGAGCCTGCAGAAATTCAACTTAAAAAATCAGATTTTTTTACCTCCTGCTTACAACTATGAAAATTGGCACACAAGTAGTCCTAAAGGTGCCTCTCAAAGCCTCAATTTTAAATTCTGAAGTTTGTTTTCTTGCAATAAATGTATATTGACAAGGTAACACGTTCTACAGGAAACTTAACACCGGGAAATGTCGCAGGCATATTTGAGCAACGCTAAATTTCATAAATCATTAGTCTTTTTCAATACTTTTCCTAATGTCATTTTCTAATTGATCTATTTCAGCTCTGGAATTCAAAATTCAACACTTTAATCATCCTTCGTTTTTCAGAATTCTGCATTTTTTCATCAGAATTTTGTTTCTGTTTGTATACATATATCTTAGTCTTTTGCTTATTGCAATGTATTCAGAAATTAAATGCATATATTTCCATCCAAAGTAAATTGTAGAAGCTATGATAAAGTTAAAAAGTATTTTCCGTAAAACTTAAAGTGATTATTATAATTCATTTTTCAATCAACATTTAACCTTATCAACCCGAGCAACGCCAGGTTATTCAGCTAGTCTACTATTATAAAATGAAGTGTCTGCGTGTACTATCCTGACAAATCTATAGCACTTACAATACTGAGACTTTCCACATAATGTAGTCCGAATTTTTTGCAATTTTTGTAGGAAACCTGAATTTTAAAATTCCATCTAGAACATTTTAAAATTAATTTAATGGAATTTAATTATTGTTTTCCTTGGAATGGCAACACTATAAAGAAATGACAGATTCTAAATTTATATTTTCCGTTTCATTTTGCGATGGAACGATTTAAGCCGAAGAAATAAAGTTTTAACTGGAGTTATTTAGTTCTTTTTTTCTATCCCCTAGATCGTTAAAGATAGAGTAAAAATTTCAACAGATTTGAAATTTGCTGTAAATTTCACATTAGATTGATACCTAAAAATATGATTTTCTTTAAATAATCTTGGGTCAGCCAATTTTTTAAATGGTTTGAAAATTGCCATATACAAAAGGATGAAAGACAATCGCCATGTCTGGTTACCCTCCTGACAATGCTTTATCACTGCTGTAGCTTTTAGCACCATAACATTGAACGAAAATAGATTTTATAGACTGATTTGTTTGCATTAGCACCAGTCCCCTAATTTAACTACTAGACTCATTAAAAGCCTTGTGATTCAACTGCCAACTCCAGTGAGCTGGACTGTACCAAGTTAGATGAGAGGTCCTCTTAGTACTGGATTAAATAACAGCTTCTCATGAATTAAATATTAGTAACTGTTTGACTCTGCGAGTTGTGGTGGTACAGGTTCAATTCCTCTAACTTACCCTAAATGTGTTTCTTCTCTGTTAGTAAACTTTCCTTGTGTATGACCATTATTTGTGCTAGTTTGTTTTATGTTTGATGCAGCGTGTCCAAAAAAGGCCTTGTGTCATAAAACAACCACTGAATATAATTCCAACTACTAGGGATTGATCACAGACTCACCAATAGCATTATCTTGCTCCAGTGTGACATTAATTAACTACCTATTTTCCAATTATTCACTATTGAGCAACAGAAAATTACGTGATAAAATGCAAAATTGTTTCACTTCTTTCCTTTTGCACAGATACAGCTTTGTTATAAATACAATGAAAAGATCGGTTTGATTAGATCATGGTTTAATGCGAAAAAACATTTCAAAATGTAATTTTAAAGCAGAATGATACAATACATGTCACAAATGTTAAGAGATACATTTGAGAACTTTAATGTGCAATTGAGTAGTATAAATTGTTAAAACAAATTTCAAAACTTACTTACATTAAAGGGGATAAATGGGCTGCATACCAAAAAGCCAATTTTATTGAATTGCTTTTAAATAGAAAGCTGAGTCAACAAAATCTTCCATTTAGTAGTGCAGCATAGTTAATAAAAATTCATACTTAACTTTTAGAACTGATTCAAATTTCTTATAAATCACAGGTGTTCACAGAAAACACAACTTACAAAACAAAAACAATGTTTATCTCCATTCTAGCTATGACAACAGACAATAAAAATGGCTGTTTTGGCGATTTGAAGTCAACAAGCTCGCTGTTGGTGAGAAATCATTTTTCTAGAGCAGGGGTGGCCATCCTGTGGTGCATGCGCCAAACGTGGCGCATTGCATTCTTGCGCATACTTCTTTTTTTTAAAGTAAGCGCCATAACTGAGAGAATCCATTTTCTCTTGCCTTGTAGTATAGAAATAAAAGTGGACTCTAAAGTTCAACAAGACATTTAATAATTATAAATCGACATTGCAACAGACAAGCATAAGAATGATATGATCAGCGTGTAAAGACACAGGCAATTGGCTCAATACATTGCGCGAGACAAGGATTGCATCGAACCAAATTAACTGAGCAGTAATGAAAACACAGAAATTAGTAATAAAAACACTCACAGGAAATAGTAATATTAACATGCATAGGAAATGTGCAACAGCTTCAGAATTTCAACATCCGAGTGCTCGGTTCAATTCGTACAGACTTCTTAGTGCGAAAGAAAATGAGCAAAAGAAGCGCAGAAAGTGATAGTAAGGGTGAATTTAATGAACAACGGGAATATGAAATGTTATTTATAGCAAGTCCATCAGGAAAACCATTTTGAATTGTTTGTGAAAGTACTTTTTCACATAATAGATGACATGTTCTTAATAGACACTATAAAACACGACATCAGGCTAACATAGAAGGAAAATTGAAGCTCGTTCTTCAAATGAATAGTCCTTAAGAGAGGCAGGAAATATCTAAATTTTTAAAACATTATTTAAAATAAAAATTTTCAGAGGTAAGAAAATTATAACATTTTTAGTTGTAGTATTCAAGGAACACCTTGAAGTGTGGAAAATAAGCATTGGAATTGTTTGGGTAATATATGCTCTGCAATCTTTCAGAGGCAAGATTTTTTTGCTGTAAGACACTGAATAAAGATGTTCTGCACTTACAGATGATAACCTCAACTCCTAATATTGAAGCACCTTGGGTTATCTAGACACTTGTGACAGCATTACCAATATATAACAATTACCATCTTCATCAGAAAAACAAGAATCTCTTGAAAACTAATTATTTTTTTACAAGTGTTTTAGGCAATGAAGCTATTTTGAGTATCAGTTGTGTTAATTGGGAAGTGTTACTCTTTGTAGTGTCAAACAGATCAGTGGTCAGGCATTAGGGAAAAAAGTCTACACTACAGAAAAGAGTACATAACACATTCCATTGTTTAAACTAGTGAATATCAGAACATTGAAATTAAAACTAAATATATTGTCTTTAAATAAGTTACTACACCTATCAATATGATCAAAGGCTCCTGCTGCTCTTCACTAGCCTGGTAGTCGAGTGGTTAGCACTCTGACCCTTGGTTCAAAAAGCTCTGGTGTCAAATCTGTTGGGAAAGACAGAAAAGTAAATCTCTTATGGACACAATTTTCATGACATTCATAGTTTTGCTCAAAATAGTATGGGATTCAGGGGATAAATAATTTCTGTTGAAACGAAAAATAATATTCACTTTACACATCTGTATCATTATGCGCTGGTGTTCGAATAATACAAAAATATTCCAAGCATCTACATATATATTTTACAAATACATGAGGCACAGAAATTAACACAATTTCGAAGTAATAAACGTGATATAAAAGCTAATTTTGTTTTAGGAATGTTATAACTCCAAGCATTTATATATACATTTCATCAATCTACGTGACACAGAAATCAACACTATTTGTTTTTGTTGAATGGCAAAAATGAATAGTGAACAGCATAAAATCAACAGTTATGGGATTCGCTTATCAATTTTGCTGCTTATTTTAAATGCATGTTTTGAACTATAATACTGCATAATTTGCAAAACCTAAATGGAAGAGCTTGCTACTCTAATAAAATTCTTCAGCAAACTGATGACAGAAAACAATAAGAAATCTGGAAGGTAAAAACCAGCACAAAAACGATCAAAGTAATAATAGATTTGGAGTAAAATAAAATGACGAATTGCCTTTGAACAAGGGGTATGGAATGAAATTGATACAAACCTTCAAAATCTAACTGTGATAACTGATGTATGCCTTTTCCTGTATATATATTGGAAATACAAATTGAGACCAGTAAAGGTAAAAAAAAATGCTGTAACATACTTATGAATAATTTTGTCATTTAGTGGTATGAAAATAATTTTTGTGAACATGGATGCTAAGTTCATTATAAATGGATTGAAACAAGATATGATAGTGTCGGTAGCCATGGCAATGATTGAAAGTTGGTGAAACAAATTAGCTGTGGCAATCAGGAAACAAGATTGTGCATTTGACAATTCTTTCCCTGGAGAGCTTACATTATTAAAAGTGAACTCTCAAGTCATCTGCTATCTTGAATACCTTGCCTGCTACCCAGTTATAAGTGCTTAGTTGAATGCAGAATATTTGAATGTCTTAAATTGAATATTGATAGTTGATGCAATGAAATTCATACAATATTGGGGTTGTTTTTCCTGGAAACATGTATTTAATCAAGATAGCAGTTCAAATTTCGAGGGGGAAGAGTTAAAATCAGCTGTCAAAAATTCTCACATGAATATATGTTTCATAGATGTCTTCAAAATTTATTTTCCTTTTATAAAGTAGAGTTGACAAAGTCCAAAACTTTTGCACATGAAGTATCAACCCATTAATAATCAATCCGCAGCGGAAATAATTTTTGTCAATACTGATCCTATTACGTAAGTTACTTTAGCTAGTTGGGTGATTATAAATTGACACAGCGACTTTTCAAGGAAAGATACTTTCTCATGTAAATTCTTACGTACGTGTTTCTTAGAATCTTCGAAGATTCAAAACCAACTATGGAATTGAAACAGTTTTTCAAAAAACAAAGCATAACACAATCTTGTTTTGAAAACGGAAGAAACATCACATAAAAACTTGTGTTTGAAGTTATTTGTCTTGTTTTTTACAGATTACATTTCTTCAGTTGTAAGAAAATGAAAACGTTAACAATCAGCTGTTACTTCCACTTTTTATTTACATGATGACGATGCTCTTCCTTTGGGAGAAGAAGCAAGGTTATTTTAGGTGCCTCTGGAAGAAAAAATGATGCTTCAAAATTAAAAAGGATTTAAAAGCGAGGATTTGAGCTTAAAAATAAGCATATGGCATTTTTATTTGATGATGATGCTCTTTCTTTGGAGAAAAAGCAGGTTTTTGAGGCTTGGCTGCTTTGCCTTGTGCCTCTAGAAGAAAAAATGATACTTCAAGAATGAAAAAGATTTAGAAACGAGGATTAGAGTTTAAAAATAAGCATATGGCATTACAAATACTAAGTGAGAAATTTGAAAAAATATCATATAAAGAGTGTGGAATTTTCAAAGCGGAGAGAGTTTGAATTAGGTTATTTCGACCTTTTTGGAAAGTTGGACAGTAGAAAAGAATATGTTCCAAGTCTTCATAGGTGTGACATCTGAGGCAATTAGGAGCGTCTGCAAGATTAATTTTGTTTTTAATGGAATTTGTCATTAGGGTATTTGCTCGAAAGTTCTGAATGAGGGTTTCATCGTTTCTGTTTAGAGAGATTTTTTCGTACCATAGCTTTGTAGGATTGATATGTGGAAAGTTATTGTTTCTATGGTAGCTTTTCCATAGGTTACATATTTTATTATGGTTGTCTTTTTTATAATGTTTTATGATGTCTTCAGGTGAAACACCTTCTGCAATGTTGAAAAGTTCAGCCTTCTTTGCTGCCTGATCAGCTTTTTCGTTAATTAGAATACCCTTATGTCCAGGGGTCCACACTAGTATGATGTTGTTGTATTGGCTTTTTTTACTTAGAATTTTATGAAGTTGCAGTATAATGCAGTTTGAGTTTTTGTTAATGTTTTCTAGGCTGGATAGAACGCTGTAACTGTCGCTTATTATAATGATATTTTGGTTTTTTTCAACCCAGTCTTGTATTGCTTTGAAAATTGCCATAGCTTCTATTGTGAAAATTGAGTTTAGGTTATTTACGGTGTAGCTTCGTTCTACGAATAATTTAGGAATGACAATTCCAAGTGAGCTATTAGAGTTGGTTTTTGACCCATCTGTCCCTATTATAATGTGGTTTGGTAAAGTTTTTAAAAAGTTTTCAAAAGAGGTTTGCAGTATTTTATCAGGAATATTTTTATTTTGGAAGAGGAAGTTTTGAAGATAAATTTTGTAATTAAAATTAGAAGTGGGTGGGCACCAAGGAATAATGTCACTTTTTGTGATGCAGAGATCTTCGAAGCAATTAATCATACTTGCAGATATTGTTTTTTTTTTTATTGGTCCAAGAAGCGTAAATAATAGAGGGTGGGTTGTAAAAGAGATCGTAAATTGGAGACCATTCTCTCAGGCTGATATGTTTAATGTAGAAGGTAGTTTTTAGTAAGTTGTGTCGTTGTTGGAGAGATGAAGCTTGAGTCTCGGAGTGTAGAATTTCTATAGGAGTGTATTTTGGTAAGCCAGTTGCGATTCTGAGCATGGAGTTGAAAATGGGGTTGATTTTTTTGTAATGTGAGGTTGAAGCAGTACAGAGAATGGGAGCTCCAAAATCTAATTGGCTGCGGATAGTAGTATTGCCTATTTGCAAAAGATGTTTGGTGCAAGCACCCCATCTCTTAGACGCAATGAATTTGAAAGCATTTAGGGTACGAGAAGATTTGGATTGTAGGTATTGAAAGTGGTTGTTCCAGGTCAGGTTCTTGTCAAAGATTAGGCCCAAGATTTTAAGTTTGTTTACTTCTGGAATGATAGTGTTATTTATTTTTATGTTGCATTTTTGGGAATTTTTATTCTGGGAAAAATTGATAATGTTGCATTTGTTTAAGCTGATGGTTAGTTTCCATTGGTTACACCAATTGTTAATGATTTTTATAGTTGTTTGGATTGCTTCTGTAGATTCAGTTAGAGATTTATTTTTGGTGTATATAAAAATATCGTCAGCATATATTAGGCATTTGACATGTGTAGGGATGTGTGCAAATAAATCATCAAGGAAAATAAGGAAGAGAAAAGGGCTGAGAATGCAACCTTGAGGTAGGCCTCGAGAGGTTTGTCTAGTATTTGAAAAGGTGTTACGCCATCTTACCTGGCAAGTTCTATGATTAAGAAAATTGAAAATCCAAAGGGCTATTTTTCCTGCGATACCTTTTTTTTGTAGTTTGGACATGAGCCCATCTATCCACACTGAATCATATGCTCCCTTTAAGTCGATGGAGGCGAAAACTATATGATTTTTTTGTTTTTTAGCAGTTAAGATGTCAGTGTGAATTTGGGTCAATAGAGTAATACAACTTCTATGTTGAAGAAAACCGTGATTGTTTTTATTTATGTGGGTTCGTAAAAGGTAAAAGATAAATAACTCTTAAAGTTTAAATTTAAGTTTAATTAGATAATTGATGTATTTACAGTATATTTACAAACATCTTTAACAATTAAGAATATCCGACAACTAAGAGGCCATCTGCCTAAAAAGTCATGGGCCGTCTGCCCAACTGCTAGCTTCGGTGTCTGGGGGAACATCTGTCTCATTGCTGCGGTCGCTTCTGAGCGGACGCTTCCTCTAGGTGGCGTTACTGCTGCGGACGTATCAGGCTTTGGCGCGCTCGTCGCACAATCCCACAATCGGCTATCCTGACTGTAATTTCGTCCTCGAAATTCGCCGTCTTCAACATCAGTAAACAGGCCATAACATTATCACATATCTGAAAATACAAACAAAAAAGAAGAAAGAAAGAGGGAAAAAAGGTTCATATATACATTTTTTTTTTTTTTTTACTGTTGACCAGTGGGCCAGGGTTTCATGTAATCAGCTGCTGAAGTAGTTAGGCGTGGACCTTCATGATCGCCCACTTTTTCAATGGCATATCTGTCATTAGGAGACACTTTTACAACTCTATAGGGTCCCAAAAATTTAGGTTTCAGCTTAAGCCCAACTCCAAACTGCGTGCGCTGAATGGCCACTAGATCTCCTACTTTGTACACTCTAGATTTTTTTCTCCCTTTGTTATACTGACGTTTATTTTCCTGTTGCGATTTGAAAATATTGTCTTTTGCTTGTTCGCGTAATTCTACTCTCTCCTTCATCATGAACTTTTCATACTCTTCTTCCAGTACATCTTTTATCTTCAGATCTTCTTTATTTTTCATTGTGATGCCAATCATCAGTTCGAATGGCGTATGCTTCGTACTTCTGGATGGTGTACTGTTTATGATACTTTGTAGACTTGGAACATATTTGAACCATTTGCTAGGCTCCTCTATTGAAAGTTTGGCAAGAACAGGAATCAACAGACCAATCATCCTTTCTGCCTGCCCATTGCCTCTAGGAATTCCGGTTGTTATTTTACAATGTTCAATTCCCTGATCAGTACAATAATCAGTGAATTCCTTCGATGTAAACGCTGATCCCCTATCTGAAATTATTCGTGATGGGTTTCCAAAAGTAGCTTGTTGTAATTTCAGCTTTTCGATAGCATCGCTAGCCGAGGTAGATTTCACTGGGTACAACCAGACAAACTTCGT
Organism: Metellina segmentata; assembly: GCA_947359465.1. Classification (NCBI taxonomy): domain Eukaryota; kingdom Metazoa; phylum Arthropoda; class Arachnida; order Araneae; family Tetragnathidae; genus Metellina; species Metellina segmentata. The sequence continues at coordinate 71,773,047 of OX375883.1, forward strand.
AAAGGCATCGACTACCGAGAAAATATGTTGGTATCTTTTATTCGTTGTTGGAAGGGGTCCCAAAAAGTCGATATTGTAAGTCCCAAGTGGAACGTTGTCTTTCGGCACTGGATTAAGAAACCCTTCGCCTTTTCCACGTTTTCTATTGCAGAGGATGCACTGTACGCAATTAGAAATAACGATTTCAACATGTTTTCTTGCATTAGGAATAAAAAACTGCTGCTTAAGAATTTCCTCTGTCTTGGCAGCGCCAAAGTGACCTTTGTTGTGAACTTCTTTAATGATGTTATTTTGCATCGCCTGAGGAACCATTAGTAGTTGTTTCCCATTCTCATACTTGTATAGAACTCCTGCTTTAATGAAATGTTCACTGTCATGTCCTTCTTCAACTAGAGTTTTAATTGCTTTAATGTGATCATCTAGATGTTGTGCAGCTTCTATTTGGGTTGTTAATTCTCCTTGTGCACGAGTTGTTATCAACAATATGTTCCTGCTTAGGGCATCCACATGCTTCATTTGGGTGCCTGATCTATGGACAACCTCATAATCATATTCTTCGAGTGACAATGCCCATCGAGCAATTTTTGGTGTAAGCTCTTTTTTCTGCATAGTCCTCTGAAATGCAGCGCAATCGGTCACTATTTTGAACTTAGTACCCAACAAGTAGTAGCGAAATTTTCGCAAAGCCTCGATTACAGCCAGTACTTCCAATTCGTAAGAACAATACTTCTCTTGTTGAGGAGTAGTCTTCTTGCTCATGAAGTGAATGGGATGAAATTTCCCATCATGAGCTTGCTGAAGCAAAACAGCTCCAAAGCCGTGGCTACTAGCATCCGTATGTAATTCTAAGGTTGCTCCTTGCCTAAAGAGATGCAATACCGGACTACTTGAGAGAATTTCCTTTAGCCTTTCAAATGCTTTGACTTGCTCAGAGCCAAATGTCCATTCGACATTATTTCGAAGCAGGTCACTTAATGGTTTTGCAATTCTTGAAAATCCACCGACAAATTGTCGAAAGTAAGAGCAAAGACCCAAAAAACTCATGACTTGTTTTACATTTTTCGGCTGGGGAAAATTTTTCACAGCACGCGTCTTGGATGGGGAAGGTTGAATTTTGCCGCCCTCGATAACGTATCCGAGAAATTCTATCTTATGTTGAAGAAATTGACACTTTTTAAAATTTATTATTACGCCGTATTCTGACGCAACCTTCAAAACTCTTTTAATTTTTTCCAGCCCTTCTTGTTCATCAATGGAAGGTATAACAATATCATCCATGTAAATTATTATAGTCTTGTCTCGAATTAAGTCTCTAAACACCGTGTTTATGTACCTCACAAAAACACTTGGTGAGTTACTACATCCGAAAGGTACAACATTGAATTCGTACTGTCCTTCATGGGTGACAAATGCTGTGTAACGTGTCGAATTAGGGTCCATTGGTATGTTGAAAAATGCGTTTTTTAAGTCCAAAGTGGAAAATACCTGTGCGTTTCCCAAGCAATCTAAAACATCTTGAATTAATGGGAGTGGGTGCGTATCTTTGATTAATTTTCGATTAACCGATCGATAATCAACGCACAATCTGTATGAATTATTACCCTTCTTTTTACACAAAACAATGGGTGAAGCGTAGTTGGAACAGGAGGGTTTAATTATTCCGTCTTTTAACCACATTTGTATTTGTTCCTCAACAATTTTCTGTTCTTTTAAAGACATTCGGTGCGGTCTCTGACAAATCGGTATATCATCAGTTAAAATTAAAGTCATTTTTACTTCTGTGTCTTTAATTTTATGCGGCTTATATTCACTAATCAAAATATCTAACTCGTTTCTTATTTTAGGATCTTTTATATGTTGCAATTCAATTTCATCTGTCAAGGAAATCGGCAATTCGGATAAAGGATTAAAAGTCAAATCATTTTCTTGAACATCCTGTGCACAAGATGACGCAACGCCTATCATTGGAATATTAATGGCAGTCGCCAATAGTTCACACCTGTTTTCTTCTTTGAAGGGGTGAGTCAGGGGGGAGGGGATACCAAACATCTGCCTTTCATTACTTTCGGATTCCAAAACAGTGGCTCCATTTCGGCAACTCGTTTTTGTTTTTATACTTTCACTTCCTGAATGAGGTCCCTCAAAACGCTTAGCTTTTATTTTTTCAGACTCTTTCACTTCCGAAGTGTGTGTGAAAGAAAGATTAATAGAATTTTCTCGAAAGCTCAAAATCCTTAAATCATTTCCTGATATTGAAATATTAAGCTTGTTAATTACGTCCATACCAATCACAATATTACAACACAAGTTTTCAATAACAAAAAACTCAGTGAGAATATTAAAATTGTCAATAGTAATTTCAGCACAAAAATAACCAAGTGATTTTACACTTTGATTTCCAATACCATTTAACATTATGTCACAGGGGGTTAATTCTGGTGCACCAATTTGCATATAAAAATCATATTTCAAAATAGATAAATCTGATCCCGTATCAATTAAAGCATCAACATATTTACTCATAATTTTAAGACATTTGTACAACTTCTTTTCATGGTTACTGGACATATTAATTAAAACTTTCTTTTCTTCATGAATATCGGTTTTTACACCTTTATTACATTCGAATTTACGGTGTCCATATTCATTACACTTTAAACATTTAATTCCTTTATTCTTATTTGGACACTCAGAAATTCTATGACCAATTTCATTACATGAAAAACATTTAACATATTGGTTAGTAACACTTTGGTGAGCACGGACGATCGACGGTTTATCATTGAATTTCTTGGAGCGCTGATGACTTTGTGTTTCAGCTGATTTCATATCTCTAGCTCCCGGTCTTTTAAGATGGAATCTTGCCGCCTCGTACTCATCCAATTTATTCACTAATTCGGCTACTTTATTCAATTTCGGTAATTCATCAATAAAATGCTCGCGCATTTCAAACGGTATTTTCCTTTTGATTTGATCCGCCACTATGAGATCTTTCAATTCTTCATATTTAGAGATACTAAGACCCACAACCCATTCTTCGAAAAAATTATCTAACTCGTAGGCGAAATCACGCCAAGATGCGGTTGTTTCTTTTTTATGAGTAAAAAAGTGCTGTCGAAACTGCTCTGGTGTTAGTTTAAATCGATTCAGTAAAAGTTTTTTCACGTGATCGTAATCATTTGCGAGCGGATCAGGCTCTCTTGCAATTAAATTTGCGATATCCAACGGTAAAAGACTCACAAGGAAAATAACCCAATTTTCTTTAGGTATTTCTATGCGATTAATTTGTTTTTCAAACAAAGATAAATACATGCTTAAATCACAGTTTCCGTCGAAACGTGTCATTAGTTTTGAAAAGTCAGTTTTAAGTGGGGAAATAAAATCGGAACTTCCAGTACTTTTGTTTTCTAGCTGTAACTTCTTCAACTGAAATTCGCGTTCTGCTTTCTTTTCGCGTTCAGCTTTATCGTCTCTTTCCTTTGTTTCTCGTTCAGAAACAATCCTTTTTAAAAGCGTTTTTGTAAATTCCTCATTGTATTCATCGGCTTTCGTTATTAACTTAATAAGCTGCGGAATTTTGGTTCCTTCCGTTGCTATTAGATCTAATTCCTCTATCAGCGCTAGCAGATCGATCTTGCGTGCTCCGGCTAAATACGTAGCCATGTTAGTGTCAAAATGAAAAATCTGTACTCACAGTTCAGATGAAGTATTCCTCAAGATCCAATATGCTGAGTCACGGTAATTCACTCAAATGAAGTTCACACCTCGAATCCGATGAGCATCAGACGAATATTGGAATTGTCCGCGTCTCGAACAGTTTATGTAAAGTTCGCTTCTTGAAACTTTTAGGTAAAAACGGCAATCTTCGGCCTTTAATTAAATCCAGGCCAAACCCTCAAATATATGTGGGTTCGTAAAAGGTAAAAGATAAATAACTCTTAAAGTTTAAATTTAAGTTTAATTAGATAATTGATGTATTTACAGTATATTTACAAACATCTTTAACAATTAAGAATATCCGACAACTAAGAGGCCATCTGCCTAAAAAGTCATGGGCCGTCTGCCCAACTGCTAGCTTCGGTGTCTGGGGGAACATCTGTCTCATTGCTGCGGTCGCTTCTGAGCGGACGCTTCCTCTAGGTGGCGTTACTGCTGCGGACGTATCAGGCTTTGGCGCGCTCGTCGCACAATCCCACATTTATGTTTTTTTTATTGTAGTAAATGTCTTCTACGAGTCTATTGAGGATCATTCTTTCTAGGATTTTTGCAAAGGTGGAAGTTAGAGATATAGGCCTGTAAGAGGTTAAGTTTTGTGGATTTTTGTGTGGTTTAAGGATAGGAATGATGAGGGAGTGGGTCCAAGATATGGGGATCGAGCCAGTGTTAAAACTGGTGTTAAGAATTTTTAAAATATATTTCTGGATATTATCAGGAGATATTTTGATCATTGTAATGGTGACTTTGTCCATTCCAGGGGTTGATTTTCTTATTTGAGTGATGGCTTTAGCGAATTCATTCCAAGTAAATATGTTGTTTATTGAATTATTGTGGTAGTCAACAAAACTAAGGGGAAGGGGATCTAAGTATTCATCAGCAGTGTAAAGTTTATTAAAAAGGTTAGCTTGTTCTTGTGGGCAATGTATTTTCGTATTGTTTATTTGAATAATATTAAATGAATTTTTTTGTTGGTTGGAAGGATCTTTTAATCTTTGTAAGATTTTATAAATATTTTTGTCTTGGGCAACTGTTTTGCATGTAGTAAACCAAAATTTTTTTTTAAGTTTCTGAATTAAATCTTTTAATTTGTTTTTATATTTTTTATATTGGTCCCAGTCAGATGTGCTTAAGTTTGTTTTAGTTTTGGTAAGGTGTCGTCTGGCTTTGGCTCTTAGATAGCTGCATCTAGAGTTCCACCAAGGGGCTCTAGGTGGGGGAAGTTTTTTTAGAGATTGAGAATTCTCAATGGCTTTCTGGAAAAGGTCATTGAGAAGATAGGGATCATTTATATTTCTTTGGTTATTGTTTAGAGTTTTGATGAAGTAGTTCCAATCAAAGTGGGTCGAAAGATTTGGTCTATTGTTGTTTGGTTTGTGATACAAAAAATTTATGGGGAAATGGTCGCTCCCAAAATTATCTTGGTGAGCTTGCCAAGATGTAATTGGGGGACAGTTATTGGAAGTTAAAGTAAGGTCGATAGCAGATATGGCACCACTGTTGCTGATGTGGGTTGCAGTTTGGTGGTTGAGGATCATAAGGTTTTGGTTATTAATCCATTTCATCAGGTTTTTTCCACTGTTATTATCCTTGAAGCCCCAATTATGGTGTGTTGAATTGAAGTCACCTGCAATGATATAAAGGTTGTTGGGATCCAATCTGAGGTTGTCAAGCATCCCTACATTTTTTATTCCTTTCGGACAATAGATGTTAATGATGTGGAAAGTAATGTTGTTGAGGTGGACTTTCACTTCCTGGGATTCAAAATCCCGATTTTGTTCTTCCTTTACGAGTTGTGCACTTATATTTTGATCGATGGCTATTAGTAGTCCTCCTCCTCTAAAAGGACCAGGTCTGTCAAAACGAAAAATGTTTTTTTTGAAGAGAGTGAATCGGATGTCCGGTTTTAAAAAGGTTTCTTGTAGGATTAAAATGTTAGCTTGGCTGAAATATTTATTATGATTGAGGTCAAATCGGCGTGCTCTGGCACCCTGGCAGTTCCATTGAATACAGTTGAGATCAAACATGGTTGTAAGAAAAATAAAGAAATGAAATTCAAGAAAGAAGGTTGTGGCTGGAACTATTGGTATTCCATTTTGCCGTCTGTGATTGATAGGTCGAGTTGTGATTGTGAATGAGAAGTTTTTGTTTGTTTATTTTGGGACTGCAAAGTTTTTATATCTTCTCTGAAACGTTTTATAGTAGAGGTAATTTTGTTAGGATTTGTATTTGTAGTGTTTGGTAATAGATTTTTTCTTTCCCACTCTAGTTTTTGTTGTTCTTTAGTTTGTAGAGTTAGATCTTGAGTACTTTGTTGTATTTGGTTATTTTCTGGTATAGTTGTAGCATTATTTATAGTAGTATTTTCCTTTGTTTCATAGATGATATTTTCTTTTGGTATAATATTATTTTCGACCATTTGTGTCAAAATATACATTTGGTTTATTTGAATTTGTTCTATTATTGTTAAGATCGGTTTTAATGATTCGAGTATTATTTCTTTTATATCGTTGTTCTTTAATGTTTCCTTTTGTTCTATAGGTTGATTGTTAATTGGTTGTGTTACGGCCTTTGCATATGAAACTTTTAGTTTATTTTTGGCTTCAATATAAGATGTTAAGTTTTCGTTTTTGTATTTTAGTATCTCGGTTTCTGTTTTTCTAACTTCACAAGTTTCATCGTCTGCAGTGTGTGGTTTTTTACAGTTTTTGCAGCATTTTTTATTTGGGTTGGGGCATATGTTAGCGGGGTGGTCTTCAGAGCAGATTTTGCATTTTTGGTTTGATCTGCAGTTTTTATGTCCATGGCCAAAGACCCAGCAGTTTATGCACTGTCTGGGTTTTTCAATGAAGAGGTTTAGGTTATGTATCAGCCTTCCGATATGAACTTTGTTTTTGATTTTAATTTGAGGGGTGGGTGTGCCAAATTTAATAGTTTTCAGGGGAATTTTTGTGTTATTGAAGTTTTTTTGAAATCGGGTTATATGCGAGATTCTTATTCCTTGTTCTTCTAAGTCTTCAATTATGTCCTCTATGTCTATTTCAGTTTCAATTCCATTAAGGATATATTGAGTTATTAGGTTATCGGTAGTAAGTTTGGTGTCAACTGTTGTGTTTAAAATCATTTTGATTTTAGTGGCTTCATGGGCGGTTTGTTTACCAAACACTGTTATGATAAAATTATTACTACGGGTGCGTCGGCATTCTGAAATATGTTGGTGAGATGAGAAGTGTTTATATATGTCTTTTTTAATTGTGTACGGGTTTTTGTGTTGAATTGGGTTTGATGGGCGGATAATGAAAGTGAAGATATTTTTTCCCTCATCACTGCAATAGTCGATAAGTTCGTTGTCTGATATGAGTTCATGTGTACCCGTTGGGTACGACGTATGGTCGTCACCCATTTATCGTTTTCTTTCGCTTCAGAGATTAGGTAAAGGAAAATACTACTTACCCAAGTAGTAGATACAGAAAAATCAAAGCCCTAGGGAAATTTCACTAGGGAAATAATAATATCAAAAGACCAAAGAACTAAGCAGCCTAAAGCCTTGAAGTCGAATCCAAAAATCTTGGAAAGCAAATTAAGTCGGAGCAGACAAGCAAACGACCTCCCGTCATCGCATTTTTATTTACAAGACAAAACAAAAACATCACTAAAGTTATGGTTGCGGTTTTCGAGACAATTTGACGAAAGCTAATTATAAATAATAATCTAAATAAAAGTATAAATGAAGCATAAATAACTTGTGACAGCTGTCTTCAGTTGAATATTAAATAACAAAATATAAAAATAAAAGTTGAATAAAAATTTGCATAAAGTAACAAATTGTCGAGGCTCATCTTCTAGCTGACAATTTTTGAAGGCTAAGGTGATTTGAAGGGATGGTGAAACTTGGGGTAAAAAGCACTATGTTGAAATGTGCAAAAATAAAGCGGTAAACCTCATCTGAGTTTATCATCGTAGAAAAACGAAATCAACGCCTGTTGGATTTAAATTTCTATATTTGAAGGACAAGAAATGAGTTAGTAAAAAGGGAAGTCACAAAAGCGCAACGTAATTTATAAACATTTTGGATTTCATCTGACCGCATTCTACATCTCACTTCCTGAGTTGATAACTGACTACGTGCATACAGCGAAAAAACGCAGCTTCATAGGTTATTGAATTATATCTTATGATCTTCTCGAGTCAGTTTTGTGAAAGGAAAGCTGATATTCTTCAGACATGAGCAAGGCACGCAAGAGCGTTCCAAAAGAAAATTTCAAATGCGACATTTGTCACAGAGAGTACGATCGTAAAGGACATTTCGAGGTTCATTACAGAACCCACACGGGAGAAAAACCATATGGTTGCGACATCTGTGGCTCCAGATTCAACCAGAAGCCCATGTTGAGGGAACACATGAGAATCCACAGTGGAGAACGACCGTTTGTCTGTGATGTATGCGGAATGACTTTCAGGTACAAATCGAACATCAACCGACATTATAAAATCCACACGGGTGAAAAACCTCATGAATGCGATGTCTGCAAGAAGAGTTTCATCACGACAACGCATTTGAAAGACCACTACTCACTTCACACAGGGATCAAGCGGTACATTTGCAAGATCTGCCATAAACGATTCAGAAGTAGGAATAGTGTTAAAAAACACTTATGGGCCCACAGCGATGAAAAACTCTTCAAATGCAACATTTGTCCCAAATCATTCAAAAATCCTCAATCCCTGCGACGCCACATCAGATTCCACGATTCTGATCCAGATAAATTTTTTGATTGTGATACTGCTACTAAAGAAATGATTTATGGGGCACGAAGGAAAGCACGTCGGGCAAAGGTTAAAGGAATGCTGTACATGTGTGAGGTCTGCTTGAAGTTTTTTGTAAAAAGGCAAGACCTGATAAATCACTTGGAGATACACAGAGGCCAAACGCCTTATGTGATACATGTCAGAAAAGGTGTTAATGAAGGTGTTTTTTGATGTACTGTTTAATACAAATATGCATTTTTTGAAAATATTTTATTCCGGGATTTATTTAACTTGCCAGATAAATAGTCTACTTTTATAAAGTTATTATGTACCTATGAGCTCGATTTGCTGAACTGCTCGATTTGAATCTGAATGATTCTGATGTGTGGAATTGTTCTAGTTGTAGTCAAACTTTGGTGAGCTGGCATTTGAATTACATGGTTTTCAATGAATATTCTTTAAAATTGCAATAACTGAAACCAGGCACAATAATTTTGAGGTAGTCTGTCTTCAGAATCTTTATTTTTCTTCAGATTTCAACTGTTTTCATACAATTGTATTTCACCTGTGACTTGGAAAACTTTGATTTGTGATGATTGAACTAACTTCATTGGATATTTTTGCTTCTCTAAAGCCATTCAATGTCTAACTAAATTTTTTTATTTGATTCACCAATCACAAATAAACTTGTTGCTGAATGCATCAATTTCAAAATGTACCAGACTGAGCTCCTAGAGACCTTTGCATAATATGTTTCTGACTTAAATATAAACAAATGCACATTATTGTAGAATTTGATTATGACAGTCTTTGACACTGGGAAGTATACAATGATGGGTTGGATTAAAGAAATCGACTAATACTCTATCATAATACATGCAGTCTTGTCCTAAGGAATTGTGTGTTTCTGGAAATGGACTTATCCAAAGCCATCTACCTTCTCACCAGAGCCGCACTATATTGATTCACAGACTTGTTTAAACTTTCAATGTATTCTTGAAATAACCTTGTTTGAAATTACATGACCACTAGATTAGATTGTTTATTTTTCCATTTGTCTTATATCTATTTGTATGTACATTATGACATGAATAAATATTAATTTGGGAAAATATTGTTATAAAGAACACCGAGAAACCTGATCTTGTATCCCAGTTCTAGCAAAATGCAAAACCTTTTTGGTTATATCATATTCAATCGTATCTGAAGTGGTTTCCCAGAAATATGTACAAAGATTTCAGTATTGAATCTTGAAAAAAAAAATTAAATTTATTCTAAATTGAAGATTTATTTTGTGTAAAATAGAAAATATTTTAAAATGTTTGTTCCATTAAAAAAAAAATTATTTCTCCTATTTGATAAAACCAATCACAATCACCTACTGTCCCTTGCAAACACCAAGGGACAGATCAACGTAAAATGTAGTGGCACAGCAGTAGTAGTACAACGTAAAATGTAGTAACAGTACAAAAACCATACATGTATCCGGAATTGACCAATTTTTTTTTGATGGACATCAAATTAAGGAGTGATTGATCTTTTCTTATTCAAGCTTTATTATATACCTTTTACATTGAAGCTTTTATTCTGATCTTTTACACTACTCTTTTCGATCTTTTAAAAATAGTGTCACACGTGTAATGGGACCACACCAGGTTAAGCTGATTTGTATCGAATGATTTTTATTAAAATAAGTTGGATTTAAATCAAAATATGAAATTTCCCTTTTTTTTGCTATGTATAATTAAAATCAAATAATTAAACATAGTAAAAATGCTATTTTATTCAAATAAGTTGAGAATTTGCTTGTACTGATAGCACCCCGAAATTAATGAAAATCATCCTTCCTTTAAAAGCACTAAATAACAATATTTACTGATAGGTAGGGCAACTTTTTTGTTGCAGTAAAAATGGGAAAAGTTGCATTTATGGAAATTAAGTTGCATTTATTTTTGATACACTAAATTCTAAAATAAATTATTCGTAAAAAATGAAAAAATTCAAAATGTATTGACAATTTTAGTCGTGCACAACAATATTATAATACATACTGAAACACAGAAAAACGCTGATTGGCCGATCCTTGACCAGTGATTTCTTTGAAAAACTGCGCCAACCGCAGTCATATAATGTGCTGTATCGGATAGCAGAAGCGCCAAATCCTTTCGCTCAACATTCAGAGATATTAAAACGTCATATCTACAAGGCGAACAACACTCGCCTCGCAAACTCTGCAGTCGATTACGCAAGTTTCTTCTGGATTAACAAGAGTGCCAACCAATGTGTTAAAAGTACTCTTGCCGTTTATTTCACTTTCGTCTGTTAGGCTGAACACCTTTCCATGCACTTCTTGTTTGATCCGCAATACTTCGGCGTTCGCAAGATCAGACACACGCGATCAAAGGATTGGTTCAGAGGGCCAAAAATGAAATAGTAATTTGATATTAATTAATTTTAAGCTAAATTTTAAAAAGTTGCAGGTGGTTGCATTTATGCAGAAAGTTGCGGTTTTAACTTACTTACAATACCCCCCCCCCATGTAGGAGGAATTTTGGTTTTAGTACTTTACATGCAGTGTAGAACGTGTGAAAAAAAGTTGCCCTACTGATAGGAATTATAATTACCAGACAAGTATTTAAATCTTGGCCCATTGACCAATAGATTGTCACTCAATAGCCTGCTCATCTGTGTTGGTTTGGTTTAAACATTCTTGAACCAATTATTTTATATTGTAATAAATATGTAATGCAAAATAAAGTACTGATATTCATAATATGGTTTTGTGGGATCCAGCAACCTTATTTATCTGGGTTCATAATAATCACTTCACTGTGTATGCGATGAACTCAAAGTAATCTAAACCGTTTGAGAACCAGATAGAAAAATATTTTTTGTGCTTACCATCTGGGGCACTGTTCTATTTACTCTCATGTGATTTACTGTGCTAATTCCTGTTCCATTTTAATCTTTCAAAAATTTACCTAGCTGTATTTCCTAATATATTCATGTTTTACGTAAAAAATAAGTTTAAATAAATTACAACTATCTAGAACAGGGCACAACAAATCCCAATCGCCATGGTGGCTAAAAAATTTGGTCTGGCGCTAAGATTTTCTGTTCCTGTAAAAAACATTTATATTTTTCATGAAAAAAAATTTTTTTTTTAGGCCAAAAATGGACAAAATACCACTATAAATAGCATATTATGGTGGAGTGGTCGTTCACGGTAAGACGTTTGTCGCCAACTAATTTTTGACGCCAAATCAAGATGGCGGCCGAATTCCGTAACAGTAGATAGGGTTGCCATAACAAAAACGACAGATGTGAAGAAAATCCGCAAAAGGTGAAGGTTACCATATTTGGCGACAAATCGCCTTCTTACCGTGAACGACCACTCCACCCATATTATTTACTGTGCATGTGTGTGTAATGAGTTTTGCGATATACTTAGTGTTAAAAACAAATTATATGTATTCCAAGGGTCCTGGCTCCTAATTTTTAAAATTTTTTCTCATCCATTGATCTAGAAACTTCAATAATTTGTGTGTCTCATATCCAAGAAAGTTAATTTGTATGGGCATAGATTAATTAAAATCATAAAATCTGAACCGTTGACAAATAAATTGCTACTAATTTAAATTGTAATGAATTAAATTAACTACTGAAACGGAAGCCTGGTTTTTACTTGTTCACATAAAGTTGAGAATTATCAAGCCAAAATTTAATTGCAAAATAATTTAAATCAACAAAAGATTCACAATTATTTGGGGTTCTACATATGAAAAAATAAATTTGAATCTTCTGAATGTCTACAGTTGCGTCAAGTTAACAAACTGGTGTTATAATTTCAAGATAGTTAAAAAAAAGTGTCAATTTTCAAAAGCTATTCTAAATCATACATGCCTGTTTTCTGTCAGTCAGCATAGCCAATTATGGCCCTTTTGCCATAAAAACCCCAACCAACCGAAAATCATTGACATCTTACGTGTATAAAAAATAAGTGTTCACATAAAATCGAATTATTGATATCAAAACATATATTACATACTTTACTGAACCATTTATAGCAATTTCATTGTAGTTAAAAATTATCCATAGTAATTGCATTTTGACTGTTTTTATCTCTGGATATCAAATTCAATTCCACCCTGGATGTATTTCTATTTCTGCCAGTAAAATTTCTATTGTGTGTCGATTTACTTGAAGTTGTTTGGCACAGCTTGACCAAGTATGGCCCTTTCACCATAAAGCTCAACTAACCTTGATTATCAGGGCAGTTTCTAATACATTAACTGCCCATGTGTAAATCTGAGCATGTATCCATCTTCTAAAAAATATTTGATTTTCTAACAGAATGCCCTTCAAGCACGCATTCAGAAGATAATTTCATGTGGGCCAGCATTTCTCCTGGTCTCCTAAATGCTATGTTAAACAAGCATTTTTACTATTGATATAAATTTATTTATGATTAAGATTTGACTACAACATATAATCCTACTTGTGCTTGATCTCAAGGATCTGCTTGTAAACTGTCATCAAGCAGTGGACATGCATAAAATTTTCACAGAAGAATAATATGCCCACTATTGATGACAGTCTGGGATCAATCCCATAAGGGAAAGAGCCAAGGGCAACACCATGTGATTTTAAACCACAGTCAGATGATGGGGCAACACCTGAGCTGGCACCCCACTCTCCCTGTACATGGGGATTGTTACAAATTAATTCTATCATGGGCTCAAATGTCCACACATTGAGATGGTGTGGAAATTTAGAGAGTGGAATGCCAGCTCAGGTGTTTATCCTGTCTTTTGACCTTGGTTCAAAATTACAGTGTCCTCGGTTCTTTCCCTTCTGGATTGATCACACACCGTCGCCAGTAGCCCATCGTGTTGCTCCAGTATGATAATGAACTACCTAGAGCTTGTAATATCAAACCCTGCTGTTAACATAAATTTAGTACCTTAACACTTGAATTGTTTGTAATGCTCCAAACATATTAAGCCAACTAAAATGGTATGTACACTCGCAAGGAAAGTATTTTACCGATACAGAAGAGACAAATGCACTGTGTAAGTTACAGGAATCGAACCTGCACTTCTTAAGCAAGCCACACATTGATCCAACTTGAGTCCTGCCAACATTAAATTGTTCAAAATATACTTACATTAGAGGTACACAACCTGCGGGCCACATGCGGCCCGCGAATCATCAATTTGCGGCCCGCAAACTAATTTTGACTAAAAACTTCCAAGAGGATTTAAGCTAAGAAGCAAATTGACTGACAAACATTTAGAATCTCTCTTTAGAGTTTCTACTAGCATTATTGAACCTAACATACCTAAATTAGTTAGAAAAACTCAATATCAGCCATCCCATTAGCAAGCTGTAACATAATTATTGTTAATGCTTGAGAAATTTTTTTAGATATATTTGATGCTGTAATTTTTATTTCCAATTTTACTGATATCATTAAAATTTCTGATCCTCATCTTTATTGCTCATTGTACTATTACTGTTATTAAATTTATAACCTAAAATAATTTGATGAAGTACATATGACATTCTTGAGACACATTCTTAAAAGTAATTCTAAATGATTGATCATTGCAAATGTTTGTTAACTTCTTTTTTTAAACTATTCACAATATCATTCATTTAGCTCTGTAACAAGCTCCTAGATTTTTTGAGAAAACATTTGTAAGTTTAATCTTAAAAAATATAAGTTATTTTTTTACTATACATATTAAGTGTTATAACAGCTGTACATAATTGGGTAGTAGTAGCACTTTCATTGGGTATGTGCTGTAACTTCATTTGCGGCCCCCCATGTCTCAATCAAAGGTGCGAATGGCCCTTCTCCCAAAAAAGGTTGTGCACCCTTAACTTACATAGTGATATTTTTTTCTCTACAGAAAATTAGTACATATGTTGCTCCTGTGTGTAGAACTTTGTTTTTTAAAATGGGTTTGCTAAGGAGCAAGAGTAGGCAATGGGATGCTACAAAAATTTGTTGTTTAAAAATGTTTTAAGCATTTATCCACTTGACCATATAGATATCCACTGATATACTGTTTCACAAACTATAGTCTACATGCATTTGTACTCTTCCAATTGGAATTAGTTCAATGAGTCATGACTAAAGAGGAACTGACTGCAAATAGTTAGCCGAGTTGATAGCATACCAGAGTCTCGCCAATCTTTGTGATTATTTTAAATTTTACTAATTTAGTATTAATGATAAATGAGCAATCTACCAATTTATTTATCAGGGTTCCAACTGTAATTCAGAAATAAAATTCCCTGACAAAATTTTACAAAGTTCCAGATTATACTTAAGCAATTCACGACAATTTTAAGGTGAAAAACAAAGAAATTTGATTTAGCATTCAATAGCCAATAATTAAAAACCACTTTAAGAATTATGTACTGTAAAAATTAATGCACAAAACCCAAATAATTTTGCATTAAAATAACATTCAAATAATCCAATATATTTTACTTAAATTAATTTATTTTATGTAATCCATAAAGAATAAATTCTTCAATTTAAGCCTGTGGATGATACCAAATTTTTTCCTGTACATTGTTATTATTAGCTGTTTCTTTTAAAATCGGCTGAAAAATTCTAGTTGCAAGTACAGAATAGAAAAATAATAATATTCTCAGTCAACAAAAACTAAATTTACTTCTGCACCTAACAAATGGACAGCTATGATCAACATTTTTGTTGTAGGCAGACAATCCAGCTTCATTAAGATTATGGCAACCTCACGATTATTTGAATCCAATATTAATTTCCGTGAATAATTATTTTTTATTTTGCGATGCCTAAACTCAGTTTTGTTATAATAAATGTAATCTTTTGATATTCCTATCAAAAAGCCTGGTTCACATTAGACTTAAAATAAACAAATAATTTAACTTGGAAAAACTTCTATATTTCAGAAAAAGTAAATTTTTTCATTGAAGTAAAGTTATCTTGTAGTAAGAATAATCAGTTGTGTTGATGTGTGTTTTTCAATTTTTTTTGTTCTTAAAATTATTTTCCTATAAGCCTAAAATGGTGTTTTTTCAAGGGAATGGACACAAATAGCATGCCATGTTTAAAGGCATTGCCATAAAAAAGCCTTTGCATCAAATTTTATTTTGTGCTGCTCAACTCTATTTCTAGTAAATCTGTTTCATCTTCAAAAGCAGAATAAAATTGTTAAATTAATGCTACAGCACATGATTTGCAGGAATTAACTTTAAAAAATCGAACATAATCATAAAACATAGTGCATCAATTGGAGCTGTTACTACCTATTACAGAATAGGGTATGGTTGGAATGTTAGTTTTTATGGCGCAAAGGGTTATATTTGGCCAAGCCGTGTCAAGTAAATGGGTATACACAAGGAGTGTTACTGATACAGAAGAGCAAATTTTACCTGGGGAGGAATTGAACCCACACTGTTTACAACTAGCACAGTGGGCAAACCTATTGAGCCATGGCAACCTCTTAATGGTTATGGAGTAGTTTGTAAAACACCATACATCAGATGCCATTTGGTTTAATTGGTTGCAACAAATTTAAGATTTGGAAGATAAACATACGACTTGGTGTAGACTTGACATTGACAGTTATCACTAGAGCTCGGATTTTGCATACCTTCTTTTTAGTTCCTAATTTTAATAAAAATCCATATTGAGTGTTTTTTAGCAATCAGCAACAACAAAAAAAAAACATAATTTTTTGTATATTCGTTTTTTTTGCATATTTGGACAATTTTTCTCTATTTTAAAACATTTTATTAAAAAAAAAAAAAAAAAAGACAATTTTTTTTCAAAGAGCTTTGCTCAATGCGTTTGGAAGGAAGGTTTTCAGAAGCAATCAAATTCAAATCAACTAGGACTCAAACAAAAAGTGGAAAAAGATAAGAATGTTCAACAGCCTTTCATCGCTTCAAAAGTTAGGCTCAGTGTAACAATCTTCGGAGAAGAACTAGATGTACCAATATCAAGGAAATGTTGAAATCCAATATTGCTCTCTATAAGTAGGGGAATGAACACTTTAGAGCCTTCTTGAAGAAGTACACAGGTAAAGAAATTTCTCATGAATCGACACTCGGAAAGAACTACGTTAAGTTAGTGTACGAGAAGGTGAGACAAAGAATACAAAATGAGATAGGTGATTCCCCCATCTGGATGATGATGAAACGGCTGATCCTTGCTGGCGATACCTAATTTATGTAAGGAGTTGGAAAAAAACAAATCACTCCACGATCGCCAAGACAGTGGTTGAAGCAATTAATAAATAAAATTGTGCATTAATTGAATGAAAGTGTGGTTCATTTTCACTTTATCCTCCTCACTACCCTTTTTTTTAAGAAAAAAATTTTTTTGTTGCAATTTCGCATATTTTGGGATTTTAGTGCATATTCTTGGATTTTGTAATGCATATTTCAGGTCACATTTTTGCATATAGATCCAAGCTCTATTTATCACAATCAAAGTTTTTCTTAGTTTCAAATATAACACAACACATATAATTTTAAGCCAGAGTGAAATGATAAAATTTTGTTTCAATGTTTAGGGTAATTTGGTAATTTTTTTTGTTAACGTCGTACTAGAGCAACACAACGGGCTATTGACGACGGTCCGGGATCAGTCGCTTAAGGGAAAGATCCGAGGACAACACCTCGTAATTTTGAACCACGGTCAGATGACGAAGCAACACCTGAGCTGGCGCCCCACTCTCCAAACTTCCTTCCTTCGAATGGAAGCAGACCCCTCTGGTACCAAGTTACTGAAAACCCACAGCGGATTAGCCGAAGCTAGGGAAAGCCTCTAATGATCCACGCCAACCCAACGTGAGGACTTTCGGCCACGACAGATTTAAGGTGCACCAGCCGCCTCTACACCATACGTTTACAAACATCCATACCCGGATTCGAACCAGGAACCTTCCGATCTAGAGGCTAACACCTTAACCACTATACCGGTTGGTCGGCTCAATGTTTAGGGATTCCTCACTGAATTGCATTCATCTGTTAACAGAGCGATAATTTACACTTTTGCTTATTGGTTTAGTTACACTACACTTGTTACTATTACAAGTGGAAGTTTAGTTACAAGTAACCATATTACTTTACCTTTTTTTTTCAAAGAACTTTAAGATAAACCCCAACTGGTTTAAGACTAACTTTTGAATGCCAAAATGTACTAATAAATTTGGTTACAAAGTTAGTTTATGAAATAAAATTAGGTGCTTTTCGGTTAATGGGGCACCAGACGTAATTGTGCGTCAAATGCAGTAAATTGTTTGTTTTACGTAATTAGCTATGCAATGACATTATTGAGAATAAGCAGGTAGAATAAAAATTGATTCAGACATAATGCCCTCAGAGATTGTCAGTATTTTGTGAATTTTTGATTTTAACAAAACAGTCATTTTTTACATTAAGCTGCACATATTGTCAGGGTTGCTATTCTATCATTCATATCTCCAATTAAATTTTGTGCACAGTTACAACTGGTAGCTCTTAATCAAAAAGTACCTAAAATTATTTACGATGGCATAGAAATTTGTTTATTTTGGAACTTAATTTTGTTTTATAAATCAATTGAATTAAAAACAAAAATTCTAATGTATAGACAAGTCAATCCAAGTACAGAACTTTTTAGATGTTCATCAATGCCATACTTTACTATAAATCTAGGTTGTAAGATTCCTTAAACATGAACTAGAAATCCAAAAATTTGTGACTTTGAATATAGTAAATGAAGCAAAAACTTGTTTATAAATCATGTAATTTATTTGAATCATTCTTTTGTTTATTCAACTTGTACTTTAATTCCAATTTTAATAATCTTCATTAAAATTAATCTTGCCATTGCACACAATTACAATTGTGTTTGATCTACAAAACTGCAATTCTTATGCTTAAAATATAAAAAATAAACATTTCAATAAAGTCAAAGTATCATCAAAAAATAAATAGCTATAATTTGTTAATAATCAATTACTAGCATTTCAATAGACTCTTCAATAACTAATAATTTTTTAAAAACATTTGTTATTCTTAACATTACATGGATAAACACATGTTTAGTATTGATTGATCTAACTAAATAAATTAATAGAAAGTAACAATTCAAAATAATAATTTTGAGTAGAAACCTATGAATATATATATAGGTACAAAATAATTCACAATTGCAAATTATTGTGGATTAGTCATGAATTGATTGTTAAAACACCAACCTTAGATAAATTCAATAAACTGGTGCAAATTGATGTACACAGAACATTTTTTCTTAAGTGGGACATTGTACAGTGGCTCTGTACATGATTTAAAGCAGCGTTTCCAGAACTGTTCTGCAGAACCACTAGTTTATTTTACTTTTTTGCGTTGTTTTGAATAACCAACATTTGAGGAAAAATGTTTTCCTTAACACACAGATTTACTTATTTATATCAACCCTACAAATTAACTAAGGTGTTTCAGTAAAATTTCAGGATTTGTTAAGTTTTTCATCATAGAAAAAGTTTTGGAAATGTTGATTTAGAGAATCAAATCTCACATCTCCTGACATATATCACGAAAGGTTTCTCATCCCTATGAACTTTGGAATGACAGACAAGATCACATTTTTGAAAGAAAACTTTCAGACACACTGCACACATGTAATCTCTTCCACCATTCAGTGGGTTCTTGTACTTTTTCACTGAACTGGTGGATAACCGGTATTTATTTTCATGAACTTTAAGATTATGCTGTCTGAGATTCGTTGATCTTTTAAATGCTTTTGGACAGATATCACATTTATATGGTCTCTCCATTGTATGGCTGGTGTAATGCATCTTCGCCTGGTGGGTTGTCCTGAACCGTTTGTCACACACTTTGCACTTGAACGGTTTAACTCCCGTGTGTCTTCTGTAATGATCATTGAGGTGAGTTGCAGTTGAAAAGCACATTCCACACACATCGCACACATGTGGTTTTTCTCCAGTGTGGACTTTGTAGTGCCTCTGAAGACTGGATTTGTGCCTGAAAGTTGACTTGCACGAAGCACATGAATGGGGTTTTGCACCAGTGTGGATCAAAGAGTGGTCTTTGAGCATGTGTTTTTGGCTGAACCTAGCATTGCACTTGTCGCAGGCATATGGTCTTTCACCCGTGTGAATTCTGTAGTGAATTATCAGATGGGATAAGCGGTCATAATCTTTGCGACACACGTCGCAAGTAAAAAGGGCTTTGCTACTCATGGCATTGCTATCACAATTTCGTAATTGAATGCACTAAATAGTTTTCTGAAACAATTACAGTCCTGTCATTTGCCGCACACTACAAACTCTCACTCTTTTTCATGTCCACGAACTTTAAAAATAGTTAATTAGTTTGGTTGTACGGAAATTAAGGTTACACGTCTTACGTTGTTTGAATTTGACCGGACTCGAGCAAATCAAAACCGGAAAGTAAACAACGCAAGAGCAAGATAATTTTTGGCAGACAGCAATGAATTGCGCATGCGTTGAAATTTATGGCGACTTTCTTAGCAACCATTTGGTTATTGGAGAAAAGTCAATTTTCTTTGCTGTCTTTTGTCGATAAAGCTTTCCAATCTGTTACAAGTTCGTTTTTTAGAGGAAAGGTGCAAGATGATGCAATCTGAATATGCTCTAATTCAAAGCAAAGGTTTGAATTAACTTTTTTAAAATTGAATTGACTATAAAGCTGAGCGATAAACTCACACAAACGGATGCCAAGTGGTGATTTGGGTTTCATCCAATCAAGTTCCGGAAATTTTATTCCTTCACTCCAAAATTCACGAGCGCCTCAATGGAGTAAGAACTCCAGACAAGCGAGAGACATTTCGAAGGAGCCGAAAATGCAATGCGCATGAGCGAACTTTCTTTGGTGATTTCGCTATTCTTGTCGCCAATTTAATGTAGGATTCTAGCAGTCCTGCTGTAGATCAGCATTTGCCATTTGGATTGTATAGATGAAAGCGGAAGGACAAGGAATTTTGAGTAGTGGTCTTTTGTGTGCCGACCAAATGTTTTCTATTTAGAAGCCAAATTTTAGTAAGCAATAATATTTTAATTTATTGAAGATTTTCATTCCTATCCATTTGTTTCGCAAATTGTTTTGTTCCTTTAAGTTAGCTTGTATTAAATGCTATCCTACGGAATAAACTTTTTGACGGACAGATGAAGGCTCTTCATTTACTTATTTTTCCTGCATTTTATATCCCGTTTTGAAATGTATTGTTCCCTTGCTGTGCTAAATCGTGAATAACGTTGAGTTAGCTTGTTTTTAAGTGCTACCCAACGGAATTGACTTTTTGGCGCGCAGATAAAAATCCTCTGTCAGTTGCATATTTTACGTATTTTATTCCTTTATGTGTTGTATTGTTCATTTGCTTCGTTAAATAGTTAGTAACGTTGAGTTAGCTTGTTTTTAAGTGCTACCCAACGGAATTGACTTTTTGACGGGCAGATGAAAATTCTCGGTCAGTTGCATATTTTATTTATATCCCTTTTTTGTACTGTTCATTTGCTTCATTAAATGGTGAATAACTTTGGGTTAGCTTGTTTTTAAATTAATATGGTAAATGGTTAGGTTGTCCCTCGGTCTTTCCTTGGTTGTGGCACAATGATTATGCCCACTGCACTAGCAACCTGTGAGTTGTAGGAAGTACAGGTGTGATTCCTCTGTAATTGTATTTCTCTCTCCTGTGCCAGTAAAAATTTCATTTTGTGCATGTATTACTTGATGTTGTACATCATGCGTCTATTGCAACAAGGCCAAATATGGCCCTTGCACCATAAAAAATCAACACTTCTGGCATCTTTCTCTTTGGGATTGAACCTAGGTTGTAGTCAATAGCATGTTATGTTTTACCTGTGTGGCAAATTCAACTCCTTAAATATTAATTGCTTTTTATGGTGTAATCCCTAATAATGTATATATTATTTGCTTGCTATGCTAAGTGGTGAATCGTGTTGTGTTTGCTTGTTTATAAATGCTACTCAACTAAATTCCCTTTTTGGTGGGCAGTGAAAAGTTTTGTTCATTCACATATTTGAATATTAAATACGTATTGTTCACTTTATTCATTATTTGCAAGTTACATTGAGTTAGCTTGTTTTTAATGCTACCTATCAAAATTAACTGAGAATATTTTGTGTTTAAATAATATTCCTTTTTCTTATAGATGTGATGTATGTGTTTCTTTCATCAATTTTTTTACCAGCTACTAAAGTAAAAAATTTCTTGCTGTGGTAAATTGTTCTGCTGATTTGTTAGATGTGTTGAAAATATCTTAATTCCTTTATTGTGAGTTCATTTAGTTGAATTTTTTTAATTATTATTGTAAGCTAAGAATGTAAGATGGTAAATAATTTAAGAATTTATTTTGCTTGAAAAAGCCTGTACGTCCCATTTCAGCCTCTACTCCCAACCATCTGTCACTGAATTGATGTAGGATCACATTCCTTATCACTGGAAACAGGATTTTCATTTTACTCTAAAGGTGAAAGTAGATATTACATTCAATAAAAACTTGTTCATTTTCATACTGCCACTTTGCACTGATCTCAAATGTATGTTATATATAAACTTTTTATTTTTGGAGAATAATTTTCAACTCATTCTTTATGCTAGTAATTCTTTTAAATTTCAATAATTTATTCCCACAGCACAGTCCATTGCTCTAGCAACCTGCAATGTAGGAGGCATGGGTTCAATTCCTGAATGTATTTCTCTCTTGTATGTCAGTAAAACTGTCTTTGTGTGTGTATGTCCATTACTTGATATTCTATATTCTACACCTTGTGCAGTACGGTCGAATTTGGCCCTTTCTCCATAAAAACCCAACCTGAACCATTAAAATAACATTTTAAATTGCCAAGCAAGATCTATAGAAGTTACTGATCACTAAGCACATTTCTTTTATTTCTATTCAAAGATTTTTGAAGCAGATAATAAAATTCTTAATTTTTAAATTATATTCAAATATTGAGTACTGTACAAAGTAGAATAGAATACACACATCTGGAGTCCAGGAGGGCAGACTGTTAAGTGAAAGTTATTTGGGTATTAAATTATATGTGTTATGGCTAAAAAAGTTAGTATATGCTATATTATTTAATCATGTACACCTTTAGAAGTGACGATGAACTTTGCAAAACTCCCAAAAGTGCATGGCCCTTGCAGCATAACAACCAACCAAAAGAAATTTAATACAAGCATCAATATTAAAAATTGTTGAAAAAATTCATTATCTTCACAGCTGCTCTTAATGTTATTGATTCATTACACAATGTGCACTTGAAAATTTATTAAAATTATAAGATTTTATTTATTTTACTGTATTGAGTAACCACTCAAGTAGTCAAAAGAACACCTTTTTTAAATCAATTAAATTTTACTTGAATGAGATTTTTGTCATTCAAACACATGTATTTTGTACAACACATGTAAAAAATTACTGAGGAGCTGGATAATAAGAGCAGTGTGGATATCATGTACATAGATTTTCAAAAGGCTTTTGATAAAGTACCTCATGAGGCATTACTGTTTAAATTGGAAAGGCTGGGGATTCAGGGAAAAACATTAATATGGATAAAGAACTGGTTATTGGGTAGAAAGCAGAGAGTGCAGGTAAAAGGAAATTATTCACAGTGGACAGAAGTTATAAGTGGGGTGCCTCAGGGATCAGTTTTGGGACCAATTTTATTTATAATTTTCATAGATGATATAGGTCAGGGGATCAAGAATAGAATCGGTATATTTGCAGATGACTTAAAAATATGGGGGACAGTGGATACCAAGTTACAGATAGAAAATTTACAAGGGGTTACAAATTTTAATTTTGATAAGATATCCGAATGGGCTGTAAAATGGGGTATGTCATTTAATGTAGGGAAATGTCAAGTTCTGCATATGGGTTACAGGAATAGTGGAGCCGAGTACTGTCTGCAGGGAGTAAAGGTAAAGGAGGGAGAAACAGTCAAGGATCTTGGGGTGATAATTCACAGGGATTTTAAAATGGGTCACCAATGTTCAGCTGCGGGTAAAAAGGCTAATAGGTTATTGGGGTATATTAAAAAGACTGTAACTTCAAGGGATAAGAATATAATCTTGCCATTATATAAGGGTTTAGTAAAACCACATCTAGAATATGCTGTACAATTCTGGGCTCCATATATGAGAAAGGACATAGAATCAATTGAAAGGGTTCAGCACAGAGCTACAAAAATAATAAAGGGGCTAGCAAATTTCGACTATAATGAACGTTTAAGTAAGCTAAACATGTATACACTGGAAAGAAGAAGAAGGAGGGGGGATTTGATTCAGCTTTTCAAGTTTGTAAAACAAGGGGACACAGAGGGCTTAAATTTCAATAGGGATAACAGAACAAGGGGCCATGGGTATAAATTGAATAAGACACATTTTAATCGGGATTTAAGGAAAAACTACTACTTTAATAGGGTAATAGACAGTTGGAACGCGTTGCCAGAAAATATAGTTAATTCAAAGGGAGTGTACGAATTTAAGACACAATTGGATAGTCAGTGGGAATTGGAGAATTCATAAACAAAGGACCAGCCTTGTTGGGCTTGAGCCTGTAGCTGGTCGTCAATATTTGTATTTGTATTACTACACAGAACGCAGATCTTCAAATTTTAAATAAAAATTGTCAATATATTGTGGACATATGACTGATTCAAATTTATGATCTCAAAATATGTGAAAATAACTTATTCAATCCTGTATATTGGAAAATCATAATGCTAGTAATTAATCTTCATTTAAAAATGTGAAATAAAACTTATTTTAATTATTTTTCCACTTTACCTACTCATTTACTATAGTAACGAATATTTTGTAGTGCCTTATTTATAGTTCTTTATGAAAAACCCATTTTTATTTATAAAATTAAAGCATTCTATATACACATCCCTTAGATAGGTTTTACTTGTAAAATTTAAACAGCATAGTTTGGAAAACTTGCAAGTTTCATTACAAGAATTATTTTAGCCAAACAGGTAAATAATCTTCAAAGATCAAGATTAAAAAAAAGCATCTAATCTGAAATTTAACCTCTAGTGAAGTTTCAATACGTTCAGTTATTCGTTTTTAAATAGTTATAATGATAACCTATCTAGTGGGGTATTGTAGATAATGTATGTATATTCACCTCATGTCACCCAGAAATTGGATATATATATATATCTTTAGGAAAATAACTTAACAACCATAAAGACATGTAATTGGGACACCTTTTTTGTTGAAAGATTACCAACAGTAAGAGAAAAGATTATTTAATTAAATGTCCAAGCACAATGGAATTATATAGGATTCATATATGAATAGGTAATTTATCAAATATTAAAACATTTTTTTGAGTAATACTACAAAAAAGCGAGCGTTGATTTGAAAAATTGGTAACTATATGGAACACCTAAATAATTTGTCAAGCTCCTAATTAACTAATAAGTGCTTGAGTAAAGTACAGTGAATAGTGTTGGAAAATGTTCAGAAAATCTTCAATATGGCTTTTACAAATTAAGTAACTCTTGTCCTTGTCAATGTTACATTCAACCAGCTTTGCATCTAAAATCTCAAGCATTGTAGTTTCCTAGTAATGGAGTATGCATCGATTTTGAGGCTATTCTAGAGAATAAAGAATTCGCCCCTAATCTTTTATAAAACTTTTAAATGCCTTTTCAAATATGTTTGGCAGAAAAAATATTGTTTTTTTATTAAAAATGTCTAAATTTTAACTTAATTGTTTTTTTTTATATATATACAGTAGCTCCCAAAAGATGTTCGTACACATTAAATATTTGCAAAAAAAAACCGCTGTAGCCTGGAATTGCATTCGAATATATGAAATCCTGTATTTTTCATATCTCCATGTGATTCTCTGAATAAAACAACATTTTTTTTGTTTAAATATTGAATTATTTTCTTTATATATATTTATGTGACTTACTGTGGGGGTAACTCTAAAGAGTGCCAGCACCGTGACCAGTAGTCTATTGTACTAAAAACCCCGACTGATCTAATAAAAACAGATTGCCGAAATAAATTTCATCATGTACCCGATTGGAATGTTTGGTAATTCCTAGGGTTCAATACAATGGTATCCCAGATACTCGAAACGTTGGGTAGAGTAACAATCACACAAAACGTGTACAGGACCCTCCTCTGCCATCTACGTAATGGGTCATCTATAACAACCATAAGGTTGAGGCGTCTATTTAGGATACAATGGCCAATAGCTACCCTGATTTCTTTTCTGCTCAATTTCAGAAGTTCCCTCGACCAGAGAGATTGTTGATTGAGCTCTTTAGCTTGTCTTTGATCTGTAGTGATAATCTATTTTTATCTAAATCTACCTTTTGCATCCAACCACATAACAGATCATTATGCAGAAGCCAGGCCAAAACAGGCTCTGGTCTAAAAAAATGGCATTTCATATCCACGTTTTGCTAGTTGGTCTGCTATTTCATTACCCTCAATGACCAGGGACCCACATAAGAGACACTTCGTTTCTCTCAGCCAAACCCACAAGTGCATTGTGACATTCCCACACTGCTATTGAAGAAAAGCAGTGTCCCTGCAAAACCTTTAGACCTTCTTGCTGTCAGAGAAGATCTTTAAGACCATCTTAACAACCCCAATATAGAGGCAGTTGTAAGTACAAGTAGAGATCGCTAGAAACTCAGCCTCATATACAGTGGAGATCTTACCTTGAAAGATAGCTTTATTTTTCGATTAGGACAAAAAGCACCTGAACCAGTGCCATGATATGTTTTTGAACCATCTGTGTACCAAATTTCATCACCTCCCCTGATCAGACTGGAGACAAATGTCAAGTTGTAAAGATAATGTTGTATTTGGCTTGAAAGCAAAACTGCTTTAACATCCAATCACGTCTCATTAGTAGATAAAGATGTTCTTTTACCTGCTTAGCAACATTTTTAAACATAGACATTTCATAGGGCGATTTCCATAGACCCATGAGTTTGAGGCGTTGTGAACACGAAAATACCTCAAATCCCACTTGTTTATGTAGTAGTAGGAGTCCTAGAAGCATTTCTGGACTCTGTGATGGAATGGTACGCATTACACTTGAAATTGCAACGGTTGCCATTCTCTGTAGACTAGTGAGTTCTTCTTCACTGTCTCATTACGGGTTCTACTCCACCAGGCAATGGCCCCATAAGATACCATTGGAGTAATCACTCAGTGCATATCCAGTGCAACATTTTTGGCGTTAGACCCCAGTTAATTCCTACGGCACGTCTGCAAGCCCAGAACACTTTTGGCCCTGCTCGTGCACTATTGGAGCATGTAAGCTCCATGTCAAGGTAACTGCTAGATACTTCCTCGTCTGAATATACAAGTGGTGTTCCAAAGAATTTTTAGCTAATGCATATCTCGCAGCCTTTTCGGGGTAAACAGGACTAGGCTAGTTTTGCTGGAGTTAACCGACAGGTTCACCTCTCTGCACCAGTTTTCAATCTTTTTAGGGCAGTGTGCTCATGATATCAGTTATAGTATTCTGGAACTTACCTCTTGTGACCATTGTTGTCATCAGCATAACCTAGACAGTACTGGCCCAGAAAGTGAGTGCTGTTTAGGAGCTCGTCAACAACTAGGCTCCATAATAATTGTGACAACACACCTGCCTGTGGACAGCTTTTACAGTGAGTGTGTCTCCCAGCTCTACAGTGAGTGTGTTTCCCAGCTCGAGCCATACTTGTCTCAAGCATATATTTTATCCAGGTGCAAATCAATGGGTTAACTTTTCGTTTGATAAGAGATTACATCCGTTGGAACTCTATCAAAGGCCCCCGCAATATCTAGAAAGGCTGCCAAAGCAATTTCCTTTCCATTAACCGCTCTATCAAGGACCGTAACAAGATCGCATAGGGAAGTCTCTGTAGATTTCCCAGGCTGATAGGCGTGTTGAAATCTTGATAGGGATTCAATTTTTAGAACCTCGTCTCTCTAATGTATCTTTCAATCAATTTCTCCAAATTCTTAAGAAGAAATGACGTTAGGCTAATAAGTCTGAAGGCTTTAGCTTCATTGTTTCCTTTCTCGCACCACCCACTCGTAGCTCTACGTAACGATATGCACCTGTCTTACGTTTTTACAGATCTGTGTGGCTCAAGTATAATGCAACACCCTTAATTAATGAGCGCACTCACTGAGCATCTTCCCATGGGCGCCCATGACTTAATGGGTTTGTACAGGATATTGCTTTTTCAGGTCTCTGGTAAAAATTCAATAGCACCCTCTTAGGTGCACCCATGAATCAAAAACAGATACATGTCTTTTCTATGTATTCTCGTAGATACGTCCATGAATTAAAAAGGATATATTGCTTTTTTCGGGCCTGAGGAGCGTAATGAATTATGTGGCCCATGAATTGAAAAAATATATATATATATACATATTTGCTTTCATACGGGTAGGTGGGCTTAAGCCGGTACGCAGGCGCGCTCCTGTGAATTAAAAGGTGATTTTTTTTTCAAGACTAGGGTGGCATATGCTCCCTTATCTCCCTTGGTGAATGTTTCCATTGATAAAGGCATTTGCTTTATATCCTCTGAGGGAAATTTAAAATACCAAACCTTCCCCTCGTGTGTGCACTTATGCACAGGGTCTTCAGAAAGGTGGTTCTGTATCTTTCACTTCATTAACCAATATTTAATTTCGATTGGACTATCAGGTCAAAGGATATAGGTTTTTTATGGAAATTGTTTACATTTTATTTTTACTACGAAAGAGGGTATAAAAATTACGTACACAGTTTTTGTAATTCAAAGTTGAATTGTGAAACTTTAAATTAAAAAAGCATTCTCAGTGGCACAAAATAAATTATCAGAAAGCATAAAATAACCCCAATATGAATCGATCGGATAGTTAGATCAAACGATACGGATAATGTACGTATAATGTGTACAAATTACATGTATTTGAAAAAAAAAAAATTCTATGAATCCCCATACTGTTCCAACTTAAAGCTTTCATAAAGCAGAGACAAATAGCGTACAATAAAGAAATACTTTTTTGGGAAAAAAATTTGTAGCGATTTTTTGGAATTGAGTTTAGGATTTAAATTGAATGTCTGAAGCTAAAAAAAAGGCACTCTCGATTCAGGTGCTTTGCATAAGAAAAGCAAAACTCACACTTCTCTACAAAAACAGGTTTAAAATTATATTTCTTTACCCCTTCCCATTATGTAAAATTGGTAATTTTTAATCAACGTCGTACTAGAGCAACACAACGGGCTATTGACGACGGTCTGTTATCGATCCCTTAAGGATAAGATCCGAGGACAACACCTCGTAATTTTGAATCACGGTCAGGAAACGAAGCAACGCCTGAGCTGGCACCCCACTCTCCAAACCACCAACTAACGTGAGGACTTTCGGCCACGACAGATTTAAGGTGCACCAGCCGCCTCTACACCATACGCTTACAAACATACATGCCCGAACCCAGATTCGAACCAGTAACCTTCTTGATCTAGAGGCTAACAACATAACCACTTTACCGGTTGGTCGGCCCCATTATGTAAGCACTTGCAAGGTCCCTGCAGACTAGTGTTTTTACAACTTAGAATTTTTTTCACACACTTAGGGCTGTTGTAGGCCAGTTATAACGGATTAGCAACCTGAAGGTTGCGAGTTCGAAACTAGGTCCAACCAAAGACCGTCGTATATACAGGGGGAAGTGTGCACGTTAAATGTGTCGTGGAAACAAACTTCCTCACGATGGCTTGGTGTGGAAGCTTGGAGAGTGGGGTGCCAGCTCAGGTGTTGTCATCTGATCGTGGTTCCAATAACGTGGTCCACATTACTTTCCCTTCGGGATTGATTCCGCGCAACGTTAATTAACTACCTACCTAACACACACATGTTAGCAATTTGCTTAGATATTTGAAGAAATGCAAAACAAGCAGGTTCAAAATATTAACTTTGAGTAACTTTACTTAAATATTAACCAAAAGTTTAACTTCTGAACTGATGATTTTTTTTATTACATGATCTTTAGAGATGGTAGGTATTTTAATTGCCGCACAGCAGCAATACAACGGGTTATTGGTTAGATCGAGTTTCTAACTCGCAAAGTTCGAGTTGTTAATTTGCTACTCTTCCAAATGGGCTACGACGGCCCTGATACTTTTTTGGTCATTATAATAAAAAACAACACAAAATGTTGAAAAAATAGTTAAGAACTGAACTAAAAGCTAAAAATGAATAATTAAAACGAATTATTTCTCAATATGTTTTTCAAATTTTCTAACTTTATTTCTTAAATATTTAAAATGTAATTTCGTTAGAAACTTGGGTTAATCTTTTCGAAACATTAAACTAACATTGATTATTTTTTCTTTGGAAATTATAAGACAAGCTCTTTTTACAATTGTACAGATAATAAACGTAAAGAAATAGATGAGTATAATAATATTCTTCCATATCACATTTTATTGTGTTGGATATAAAACTTCGGTTTGTTTTGGGGTATGTAAATAATAAAAATTGATGTTTGCTTAAATGTTTTTTTACAACTTAAATTTGAAATGTTAAAAATAATTTAGACAATTACCTATCCATACAAACGTTTATGTGTAACCAAATATTTACACAAAAAAAAAGCAAATGAATATTTTGATGAAATGGATTAAAATATTATAGCCTATATATGTCATTTTAATGTGCCAGCAGAGTAAAGGCACTTGCAAAACAATTCAAACCTGTAAGTATCAAATACTTTTTTTTAAATCTATTTTTCGAAATGATTCAATAATATGGTAGTTGCATCATCAAATTGCACTTTTACTGAACTCGATGTTTAGATAAATCCATGTTTAGATGAATGTAGTGGAAAATCTGAAATAGTTGGTAGAAATTGAATCTCGATTTTTATAATAGGGTCTTTCAGATGAAGAAAACCCTTTTTCCAGTAACTTATATCATCGGATTAAAACTAATAATACTCATTGCTCTCAAATGGTAGATAGAAATTGCAAAGAAGTGCGAAATTTCAAGACGTACATTTTTTTATCTAAATTGCAAATTTATCTTTTAAGTAAAGCTGCAATAAAAAGGAATTTGTTTTAACTGTTCACATGTGAATTAGAACCTGGTTTTAAAATAAAAGAAATTATGTGATCATAACCTGTTTTTGTCAGCAAAGCAGTGCTCAGCAAAATGTAGTCAACTTGGCAAATATTTCACAATTTGATGCATTTTAATTATTTAATGTACATTTGTAGTATGCTATTAAAAAGGAATTTTTAAAATAAATCAATTTGATTTGTTTAATTAAAAAATTATACGTATTCCTTTTGGTGCTTGAGTTATATGATTTTGAGAGCACGATTTTGAAAAATTATTAAACTGTAAACTTATTAAGGGGGTCTAGGACTCAAATAATGAAAAAATGTCCAATATTTTTTATTATCTAAAAAAATAATATAGATATTTATGAATAAGATGACACTTAAATTTTGTTTCTACTATAAGTAGAACCGGAAATATTCAACTTCTTATAAACATAACAGCTGCAAATCCAACGAGCCTTCATAATTTTAAACGCTCTTTTTCTCCTTTTGTGTTAAATGGGGTTTCAATTGTAAAAATGATTCAATTGTCATAAACGAACTAAATTTTCAACATTTACTTTTCAAATACATTTCTTTAATTTCTCTTCAGCAATTGTGTATATATGTATTAGTTTTTTTTCTATAATTTTTCGAACTTTGTATACTATGTGTTTTATGTAGTTTTTGAACAAAATATTTAAAAAAAATTTTCCAATTGTTTTAATCAAAAATTACGGACACAATTTATAGTATGAATTCTTTGAAGTTAATTAATGCTAAAATGAAGTGATTTGTTACAAAATATTTTTATACATATCAATTTTGCCCAACTTCAAAAATTTGACATTTTTTAATTTAATAAGAAAAATTTTAAAGTTTTAAAAATATAAAATAGTATTATTGCACAAAAAAATGTATACCTACTGAAAAAAAATTCAAAACATAAACTCTTTAGAATTGAAGATTTTTGAATTTTGAGTCGGACCCCCTTTGTGAGCAGTTAACTGGATGGCACTTGAATTATGTTGAAATTGCCAGGGAAAAGATTTCTTAATTATGTGTGCAAAAAGTGACTAAAAATAAATAAAAATGCAAACTTGTATTTCTTCTCAAAGAATTCATGTCATCAAATCTATACTTTCTAAAATTCAGACACAAACAAAACATTAAAATATTTACGAGACATTTTGTGCAAACTACCATAAATTTCAATGTGATTTTTTTCTTTCCAAAGAGCTTATTACTTACGAATCAAGCTTTAATGATTATTATTAGTTCTAATTTACAGTTAAAACAATTTCTATTAAAAAAAACCTTGTTTTTCTGAATTTCCATTCACTTGTTGATTTTAGCAAATTTCCGTTTTTTATTATCCATCCCTACTTACACGCATCCAGCCACGATCCAGCACCCTTCGCGACATGAAACAACATTTCTTCCCGCGAGCGCGGTCATCAACCTAGGCTCGATTCACATTCGGATTCGGGGAATCTTAAAAAGGCGGGAAACGGGAGTGAAAACGCGCCTTCCTTACACAAAAATGGATTGCCTTTTTTGGCAGTTTATGACAAAGGCAAAATGGATCAAAATACTACATAGTCGCCAAAAACGCTGTTTTTACTACGTCACAGCTTCAGGCATGCGCAGTATTAAGAGCCAGACAGTGCAGAGTGTGGAGTTCTTACTCCGTTGAGACGTTCGTCAAAATTCTAGCATTGGCGTACAAAAGCAATGGGCAAAACTGTCAGGACAGCTGTTCAATCTGTTTCACAAGTTTTTGCAAACATTTTTGAGCACAATTGGATTAAATTTCAATCGCTTCATTCAACCTCAAAAACACTTATTCACGATTCGATTCATGTTCTAAGATCTGTGACCAAATATTCTTTTTTGCAAAATTTAACTCGAAAATCATGGAATAAAAATTTAAAGGTTATTTTTTTGCTAAAATCATTTGAAGACGTAACTATATTTTCTGAAAGAACTAAAACAAGCCCCCATCAGAAGCTTTTATCCTCAGTTTTATATTTTGAGTGAATAGGTGTTGCGCTTTATAATTAACGATCTAAAAAAAATCACGGGTGATGACAATCACACATTATCATAATTATATAAATACATTATGATCACCAATTCAAAATGCAGATGTATAAAAGCACTTCTAAATTCGTTCTAAAGCTTTTGAGGCCAAATGCACCAATTAAATACATACCAGTCCTGATGAAAATTGTGTGAGCATTTAACAATTATTTAATTTCACAAGTATGTGTTTTTGAATACAAATTATTTTCCATCGCCATACCACAGTAAAAAATGTCGCTCCAGTGCGACATTAATTAAAATACCTACCCACATTAAAAATAACACTTGCCCATCCTTACATAATGTGGTGATTTACAATACTATAGCAGTCCAATGGCAGTTACAAATTTATTTGTTAGTCATCCCACAATATATTGTGACCAATTGTACTAATAAAAAATGCACGCAGAATGTTTATGAAATGATTTAACGACCATTCAACTTAAAAATGTATAGTTTTTGTATGTTGGATCCAAGTATAAGTCCTAGATTGTGCTACATCAAAGTTTGCAAATTTATACACTGAGACGTTTTTCATAAATGCAATGCTCTGAGAAATCATTAGTTCCTTAGGCATCTGGTTTCCTCAATCTATTATCTTGAGAAAGGTAGTAAAGCAGTTGCATAAATCAGCAAGAGTGAATCGATATTAAAGTGTAAGTACAATGGTGGCATCAACTTGGCGGAATGGTTGAGGTGCAAGCACGAAATGACTTCATATGTATGCAACAAGACTGAAATATGTCCTTTTTACCCTATATACTAATAACCAGTAGGTCTTCTATCACAGCCCTCTGTTGATTTGCTAATGACCCACCTCAATGTGTTGTTTTAACTCTTTAACAAGTTAAGATAAGTAATTTATGTTAAAACTATGGTAACCAGGATTTGAACATGTTATTAAAGTTGTGGTTTCAACAAGTAATTTATTAAATCCTGTGGCCTTAATCATTGACATTAGTCATGAATATTAGAAAACCAAAAAATAGAAACCGCTACTTATATGAAAATTTAGAACCAATTTTGTAATTGGCTACTACCAAAATCAAACCAAATATTAAAACTGGTTAAATCAATGCATGTCAAGAAAATCAAATGTTTATCTACATTTTATATTCTTCGTGACAGTTCTGTATTCCCTCCCATAAGTCAACGAATCTATGTGGCCCATGGACAAAACAAGTGTGTTCATCCTAGCTCTAGGCAGATTCCA
The DNA here is from genome assembly GCA_947359465.1 of Metellina segmentata. NCBI lineage: Eukaryota > Metazoa > Arthropoda > Arachnida > Araneae > Tetragnathidae > Metellina > Metellina segmentata. Next base: position 71,806,928 of record OX375883.1, read on the forward strand.
CAAGGCTTTGCAATCGTTGTGCATGCAGCCCTTGGTTCAAATTTGATGGCATTTTTTTTGTTGACTGAATGGATCTGTCCGCTTCCTTTCATGCCAGTAACTTTTGATCAAGCCTTTACCACCTAGTTTATGCGCTTATTGTTCGAACATTGACTTGAGTGGAATTCTGATCCTTCATTCTGGATAAATCCTGGACCATCACCAATGGTCTGTTGTTACTCCAGAGCAACATGAATTCAACTATCAGCCATTCTCCGAGCACTCGAGATACGAGGAGAGCATACAATGTTAGCAGTTTCCCATATACTGGAATACTCTTGCCATTGTTCCAAGTCTGAATTGTTTTGCCCTACTCATGTCCATGCCAACTACACTGACAAATTATTATCTCGATACTGCATAACATCCATCTGAATAAGATTAAAATTTATTTATTCTTTAATAGGGCTGAAGAGAAACTAGATTAGCTTTGAATGCAAATCTGACCAAAGCCAATATTGCGAAAGTTACAAGAATTAGATTTTATAGCTACAGAAAAGTTTTTGACTTAAAATATTTATCAAATATACCTTCTATGTTACATGTTTCTGTCATCACTTACAGATCTATTCAAGTTAGAATGTGGGTTTTAATACTCACTCAGAGCCTCCTTATTCGTTCAAGTTCACAGGCAGACAACATTAATTCAATGCCATTGCATTCTTGTCAGAATAGAATGAACTAACCCTAAATTGGTCATTTATGATCCACTTGTGATTTTGCTTTGCACAAGTGGATTATATCTTTTACTTCTACACAGCTCAAACATCTCACTCCTGGGTCCAGTATTCTTAATTAATGTTCATCTCATGTGAATAAATTATCCCAAGTCTTGGCTACAAGGCCCGACTACTCTTTCAAAACGACACTTGTGCAACTAGTTCATACAATTGTTAGGTTTATTTATGCTTTTATATAGTAGTCAAACTTGAATAGGATATTATTTGGAGATAATTAATTGAATAAAGAACAATATTTGTTTAATAAATGTCAAATTTGCTTAATTTAGCTGTGGAGGATTTGGTTTGCACTTGTAATGAGTACAATGTTTGGATAAATACGATAAAATAATTTAAAAGTATTTTTTTCTTAGGGGGAAATTTGTAATTCAGTCTTTGAAGACATTTGCTTAAGTTAAAACAGGTAAAATCACTGTTATATTCTTTTAAATAAATGTAATGGAATATTCATTTCAATCTAATTGTGCTGGTGGCTAAAAATGAATTAAATAGATGCAATAAAATTAAAGTTATATGCATAGCTTAATAAATTTTAACTGAAAAATTAGATGTCTCCATTCTAGATAAGTTAGGTCTTAAAATCATGTATTCTCATAAAATAGAAGTTGCTACTGTTTAAAGGCATGGCTATTACTTTCAATTTTTTTTTATTCTTGAGTATATTCTATAGCGGACAAGTTTATTCAGGATTTCCAGAGATAATTTTACTCCACAAAAATAAATAAATATATATATATATATAAAAAGTTAAATTTTTTTTTTATTTAAAAATAAAATTTCCTTATAAAATATATTTTTTTTTGTACAAAATTTTAATAATTTTTAAATGAAATGTAAGTGTATAATATACCAACTGTTGCAATAAGGCATTTAGTTTCTGAAAAAAGAATGACCAAATTTCATCTTCTAATATGGCAGTCTTGTATAGTGCAGCTCTGATGAGAAGACTGCAAAGTATGAGGAAGGATATGCAAAAGTATGAACTGTGATTGTCGTGGATGATTTCCCCCTAATATGTTATCCTGTTAATTTCGGCACCAAAGGATAAACTTAGAACCAGAATTCACATTAAATACGTCAATTGTAGAAGTTATTTGTTTACCTTACCAACAATCTCCTACCTTCGATGAACTTGGCTTAGAAATTGTTCACTGTTTTTTTGTTAGGCAGTGAAAATTCATCTGCTCTATTAAAAAGCATTGATTACATAAAAGATTTTCTTAAAGAATTTCAGGGGAAAAAAATCAACTATTTAAAAACAAAAATTATGCAATCAGGATATATAAAATATCATGCATTTTCGGTAAAATCTTTGTGATAAAGAATATCACTTATCTGTGAATCAAGAATTGTACAGTAAGTAATGTAAATACATTAATATTTTCTTTTGTCGTTGAAATGCTTATTTTACAAATTCGGATAACTATGGTCAATACGAATTTCTTTATGGTCAAGTGAAATTTGTATAAACGAGGTTTGACTAGTTATGTGAAGGAGTTTACTAACACTGTAACATACAATCATAGCAAAGCCATTCAGAAATTTACAGCACCTTTGTCAAAAGTGAAATTTTTCAAGTAATGTTTGGGAATAATTTTAAGATGTTTGAATGTGATTCAATTGAATATACAAGAAAAAAATTAAGTTTGCATCAATAATTAACACACAGCAGAACAATAAAAATCTATTTTATGAATGATTTTGTTTACATTATAAAACTGACTTCTGAAACAATTTGATGAAATGATGATTACACTATTCATAGTTAATGCTTTGGAGATCGATTACAATTGGCCCAGCTGCAAGAAAAAAAAAATGTTAGCTTTTCATACAATACACATTAAAATTGCAAAGTCAAAGCATTGCTTTTCAAAAAGATATACAATATTTAAGGTAATTTTATTCCAACTTTTTTATGTATTTATTTATATATAAAAGAAAAAGGATGAATTTTGTAAATCACGAGTAAAAAAACCCAATAATTTCAATCAAATTTACATGAAGATGCAGAACATAGGTTTGTTTTTGTGGAGTGCAAGGCTAGATCTTGTCAAGTTGCACTCAGAAATATTTTTTCACTCAAGTCAATGGACATGCACAAGGAAATATTTACTGACACAGTAGAGAGAAATACCTCCAAGGTATTTATAGGAATCAAACATGGTCCCATCTACAGAGTTAAGGTTGTTAGCACAGTGGGATGCTTAAGAAGAAAAATTATTTAAAAATTTTTCAAAAAGGTAAACCGGGTTGGTAGATTACATTAATTTTTGACTGCAGCACATATTTTATTTTAAGGAATTTTGTTTAACATGACAAGTATAGAGTTCGGACCAAAAGACCATAACCAAATTACCTTATTTGACATAATCAAAAGTTCAAAAACAGTTCTAAAATAAATATACAAATTTATTTCTGGATTGAGAAGCTGTTACTGTAAAAAAACATGCATCTGGTATGGTCTTTATAGCGGCGTCGCATATAACTTAATGGCAAGGATGCGACATCAACAACAAAACATCGATGTTCAAAATTAAAACATCGATGTTGATAATACATCGACCAAAAACCACTGATGCTTTTAAACATCAGTATATTTCAACTTTATTACCCCCATTTCATAAAACTGCTTTAGTAACCACAAATATTAATGTTTGCCAGGGGGTGGGAAGATTTAATTTGTCATTTGCCGTGTTTATTAAAACTAAGAATTTTGAACTGTCAAAACAAAGTAAAAAAATTAATAAGAACAATTAACAAATCTTTTATTTTCAAACTGAATAATATAAAAGAAAATGATATTTACAACAATTTGATATAGGTACTACTAACTTTAAGTATAATTAAGTAGGTACATAACAATACTTATAATTAGTTATTACTAATTATTTATCAACTCATGAGGAGGAAACAAAAAACTTATTTTTTATTTACTGCAAATAAAAAATATCGGGGCCTATAATTATCATACACCCCAATATTTGTTATTTACAGTTGGTAAAAAGAGAAGTTTAACTTTCTCCGCCTTAAGCCGAGAAAGGAGTGCGAGGATAGCGAAATGAAAGCAGAAAAAGATCGCTTGAGTATCCCAAAAGCGCAACTCTTTTAGATGGATAAGGTTTTATTTACATTGTTATGACTCCCTGTCTTTCACCACGTGGCTTACGAACACAGATAGGTTACAAGAACAGTTGTTCTAGTGGATGACAGTGCATGTATTCTGAAGCAAATCAGAATGAAATGTTGGGGCTATTCTGAAAAAGAACATGAATAAGGACAGATTTGTTGTACACTTCAGAGGAGTGAGACGTGTTTTTGCACCGGACGGTGCAGCGTGTATATTTGAAACTTTTAATATTATTTTGTAAATAAATGTCAATGTTCAATTTAGGTATGCAATGTTCCTCTGTTCTTGGCCAGTACTACGCACACTGTCTATCAAATCAGACGCTGCTGGGTCACTGACATACATTTTATTGAATTGTGAAAAACTATTGAATAGATCATGAGAAATCCAAAAGCTGTGATCCTAGAAAGTTTTTCGTCGTGTTTGATTTTACGGTGTGGCACTTTCCTGGAATTATTTAATTGCAATATCTGGAAAATTGCTCAATTTCTGGTATTGGAATACTAAAGACAAATTGGAATGATAATGTTTCTGGAATATATATAACAAGCATACTATAAAATATATACAGAGGGCTACACTGTTTCGTTTTAGACTTTTGTGTAGCAAGGGCCATATTTCACCAAGCCTCAAGGGCTACTATATACAATTGTACATTCACAAAATTTTAAAAGGCAGTAAAATGCACATGATTAATAGAATAGAATGATAATAAAATGCAGAATTTAAGCGACTTCCAAAACAGGTTATATTTGCGGGAAAGAATGATCAGCAAATTAAGATATCAAAGACAGGATAAAGATAGAATATTCTAAAACAAAACACTCACCAAGTCATAATCGTCTTCCTCCTCTTCATCAAACATGTTAGGAGCCTTAGTTGGCTTTAAATCACTCAAGCATGATACAGTTAAAAAGCCTTCTGCTTCAGAAGCAGTAACAGCACTATACTTGACGTCTTTATTGGAAAGTAGTCCTATTTTTTCTAAAATATCAAGATCAATATTTTCATTATCCTGTGCATGTCATACCAAGAATTTTAATACACAACTATACAAATGTTACTAAATGATTTTTAATACATAACTACAAATGTCTATTACAGTCAGAGTGAAATTAATATTTTAATTCAAATTCTAATAAATATAAATTACACAAATCATGCTGAGTAAATTTCCCAATAAATATCACTTTAAGTGTATTACTGAAAACATTATGTGCTGTATTATTGAAAAAATTATGTGCTTTTTGAAGTGTGTATTTTGCATTCAATTATTAACCTTTAGACTACGGCCAGTACAGCAGTTGTACCTTGATCCCGCTAAGAAAGAACCCTGTGCCAGTTATAACTATAGCGTAATCAAAAGGTTAAATACAATTATTAAATTTAAAAAGTTCATCTTTTTAATTTAAAGCAGGCTTTACTAAAAACTACATGCTCAATGTAAATTTTTAGGTAAAAATCAGGAGCATTTATGGCAGGTAAGTATTTTAATTAATGCTGTACTGAAGCAACACAACGGGTTATTGACTACGGTCCAGGATCAATCCCAACGGGAAAGATACGAGGACAACACCATGTAATTTCAAACCATGGTAAGATCATGGTTCCCACACCTTTATCCAAAAAAAAAATTCAAGGACTTTTCAAAACCAAAAAAATATTTTTCAAGGACCAAAAATTTTTTATAACGACCTAAAACACGGCATCTGCAAAAGTTGTCAATTAAAAAGAAACATATGAAATACATATATATATAAAACATAATTTTTTTATTCTATTTTTCAAACTACTGAGTCAAAAAAAAAGGTTATCATCAATTTTGTTATAATTTAGATTTTCTTTTCTCACAGAACCTGTTTTTTTTTGTTGCAAAGTGGGCTTTTGTCTTGATGCTAACTATCAAGCTACTTGCACACTTTGGTAGTGAGATAAATTCTTTTGGTGGCACAAAGAAGAAGCACACACATGGTTCGATCTACACGACACAACTTCATTTTGCTGTCACCTACTGCCACTGCAACAAACGGCTGTCGTGGTTTATTTTGTTTGAGAAACAAAACAAATCAAAAGTTTTGACTGGTGTTAGGGCTTTTTTATTATTTAGTCTAAGTTTCTATCTTTGTGATCATCAATTGGTAATTTTAGTTAACGTCGTACTAGAGCAACACAACGGGCTATTGACGACGGTCCGGGATCAGTCCCTTAAGGGAAAGATCCGAGGACAACACCTCGTAATTTTGAACCACGGTCAGATGACGAAGCAACACCTGAGCTGGCACCCCACTCTCCAAACTTCCACGCCAACCCAACGTGAGAACTTTCGGCCACGACAGATTTAAGGTGCACCAGCCGCCTCTACACCATACGCTTACAAACATCCATGCCCGAACCCGGATTCGAACCAGGAACCTTCCGATCTAGAGGCTAACACCTTAACCACTATACCGGTTGGTCGGCTTGTGATCATCAAAGATAGAGTGAAAATTTCAATGGATTTTAAATCTGTAGAACATTTTACACTTATTGAAAATCTTAAATGTGATTTTCTTTAAAAAAAACTTTTTTTTTTCAATTGTAACTTTTATATTTTTGAAATAAGAATTTGGCTTCATTTCATTATATGCACACCATGTTTCCAATGACCTTCCGACTGCTAAAGCTATGGTTTGATAAGAAAGCGGTGCTGTTATCTAGCGGCCGTGATATGTCATGATGCGGCAGGCATAACAAGGCGGCTGTCTTAACGGAGACCAGAGGTGTCGACTTAGACGGACAGAATACGGTGGAGAATGGACGATCTGCACGTAACATTATTAGTATATCACGTGGTGTCAAAGGGCGAAACACCAGTTTAATTCAGAATGATGCACCTGTTGGTGAGGAAACTAGTTGGGACAAGTTCCAATGCAAGACAAAATTACACAATTATGAACCAGCTAAAAAAATCTAGTACTTTCAAGGACTTTTAACCAAATTCCATACTTTCAAGGGCCCTTAGTTCGGAAAAAAAATTCAAGGACCGTGGGAACCCTGGAGATGATGCAACACCTGAGCCTGCACCCCACTCTTGAAACTTCCACACCACACAAACGTGAGGACATTTTAGGCTTAGACAGACATGCACCAGTGTACAAGACTGTCTTTGGTTGGATTTGAACTTGCAACCTTCCAGTTTGTATTCCAACTGACTGTCACAGCCTGGAGCATTTATGGATTACACAGCTTACAGTAAAAATTGTCCCTACAGCCAAATCTAAAGAACCTACCCCTAAAGGTGAACAGCTAGACAGTATATTCTCTAAATTGTTTCGTTAAATCCTTGTAGAGCATACAAAAACTATTTTAGATCTTACATAAAATAACATCATATGCATTGAGTTTTTCAAGAAAAATTACAATTTTCTCCTCTTGGAATGTCAATTTAAAAAGAAAGCAAATATAATAAAATTGCTGCGCAACAAAAGATTATAATTTTTTTAAAGACAAAAAAAAATGTATATAAATACAACAAATATGGTTTTTTAAAGTGTGTCCATTTTTTATGACACTTTGTTTCAAAATTTATCTGAAAAAAGATAAGCACAAAATGAATTGATATCTACTAGTTATGAGTGAATTGATCATAAAGTGTTATGCCTGACATGTGTGTGGCTAGTAAAAAATAAATTATTCACTTAAGTTACTTACAACACAATGGTTATAACTAAAGTGAATAGATTATTCATATCTAAAACATTAACTAAGCTGATGATTTAAATACAAAGGTGAAGACGATGACATTGACCAGGTATGTTTCTAACTTTTATGTGTGTGTGTGTGTGTGTGACACAGCTAGAGAATTAATATTAACTTAAGTTATTTATTCCAATGCATGAGTGCATTGATCAGAGAGAGTTTTTAAATATGACACAGCATGCACGTTAAAAGAAAAGATTCCTACATCAGAGTTCCCATGTATCAGTTTTTTTAAAGAAACCATCAACATCCATCATGGAGGTCTGGAAATGCATATTTAATATCATTAAAAGTATGTTTTTAAGGCTATTTACCATTTTTGATTTTCTTCCATAGTTCAAGATCTCGAGATAACAGCTCATTTCTGAGGTTTTTCATGAATACATTATACTGGGCTGCATCATTTTTCTGAAAGGAAAATTTATAACAGAACAGTCAGGTAGGAATTACAGCAACAATTCTTTCATCATGAAACAAAAACTTTATACACGAGTACAACTAATAAGAAAATGTGAAAAATAAAAAGCACTAAAGAGGTCGATACAAATTTCTCAGATGATTATAAAATTATTGTAACTGGTTATTCTCCATAGAGCTCTAAAAATAAAACGTGGTCAGCCCCCACAGATATTACCATAGAAACCACAACTTGAGCCTCGCTCAAATATATAGGTGACAGAAAATGTCATACTGATCTTTCTAGACTTGCAAGTGGACACTTCAGACCTCTATTTTTCATCCTATCCTCTATATTTCATAGGGACACTGTGTCATACTTTCGACAAGGCTGTGATCGCGTTGGTGTTTTGTTATCATGTCGAAAGAAAATCAGGACACATCAGGTAACCGAAAAAATAATACATTCTCACAGAATTTAAAAGAATGTCACATTATCAGTCAAACTCAAATGTAACAATAGAAGGAAGAAACAAGTTAACTTAAATGAATCTGACCAGCGTTCATTCTACTTTCGGAGGCGAGTAAAAAAAATGTTGTGGGGTATTCTCAGAAACCCAACTGGTGAAAAAAAGAAGTTTTTTCAATTCTCCTGGCACACTTGGTGACATATATTGCCGGTTTGCCTTGCAACCCTCAGCACGTTTCAGCTCGTGTCATCTTCAGTAGTTTCAATTGGACCCCAAGGATATTGTCCCCAATGCAGGCTGTTCACACCGGCTGATTCATCGATCAGGTTGTTTGCAGCGCTACTTGCGCCGAACCCAAGTAAAGGAGTCGCGTCTGCATGGAGGCGTCACTGGTGTGCAACTGAAGGTCATTTGGACACTCTTTCATTTGACCAAAAAAGTGAGCGGGAGCAGTGAACGTTGACCTGGCACCAGGAGGTATTACAGTTCTCCCGTCAAAGTGGTACATCATGGTAGAAAGTCTTTGTGAGACGGTTTGAATTGGGTCTCTTTAGCTGCACTGTCCACACCGGCGGATTTATCACTCGGGTTGTTTGCCGCGCTACTTGCGCCGAACCCAAGAGAAGAAGTCGCATCTGCATGGAGGCGTCACTGGTGTGCAACTGAAGGTCAGTAGGACACTCTTTCCTTTGACCAAAAAAGTGAGCTGGAGCAGTGAACGTTGACCTGGCACCTGGAGGTATTACAGTTCTCCCGTCAAAGTGGTACATCATGGTAGAAAGTCTTTGTGAGACGGTTTGAATTGGGTCTCTTTAGCTGCACTGTCCACACTGGCGGATTCATCACTCAGGTTGTTTACCGCGCTACTTGCGCCGAACCCAAGTGAAGAGGTTGCGTCTGCATGGAGGTATTTTGAAAAGGTCGGTTGCATTGAGTTTTGTTTTGTGCAAGGTCATATTTGGTCAAACACAAGATAGACAACGCCCAGTAATGGACGAACACACGAAAATAAAGTTTAATGCCACATATGAAATAAATACACCCAGGTTGAAATTGAAACTGCTCACATGTTGCTAGTGCAGCAGAGAAACCAACTGAACCATGGTGTGCCCCTATATCTGAAAGGTCGTGAAAAATGTCCTACTGAATAAAGCTGTAACACAGAATTTTCAAAATCTTTGATGCAATAGAAACGTATCTATATTGAATGTCATTAGTTTATATTGAAGCATGAGCTAATTTTGGAGATGTTAAAAATATATAAAAGCTAAACTTACTATTTAAATCACCGAAACAAAAACAAAAAAGGCAATTTGCTCTTGGCCATGACATTTATAGAATTGCATTTGCACTTTGAGCTGTGCACATTGTAGGTATCTTGGAGAAACATATTTTACAGGTATTGTAGAATTTATTGGGTAATTCCATAAGTAAAGCATGTTATATTGGTCAAAATGAATAATGTGATGTTTCACAGTACTTTGCATAATTATATGAAGCGTATGTTTTATGTAATTGTGTCAGTTTAATTTTCACACATGAATTTAAGAGAGAAAAATAATGTAAACATGGTTATCAAACATTGTCTGTAGTATACACTGCTTCCTAAAAATCATAAACCATCACTAAAGAACTGTATTGTTAATTGACAAGTCTAAAGTAAGCTCTTGATGAAAAAAAGGATCTGCTCTAGCTAATAGAAAGGGTATTTTTTCTTCCTGACTCTACACAACCTCACATAGCACAAAAAACACTGCAAAAATTTGACAAAAATTTAATTGGAAATTGACTCATGCAATACTTTTATGATCTGGCACCACAAATTTACTATATTTTTAAAAGCATTCAAAACTACTTCAATGGAAATTATTTTTTTTTTGAATAAAGAATATGGCATTAAAAGAGCTTGATTCATTCTTCGGATTAAAATGCAACTTGTTTCGACAGGGTATTGAAAATTAAAAATTAAGATGGGGCAATTTTCAAATAACAGTGGTGAATATATCTTGGATTAAAGCTTAAGGTTATTTTGCATTATTATAAAACTTACTTTAAAAAGTTGCAGTATTTTTAGGATGACCCAATACAATCTTATTTAAAGACATGCCTACTAATTTACATTCCCAAATAAAAGCCATTCAAAGCTGGAAAAGAATACAAAATTTGAACCTGATTTCTTTACCTTTAATGACACACTTTTCAATTCTTTACAAACTGATAAAATTTTTGAATGGTAATGCTTCAAATTTGATTCGTTTTTTAAGTACTTGTAGACAACATCAATAACTTGTTTGCAAGCTGAAAAATAAATTAAGATACATCACATTAAAATACTAAAAAAGCATATATATAATTTAGAATAATTTTTAAAAAGGAAAAAAACATTTAAAAAAATGCAACAAATTTTCTTGCTTTTATACAAATATTAAAATTTTTCTGTGTTGTATTTACTCTGAACATGTCCGTTATTTTGGGTTGTTTCATCAATTGGGTCCAGGTTGAACGCCTTATTCTTTAAAAATTGTTTTTAAAAGAGAAGGAAAGATAGAAAAAAAATGCTGGTTAACAAAACACCCGGATTTTGGACAATTTCGGATTTGGGACTTGTACAGATCTTATTGTCCATTTTCGTTTTTCATTTCTCCTGTATTTAATGGGTCCAGCATTGCATTCCAAGTGACATTCAATGCCCACAGAATAGTTAGCACATGCTTTAGGAAACTAATTTGCTTAATAGAACTAATAATAGAATATTTTTAATAGAAACTCAATGGACGGGTTTGTCAATCAAATAAATATTGAATTTACAATTTTAGAACTAATTACTTTCACTCTCCTAAACGGTTTTAGACCTCAACTTTAAGTGCCTTCCTTTAAAAAAAACTTCATTGTTTTTTAAAAAGCTGAATAAAATAACATCAACGAACACAAATAAAGGATGACCACATAAAATAATTAGAGCATGCTTTCAAGAAAATTCAGCATAAAATAACAGATAAGTTATTTTAAAAAGATTACAATCTAAAAAAGCAAGTAAAAATTCGATTAAACGTGGTACAAAAAGCTAAGTTATAAGATGTAATATATGGTTTTCTATCCCTGAGCATTAAGTTGAAGGTGATTGTACCGTATTGTACCAGCCGACCCTTTTTCTCTAACACATGGGCATTGGGCATGTGAATCAATATTAAGACTTTGAGAACATCTTCAGTGGTTGCACATGTTTGGGACTAAGTATCTAGAGAGAGTTTTTCTCATCAGCGGCTTGGAATTTCGTTTCAGTCAGCCCCTTTTCCCCTTTATGTCTGGCATTTAAATTCAGAAATGCCCGGGAACGATTTTCCACCGATCTTCAAAGATCCCGTTCCGATCCCTTAATCCCGTGCCGGGAAGGGAGAAGCATAAAAATGTTTCGGATGCGTGGGAACGGATGGATTCTGCAGCTGTGGGCGGAATGCCACGATTTCCCAACAGAAAGTTCCTTCTTGAGAAACACTTGAAGAGTGCTCGGAAATCCCCCAAGGTTCGCACCTGCAATCTGAGAGAACGGGATCTGGGAAGATTGGAGAGAATGAACTAAAAACGAGAGACTGATTCTAACTGTCGAGGAGAGAAGACATCTCTCGGTGTTGCAGAGCCATTGTGCTTGGCTCTAGGCAGGTTTTGATGTCGATGGCTGTGCCCAAAAATTTGTAAACTTACTTTGTAAATATTTAAATTACTTAAATAAATAGTTAAATTTCAAATCAACTCTCCATCTGATTGTTACATGATGGTACAATATATAAACATAACACCTCTGTGTGTACTTCGTTTGGTCAGAGACCAACATATAATAAGCGGAGTTGATTTATATCAACATGCCCGATCCAAGAACTGGTCACCTGTATGATTTCTTTTGATGTTGTTATCAATGTAAAGCACGCATTTCTATTAATACACTTTTAAGTCTCACTGTGCTGTGTCACTTTTTAAACTGTGCTATAGCATGCATTCTGTACTTAGTACCTTATTATGGTAATTTAATTTTTATTATTAGCCAATATGCATAATTAAAACTATGTTTTGGGTCAAGTATGTTCAATTTCTATAAACTTAAGAATACAACGATAGTTTTACATAACATTCTATAAATTGATTTTTAAAATATTTTAACAATATTAGGCCAAGCTGTGCCAAACACAAGACAGTGTCAAGTGAGAGACATGTACACAAGTAAAGATTTATTGCCAGAGAAATACGCCCGTGGAAAGTAACAGGAACCAAACATACACTGCTAACAACATACAGGTTGTTAGCAGTGGGTTAAACCTACTGAGCCATCTGTGGCTACTATAACACATCAGTCACCTAATAATAAAATGATGTATTAATTTTGTTTGGTGACCTGATTGAAATCACAATTGTAAAAATCTTGTTTTTCTGACACTTAATCTTGAAATAGAAATTTTCTAGATAGATATTAACTTTTGATGAAGTTTAAAAAATATATATATTCATGTAAAACAATATGCTTCAACTAGGTTCACTACGTAAACATTTCAATTAAAAAAGTACATTAGTAAAAATTGTAAAAGATTAAAAATCGGGGTAAAAAAATTAATTCAGGGAAGATAACAGATTAATCAGAAAGCTAAAAATAAAGTAATCGTCACACAAAAAAAAATTTAGCTGTCTTGTTTAGTGTGAAACAGTCTGAGGTCACAGATTCCATTCAATTGTGGGCAATGCTTTATAACAATACAAACTAATGTAAGAAAATTAGATCCTTACCTTCACCAAACTGCAGAGAATCACTTTTTAACAAATATTGAAAGTCTTGAACTGGATTTACAGAACCCACCTATTAAAAGATGATGGAAATATTTAACTTGCTATCAATAAGTTGAAAAAAATGTAGTAATGCATGAATGAAATATAACTAGAACACAGATTGCTGAATTGATTGAAACATTACCGCAATAATTTTATCACGAATAGCATCTGAAAGATCTGGAATGTCGTAAACATCATTGCTTAATTTTTGCTTCTTTCTCGAACTTTCAGACTTTCTGCAAAAGAAATGTATATCATGAAACATGATGCTCAAAAGCCAAAACACAAAAACAAGCAGTAGATATGCACTATCTGCTCTTTTATTAGAAGAGAACGTTCTACCTGTTCTTAGAGTGGAAGAGAATGTTCCACTTGTTCTTAGAAATGGTAATCAGTAGACATTTCTATATTACAAAAAAGGTTACTGCAGCGCGCAGCCATAGCAACAATTATACATCTTTTTTTGGCCATTGAAACTCGAGGTGACGTCATGGCCGAGAAAGCCCAATCAGGAATAACGAATTACTATGTGCTAGATTCAAATACCAGAAAATACGCCTTTCCAAAAATCTTTTTACGGATGAGCATGGACAACTCAACTCTTCACATAATGAACTGCATACAAAAGGATTGGATCATTGGATACCATAACAGTACTGCCATAGCAACAATTATAACATTACTGCCATAGTTTTCAATCAGAACTGCTAGCAAGTGAATAATTTTCTTTCCTTTTGTTTGTTTGAATTTTTAACTGTCGTTTGAATAGACTTTAAATCAGCTCGTTTTCTTTTTCAGGGAAGGAATGAGGTGAGATGCCCGTGTCATGTTGGGTGGTAGTGTGACTGATATCTTTAAATAATTTATTTATTTTTAGGGAAAGAATGAGGTGACATGCTCATGTCATGTTGGTGTGACTGATTCCTTAGAATTAGAAATTGCACAGCAATCAAGCCTTTATTTTGTGTATTGGTTTGCCAATTGTCAAGCAAACCTAAGATGAGACAAAAAAATTCGATGCTGAAAAATCTTAAAATAGATTTTTTAACTTATGTTATTAAGTTTTTCGACTTTAACAAAAATACTACTACAAATGATAGGACAAGTTTTTAAATTTTTTACAATTATAATTTGGAGACCTATCTATTATTACAAGTGAACATAAATATACAGTGCTGTTTTAAACAGTAATAGTACCAATAACAATTTTTTTACAGATTAAAGATTTCTGTCATTCAAGTCCTCTTAAAGCAATTAATTACAGCAGAGTGACAAAAAAACTCATCCATGTGTTTTGCTAAACTGGAAATCAATAGAATATTTGAAACACTGTCTAACAATGCTAGATCATCTGATACAAGATCGCACTCTTCATAAGAGGTCAAAGGCAATTTTCAGAACTAGCCATTATCACAATAGAAATTTTGCTGCACAAACCTCAGATATCATAAAAAATTAGAAATTTTGGACATTTGTTTATTTTTAATGACAAAGAGGATTCAGATTTGTTTTGTCAATTAACAGATAAAACAACCGAATGTAAAAACATTATACAAGACTGAAAGTTCTTTAAAAAATCAGGTCCATAGCAGTTTGTTTTGATTCGAGTGAGGTTTGACAAATACAAGCAGTGACATTTAAAAAAATAAAAATTTGGGTTTAACATCTGAAATAGCAGACAGCAACTCTAGAATTCTCTATTGCAGTCACATAGGTTTCTATAGTGCAGTTCCTCTGAATTGATGAAAAGGTAATAGTGCCCTTTTACAATGTTTAAGTTCAAACTTTATGGAAGTAAATTCTAATTTTACATAAATGCATTAAATCAAATGCAAAGATAAATTCAAAGGGGTAAACTTAAATTGGAATCAAAACTTACGGCCGTATTCACAAGTCCGAGTTAACTCGAGGATCAACGATAATCCGCGAGTTATCGAAAAAACCGTATTCACAAGTCCTGATCCGTGGTTTAAACTGCCGTTTCGGTGTTACATTTTGATCCTCCGAAATCGGCGAGTTAACTCGCGAGTTACATTTAACGCATGCGCAGTACTATCTTTTTGAAAAAGCAAAATGGAGGACACATTTCATTCTATGCTCAATTACAGTATTCTTTCGATGACTGGACTGGATCTGTCATTACGGAGCACCTCCTACATAGCAGCTCATCTCATCTCATCATAATATTGCTTAAATGGAAAATTTAAATATATTTTTATTGAAATTCAAAAGAAAAATGAAAATAAAGGTAGCTGCGTAAATCTTAAACAAGCAGCTTAGCGAAAAGATAGATGGCGCCACCTCTGTCCCATAAGCCGGAGAGAGCGAACGGTAGAAAACGACCATGGCAGATACAAATTCGTCGTAGAATAAAAATTATTCTGTTGATTTATTACGAATGAAAGAAAATTGACAATGCAAGTTACTTTTCAAGACTCCAACACACACGCATACTGACAAGTATAAAGATAATCAGATTACATACATCTGTCAAGACATTGTGTACAATTCTTTCTTGCCAAATTTAGGTTTCCATAAAAATTTAATTTGAAATTAAATACCTTTGCATTTCTTTTCCCAAACCCATATTAAAATGCTGTGCAAGTCCTATTTATTCACAATTTGGAATCAATTCTACGGTGAAGTACGTGCTTGATCAGTATGAATGCATATTGGGGCGTCGTAACCAATGTAAACAATACCACGTGATCGTGAGGTAGCCAATCACAGCGAGCGTCTCATTTTAATCCCCGGATCACTTAACACGCCGTTTGAGAATACCGTTTTTGATAATCCTCGAGTTAACTCTTACTCGCGGATCAACTGATTCTCGAGTTAACTCGAGACTTGTGAATATGGCCGTTAGTGTTTTTAAGAAATAGTTGAACTTGGTAGATCATTGATGAATGTTTGTATGAATATAGGAAAGTATAAAGATAGGAAAAAATTTTATACATACAAGAACAAATTATTTCTTTTTTCTCCTTTTTTCTGTGAAACTTCTTTCAGTTGAAATAATTCTTTCATCCTATCCATTGTTGGTTCTGCCATTTTAACCAACTAAAGATAACATTCTGAGTATATTTGTGTTTTATGTATGTAAATAAAATACAGCTCAAAAATGAGATTTATACAGCTAGTATATTTGATAAGCCCATCATGTTAACAAGTTTCCATATTTTTAATAAAAATGTTTGCTTTAAAAACTACCCAAAATTCTTAATTTTTCGAAGTTTTAGAATAAAAATATTTAATTTCATAAAAAACACTTTTTAAGACGTAATTAAATTTTTAAAGTAGATTCTTACATTTTTAAACATTTTACGTTAAATTTCATGTTATGTGAAACATTTTAAAAACTTGCTTAAAAAGTAATGTGCAAAAAAAAATAATCTCAAATTACTTTAATAAAACACATTATTAATAAATGTTTTTTTGACTTTCTCCAGGCATCAATACACTACTAACTCAACACCAATAAGATTACATGGGAACTCAGCATCTAAGTCACAATTCTTAAATATTCAAGGTCTGTTTGTGAAATGCCTTAACACACCTCTAGAGGTACAATATGTACAACAGAGTTGACTTCCTACTTTCAAAAGTCAAATTATGTAAAAAGATAATTGGCAGTAATTTTTAAAACTTGATTTACTGAATAAAACAGATGAAGTACTTTGAAAATATCGGTAGAGAAATCTTGCTTTCAATACTCAAAATATAAACTAAAATGGATATTTATAACAATATTTTGAACAAATTCTAAACAAGGCATTTAGTATTACATTTAGAAATACTTTTACCGCAAAATGTAGGCATGTTGTTCGATCCAAATCTGGTCAAATGATATGCCTGTCTACCAAGAAAAAAAATTCCTAAAAATTTATAGCGACATATAAACCAACATTGTTTAAAATCAACGCAACTGTTGAGACAGGATTCACTATTTCTCTCTCATTCGTAACTGTGTAGTGAAAAGATGAAGTGAAGCGAGCGACATCTATGTCACAGATTTTTATAAATAGAACAGTTTTGAGTTTCAGTTCGTGGAATGTAACATGCAAGTACTGCATGCTGTATGTTTTGATGTCTTTTCAAAAGCATTTATTAAATGTGTTTGACTGAGCTAATAAGTCCCAGTGTGATTTATTTATTTTATTTGGTAACCATTAAGCATCGAGTAGATGCACCAGAGCCCTAATTTTCAAGTATTGATTTGTGGTGTTTTGCCGCTACATTTTTTTTTGCGCAAGAACAGGGACCAAAGTTAATGGTTAATTGGAAAATATGGATCTAAACATGTTAAAAACGAAGAGGAAAGGTCTTCGCACCGCTTTTCCTTTATGTACGAATAAAATGGAAGCTGAACTTTTCAAGGAAGTACTGGATGTTAAAGCAATTTCGATTTTGGAATTTCAACTGAAAAATAAATTTGAACGATTAGAAAAGCTGCCAAGAGGAAGTAGCAGGTGCTATTCTTCAGACAGAAGTTTCCGAAAGGCTTTTGAAGATGATTTACAGATAGTGGAAGAATATCAAGATAAGTATTGTCAAATAATTTCGGAAATCGAAAGTATACGATGAAGTTAAAATGTATAATTCAATACCGACAGATGTTGCAAAAAAGCGACAATTCAAGCGACTGAAAATAGAAATTAAAGTTGAGTGGTGAAGTAAAGGAATTTCTTGCTTTTTGGAAAATCCAGCTTCACACAGAGCATGTTTATTTCTTACCTTCACAGTTACCTTCAAAGAGTAAATATTTTCCTCAGGTCTTTTATTTGATTTTTTTTTAAATTTTAAGTTGACTGTTTATTAATTTGCATCTACCACAATTTGAGACTGATCATACAACAATATCAAGGCATTATAAAATCTCTCGACTAAAAATTGACATAGCAAACATTTACTGCCCATAGCTACTGATTTAACTTACCTTACTTGGGGGATTGACAATAGCCTCAATATGAGGAGAAATTTCAGGAAGAGGTTTCTCAGGATGAAGTGCTCGATACTGTAGACACTGTAAATATAATTATCTCAATTGTTGCAAATGAGAATAAATACGAAAAACTGCTTTTCATTATTGTTATTAGAGCATAGAAAATCTACCTGATAAAGCCTCTGAAGATAAGGACTAACAGTATATTTAGGCTTTAGAGCTTCACTTAAATTACCGTCTTCATCCCTAAAAGGTAAAGAAATCTTGTTAGAAAGAATAAATCAATGAAATATTGCTTAGTAGAACATTTATTGAAGGCAGGTATGGTTGGGTTTGATAGTGCAATTGACATATTTAGCCAAGCTGCATCAAACATCATTTGTATACATGCCAGCAACTTCCAGACAAAACTTTTTCAAACAGAAAGTTAAAAACCCATAAGATGTCAAAGTCCTTTCTTCCCGAAAATTCAAACAAAATTGAAGGGGTGAAAGGGGTTATGTGACGTTTATTTACATTTTGGAATGATTGCAGTTTTGAAATTTCTTTGGGGTGAGGTATGACGTGCAGACAATTAGAGCAATCAATCGATTATTTTAGTGGACACTTACAACACCAATCCCAAACTTTGTATGTATGTATGATTGACTTTGAGGTCTAGTATTGTACATCAGGTAGATGCTATTAAAGCTCAAGGATATTCAAATAAAGCTTAATTCTCTTAGTGTAGCATTGCTTTTTATGGAACACACACTTCATGACAGAATAACCACATCTTCCTTAAGAATCCGTCCTCTTTCAGCCTTTAGTAGATTCTATTGTTTTGTTCCTAAGAATATAATTTTTCTTTAGAGCTATTCTAATGGTCCTTTCCTAAAAATAGAATCCTTTTAAAAGATTCCATTGGTCCAAGGGCAAAACATGTTAAAAGATATGCAGGTTTTAATTTCTTTCTTAATACATGGCTTCTTTCAACCTTTAACAGATTCTATTGGTTTTTTCCTTAGAATAGAATCTTTCTTTGGAGCAGTTCTATTGGTCCGTTTCTTAAAACAGAATCCCCCTGAAAGATTCTATAGGTCCAGAAGGCCATAACATGTAGGAAGACATGCAGATTCTAATGTGGAATCGTGTATGAACCCCCCCCCAGAGGGTTAAGAGGTACAAAGTTAACTTTAAAAAGAATTATTTACATAATTTTTCAGTACTTCCATTCATTTATATATTACTGTTTTTTATACTGTACTAAATGACAGCTATCATAATGCACATTAAGTACATTCTGTGATTACTTAAGCAACTTTTAATTTAAGTCGTCAAAATTAATTGGTCTTGACGTATCTAAGTTTTACTGTATTGTAAAGAATCATAAGATAGGGTTCCGAGGTAGGAATTTTATGACATGCATAAAATAATATTACTATAAATAATGCAACTTACATAGATGCTGTGCTTAAATCCATTGCACTGATTAAATCGTCTACAGCACTTAACTGTTCATCTGAAAAAAAAAGAAGACAAAATTAACAATAAATTTTCATGCCTCCAAATTGAATACAAAAAAAAAAAAATGTAAAACAGCATTTGATGTACTTTTGGCAATACTTGTGGACATGGTACCTGTCCCTTACCAAATTGGCACCTAATATTTTCAGGGGCTGAACAGCTAAGTAAAATAGGGCCTGGTAATCTGTAGTCAGCTTTTGAAACACAAAGGGGCTAATTCAACTTAGGTATAAAAGGAGCGGCAGCAACTAAATTTTATCCAATAATTTTTAATTTATGTTAACGGATGTATCCATAACAAGCTAAAATATGCTTCAATAGGGCTCGTGCATGTAGTTAACCAAATTAAATTCAAAATATTATTTTCCTTAACTCACTTGAAAATTTACTATGCAGTACTGCTTTAATGAACTTCAAAAAATAATTATACAAATAATTGTTTCCCCCCATACCTAATTGATTTAAGCTGATAACTCACAAATTAACCCTTGTTGGTCAACAGCATTTTGTGCGTAATTTGTCGTTAGGACAGCAGACTTCTGAACATGAATTTTAATTTTCATCTTCATCAATGTTGATTTCAATCCAGACTCACCAACATTTTTTTCCTACTATACTTTCTTCTTCACTGAAATAGTGAACATCCTTGGTTTTGGCTGAAATATAATGCTAGTATCACTGTCAAGATTATCAGAAGAATCAAAAACCTTTTCCAAATCCTCATTTTCCACAAATATTGCTGTCACTTTTAAAATTCGAGTTTTCAAGCATTTTTTTTTGGGGGGGACGGGGTATAAAACATTAAGTATGAGTATAATCTCTACTATTATAAAGGAAGAGTGTTTGTTTAATGTCCGCAAAGTCCTGACAAATCTATGGCACTTTCAGTAATGGGATTTAAAACACAGGTAGTCAGAATTTTTTGCAATTTTTGGGTCGCAGCGAATTCTAAAATTAAATCTAGAACATTTTAAAATGAATTTAATAGTTTTTTTCAGTTCTTTCTTCTTTCAGGAAATGAAGAAGCATAAAAAAATTTAGACTTTTCTCCCTCACGTCACTATTGACATCAACTTTTGGAACTATGCCAAGTATTTTTCACCTTCTGTCTTGAATGGGAGCAAACAGATTCAAATGACCTTCGTTTAATTTGAGATTCATTCATCTTGATTTCCTGAGAAGCGGATTAGAGTGAAACAAGATAAATTATTAAAGTTATCACTGGTCTTCTTCAGTGCTTTTTTCTGTTTCACTTATCGTTAAAGATAGAATAAAATTTTTTGACAGATTTGAAATCTGTGGAAAATTTTACTTCAGATAGATACTTTATACGTTTGATTTTTTTTAATAAATAATTTACCAATTAAATATTTATATCTTTTGGTTTGTGAAGCAAACCAACACCACAGGCAATGTGACCCCCATGAAAAGAACTGTCACAGGCAACTCCATTATGGCTGTTATCCTATAGGCTACAAATTCACAAACCAAATAGGAATCTGTGATGGCTGTTATCCAATAGGACCCGAGCTAGCACTCCTCTCCAAACTTCCACACCAACCCAACACGAGGACTTTCGGCCACGACAGATTTAAGGTGCACAAGCCAACTCTGCAGGCAGTAAAGGCAGTGTGTCTATAAAGTTACATGTGCATCTTGAAGTGTTGTAAGTGGTGACAAGATTTACTGGGGACATACAAGTATGGCTATGGCAGTGAGTCTAGCGGGTAAAAAGAAAAGAAAAAAAAGGGGATTTAGCCTGGAGTGTTATGGAACTTATCTTCTGTGAAATTGTATTTTAGGGGTTAGTTTTAGGAATTGTTTTACATATATGCAGGGTGATTATGGGAAATCATGGGCTGAACTTAAAAAAGTGTTAAAGAACACTAAAATTATATATTTTTTGTTTTGCATGTATAGACGCAATTGACGTGTTTAGGAACACACAAGAATAGTGCAACAAAATGTTTATTTCCATCATTATTTTATAACTTACTAGCCACTGTGTGGACATTGGTGTGCAAAAAATGATCATTTTAGTGTGTTCTAATACACTATGAAGTTTGTATCACGAGTCCCGAATCACCCTGTAGCAGAACAGTGTTTCATCATAAGATGATACTGTCAACATTAGCATGAAAAAGAAATGGTGAACGATACAAGCACACAATACTAATGAATCATCAATAAAATAGCTACACATGTTATTTCAAAAAGCTCCATATATACATACCTGTTGGTAAATTTTTTGAATCTGAATCTAAAGGCGAAAACACAAAATGTCGGAGATCTTCCATAAAGGGGAGGGGTATAAATATGAGACACTGAAACGTAATAATAATTATTTAGAGAATATATATTACAAATCTAACTGATTTCAAAAATGCTAAAACTTACTTCATAATTTGGTTTTATTTTTGGTGATAAGAATCCAATTTTTGGAGCAGATCTTGCAGAATACACATAGCGAACAATGGCAACCATTTTTGTGTCACACAGTGCTTGAATGAAGGGCGCCAAAATCACACCAGCTAACTAAAAGGATAAAACCAGTTTTAAATATTTTTTTTTTAATCTGAAAATTTTTGAGTGTTACAATTATGTTAGTGAACATAAACAATGAAATTGCATAGTTTCTCAGCATGCTAATCAAAGAAATTAAAGTGTTTCCACTGAAAATTTGCGAAAAAACGTATTGAAAAGGAATTAAAATTTAAATTAACATGGTAACTCTTATATTCAGTACAATTCACTATCAAATTGATGAAACAGCGCAAAATAACGGACATGTTCAAATTAAACACCACACAGAGGAATTGAAAGATTTGTAAAAG